>CM032452.1:104268519-104486019 GCA_019049505.1 Pachyrhynchus sulphureomaculatus
AACATATTTTAAATGCAGTGAGTCCATATTGTAGGTAATGGTTATATAAGGTCATATTTAGGTCATATTCACGTCGTGTATTTGATTGATTTTCATAAATTTAAGGCATGGGATGCTATAGTCTGATTAACGTTTTACCAACGTGACTTTGCTAGTAGAAATGTTAATTTAGGAAAAATATATTAACAAATTTTAACATTAATGATAATTCTAATGTAACTAAAATGTACAGAAAGATAAAAAAAGATTATTTGACAAATCGTGACGCAGTGGCATTATTTAATGTTTTTGTCACCTTTACTGATTTTTTAAAAGCATTTGATGATGTATCACTTAATATATGATCTTGTAAAACTGAATTAAATTTAAATAAGTCATAAAAGTTTATAAATATTTACGTATTGTATGCTATAAAAATGTGAATTCAAATGATAATGAGTACTTACGCGCTTTACAGGCTTCGTACATGACCTATTATCAATAACACCAAGCTGTTTCTGAGGCGAATTATCTTTATTATCTTTATCAGTTTCACAAATCATACTAATACAAGGCTTTGCACTGCCAGAACACTATATTCACTGATTTATGAGGGATTTTAACTGATGAAGGATCAAAAATAGACGAAAACGTGGACGTGAATTTAAAATAAATGCAACACAGCGTGAACCTTCGTTTGTTTTGACGGATTATGAGGGTTTTGTTGATCGACTTCCTTTTAAACACTGGCCGAAGGGAAGGGGAACTGGTGAAAGACTAAACGAGTTTTTAGATTGGAGTTCTTAAAATAAATTGTGTATTGATTTTTTGGAGTAGTTTTTTTTTGTTCGGTTGAACTACTCAAACTAGTTTAAACGGCATTAAATTCCGTAAAGGGGGTTTAATAACCATGAGAGACTTCAATGTAAATAAATGTTGTAGATGGGACAGAAAGGAATAGGGATTAAATTTTTTGCTAATAGTGGAGTAATCGTAATCCCTTCCATGCTAAATATGAATCTAGATATTTTTAATATGCAAATAATGCGATCAATATCTCGAAAATTTCACGCTTTCCCTTTTTAGGAACAGTCACAATGCATGGAACCGGTAATTGTCAATTTTTATCTCTAAATCTATGAACTTTTTAAAAGCTCTATCGTACATATAAGGAATTTGTCTGATGATTATTTGGTTGCCTGTAAACCATACTCCAAAGACTGATATTATAGGTTAGGTTTGCTTGGACGCTTTTGTTTTACAATTTGACGTAGCCACGGGGGTGCATATTCCGCCTCCCCCGCTTTGAATGTTGAAAACAGCTCCCGCTTAGGAACAGGGCCTTTATTATTGGGGGGTCCTTTTGTCAAAAATATTTCTCCCTCCAAGTCCCTGATTTTTATATTAGGTGTAAATATTTAAGAGTTCTGCTGCAAGAACGAGTACTTTTTATGAAAAATCTCCCCCCTCCACCCAGTTATCAGTTTTTAAATTGAGTCTAAGGTTGCAAAATTAGATTCTAAGGAAGATCTTTTTTGTGAAAATACCTTAATGCCTCTGATTTTGGGAAGCGTTGTTGTTGTACTAATTTATCCCTCTCTTTTCTGATATCAATGTTTACTGTTGTCCTGGACAATCTGTAATCGCTATCTTCCTCTAATCTGTTAAGTGCAGATACGTCTGATATAATATTCCTTTTATTTCTTATAATATAGTCGATTTCAAGTCATTTTTAATTTACTGTTTTGGAGAATAGTACAAGAATTTAGAGTTCCAGCGCATGAGGGTCTTATTTCAACAAGTGGTTTCAATCCATCCGTTTGACGTCCTTCTTTACAAGCACATCAAGCTTTATCTTTTTGTCTTTCAGGCGTAAGGCCACTTCAGATCCCAGGAAAAAAGCTAATTTCGGGAATTTTTCCAAGGGTATAATAAAATCAGTCAAAAATTTGAGGCATTTTATTAAACAAATATTTAAGTGTACAAAAATAATTCTTTTTATTTTTTTAATTCAAAATGGCCTGAAACGTGCGAAACGGTTGCTCCCGTAGATTTCAACCTAGAACAAAAAATTTTCCGTAATGTATCAAAACGAAGTTTATAACTTATTGGAAAATTCGTACGCTTTCCCTCAGATAATGTATCTGAAAAGGTACTCTCAAAATCTCAAGCGAATCGATAAAGATTTGTGGCAGCTATGATCTCGTCCGGTTTGAATAATCTGCCTCGTCATCTTCTGAAGCGGCCATTTTGAATTTAAAAAAATATTTTTGTACATTTAAATATTTATTTAATAAAGTACTTCAAATAATTTTTCGACTCTTGAAAAAAATTCCCGAAATTAGCCTTTTGTCCTGGAACCTGGAGTAGCCTTACACCTTAAAGAGACGCCCTTTGTATCAAGATAACCCACCATCTCTTGAAACTGGCTTCGCCACTGTAGACACAGTGATGTTTTCATCGACACTCTGACGAGGTGACATGTCTGTTTGTCAAAATTTAGACCGACAAAAGTATAGTATTTTTCACGATCTAAGAAAGTGACTTAGCTACCTATACCCATTCAAAATTCAACAAGATTCGAACGTGATTAATTTATGGCTGTTCAATGACAAGGCATCGTGCAGGGCCGCACTATACCTGATTATATAATTGTTGGGTTTAAAATTTTATTATGATAAGAGAGATAAAATGAAGTATATTCTTTATATTTATAAACACGAAATAGCCAATAAAATGTTAGACTGAAAAGGAGGTATATATATATATATATATATATATATATATATATATATATATATATATATATATATATATATATATATATATATATATTATAAAGGGTGATTCATTTAGAGGTACTTTTTGTGATGGGGATTTAATTGCAGATTGCGCATGCGTCGTGTCAACTGAAGTGGCATTCCTGTTCAGTAGTGTTTGACAATTCATAATGGAAAGACTTAGCCCGGCACAGCGTCTACAAATTGTTCAACTTTATTACGAAAATGGGCGTTCTACGAGGAATGTGTATCGGGCGCTTAGAGCAACTTATGGTCCACATAATCGGCCTACCGAACGCACAATTGGCCCTACCATCAATAAGTTTGAGACCCAATTTTCATTATTGGATAATGCTCGACCGAATAGACCACATCCAGCACGTAGTGAAGAAAATATAGGGGCGGTAGCGGAGAGTGTACGCGAAGACCGTGAAGTGTCGATTCGTCGCCGTTTTCAACAGCTTGGCCTGTCATATTCAACAACTTGGCGTATTTTACGTAAGGATCTTTCTTTACCAGCATACAAAATTCAACTAGTGCAACAACTGAAGCCGACCGACCTTCCGAATCCGTTTTAGTCGTTGGGCTCTTGACAAGCTTGCAGAAGATCCACTGTTTTCGAGAAAAATTTTGTTCACCGATGAGGCCCATTTTTGGCTTAATGGGTTCGTGAATAAACAAAATGCCCGTATTTGGGGTGATGAACAACCTGAAGAGGTTCAAGAGCTGCCATTAAATCCAGAAAAAACAACTGTTTGGTGTGGTTTATGGGCCGGTGGAATAATCGGTCCATATTTCTTCAAAACAGAGGCCGGCCGGAATGTTACTGTGAATGGTGACCGTTATCGCGCCATGATAACAGACTATTTGATGCCAGAAATTGAAGCCCGTGGTCTCGACGAAGTTTGGTTCCAACAAGATGGCGCGGCGCCACTTGCCATACAGCCCGTGAAACCATGGCTTTACTGCGAGAGCAATTCGGCGAACAGATCATTTCACGCTTTGGACCAGTGAATTGGTCGGCTAGATCATGTGACCTCACACCTCTTGACTTTTTCCTTTGGGGCTATGTAAAGTCCAAAGTCTACATGGATAAGCCAGCTACAATTGAGGCATTGGAGGCCAATATTACTCGAGTCATTGGCCAAATACCACTCGAAATACTCACACGCGTCATTGAAAATTGGAACTTCAGAATGGACGTTGTTAACCGTAGTCGCGGACAACATTTGAAAGAAATTATCTTTAAGAAATAATTGTAAAGAATGGTTCTTTTATATGATAATAAAGATTATAAAATAAAATTGTTTTTATTCATTTTTTTTTTATTTAAAAAAAAGTACCTCTAAATGAATCACCCTTTATATATTTATATATATATATATATATATATATATATATATATATATATATATATATATATATATATATATATATATATATATCAATTACGACCCTGTTACGGCCAGGTTCGTGCGAAGATCCTAACGGTCGTTTAATGTTTTTATTGCATCAATTTGCCAAATCACTTTTTTAGATCTTGAAAAATACTATACCCATTCCGGATCAGTCTAGAACAAATGCCTGCGGCATAATTCGGCCAATTATTAACACGTCATATTTTGCTATATTAGCTAAAGCTGAGGATATTGAGAATTGTTTCGCATCGACACTAAATTTCATGAAGATCCGTTTAGCCCTTGGAGCGTGACAAAGTGAAAAAAAAACACACACGGGATAATACTTTTAATAAATTTAATGATGCATTCGTCCAAGCGTACAAAAATATACCACATTTACACAGTAATTTTTAAATATTTATACAATTTTAAAAATTCACAACGATATAATAAAGTACGAAAAAAATTCGTACTGCGGGATTTTAATATAAAAAATCTTACAAAACAAAATACTTTAAAACTTGTTACAGTAAATTTCTCAACAGATATCAATCTCTGCTCATAACATGAAGTCAAACCTACGGAAATGTCAGATCAGACAACCACTGCTGCTTTTCTTCTACTTGATTTTCTATCCCTCTCGTTTGTCGTATCTATCAGCGGTTATCTAAACGTGACCCACTGATAGATACGCCCACTAACCGGAGGGTGTTTTTTGTTTGTTTTTATTCATTCACTGATGTTGGGTGCTACATTATTAAAAGACGAAAGAATATAAATAAAAAATGTTTTGCTAATTTCCTGTAACTTCCGGAACTTTTTGAACGTACTGTATATATGCATTAATACTTTAAATCCCGCAGTAAAAATTTACATATATAACAGTTAAACACTGTCTTTTTTGTTATTTATTTATTTTTTTGAAATAAATGGGACTGCTGAGAAACAACTAAAACTGTATCAAAAATACATAAATCTATGGAACTTTTGTATATTGCACATGAAGTAGGGATCAATTCAGTTACAAAACGTCCTAAAACATCTTCAGATATTCTTTTTTTTCTACCAGCTACCTTGGAACCTATCTGTGGCCGTCAAATTCTTAGAACAACGTAGTCACATTGTTATATGACAAACGTCTCATAAAAAAATTTGTAAGATCGCATTAGTACCTAAAATTATGACTTAAACAGTCTCTTTAATGTACGTTTTAATATTATTTGATAGCGCCACATTTATGTTCCAGTACGTTACCAAAATACGGACAAATTTTAATTGAAATCTCCCGCCATATTATACTTCTACCAGAGATCGCTGTTGGCGTTAGTCGCAAAATTGTCTCCATGCCCAAAACAAGTGCAGAGTATAATCGAAAAGTCGCGATCATCGAAGGTCTTCGCGCCGGCCGGTCAGCACCGAAAATAATTCAGTTAACGTCGTAGCCAAGCACAAAGGTCAAATATAGTCCAACGAAGGTTCCAGTACGCCGGCCAGGAAGCGCCACTTGAAAGAATGTACCGTGAGGACCTATGAAGTCATCAAAAGGACTCGAGCGCTGATTTCGGAGGATCCAGGGCAATCGTTACGAAAATTGGCGTCGATTGTGGGTGTAAGCGAGCTGACAATGCGTAGAATTGTCGAAAAGGACTTTCGGAAGATGTCAGGACAAAGCGAGTGGCTCACTGCAATCTGCTTATCTGTTCTTTGAAATACGAAGCGGCGGGACACCTCAGATTCTTCTCCGACGAAAAAATTTTTACTGTTGATGCAAAAATTATCAGGAGAACCGATCGCTGGCTTGCTCACGATCCCGAAGATGTCCCCGTTGTTGCTAAAACGGAAATTCTGGCCAGTGTTCACGTACTAAGTGTTGTGTCCAATGTGGGTGATGTCATGCCAATCCCTTGGACTACTACGTATGAAATGTAGTTGAAAGGGTCACAAACGAGTTTCGGCATCCCAATATGACATCATTAATGACCGCTATTGAGGCAGCGTTCGCCAAAATGAATAGCGCCGAATTTCAGGGGGCCTGGTGACGCTTCAGACCGAGATTGGAGGCCGTTATTCAAGGTAATGGGGGATACATTGAACGATTGTTATTAATATAGATGCCCTAGGTGCCTAGGTGAAATGATTTTGTTTGAAACTTTATTTCTCATTAAAAAACGTTCCCTTAAAAAAAATTGTTTAACTTGTCCGGATTTCGGTGACGCACTCTATATATAATGGAATTGAATCAATTATAATGATATTATTGAAACACTCTTTGTATTAAAATGACAAAAATAATAGGACGTTCTGTGTTTAAGCACCAAAAAATAACAACCTATGATAAAAATCAACAGCGAATCCCTCTAAAAAAACGACTTGAAAATAATAAAATGAAGTCCTGGCAAAAATTAAAATAATTAAAAATATACAGAGTAGTTACAAAAAAAAGTGCGTCTGTGGCTATATATATAAAAACAAACTTATAGCTGCAGCCTCACATATCAGACTTATCGGTAAACAACATAGCTTCTTTCATTTGTCTGATCTGCTAGAGAGAATGGAACGACAAAGACGAAAACAGTCTTGAATCATTTGGATCAGCTTGATGCGTAAGTTCGAGTGTCAAAGTGAGATGGAAACAGTACTTTTTCAATATCGTTTTAAAAATAGAGTTGTCGCAACATTGCGAATAAAAAAATTGAATTATTCTCAAACTGATCCGAGAGCTGTCGGAGCAGCCAAGTGAAAGATGCCAATATATATTTTCTGTTTTGAAATTTACAAAAAAAAAAATTGTCATTAATTTAGGCAGATCTTGAAATTTTGAGTAGTTTAAGGTTATTTTTAGGTTACATTTTATTATACGTTCTCTTGAGATATCAGAACATTCAGAAAGAGACGTATTTGGTCAAATTTCTCGTTGGCCATCTTAATATTCTCATCTGAAATCGACTTAAGGTCATACTGATGAGTACATTGAAAAAAAACGGTAATACTACAAAATGTGCCTAGTTTTTGTCGCCTTAAGGGTATATACCTAGTCATGGGGCCGAAAAAAGCGTTTTTTTAGCGAAATTATTCATTATATAAATACAATTTGTAAAATTTTAATAAAAAAATGGCGGCGCTGTACCGATCGCATTTTTTAAGGAGTACGATTACTGGGAGCTGGATCATCTGAAATCAAAATTTCTAGAAAAATTAGTTTACTAAAGGATCAATGTTGTCTTTGAACGAAGGATTAAAAAAAAAATTCATCAATTGGTTTTTAAACAAGAAAGCGAAAAATGACGTTACCCACGTTTCACATTTTTGCTAATTAAAAATTCTTCAAAATCTTTTCGTTCAAAGGCAAGATTGTTCTTCCAGTAAACTAATTTGTTTGGAAATTTTCATTTGAGATAATCCAGCTCCCAGTAATCGTGCACACCGCCACGCTCCTGTAAAAAAAAGTGGTCGGAGGGGAACGGGTACAGCGCCGCATTAATTTTTTTTTAATTAAAATTTCACAAATTGTATTTTAAGCTCTGTATTATTATATAAAATGAAAACCTGATTTACATAATGAATAGTTTCGCTAAAAAGAAATCCTAAAAAAACGCCTTTTTTTCCGCTCCAACTTAATGTTCCCATCAACAAAATGGGAATAAAGTGATATTTTTTCTAATTTTTTAGTAGTCTTATGAAGCGAAATACTCGAAATAACCTAAAAACAACCAAAAAAACCACCAAAATACATATATTTCGAACAAAACCATGAAGATTCCCAATTTTTTCTAAAAGTATTTTCTCTAGTACCACGAACAGAAAACGAAAAGTTATCTTAATACTAAAACAAAAACTACCAAAGATGCCCTGAGACACAAATATAAATATAAAGAACTAAAAAATAAGTTCTAAACAGTACTTAAGTTTAATATTAAAAATTATAGGACATTAATTATACTAACAACTAAATCTTCTTTTTTTTTTAAATATTAATGAGGTAGATGCTTGTCTTAAAAATTAATGTAAGTGTTTTTTCGGAATATGAGGTGCCAAATTTCGACGAAACATTAAAAAACGTGTACTGTATATATTTTTCAAGGGGGTTCGACCAATAGAAAGTTTTGATACGAATATCAAAAGCGACTCTAACACTGAACACTTTTCTAAGGTTAAATAACATTGACAGATCGATCAAAAAGAACTTGACTCACGATGTCCTGGAGCCGAATCAAATAAAAATATCGAGTGGTTTCAAAATTTTGATGAATTTTCATTCTAGCAGGTATTAGGAACATTATAGAAAAGAAAAACCGCTCGGCGCTTTTTTTTAGAGCAAAAAAACCATTTTTAAATATTTTTACTAATTTTTAAAAAATGAGTAAATTCCGCCGAGGTTTGTTTATATGATTTTCGTATTAAAACGAACGCGAAATTGTTTTTCCCAGCTTATATTAAAAATTATTATGTCTGATGTAAACATCTATGAAATTTTTTTTTTAAATATTGTTTAACCCATACGCAATCTAATTTTAAAATATTATAAAAAAAATCGCAAAAATATCGCGTCAACACAATTTTTAATTAGACATTAAACTTTGAAATAAAAACTAGAAAAAACATTTTCTAATATTCTTTTTTTATGAAAATCAGTCTATAATAAAAGTAAGCAAAGGCGACCACGACTATAATAGTTTGTATTAATACGTACGTCATTATCTTCTATAAAGAAGCACCTATACATATCAAAATTGACAAAACAACTGGCACTAACAACATACCATTAAAAAGAGGAGTATGACAAGGAGGTACTATCTCACCTAAATTAATTACGATGGCCCTTGAAGACATCCTTAAGGAGTTAAATTGATATGAGAGGGGCATCAACATTGGAGGCACTAGACTGAGTCACCTTAGGTTTGCAGACGACATAGTAGTGATTGCTACTAACACCAATGAGCTACAGGCAATGTTGAGCCAGGTTAATGTGGTCTCTACAAGGGTAGGTCTTAAAATAATTTAAAAAAACTAAATTTATGAGCCCTGAGGATACTAACATACAGATAGGAAATAACTCCACAAAACGAGTCGACTTAGGTCATCCTATTAAGATTGGAAAGGATAACCAGAATGCAAAAATTACCAGGCGAATAAGGCTGGCCTGGGGAGCTTTTGGAAAATAGGACATATCTTAAAAAGTACTACAATACCTATAAACCTAAAAACTAAAGTCTACAATTCCTGTGTTCTACCGGTCAATACATATGGACTGGAAACGAAAGCTGGCTCACGAAAGCCTTTGTTAAAAAGCTCGTGATTTCACAGAGAGCTATGGAGAGAAGCATGCTTGGTATCTCCCTTAGGGATAGAATTCATAACGAGCAGATAAGAAGACGAAACAAAGTCACTGAGATAACTCTCGAGGCGGGAAACATAAGTGGCGGTGGGCAGGTCATGTGGCTAGATCATCCGTAGACAGATGGGGGTATAGGATCATAGAATGGAGACCCAGAGAAACATGAAGAAGCGTTGGACGTCCACAGAAGCGATGGGTCGATGATATAAGAGTAGCACAGCGGCCAAGTAAGTGGTTAAAGGTGGCAAAAGACAGGGAAGCATGCAAGAGATTAGAAGACACCTACGCCCAGGAGTGGACAGACTTAGGTTTAGAAGAAGAAGTACATCATTATCGGTTGAAAAAGTATAATATCGTCAACAGCCAAAAATACCCCTTCTAGTCATCAACTCCCGCCAGCAAGCTTAATATTCACTGATTTATTTTCTTACGCTCGCAAGTTAATTGATGCTTTATTTTGAAATTAAAAAAAAGGATCTGTGAAAAGAAAAATACATTGTTATCAATCATGTAAAGGTACTTGTACATTAATAACGTAATATATAAATGGAATAATGTATGTCATTTATATCGAAAAGTAAAATTTAATTTTATATTTATGCTAATGAAAAGTCATAATTTTGAAATATATATTATTTAGCTATTGATGTTATCTATAAATTATATATAGGTAGGTAGGTACTATAAACTACACTCTACATATGTTTGAAAAATAAGAAAATAAATATTTATGTATTGTATCAAAATAATATTTTTCGTAATGTTAATAAGAATTTTTAAATAATAAACAGTATCTTTCGATAAATAAAACCTGCTGAAAAGTTTTTCCTTGCAAGTATTGTACTCACACAAAGCTTTTAATAAATATGCTGCATACTCAGGTTGAATTTTTAATACCTTGTAACGCTCCCAGAGTCACTGTGGACTCTACTGCGTGTTCACTGAAGTATGCCAGTCCTTTATTGGTTTGTGAGCAAAACTCCAATACATGGTAGAAAATTGCGTGTATCTTAGGATCAAATAAACAAATGTTATATTATTGTACTAGTGTAGCGTAAGAAACTAAATCGGTATTTATTTTTTTTTTCATAGAACTTTACGTAAGACATAATATCTTTGATTGTGTTAGCCGATACTTGTTGGAAATTCATAATAAAATTATATAAAAAACAACACTATGTTTTAATTTCCAATATATTTATATGTATATTGGAAATTAAAACATAGTGTTGTTTTTTATATAATTTGAGACATAATAATTTTTAATATAAGCTGGGAAAAACAATTTCGACTTTATTTTAATACAAAAATGATATAAACTAGCCTCAGAGGAATTTATCCGTTTTTTTAATTTTTATGTTAAAAAATGTTTTTTTTTGCTTAAAAAAAAAGCGCCGAGCAGATTTTTTTCTATAATGGCTTGAAACGTTCTTAATACCTGCTAGAATCAAAATCCATCAACATTTTGGAACCACCCCATATTTTTATTTGATTCCGCTCTAATACACCGTGAACTAGTGGTTCTACAAAGGTCAGTATTGGGAAAAAATAAAATTTTTACGTAAATAATTTCGAACGATGATTTTGCACGCTTTTTCGCCTAAATCGACAACAATGCATTGAGCGCTTTTATCTGGTTGTGGGGAAGAAAGCACCACCAAAAGACGCTGTTTATAATTGGTTTACAGAATTCAAATGTGGACGTAGAAATATGAGTGATGAATTTTGTGAAGGTCGTGCATCAAACTCTGCTGTTGCATCCAACATCGATGCCATAAAAGAAATAATAGAGATGAACCAGCTTGAAACAAATACGTGAGATCTTCCAAGAACATTTGACCGTGGAAAAGCTTCCTGCTCACTGGATTCTGAACAATTTGACCTAAGCTCGAAATAACATGTCAAATGGAGCAAAAAAATTCTTAAGAAATTCAACTAATTCTCTTTACGACATCGGAAGTGGCGATGAAACTCGGATTTGTTTCTACGAGCCTGAAATTGAGTGTTCCGAGTTAAATCAATAACCGAGAAAATTTGTTTGTCTACGCAGCGTCTCAAAAAAAAAAAAGATTTTTCTCAATTAGTGGTCATGTCGCGTTAGAAAAGCGAAATACTGTTAATGCTGATTGGTATAGAACAATTTGTTTACTAAAAAATACCGATTTATTGCGTAAAACAATCGAATATTTACAGGCGTACATCGGGGAATTAAGGCTTCATTGCCCGTACAGTCCTAATTTGCAACTTTGTGATTTCTTTTTGTCTATTTGTCAAGACTAAAATGCGTAAAAAGCGCTTTTCAACAATTGAAAAAGTATTTGAGAATAAAGTTCCTCGTGTTTTCTCATGCTTTTCCTAAAAGCTTTGCAGCAACCTACGTATATATTTAATTTGACACCTCATATATGGTTACATGTTTCAAAAAAGTATTAATAGTATTATTACTTTGGATAGGTAGAGAAGTTACACTAAAAAAATAAATAGATTGATATAGGTAACTGAAGACGACATTTTTCATATTTATACAATAATTAATAATTCATCTATTGAACATGCTACAGGTAGTATGAAATTGCCAAAACTAAAATAAAAATAAATTTTCGATTCGATTATTTCGATAATAACGTTCAGATTCATAAAAACATTCAGCAGAAACTTTATATATATTAATAATTGAACAATGACTATTGTGTACAGGTTAAACAAAAACTCAAGACTTACTATACAAATGAATTTATAGAATTGCCGGAATTTTATAAATTCAAAGTAGAGCCTCAAGTTTCTGCATATGCTTGAGTGTGTGTGTATATAAAATCTAAAGAAGAAAAATAAGTTAACAATATACAATCAATAAATAACTTTTCAATCAATGAAATAAAAAATATAATAACATCAATATATTAAAAGGTAAAAACGCTATTGCTTTAATTTTTTTTTATTTGTACATGTTTTGCTTTAACGGAATGTTAACAAATTGTTACAAAAAGTTAATAAAAAAAATACTATATCGTTTTTGTCATTTAATATCATGTGAAAACACTAAATCACTTTTTATTTAATTTTATACGTTGTGTTTTCATGGAACTCGATTATTTGACAATCATGAACGAGTGGAGCCAGTCTAAAATTACAAGTATTTGGGCCATGAATTACAAATCTTGCAAAGATAATCAAACCCGTCGTGTGGGTTTAGGATGGACAGCTTTTGGAAACACTTGGATTGATTCAGCCGATACTTGGTGGAGATCCATAATTAGAAGTTTTGCAAGAAGTAAAACACTACTTAAATTTCCACTAAATTTTTTATTTTTAACACCATGACATGTTTCGCTGTACGACAGCTTCTTCAGATGGTTTGTTACAGTAACATGGTGTTAAAAATAAAAAATTTAGTGGAAATTTAAGTAGTGTTTTACTTCTTGCAAAACTTCTAGCTTTTGGGAAGCTGAGAGATACGGTGCAGGGTAATTTATGAATGAAATTTATGAACAACGTATTTTGCTGGTAATCACAAAGGGCGCCAAGACACTAACATTAATAGAACAGTCAGCAAACAAAGTGAGAGTATCACAACGGGAAATGAAGAGAGCTATGTTGAGTATCACAAGGAAGGATAGAATAACAAACATATCTATCAGATAACGAACAAAAGTAATAGATTTTATCCAAAAAATTACGCAATCGAATAGGAGATGGGCAGGCCATATAGCTCGAAGAGATGATAATCGATGGTATAAAAGATTAATAGAATGGAGACCCAGAGAAGACGAAAGGAGCAGAGGTAGGTCATCAACTAGACGGAGTGATGACATCAAAAGAGGGGCAGGAAATTGAGTTAACACCGCTCAGGACAGAGATCGGTGAAAGTTCTTAGAGGCGACCTATATCCAGCAGGGGATGATGATGAGCGAGTATTGGCTGCTTCTCTGCAAAAGTCCATCCAGAATGTCACAAACGGACAGATGTATAAGGAATCATTCAAACCTGTTGGCGTTATCGAAATTTACTGGACGGTAATTGACGGAAACTGACAGTTATTGAACTGTGCGAGCTATCAATGCGCTCTCACGACCGTAGATTGTAGCGGGGATTGGTTGGCGCTGACCCCGCCTTTCTGGGTTACCAGGTATGGTTCCGGAGTTTTTTCGTAGACGTATTATGTTATTACATATTTTCATGAGATTGGTAGGTCAAGGGCATTATCTGTTTTGTTTAAGGTGCCAGTTTTCTTAATTTCGATGGCTTCTCGGATGCTTTTTGTATTGCATTGTTAAACAGTGACTATTTATTTGCAGCTGCTGAAATCGGACATGCGTCATAAAAAAAACACACATATGCATCAGCAGCCAACACCCTCTGGAACAACACCGAGACTATATACGGCATCACAGAGGGTGCGGAGCCAGCTTCAACCAATCACCATCAGAAACTCCTAGTTTACCGTCAATTACTGACCAGTAAGGATAGATAATGCCAATTGAGACTTTAACGACAGATCTGCGATTACCAACATAAAACATCAACGTATGTAATATATATATATATATATATATATATATATATATATATATATATATATATATATATATATATATATATATATATATATAAATGTTCAAACATGACATAAAAATGACATTTAAATGTGTAGGAGCAGGGTGAATAATACCAGAATATGTTTATACAGGATTTTGCTTAAAATAAATATATTTTTCCTAACCCCAGTAATGACTAAAGCTGTTTACATAACCCTGTGTTAGGCAAAATTACATATCTTGTAAAGTATTAATTTGAGTTTTAAAACTCCGAATTTTTTGAAATATCCTGTAGTACGTTTAGAAAATGTAAAATATACTGATAGCTGACCTTTTTTTTTAAAAAAAAATACACAAAATACTATTTTCTCCGAAATACTACCGACTATATTTTCACAAAATAATACTTTTTTCAAACTACGAAACATTAGAAAACTAAAAAAAATACAGAGATTTTGTCGAGATTTTTTTTGTTAATTTGAGATGTGTTTTTTACAGGGGACTTCACGTTCTCTACCCTGTATATACGGGGTAGATGTAAAGCTACAACCGTGGTTAAACTCTCCCAGCAAAATATTTATAGAATCAACCTATGTATCAAACAACATCGCGCCGTTTAATTCAAACACCCCGTAAATTATGAGTATATTGTAAGTAATATATTCCAGCCAATTAAAATATTGAAATAGAGTTAACTAAAACAAGCGGCTCTTATAATACTTATTATTATTTTTCTCTTGTTTAAAAGGAATGTTTATTTTGAGGTAAGAGTGTAAAATTTTAACCCTGAAAAATATTAAGTAATCATAATAAAATGAAAAAGAAAAATATACATTTAATATATATTAATACAACTAGAGTGAAAGGGAAATAACTACAAATGTTATGGTACTTTTACGACTTATATAACGGGAGAAGTCGATACTCAAAAACAATTATGAATTTTACTTATAATTGGAAAACGTTGCAACATTGAAAACATCCGCTCTAGAATTACTGTTCAAAGTAATCAATTAATGGAGGAACGTACTCGTCGTTATTTTGATATTAACGCAGCGCAGATGTTCTTGCGTCAAAAAAAAGAGTTATATTTTTTACCGATTTTATGGGGAAAATAAAATTTTTAAATAAATAATTCGATAAAGTCTTTTTTGAGTCGATGTTTAGCTACACACAAGCTTAGCACCGACGAATCTAATTTTCGCGAACTCTGAGAAATACACGCAGTTTTACGTATTTCTTCCCCCACGAAAGTGCCGATTAAGAAATGATAATAAAATGAGTTTGCTAGAATAAAATATAACCTTATGAAATAACTATTGGGTGATCATAGAGGATGGATTGAGCGTGTCGTATCCCGCTGTGAAGTAAATATAGACGCAAAAGTGTGAGAGAGACAAAAGCGAATGTGCTGGCAGTAGCTGTCTCTTTCTAGAATGCCGTTAAGCTCCTTCGCCCTTGAAAATAATATTTCTAAGTGTTCTATTTGAACTAAAATCGGATGAGGGCTTTTCTCGTCTTGAATTTCGTCTCGGGATACTGCGCCTCGATTATTACAGGCCTACAGAAAAGAGACAAGTATTGGCCGCACAGTCGCTTTGTCTCTTTCTGGAGAGTGGTCAATTTTGTGAGTTAATGCTCAGTCCATCCTATATGTCTATGTTCGGTAATTGCAAAAGTTCGTGCCCGATTTTCATAGATGGCAGAAGCATGTACTTTTGACTGTGCTGTTTCTTTTATAATCGTATTATTAACTGACAGTTATTTACCTCGTGAGTTAACCTAACCTTAAAATAAAGTTATTTAAATTAATTTGTGTGCAAGGTTAATATTCAAAATGAAAAGTTACATTTTCGGCACGTTATATGAATTTAAAAATGAAGTGAGCGTTGGAACTGCAAAAAAAATAATTCAAAACGTTTATTTGAATCGTGATCTTGCTCTTAGGAGAGTTAAAAAATGGTTTTGTCGATTTCGAAATGGCGACTTCAATCTAAACGATAAACTTCGCTCTAGGCGATCTTCCGGCATTGATAATGACTTTATCCGTGACTTAGTGAATAATAATTCATGGATTGCCACTGAAGAGATTTCTGAGAGACTAAATGTTGGCGATTCGACTGTATTTCGTCATTTGAAGCAACTTGAATACAGTTCGAAACTCGCTATATGGGTTCTGCACGTTTTGACACAACGTAACAAACTGAACCGTGTTTCCACAGCCAATTCTCTCCTCGCCCGTCCACAAAACGAACCTTTCTTGGTTCAAGGCATTACAGGAGATGAAAATTGGGTTGTGTATAACAACATAAAAAGAAAAAGAAGCTGGAATAATGGAGCAGGATGAAAGAGCAGAATCTATGGCAAAGGCTGAATTGCATCCAATGAAAGTGTTGATTTATGTGTAGTGGAATTCCAGAGGAATAATTTTTACGAGCTTCTCGCCGTATTTCCCCGACCTTGCCCCTTCACGGGGTGTGCTATATTTAATTTGATCTCTAATCGGGCACAAACTTTTGCAACCACCCAATAAAAACGCCAATTGAATTAGTAAAATAACCATAGAAAAGTCATTAAGAAAATAAATTAATTGTTTTTCTTTGTTCTAGGACGTTGCTTCGTAGCAAAAATCCGCGAAAACGATTCCTTCAGATGCAATTTAAAAAACTGATGCTTCTTTAGTTGCAGAGCCAAACTGGGCACCGTAGTACAACACTTTTTTACTCGAAATATTCCATACTTTTATGTGATAAAATATTTGTAATCATTTCTCTTTTACCCCACAAATTAATGTAATTGGTTTCGTATAAACTATTTAACAGTTGAAGTAGGTTACCTAGAAAATGTTAAAATTTAAATAGACTAAGCTGCATGAGTAAGTTTTTTTATTGACATACTGTATATAAATTTTTTTATATATGCTGTGCCAAACTTCTAAATATCTGTTATAATGTCAAAATTGCCAACATCTCTTACTTGTGAAAAAATCATCAATTTTTTAAGGATAATATATTTGGTATTTTGAAGAACGAATTCTGCTTATTTTTATGTGTTTTCTGGTTTTTACTTCTATTTATTGGTATTCTAAACATATAAATCAAACAGAGAAATACTAAAAATCTTAGGTAAATGACTTCAACTATGAAACGGCTTATATCAAAAGAACTTTGTTTGAGAATTAACAGTACAACGTTACTATATGCTATATATTTACACGTGTTTATATTATTAATTGAGCATTTGTATTCTTATAGTATTTATCATTGTAAATAAAAGAAAACAAAATCGAAAATTACCGGAAACTGTTTTTTTTTTGATCGCCTAAATTAAAACCGGAAAAGAAAGTACTAATCTATTTTTTTAGGCATTCTGCAGGCGGCATTGATGTTGTACAAAAAGAAACCGATCTTATTCTTTATTATTGAAAATAAATTATTCTGTATGAAGAAATATAAAAAATATTTACACGTACGAACTAAATCGTTGTTTCTTCAATTTTTTTTTTTTGGTTTTTCTCTTCTCTCTTTGTACATGTTCGGTAAAGGCACACCACACGCAAGTAAATGTACACTATCGCACACGGAAGTATGGACACCCTGTTAAAATTTAGTTATACAGTGAGTAACTATTCTTTTCGTAGTAATTTTTGTTTCGTTTAACTTTTTACCATTTTCCTAAGACAATACTGTTTCGAGTGAAAATAATTAGTCACTTGTAGATTTTTTTAGAAGCAAGTAGAAAACTAGAATAAAAAAATCAATACTTAAACGCCCTTAAACTGCCTCTTAACACTTCGACTCTTACTTTTTGTATCCATCCCTTGTTTAGATGTTTGTTTACACTAAAAAAAAACTACCCTTGTTCCGCTCACTTGTGTTTCTTTTTCACGCCTCTTTCCATAGAAACTCATTCGGCTTCTCACTTTAGATCGAGAAAGGATCCCAGTAAGTAACATAGCTAAAAAAATAAGGATTTGTGCTTCCACGATGAATCTTATATTACAACGCTACAGAGGGATAGGAAGTCTTAGGGATCGCCGTCGGCCTGGCCATCACGAGTAACATCGAATGCAGAAGATCAGTTCGTCAAACTAATAACTAAGCGAAATAGACAATTAACTGCCCTAGATATTGCTGCGGGGTTTAATCGGGGACGCGATAAAACATCAGTCAGTACAATAAAGCTGCGTCTTCAGGAGGGTAATCTTCATGGTCGTATTGAGACCAAAAAACCGTTATTACGGAGTGGCATTAAGGCCAAATGGCTTCAGTCGGAGCAAAACCAACGTTCCTAGACAACTGAACAGTGGAAAAATGTATTACAGACTGACAAAATGATACAAAACTGTACTGTTTCGACTGTCAAGCATGAAGAAGGGAGTGTTTTAGTGTGGGGGTGCTCCTCTTTGGCTGGAGTGGGGGACTTAAGAGAAGTCGATGGCCCCATGAGGAAAAAACATTATAAAAAAATTTTAACGGAAAACGCTATACCATCTGGGTTGCGATTTTGCGATTAATCGGAAAGGGATTCGTGATGATGTATGACAACGATCCTAGACATACTTCAAAGCTTTATAAGGACTATCCAGCAAACCAAGAAGAAAAGACATACTCAAAAAAAATGGCATGGCCACCACACAACCCTATTCAGTTGCTATGAGATGAGCTGGACAGAACCGTCAGAAAGGAGCGTCCCACGTCCAAAAATCACCTTTGAAGACTTCTTCAAGGTGTCTGGAGACAGGTACCACTCGATAAATTAAAAAGAATTAATTGAAAGAACACCGAAAATAGTAAAAGCGGCGTTAAATGCAAAGGACGATATTTTTGATGAAAATAATGTCTTTTTAATATTAATTAAGTTAGTAACATGTTGTAAAGTCATCTACTATGTAATAAATGTTTTTCTTGCATTAAGGTGTGTAAATTCACTTTTTATTTGGTGTCTACGCTTCCATGAGCGGGAGTGTATATAGTCCCCATACGTTTATTAAATAATATAAACATTTTTTTTCCGTTAATAATTATTTCATGTTAACTATTAGCAATTTATTTTCAGGGCCGGGCCAAAGAGTTACGAGACGACCGTTATATATTGTGACGATACAAAAAAAAAGAAAAATACATTCGGCATATAGGCATCGGGGGCTCTAGCGTGCGCATTCGTTACCCAATAATCACCATTATATACGGGGGGGTGACTTAGATTGCTAATTGGTTTTGTATATCATTTTTCCTTAAAAAAAAAAAATACCAAAATATGAGAATAAGCGTTACTAGGTATATAAAAAATGAATGTTCTATGACCCTACATATTTTTTTTTATTACTATTTTATATCTATATAATATAGTACTGGCAGCCATGTACTTAAACCCTTGAATTAAATTTTTATGAAAAAAAAGATGTAATGAATATTCCTATCAACAGAAATTACCTGATGTTCCTATGAATATTCAAAATTATTTTGGGAAACCTACAAATTCGTTAAAATAAACACTTAGAAGAAAAGTGTTTTTAATATCTAGGGGTATACTTATCATAGTTTCACAATATCACTTACGGCGGTACTATATTTATTGTCTAAAAAATATCAAAGAGCAAATAGAAACTTGCAGAGTACTATGAATGTAGAGTCCTATCAGTACTATATTATTAAAGAAAAAAAACTACTTTTAACGAAGATTTCGTAACGATTCATAAAAAATTTTGGGTTACACCGACGACTGTCAACAGTATTCTTTGGAATAGAGTATAGTATTATATAGTTAAAAAAATGTTGTGGTAACATCATATATCTATATGAATTATGTCGAAGAACAAACAACACTGTATTTAATATAGCTAATAGGCAATATTTTTAACACGAGTTTCTTCCCAATAAGAGTTAGGTTTTTGGGTTTTATATTTTCGTCGAGTTAAAAGATTCGTTTTTAATAGTCTTGGATTTTTATTAAGTGACACAGTTTTTTTAAATCAACGTGCCTGAAGAAGAAAATTTCAAATGTTGCTTTTAAAAGTATTAAAGTTGATTGAATTGTCCTATTAATTTCTTTCAAATCGACTTTAAGGACGTTCCCAAGGAGCAGTCCTGCTCAACTTACAGAAAGATCCCTTCTATGTAAACTATCACGCGTAAAATAAAAACAGTTGAAGCGCAGTGCGCTGTTTTGCCCCGTCCCATATGCGCAGGAATGCAAAAATAATCCCATTGCGTCGTTTTTCGGATCTGGCAACGTTACATTCTTACTCTGATCAAGACACGAGTTGTTTATGTTAGGTTTTAATGTTTTGGAGTATTTTTCGAGGTTACGTTTATATTGGAGATTTTTAATAGTGCATAAATAATGACTTTGCGATTAAAGAATGGCAGATTTATTAAAAAAAATTGCTAAAAAAATATATAAAGTATTAGCCAGTATGTCTGATGCAAAATAACAGGAAATTGAAACAACAACATATACGGGCTGCAGAAAGAAGTCTTTTAGATATGGAAATATTGAGTGATTTTAAAAGGGAAGGGTTCATTCAAAGTTCAGAATAAAATGTGACAACTGTACTAAACGTAATTTAGTAAATACTGGAGTAATAAGAAACCAAGTCGCTGATATTAATTAATATGCTATTTAATTATGTTGAATACTAATAAATACTTGATTTGTTATAAATATTGACTTTTTATTTACGAAAACTCATATTTTTTCTATATCTGTGAGCTACACATATTTATTAAAATCAGCTGTGCGCTGACGGTATTTCAAATTTCCCGCGCTATGCGACGTTGCCAAGTCGCGCACTTTTATTTATCAAGTTATATGGGGAAAACTGAAAATGATCAAAAGTAGCTCACTTTCAACAAAGAAACGAATATTGCTTGCTATAATCTTCTTTACAGAAAAATATTTGTTATATTTTTAATTAATGATTCTAAATTTTTTAAAACAATCGTGAGAAAATTAACATTGTTATAGAATAAAACATCCGTTTCAACATAGGTCGGGGTAGGGTTCGTATGTTAAAAATGCAAATTTTAACAGCCAATATTTACAAATTCAGTGTCGGAAGGAGTATTGATATTTTTTCTACGTATAAAGGACACTAATAAATATGTATATTCAAATTTTCATAAGAAAATTTATTTTCTTGGAAACGTCCTTAAAGAGTCATATGTGACACTCGTTTGCTAGGTCTTACTAAAAAACAAACGGAATTTTATTTAAAATAGTCAAAATACTGAACAATTTTTTAGCAGTTTTTGACAGAAAAATGTTTTAAATAGAAACGAACACGAATAGGCTTTTTTTTAAAATGTCATGAATGTTCCTTATAAATTTTCGGGAACTTATAAGTAATTTGCAAAAAAATCGCTTTACCTCAACAAAAAAAAAAACACGACACCTAACTCTCGATCTACGTTATTTTATAAAAAAAAAAACAACTATATGTCACGCTCTCTCTCTCACTCATGCTCTTAAATTAATGTTAAATTTAACTGTACAGGTATTCCTACTAAACTCTATATGTTATGTAGGTCAGGTACGTATTTTTTTTCTTAATATTTCGAATTATTGAAAAATAAAGATGCTTTTCTCTTCGGGTTTTTTCCTCGGTATTATCGCTGGAAAAATCTACAGTCAAGTCAAAAAAACGCCCTCTGAAGTTATAAAATTAACAATTCGCGCAGGGTCTGATGCAGAGTGTCGTTATTCACCGTTTTATTTTTTGATTAATAGCGTGTGTGTTTTTAAAGTCCAAGCAAATAGCCTCTTAGGAGTTCAAAAATTTATCTTTTTCACCCTCTCCAAGCCAAAAAAATTACCCACACCGTTGTTCACTTTTACAAAATTACTGATAAATAAAATAGATTACAGATAAATTATCAAATCAATCAATCACAAACATCGCGAATCAAAAATACGATTCTCAATAATTCAACTAGAATTTTTTACCCTCTTGAAAAAAATAAATTAAGTCTTTCACAACGCCATTTGCTTAAATTGTGAGAACTATTCATAATAATCACAAAATTAATTAAAAAGCAAAATGATGAATGCGCTTCTGCCTTAGGATCTTGAGACTTAGGTGCGCCTGCAATCGCACGTGTCATAAAACAAAACCGTGATACCTGTTTTCAATGTCTTAAGGAGTTTATATTAAAAATCTAAGTACTACCATTTTTTCGAGTTACCTGTAGAAAAATTATACCTTTCCTTTCTCTATTGCAATAACATCGTTTATAGCAGTCTTTACCATTAAAAGTAAAGTAGAATAAAGTAGCTTTTTTATGTTTTGAGCAACTGCGATTTCTTTTTGGCGTGCTTTGTTTGGGATACTTGACGTAATTTTTGAAAAACTTGGATTTTTTTTAAAATTTATGTAGCGAATACACTATAACCAGTGTTTTTCTACTCGATTTTGGTACTCATTAAAATCAATCACTTCGCAAAATCTAGCCGATATCAAAGTTCCGACAAAGCTTTTTACAAAAAAGCTAGCCCGATTTTGTACAATCTTAATCTTCTGTGTCTAAAAAAACTGAAAATACATCTGCCACTGATTTTTTAAAAATAGACTGGCGACGCATAAATATAGCTTTACAGGGAAACTATTGATTAATGTCAGGTAAATTTAATCCTGGGGAACTTTGAAAGGTTGTATAGGCTTTATTATTCAACTTTTAAAGAGGCTACATTTACGGAAGTGACCTATTGTGATGCGTAAAAAAATGCTCCAATTTAAAGAACACCCTGTATGTAAGATTTTCTTGATTAAATTCATGGTAATTATAATGGGAAGGGTTTCTTTAATGTAATTGCCCAAAGTACCCTCCAACTCTGTATCAAAAAATCATGTTGTATAGTGTATAGAAGCCAAACTTTACGAAACACAAATAGGCTATAGGGCGGTATTTGCTTAGATTTTGGGAACCCTTTATAATAACCATGAAATTAATAAAAGAAATTAAATGGTAAATGCGTCGGTGCATCAGGGTCTTAGACCCGCATTTATAGCCGGTCCTTACATCTTAAGGAACCTGACTAATGGCTAATGAATATCGTATATCTTGCTTAAGGTCTGAGTATCTCTCAAAAGTCGCCTATAAATACGAGCCTTAATAAAGCGTAGAGCAGCAATTAAAATAATGTTCCATATCGTTCTCAGCGCAGATTTAATAAATTATAATTAACTGCTGACTGTATGCGACTTGTACGATTATCTTAACAGCAAATGCATCAATCTCACCATATAAAATATTATACAGAGTGTTTCAAATTAAGTCCACTCTATTGTCAACTTGTTTATTTAGTACATCAGCGTCGTTTATATAATACGTTTGGGACAACCCGTATATTTTTCTTTTATCGAATACTTAAATGATATAAATTTTGACATCTGTCTCACAATCGGTGAACATCCGTGCCATTACATTAATATTCTAATGGGCCGGGCTTGATTTGTTAATTTTTTTTTTGCTTCATACATACTATAGAGCTCTATTCACTTAAAGACGCATATACGGGGTGTCTCTAAGAAAAAGTATATTATTTTTAAATAATTGGAAATCGTCCTGTTCATTTATGCAGTTTTAACCGACGTCAGCAAGAGCGTGGATTTAATTTAAGACAACCTGTATTATGTTGCTATACTTGATTGTCTCAACCAAAAATTGCACACAATTAACCTTAAGTTTCGTTGCTGATTTAAAAGAGAAAAAATAAAACTATTATAAATGAAAAACTTATATATATATATATATATATATATATATATATATATATATATATATGTATATATATATATGTATATATATATATATATATATATATATATATATATATATATATATATATATATATATATATATATATATATATATATTATATATATGGTGTTATGAAAATCGTTCAGGCATTTTAAAAATTCCCAGTAACATGACATTTCGTAAAAATATATTTTCCTCAACCATCCGGATCGTCAAGTAAAAACAACAACGAAAATGGTTGTTAAATAAGACCATTGTACCAAAAAATATTGTCTTATAGGTGTTATTTTATATATATATCTCATAAAAAAGGTGAAATTTTGAACCATATCTGTTTCTAGGTGTACATGTTCCGCAGCAGTTTGTTCACCAATACGAGGTGCTACTCAAAATTTCCGAGAATTTGAATATACCGCCCAAATCGGTAGCAGAACGAACTTCTGCATCCAGGCGCCACTCTGCCAAGCGGCATCTTCGCAAGTGGACATCTTTTTTAGTTTTTACTGTTTACGTTACTTCGTGTTTTTCTCTGTCCGCGAATCTGAAAATTGTTCCACCTGGTCAGACGGTAAAGGGGAAGTTTCAATGCGACGTTTTGTAAAGGTTGCGGGAAAATCTTAGGCGCAAATGGCCCGAGATGTAGAAGAAAAAAAGACTCGTGATGACAAAGCGTCTACACATACTTCGCTCGTGTGAGGGATTTCTTGACAAAAAAACAACTGTCCCCCATCCATCTTATTCGCCAGACCTAGCCACTTACGATTTCTACCTCCTCTCCAAAAACGAAATTCTAGGGCGGCGTTTCAACTACGTTAAAGAGATCCCAGAGGAATCGCAACAGATCTTTAACATGCGGAGCAGTGCTGAGGTGACTACTTCGAAGGTGATTGTGGAAATTCTAGGAAATTTTGGGAGGCAATTCGTACAACGAGGTAATGGTTGCGGAAAACTATTGGCCACGTATGAGATATCGCGCAGTCTAATGTCGAGTGTAAATAGAAACGGCGAATAGCGAAGCGATATTTATCGCTATTATTTTTGACATAATGATTTACAGGTTTAAATATAGTAAACGATTTTTATAACAGCCTGTAGGTATGTATATATGTGTCTTTCTCCCAAAAATTTGCAGCCCTACTCTATAACTCCGACTTATCAAAAGCTGAAAGCAGCGCCTTAAATACTCATTGTAAAATCAGTCAAGTGAGGTTATGGTCTATAATATTTCTCCTATCTATTGTTTTTTAAGGCATATTACGCATGTTAAGGTGTAAATTTTTCTAATACCCGGATTTTCTATACCCAAAATTTAACCGTTAGGTTCTAAAACCGGCGATAAACGCCGCTGACTGGCTATAGAATCGTCTAGAAAAGTCAATTGTGTAGAATTTAGCGAATTTTCTCTATCGGAGCCCAGCGAAGTAGAAAATAAGGTTCCGTTTCCGTATGGTGAGTGGTGCGGGGGTTCCTTGTGTTTTTTCGAGGTGTCGAAAAGTTTGTAAAAATCGAGGAATTTGGAGGGATTGACGTTTGAATTTGAGTCCTCTTCGTAGTGTCGAAGGAGCGGTTCCGATTTGTTTTTTGCCATGTTTCCGTTGCATTCATAAGCGTAATACTAAAACAAAAATTAATATCATCTCTAGCTAGCTACATAGCATACAAAGCTGTGGCAAATAGGAATTGCTCGCTTGCTTGCTCAGGGATCCATACTCTTTGAAATCAAAAGTACTCCAGTACTCTAACTTTTAACAGTAAATCTTTCCAAAGATACCCTGTGCAATCGTAGATGAAATGGCGGAAAGCATCTCCAATTTTGCACAGTATAAATTTAAAAATACTGATCTCCCACAGAATAATATGTGTCTATATTAATAATCTTATTTTCGGACTAACCTGTGGATTTTCTGTGATATAAACGTGGCCGTTGGGAACAGTACCGTTTATTTGCGGAAGTTTATTTGTACCGTTTACATGCCCATTGGGAAAGTCATTTGCACCCTGGAATTCAAAAGGTCATAAAATTAATTTATATCAAGGTTTTAAACGTATATTGATACGGCTGACTTTATTAATCTCCGACAAAATACTACGTGGGGTGAAAAGTACCGAGACTTCCCGACAGATCGCAGCAAAAACAAAAAAGTATATAAGTTTTAGTAGTGTCAACTCTCAGAAGATTCGTGTAAAATTTTCATGACATTTTGTCTATTAGATTGCAAGTTATAGATGTTTGAGTAACGCACAAAAAATTCACCATATTGTTCTAAATGACCGTAAAGTGAAAGTGATAGAGATAGCTGACATCGTGAAGATATGAACAGAACGCGTGAGGCATATGCTGCATGAATATTTGCATATGAAAAAGCTATGTGCCGGATGGGTGCCAGGATTGATAAAAAACAGTAACGTGTCGAAGATTCAGAATGGTGTTTGGCACTGTTCTGGCGTAATCCAGGAGTTTTTGCGTCGATCCATAACAATGGACGACACTTGAATTCACCACTATACGCCTGAGTCTAACAGTCAGTCAGCAGAGTGGCTGGAATGCATGAAAGCCGACCGAAGCGTCCAAAAACACAAACGTCAGCTGGAAGAGTTTTGGCAAGTATCTTTTGGTATTATGCCATGGGCATAATACTGATCGACTATCTTGAGAAGAGACGAACAATCACCGGAGAATATCACGTCACTTTATTGTAGTATTTGAATGGTGAAATTAAGAAAAAAAGGCCGCATTTAGCGAAGAAAAAAGTGTTGTTTTACCAAGATAATGCACCACGTCACAATTTCATAAAATTGATGGCGAAATTGGACCAATTGAGCTATAAATTGCTCATCCGCTGTATTCACCAGATCTAGCCCCCAGCGGTTTTTAGCAAAAACATTGTTTTTTCTTCGCAAGTCTCAGGATTTTTCACCCCGTGTAATAAAGGATGATTGAGTTGTATTAATTATTGTGTCTCTTCGTTGGTGGTTGGGTACCTGAACGAATAGTCCGTTTTTCATGCATTGTTTTTGATGAGGAAAGACTTTTTGATGCTTTTTTTATACCATACCTTCGTGTCTAAATGATCGGGTGTTACTGGTGGTATATGTGAACTGTGCTCCTCAGAAACCAAGTGCTCTATTTCGTGCTCGTCCGTTGAACAGGGCTGTTCCAATCTAAAGAAAAAAGATCATACAAGGAAATTGTTGAGCGCGATTTAGCGACGATAAACATCAAGATGTTGTCGGGACGGAATTTTCCCTTGGCATTACTAGACAGAGTGACATCCATACTACCGGGAAACCAGCAGTGTCACCTTTTTCTTCTATTCTCAGACCACATTAAAAATGTCAAACTTACCTGACTTGGACGGATCCCAGCTGCGTCGTGTAATGTGCAACGACCGGATGGTAATTACTCGACACCGCCAAACGAGCGCGGGCGACTGCTCGTCTTTTCAAACACCTCCTTCTCAAGAGAATAAACGTTATACAACACAGGATGCATAAGAGAGCAAGAACGACGCCCAGAATTATACCTGTAAAAAGGAAGTTTGTAAAAATACACCACGACTAATTAAGCTCCCTACTTGTGCCAGATGTTTGTGGAATAAGTCTCAAATTTTTGATAAATACTCTGTATGTATGGTGGACACCAAAATCCGCACAAATTGAGCAATTTCATTAAAAAAAAATTTACATATGGCTCAGTCGTCAGAGGTAAATTTAGATGAAAAGCTATCACCAAATGTTAACAGGCTGCGTTTTGGCATACAAGTAGTTTTTTGGACGTAGAATACGCCAAAAAAAGTTTGCTGCTCTAAAATATACGCTAAGCTTACAAAATCGAAAATAAAATGAAAAATTCGGTATTTCGCAAATATCTCTAAAAACAGATAAGAAGATAAAAAGATATCGACAAATTAACCACGTGAAAGAACGGGAAATTTTACAAAAAAATAGTATATAGATTATTTTTTTTTTTAGTTTTACTGTAATTTAAAAAATTATTTAAAATAAAATGGCTTGTCTAACCCATTCAGTTGTAGTGGGAATCATCCTTCCAACCTCATTTATGATTAAATTAACGTTTCTGTATACCACTAAATATTTTAAAACTGACTATTCAGGGATTTCTCGGGGTGCTGATTAAGAATCCGACGACAGATTTGAAAAATTCAAAATAGGCGATCCAATATGGCGGCCAGAGAGTACATAATTCATTTAATTTATTCGAGTAATTTAGAATTTTTGTGTTTTTAATAACTGTTTTCTTTGTAAATGAAATATAAATAGTTTATACTTAAAACTTAGACTCTTATCTTTCATTTCAATTTTTTTGCTCGAGCTTTGGTTTTGCACGGCTATATCTCGTAAATTATTGGGAATTTCTCAATGCAATCTTCAGACGAAATGTTCTTCACACTAAAATAAACAATTTTTGTGAACATGTCGAGGCCAGATTTTCACTCTTTCGGGGTGTTTTTAGTGCAATAAGCCCGAAAAAATGCCATTTTTTCACATTTTCGACTATAACTCATAAACCATGCATATTTTAGCATAACTGTCTTCGACAAAAATGTTCTCTGCATAAACACGAGTAACTTTGCTGAACATTGCAATAACCTACAATCGATCCTTATAGTTCTTTTGGCCGTTGTAAGGAATTTCACACCAAAATTTCAGCTCTTTTCAGGTTTTACGTTCAAGAAACTGGTTTTTAGCTCACTTTTGAATGTTTACTAACCATTACCATTTATTTTTGGAAAAGAAATTGAAAAAAAAATTTTTGTTTCTAAACTGCTATGGTACACACACACACGCTGGAATAAATACACACATTTGAACGGGGAATCGCTTGTGTGTAGTATGGAATTGACGCGCATTGTGCTAGTATTGGTACCGTACCATATATCTAACACGTGCGCATGTTAAGTATATGGCACTGTACCAATACTAGCACAGTGCGCGCCAATTTCATACTAGTGTTGGTGTGGATAGTTGCACAGTAGGAACTTAGTACTTAAACGTTGTCAGTGTGTATACGTGTGTTTAAAATTGATTATACATTTTTTTGCTTTTTTTTAAATTTTGAATTTTCAATAGCTCTATAAAATGGATAAAAATTTGCGAAATAAACTTTAACACAAAAAAAGATATATTTGCTGATGAGAGCTGAAATTTTGGTGTGAAATGTACTATTTGGTGGCGAAATTCCTTACAACGGCCAAAAGAACTATAAGGATCGATTGTGAAAAAATGGCATTTTTTCGGGCTTCCTGCACTAAAAACACCCCGAAAGAGTGAAAATCTGGCCTCGACATGTTCACAAAAATTGTGTATTTTGGTGTGAAAAACATTTCGTCTAAAGATTGCATTGAGAAATTCCCAATAATTTACGAGATATAGCCGTGCAAAACCAAAGCTCGAGCAAAAAAATTGATGATGGCAAAAAAAAAATTCGAACTAAACTATCAAAACCCAAATAGGGTTTTGCTAGTTTGGGTGGGCACTTCCAGAAACTGAAGTCAGAATTTACGAGGCTGGTTTGAAAAGTCCGTGCAAAGTCCGAGAGATGGCACCACCGGCGCGTATCGAGGTCATGTTTAGTTAGTAGCATCTCTTGAATGAATGCACACCAAGTTTCAGCCATATTGGTCTATTTCTTGGTGTTTGGCATTCGTGTGAATCAAGGAAGTCGAGTGATTTTCAAGAAATGGGCGAAAAAGAATTTCTTGTGGTGATTAAACATTACTTTATGAAAGGCAAAACGCCTCAGGAGACTAAAGAGAAGCTTGATAAACATTATGGTGACTCTGCACCTTCGATTAGAACAGTTTATAAGTGGTTTCAAAATTTTCGGACTGGCCATATGGGCACAAGTGACGCTGAACGTTCTGGACGGGCTGTGGAGGTTACGACTCCAGAAATCATTGATCAAATCCATGATATGGTGATGGATGACAGAAGAGTTAAGGTGCGTGAGATTGCTAGTGCTGTGGGCATCTCGACTGAACGGGTACATAATATTTTGCATAAACATTTGGACATAAGAAAGCTATCCGCAAGAAGGGTGCCGCGATTGCTCACGCTTGACCAAAAACGGAATCGTGTGAAGTGTTGCAAGGATGGTTTGCAGCTGTTCCAGAAGACTCTGGAGGACTATAAGCGTCGTTTCGTCACTGTGGATGAAACATGGATACATTACTATACTCCTAAGACCAAACAACAATCTAAACAATGGGTTACCAAGGGGGAATCTGCACCAAAAAAGGCGAAGACCGTTCCTTCGGCCGGAAAGGTTATGGCGACTGTCTTTTGGGATTCGCAAGGGATAATCCTCATCGACTATCTGGAAAAGGGTAAAACTATTACAGGTGAATATTATTCATCGTTATTAGACCGTTTGAAAACCGAGCTGCAAGAAAAACGCCCGCGATTGGCCCACAAGAAAGTCCTTTTCCATCACGACAACGCACCAGCACACACCTCTGCAGTTGTGGTCGCAAAATTAATGGAAATAGGATTCCAACTCGTTTCACATCCCCCCTATTCTCCAGACTTGGCTCCCTCGGACTACTATTTGTTCCCCAATTTGAAGAAATGGCTGGCGGGACAAAGATTTTATTCAAACGAGGAGGTGATTGCAGACACTAATGGATATTTTGCAGACTTGGACAAATCCTATTATTCGGAAGGGATCAACAAACTAGAACATCGTTGGACGAAGTGTATAAGCCTAAAAGGAGACTATGTCGAAAAATAAAAAAGGTTTACCCCAAACACATAAGTAGTTTTTATTTTTGCACGGACTTTTCAAACCAGCCTCGTATATGTGGTCTATACATGATTTTCCGGCCGTAAAGCCTGCTTTGTCTTCTCCAATCTTTCCTTTTATATTTTCCTCTATGATATTATGAATAAAAAACTGGCAATAGAGATGTTCATTTAGCCTTCATAGACATAAGAAAGGCCTATGACTCAGTACCAAGACAAAAATTATGGAAGGCAATGAAAGAAATAGGCATTGACAAAGAACTAATATACGCAGTAAAAGCTCTCTACGAAAACAACGCAGTGAACATAAAATAGGACATAAAATAGGGAAGAGGGTCCAAACATCAAAAGGCCTATTACAAGGATGCTCTACATCTCCCACACTATTCAAAATATACCTCGAACAAACATTAAAAAAATGGAAGCAAAAATGCAGTGGAATGGGAGTCCCAATACGAGAAGATTACTTATATACTCTAAGTTTCGCAGACGACCAAGTAATCATAGCGCAAGATGAGGAAGACCTCAGTTATATGGTACGAAAACTGAAAGAAGAATACACTAAAGCAGGATTAGCAATAAACTTTGATAAAACGGAATATCTAACAACAAAGGAGGGGAACGTGGAGAATCTAGAAATTGATAACGAAACAATAATCAGAGGAACCGATAGATTTAAATATTTAGGAACCATCATTTCAAGAAACGCAACATCAGAAGAACAGATTAAAGCTAGATTAGCACAAACGCGGACATGCATAAGACAATTAAATTCGATCCTGTGGGACAAGCACATTACAAAGAGAAACAAAACACGCATATACAAATCAATAATACAAAGCATAATGACATACAGGTCAGAAACATGGACGATCAACAAAAGAAATAAATCTAAAATTAACGCGGTAGAGATGGAGTATTGAAGATGTTGTGGAGTGACACGTATGGAGAGAACAACAAATGAAGAAATAAGAAGCAGAATGAACATCAAAGAGAACGCAATAAACATCATTGAAGAAAAACGATTAAAATGGTATGGACACATAAGACGGAGCGAAGATAATAGGTAGATAAAGAAAATAACGGAGTGGAGCCCTATAGGGAGAAGAAAAAGAGGAAGACCCAGACGATCGTGGAGAGACGATGTGGACGAGGGATCTAACAGATGGAGACTGGGAAGATAGAAATGGATGGAATCAAAGGCTGAGAGAAGGAAGACAGCGTTAGCTGTAGAAAATCCTTGATATATATATATATATATATATATATATATATATATATATATATATATATATATATATATATACATATATATATGTTGAAAAGCAAAAAAAAAAACACAATAATTTAACCAAAGACTAAAATCTGAGAAAAATTTCTCCACAATAGCTCGCTGAACTAAAAATCAAAGAACCAAGCAGTTATAACCCAGTTACCATGGACAATTGACTCTAGTAATAGTGGTATTGTAAGTGTTTTTTGACTTCTCAACATCAAGTGAGTAATTTATTTCTTTTTTGTTACTCAAACAGGAATTTTATTTGAATAAAGTACTTCTATGCTGACATCAATGGCTTCTTCGCTTTTTCAAAAAAAAGTCCTTGACAGATTTCACATTTTTAGCACCTCCAGCATTAATACACGTTATACTAAGAAGATTAAAAAAAATTACCGCCACTGGATTAGATTTGCGGAGTGACTCGAATTTTTTTTCCATTTTTTCCCACTGTGCGGCGCTGCGGGCCTCTTCTATATATTACATAAATTCATTTTTGCCGTATTTCTCTAACTTACCAATTTTTTGTTTATAAACAGCCTGTTCCGGCGTGTTCACCATCTCGTTCGCCTTATTTGAAGTATCATATGTTTTAACGACCGTGGACACCAGGGGCGGACCGAGTCCGAAATCATTGGCGGCTCGTACCATGACCATATAGGTGTGATCGGAGGTTAGGTTTGTAAGAAGTGTTGATACAGCTCCTAATTATTAAAAATCTATTATGTATAATAATAATAAAAATACGTAAATATTTTCTTTTAAAATTTCTTATAAAAAAATTGTTTTTTGTGCTACATAGGGTGAAAAGTCCCAATACTCTTTAAGAAAAACAATGTTTTTGCCAAAAATCGATTTTATTCTGCAACATAATTTCTTTCGAGACTGACACACTTATTTCAGCGGTTTTCCAACATTTGGATACCTTTCATATACGAGGCTGGTTTGAAAAGTCCGTGCAAAAATAAAAACTACTTATGTGTTTGGGGCAAACCTTTTTTATTTTTCGACATAGTCTCCTTTTAGGCTTATACACTTCGTCCAACGATGTTCTAGTTTGTTGATCCCTTCCAAATAATAGGATTTGTCCAAGTCTGCAAAATATCCATTAGTGTCTGCAATCACCTCCTCGTTTGAATAAAATCTTTGTCCCGCCAGCCATTTCTTCAAATTGGGGAACAAATAGTAGTCCGAAGGAGCCAAGTCTGGAGAATAGGGGGGATGTGAAACGAGTTGGAATCCTATTTCCATTAATTTTGCGACTACAACAGCTGAGGTGTGTGCTGGTGCATTGTCGTGATGGAAAAGGACTTTCTTGTGGGCCAATCGCGGGCGTTTTTCTTGCAGCTCGGTTTTCAAACGGATAATATTCACCTGTAATAGTTTTACCCTTTTCCAGATAGTCGATGAGGATTATCCCTTGCGAATCCCAAAAGACAGTCGCCATAACCTTTCCGGCCGAAGGAACGGTCTTCGCCTTTTTTGGTGCAGATTCCCCCTTGGTAACCCATTGTTTAGATTGTTGTTTGGTCTCAGGAGTATAGTAATGTATCCATGTTTCATCCACAGTGACGAAACGACGCTTAAAGTCCTCCGGATTCTTCTGGAACAGCTGCAAACCATCCTTGCAACACTTCACACGATTCCGTTTTTGGTCAAGCGTGAGCAATCGCGGCACCCATCTTGCGGATAGCTTTCTCATGTCCAAATGTTTATGCAAAATATTATGTACCCGTTCAGTCGAGATGCCCACAGCACTAGCAATCTCACGCACCTTAACTCTTCTGTCATCCATCACCATATCATGGATTTGATCAATGATTTCTGGAGTCGTAACCTCCACAGGCCGTCCAGAACGTTCAGCGTCACTTGTACCCATATGGCCAGTCCGAAAATTTTGAAACCACTTATAAACTGTTCTAATCGAAGGTGCAGAGTCACCATAATGTTTATCAAGCTTCTCTGTAGTCTCCTGAGGCGTTTTGTCTTTCATAAAGTAATGTTTAATCACCACACGAAATTCTTTTTCGTCCATTTCTTGAAAATCACTCGACTTCCTTGATTCACACGAATGCCAAACACAAAGAAATAGACCAATATAGCTGAAACTTGGTGTGCGTTCATTCAAGAGATGCTACTAACTAAACATGACCTCGATCGTGGTGCCATCTCTCGGACTTTGCACGGACTTTTCAAACCAGCCTCGTAGTACGATTTGTCAAGTTCTCTAAAATAAACCTCCTTTTCCCATTACACTGCTTCATTTGGGCCAAATACTCTTTTCCTGGAGCCACTCATTCAAATCTGGAAAGAGGTAATAATCGCTGGGGGCCAGATCTGGTGAATATGGCCGATGAGAAACCAATTCATAGCCAAATTGGTCCAATTTCACTATCGATTTTACGGAGTTGTGAGATGGTGCACTATCTTGGTCAATCAACACTTCTTTCTTCGCTAAATGCGGCTTTTTTTTCCTGATTTCATCATTCAAACGACCCAATAAATCAACGTAATTGTCTCTGGCGAATGTGCTCAAAATAGTCGATCAGTATTATTCCATGCTCATTCCAAAAAATACTTGCCAACACCTTTCCAGCTGATGTTTATGTTTTTGGACACTTCGGTCGGCTTTCATGCCACTCTGTGGACTGTTTGTGGGTTTCGTCCATTATTACGAATTGACGCAAAAACTTCTTTGGATTACTCCAAGAATTTAATTTTTCGTTCAAAATTATCTACAGGTCTTAATTTCCAACGGATTTGGATAATTTTTTATTTTAAATACTCTTAATTAAATTTCTAAAAAATCTATCGAAGTCGATTTCTGAATTATGGCCAATTTTTGGTTATTTTTCTACTATTTTTGGATAATTTTTAGTAATTTATTCGAAATTTGCAATATTTGCGGGGTTTGCGGTCGGTTCTAGATGAACATCTTAATATTTATACTTTTGAAATAAAGTACAATATATCTGTTTCACTGAATTTATTCAGATCACTATGAGACATGTTTCGGTCTCGCGACCATTTTCGAAGAGGTTTACAATAAAACTAAACTTAATTTCTAAAAGATATTACATTTGGATGATTAATTGGTACTAAATTTAAATTAAGAGGTAATAAAATTAGGTTAATAACAGGTAGTCTATCTTAACAAGGCGTCTAATATGAGGGTATTCCCAAATTCTATTTGGGTGTTCGTTATTTTTATTTTATTTTTAATGGCTTTTTTATGCTAAGAATTTCTAAATAATCCATATGTTTTCCTTCTTGAGCACTATATAGCAAGTGCACCCTGTCGTTAGGTGATTATTGTCTATGCAGCGGTCAGCAAAACCTGTTAATATTTGTTTATGTTCAGTTTTGAACTGAACATAATCAAGAGAATAGCGAAAAATAATGGATATAATCTAATTATTATAAATAAACTGGAAAAAAAAACAATAAAAAAATACTTAAACAATTTTACGCATCAGATGTAAAACACGAAAGCAGAAAATGGTTTGCAATCAATGATATCGGTGGTTTTTTCGCTATAGGAGCGACACGTGTGCGGAAAAAGCGGTTCACGTTGTTCTTGAATCGCTGTAAATTGTACTCGGTGGGAAACACAGTCCTGGGCAAATTATTCCAAAGGGATGATGTTCTCTATATAAAAGACTGCTTGAAAAGCGTTTGTACGAGGAGTAACAAGCTGAACCTCATACGGATGTGAAGTATCAGCGTGACGTGTATTTCTAACATGCACCGGTCTGGGAGGAATTAAACGGGCCACATCCTACGAACACTTTCCATGAAAATACTTGTAGAATAGGCTCAAGTCGCCAACCATTCTTCGATGTCAGTTCCGGGTCTCTAATCAGACGAACGGCTCTTCTCTCAATAGAATCCAACAAATGCAGTGTATGTTTGGGAGCGGAGCCCCAAACATGGGAGCAGTATTCCATAGTTGGTCGAATTTGAGCTTTGTAAAGAATTAACAGTTGTTGTGGAGTGCAAAGCTTTCTGGTTCGAAATAATATTCCCAACTTTTGAGAAGCTCTCCTTGCTATGCCTGCAACATGCTCATGCCAGGACATATTTGCTCCCAAATTAACGCCCAACAAATTGAGTGACAATGTTAGAGGAATGGAGTGCCCCGCCATAACTATGTCGGGTTTAGCAACGTTAACTTTTTTAGAAAAAACTGCCGCCTGGGCTTTTGTAGCGTTAAATTCCACTTGGTTACTGTCACCCCAAGATAGAATTTCTTCTAGGTCTTTGTTAAGTTGAACAACTTCCCGCTGTCTGCGGACACTCGCCTGAGCAGCCGATGTCCGAGCGTTCAAAGTGAATGAAGAGATAAGCGTACTGTCATCTGCAAAGCTGTAGATTGGATTTCCGGTCTTTTCCAGCAGATCGTTAATGTAAATGAGAAAGAGAGTAGGAGACAGTATGGAGCCTTGGGGCAAACCGGCGTTGATAGTGAAGGTGTTAGAAAGAAATCCGTCGACCGCCACTCGTAAAGAACGCTCACTGAGGAAACATGAGAGCCACAAACAGAACTTTTCAGACATACCACAAGAACGTAGCTTAGCCAACAGCCCATCGTGCCAAACACGGTCGAATGCCTTGGATATATCAAGAGCAACCGCTCGAGATTCTCCAAAGTGTTCCATTGCGTTGTTCCAAACATGTGTTACATAAGTCAAAAGATCTCCTGTAGATCTATGTTTACGAAAGCCATATTGGTGATCGCGTTGAATTCTTCAAGATACGAGGCATGTTTTTTAAGTAAGTACCGTTTTGCGATTCCGCCGCCGCAGCGACACGGTCGGCGTTCCGCGCATGCGCGCTGGTAACCTACATCTCATGTCTACGCACTGACGCCATTACAGTCTGATTCTTCATTGTATACGTTGTTTACTGAGTGTTTAAGATGCCTCCGACAATCGTGAGTCCCGCCGATTGTGAAGTACGGGCTGTTATACGATTTCTTAGTGCTAAAGGCGTAAAACCGATCGATATTCATCGTGAGATCTGTGAAGTTTACGGACAAAACATTATGAGTGATGGAATGGTAAGGAAATGGGTGAGAGCATTTAAAGATGGCCGCACAAATGTGCATGATGAAGAACGGAGTGGGCGTCCTTCGGTCGTTAATGAAGATTTGGTGCAGAAAGTGGACGAAAAGGTGAGAGAAAACAGACGCTTTACAATTTCATCATTGTGCGACTGCTTTCCTCAATATTCAAAACATTTGTGATACAGTGGTTAACAAGTCAGGCGGCGGCAGAATTTTATGAGGAGGGTATTCAAAAACTGGTGCCACGTTATGACAAGTGCCTCAATATTCACGGAAATTATGTAGAAAAGTAGATTAAGGTACAGGCTTTCATGTAAAAATAAAATTATAGCGATATCTTTGCACGTCTTTTTTTAATTCCAAAACGGTACTTACTTAAAAAACATGCCTCGTATTTTAGAAGATGTTGATTGATTGACTTTCGATATTATTGGTAGTTATTTGGCTTGCCTTTTTTAGGTATCGGCTGAATTGTGGCACATTTCCAGCAGGAAGGAAATATTCCCTTTCTGTAGGATAGGTTGAAAAGTGTACAGAAACCTGGTGTCAGTTCCCTCGCACAGTTTTTGAGAACTATGGCCGGTATTCCGTCAGCGCCAGAAGCTTCATTAAAATATGTTTTATGATACGCTGTCTGAAGACAACATCGGGCATCCTTGACTGCACTATGGGAATAGTAGGTGGTGTTTTTCTTTGGAAATCGACAACAAGTTCGCTTTTTCAACAGGTGTCGTTGCAATAGAATTATCTGGCCGTGTGAGTGGTGGTATAGTGGGTTTGGTGAAATTTTGGCTAACTGCCTTAGCGACTGACCAACAGAATCAACAATAGCCTTAATAAGTTAGAAATAAACTGTGTAATAAACCCAATAACACAACAACACAAAAACAATATAGCTCGATATCTAGTTAATAACAATAAAAGATCTAACAAATATGGTATATCGGGTATATATGAACTTAATTGTGATGACTGTGACGCTGTCTATGTGGGACAAACGGGACGGAGCCTACAACAAAGATTAAAAGAACGCAGGCAATCTATTTTCAATAAACAAAAATTAACAGGCTCTGCTGAACACTGCATAGACAATAATGACATTTTTAATAACGAAAGGGTGGAATTGCTCTACAGTGCTCAAAAAGGAAACCATATGGATTATTTAGAAATTCTTAGCATAAAAAAAGCCATTAAAAATAATATAAAAAATAACGAACGCTCGAATAGAATTTAAAAATAGCCCCACATTAGACGCCGTGTTAAGATAGACTACCTGTAATTAAACCAATTTTAATACCTCTTAATTTAAATTCAGTACCAATTAACCATCCAAATGTAACACCTTTTAGAACTTAAGTTTAGTCTTATTGTAAACCTTTTTGAAAATGGTTATGAGAGCGAAATACGTGTTAGAGTGATCTTAATAAATTCAGCGAAATAGATATACTGTATTTTATTTCAAAAGTGTAAATATTTGAATGAACAAACTAAAGTAATTTATGTTTCTAGATCCACATAATCTGAAATTTGTAGTTTCAAGACCTAAAGGTGAATTAACATAGCCATTTTTCGTTCATTATTTGAACATATTTTGGTCATTTGTCATCATTTTAGCCAGATTTACAATATTGATTAGAACAAACTCAAGCGATTTACGTTTGAAAAATGGCTTTGTTGATTCACCTTGCGACCTTTAGGTATTGAAGCAATAAATTTCAGATTATGTGGATCGAGAAATATAAATTGCTTGAGTCTGTTCATTCAAATATTGCAAACTTCGAAAAAATTACTAAAAATTATCCAACAATGGTAGAAAAATAACCAAAAATTGACCGTAATTCAAAAACCGGCTTCGAGGGATTTTTGGAAATTTTGTTATGAGTATTTAAAAAAAAAATTATCCAAATCGGTTGGAAATTAAGACCTGTAAATAATTTTGAAAGAAAAATTAAATTTCTGGACCACAGTACAACGTTCTGAATCTTCGACACGTTGCTGTTTTTAACAAATCGTGAGAGTGCGCAGCACCCATCGGACACAAAGCTTTTTCATATGCAAATATTCATGCAAAATATGCCTCGCGCGTTCTCTTGATATCTTCACGATGTCAGCTATCTCTCCCATTTACACTTTGCGGTAATTCAGAACAACATGGTGATTTTTTTGGAGTTTTTTGACGACGAATCTTCTGAAAATCATGTTTTTTTGTCGGTGCTGCCAACTCTCGGAAAATCTCAGGAATTTTCACCCCATGTAGTGTATTTGTTATAATTTAGTACTGTTATTCGACCCATTAAAGAACAAAGCTAATCTAAGAGGACTGACAAACAATGAACAAACTTTTCAATTCACAAAAAAGAGAAAGAAAACTTACCACTATTTCTGTCCTTATCCTCCCAACACGACTGTGATTTTTTCTGATGAACAGGCACGTTAAATTCAATCAAATTTTCGAGCGACCAATTCGAGTCTGTAGTATACGAGACGACGTAGTTTCTTAATTTGCCGTTTTTATTCTCTGGAGGGCGCCAGTGTATGCAGGCCGTCGAGGAATTCAGGGCTTTGTACTGTAGGTCTACTACTGGGGAAGGCACTGAAGAAAAAAAGTAGTGCTCGAGGTGCTGTAGCTAATCCCCACCGCTTTCGTTCAGAATTACCACTTCACCTCCATTAAGAGATCAGTCTACTTTACCACCTTGAAAAATCTAAATTTTTTTTTATGAGTGTTTTCGAAAGTATTCGCCATGAAAAACGTTATGTCAAAATTTTATAAGCATCCGAGCGTTCCTTATATATATATATATATATATATATATATATATATATATATATATATATATATATATATTTGAGCACGTTATTAAATCGGTTTCCGAACGTTCGTCTCTGCACGCGCGCTCGCTCTGCTCCTCTTACTTGCTTTCTACTTTCCTAAACAGAGCGACTCCCTACTATAAATATGAACTGTTATTCATAGTATGAGACTTTTCTGTCGAATTTTTCGGAGCAAAACAAGATCTTGAGGCCTAGGTACCAGGTGTACAAGTATGAAATGAGGATTTCAGACAACAGATGGTGCACCAATGCAGTTTGTGCTATAAAGATTTGACACTGCGCCATTTTGTTGTGTCATCAACAAGTGTCAGACGCGGACGAGTGATAAATTGGAAAAGTGTGTGCATAGTGTTGTGTTGTTGTGTTCAATATGACGAAATTTATACCGAACAAAGAGCATTCGTGGACAGCATTAATTTTTTGTTTTTATTTGAAGAAAACTGTTGTTGAATCATACCGATTACTTCGAGTAGCTTATGAACATGCTCCCTCACAAGATACATGTGAAAGATGGTTTCGGCGTTTCAAAAGGGGGGACTTCGATGTTGCAGACAAGAAATGTGCAAGTATTGTTGGACGAAGATGATTCGCAAACACAAAAACAACTCGCCGAGCAATTGGGCGTTAGTCAATAAGCTGTTTCCAATAGGCTACGAGAGATTGAAAAGATTCAGAAGATCGGTAGAGGGGTACACCACGAGTTGAACGACAGGGAAATGGAAAAGCGCAAAGACACGTGTGACATTTTGCTCGCTCGGTACAAAAGGAAGTCGTTTTTGCATCGTATAGTTACAGGGGATGAAAAGTGGATTTATTTTGAGAATCCCAAGCGCAAAAAATCACGGGTGGACCCAGGCGCACCATCCACATCGTCCGCAAGACCGAATCGCTTTGGCAGAAAGACGATGCTCTATGTTTGGTGGGACCAGAGGGGCGTGGTCTATTATGAGCTGTTAAAACCTGGGGAAACTGTTAATACTAAACGTTACCAACAACAATTGACCGATTTGAACCGTTCGCTGCTAAAAAAAGGCCAGAATACCGAAAGAGGCACAAAGTCATTTTTCTTCATGACAATGCTCCATCACATACGGCAAAAACATTTCGCGACACGTTGGAAGCGCTCAGCTGGGAAAAATATATAAAAAGTGATGGAGTATACTTTGAATACAGCACTTCCGAATTTAACATGTTTTTTTTTGAAAAAAAATCCGCATTTTATACTTGTACACCTGGCTGTTATTTCGAAGCGTGTTTCGAAGTTAGATATGGTAGTTTAGGTTAGTTTTTAAACGCGTTTTTCTCGAAACAACGTTTTTGCATGTGGCGTTGAAGTTTTTTTCGAAACCATTCAACCGATCTTTTCGAAATTTTTACTACATATTCAGCGCATGTGTGGCTAAGGCCGAAACTAGAATAATTTGGCATTAAAAAATAGCAAAAAAACACATTTTCACATTTTTTTTCACATCCGCCATTTTGTTATTTTTGCATACAGTCGCTGGCCAAATTATTAGACGCACTGTATTTTTTTTAGTAATTTTATGTTTCTTAAGAGTTTTTATACAATAATGGTATATTTAAACTACAATATTATTGATTTTTATTTAAAAGAATTGTTGTAGACTACATATTTGTATTTATTTTTATCATATGGCAACACTGTGTTGACAAAGTGATACATGAACGTAAATAAGTACAAACCTGTATCAGTCGCGATCGGAATCGAGTCAGGTACGGACGTGTTTCTGTGGCTTTATGGACTGTTTGTTTAACAGTTTTATACTACTCAGTTATTAGTTTATTTTGTATGCAGTGTTTTAAAAAAGTAATTGGACTATTTTCATTATGGGTAAAAAAGGCGATCTTTCACCTCGTAAAAAAGCTGAAGTGAAGGCCCTTGTGATTGCGAAAACATTTACAAACCGAGAAATATCACGAAGATTGGAGGTTTCTAAAGCTAGTGTACGACGCATAAAAAAGAAAATTGAGTCAGGGAAGGAATTAAGTCCGAAAAGAAAGAAAAGATGCGGTAGAAAACCAATTTTCACTCCACGGTCAGAGAGATGTTTTGAAGAAAATTTGTGTAGAAAACAGATTTGCTACCACAAGGTAATAAAATCACAACTCCAGGATGCTAGCGTAAATGCTTCTGAGCGCACTATTCGAAGAAAATTGAAAGAATTGAATTTTAAGGCCTGTCACCCCGCCCGGAAGCCCAAGTTAACAGCTGCAATGAAAGCAAAGCGCCTGAAGTGGGCCAAACAATGGCAAGACAAAGATGTGGACTTCTGGAGATCGGTAAGATACAGCAATTTAATCAATAATTGATACATTATTATCATTTTCAGTTAAATAAAGCAAATAAACATGGAAGTTTATATATTTTTCCTATTTTTGACAGGTCTGCTTCAATAACGAAAGCACATTCGAAATTTTGCAGAATAAAGCTCAGTATGTGCGTCGTCGTCATGGAGAAAAGTTTCATCCTGATTGTGTCGTCCCGACGGTTAAACATCCCACCAAAGTGATGATTTGGTCAGTCATCAGCGGCAAGGGCACTGGACGTCTGTACGTCGTCAAAGGAATAATGAGGCAAGATCAGTACAAAGAAGTATTACAAAATCGGTTGATTCCGCAGCTCAGAGAATGGTTTCCAAATGGGGAACCATTCACTTTCATCCAAGATGGAGCTCCCTGCCACACTGCTCGGTCTGTTAAAGCTTTTTTGGCAGAAAAAAATATCCCTCTGTTGGATTGGCCGGGTAATAGCCCTGATATGAACCCCGTGGGAGCTGATGAAAAGAGAAGTGGCTAAAGATGTGATTACCAACAAAACCCAGCTCCTAGAAAAGATTATTCATGTGTGGAATCATCATCCTCAAATGCAGGAGACAGTACAATCTTGCACTGATAGCATGCCGCGCAGAATTAAAGCTTTGATAGCGGCTAAAGGTAGCTCAACTAAATATTGACTTTTACTAACATTAATTTCACTTTTCTTTAAAACTTAATAAACTTATGCTTTTCTAAATTAATGCTGTTTTATTTATGTCAAATAAATAGGTAATTGATTGGATAATATAAAAATAAAAAACAAATCAATTTAAAACAATAAAACGGTACAATATCGCTCGGTAATTAATATTTTACATGAAATCTTGCAGTGCGTCTAATAATTTGGCCAGGGACTGTAGAAGTAAATAATTCTAGTTGGGGCCATAGCCACAGTCCTAGAGATTATAAATCTTTTTGGCTTTTCTGTTTCAGAGCAGCCAAAGCTGAAAAGACGTCAACCTATTTTTTCATAAAAAAATCTAGTAAAATCAATAAAAAAAACTTTTTTTATATTTCAAGGGTGTATTAATACAGCACAAAAAGAATTACTTCAATAATTACAACAGATATTCATAGAAAAATGCGCAAAAATACCTATTTTTTTGGGCGTCTAAAGTAGACCGACCCCTTAATTTCTGGTTTATTAAGAGTACTAAATATTTTCCTTTAGTTAACGTGCGACATCTTGCGCGTAGACTTACCATCAGCAAGTGTACGAATAAGCAGGGGTTGCGATAACGCTCCAGGTACATTGTTTACATCATGTGCTCTCACCTTGAACAGGTATTCGGTATTCGATTTTAATTTGGAGACAGAAAACTTCAGGGAATAACTGCAAATAAATAAAGATATTAATACACATAAAATAATCTAAATCCATAAAGCGTTACAGGAGCGAAGCGTGTGCGGAAAAAGCGATTCGCGTTGATCTTGATTCGCTGTAAGTTGTATTTGGTGGGAAACACAGTCCTGGGTAAATTACTCCAAAGGGATGAAGGTCTCCATATTAACCCCTTACTGCATGACTTTTTTTATTTTTGCAAAAAAAATATATATGTTAGATAATATTTTTAAATACACGAAATAAATGTTAAAAAAAAAATTGGTCACTTTTTTATCAAGATATGAATCACCTTTTGACAAATTGGGGGGGGGGGAAAACGGAAAAAAATTAAACTAGAGAATAAATTTCGGTAAAAATGTTTAAACGTGTCATACAAAGTTTATTCAGTATGGAATTTATAAAAACAGTTTCGGTCTTTATTTAGGCTTAAAAATACCACACACTTGTTACAAGACACATGAGATTTTCCCTTGCACTCAGGATATTTACATCTTTGGCGATCTTCATTTACTTCTGGCCAGTGACTCAAGTTATCAGTTCTAACTTCCTGGGCTGGTATTTGTGAAAAGGGATACTTTCTTTGTTTCAAATCTAGCTGAGGCTGTAGGCAGGTGCTTGGCCTTCCCCTTTTTTTTTCTGACTCACGCCAGATTTCGTTAATACTTCTGCAAGAGCAAGCATAAGTTATCATTTTGCAAACTTCGTCTCCACAGTATCCAACTGTTAGCGCAAGTCATATCAAGAAAATGGAAAAATACCCTAATATACCACTTTTTTGATCTAATTTGGATTCTATAGTATCCTAGCATGCTATCTAGGAGATCTACTCCTCCCATATAAGCATTATATACAGCAACGCTTTGGGGACGGGGGATTTTTATATGGGTATTTGATTTTTTGCAGAACCTCGTTGCTTCTGATGTAGGCTGACTGCCAACATAGGTTGATACGGTATTCACAACTTTATTATCATACCAGGACACTGCAGATATTTGCACACCATCGACAGTTGCCACTTTTTCCAGAAATGTACCTCTACCTTTTTTTTTCATTTCCGATTCCTTAGGAAACTGCAAGCATGGTACACGATTAGCTCTTACTATACCCAATGGTAAAATGCCATTTTTGGTGAGATATGTTAGCAGGGGAATGCTTGTAAACCCGTTATCAAAAAAGAGTTTGTAGTTTAGATTTTTCGGAATAGATTCTGAAAGTTTTACTACAACGTTGCTACTGGCTCCTAGATCAGGCTGATTATTCTCAAGCACCGTAGTTCCACAGTAAAAATCAAAGTCGTAAGAAAAACCAGACACGCCGCTTAGAACGAAAACTTTATATCCCCATTTATGGGGCTTTTTGGGATTATATTGTTTTAGAGTTGAGCGTGCTTTCGTTGGGATGATTTGTTCATCGACGGCCATATGTTCTTCTTTAGGAAAAAGTAGAAATCTGTCACGAATCTTGTTCAGAAAGGGACGTATTTTAAAAAGTTTATCATAGTCAGGTTGACCCTGAGGAACCTGCAGTGTGTTGTCGTTGAAATGCAGAAATCGTTTGATTTCTTCAAATCTGTTGCATGTCATAGCACTGGAGATATTGGGAATTTCCAACGAATTATTCCAATAAGACCTGGTCGATGGTAACTGAATAATCGACATATATATATATATATATTATATATATATATATATATATATATATATATATATATATATATATATATATATATATATATATATATATACAAATGCCACAAGAAACACGAATTTCTTCCTTGGATATATTGGGTGGCTTTTCAGGTCTACTTTGAACCTCGTACAAATTTGACTGTTCAGTTATGTAAACGAAAAGTTCTTCAGTAAAAATGAAATTGAAGAAATGGATAGGATCTTCTAATTCTTTTATGAAATCAGGAAGAATTGTACAACCTTGAAATTTTACAAATTCCTCAGAGACAACTAGAAATTTATTCTCCCAATCAATGGTTTGCTTCTGCTTTTTTTTTTTTCGGCTTCTCTTTGGTCGGTTTATTAGTCGATGTCGATGGTAACACATTCTGATGATCTATAAAAGTTTGCCCTAATGCGGACAATGGCATGTCATCATCATCATCTTCTATATCGGTTTCGTCAATAATAACATCTTCGTTTGTCGAAACGATTCTTTCGTTTTCACTGTCTGACTCATATAGGAGAACGGACTTTCTAGGACCCAACAAGTCATTTCTTTGAGGATAAATTTTCATTGTCACTAACGTCACCATTTGGAATTCGGAAATTTCTGGTGCCATAAAACTTACTGGGGTCCATCTAAGAAAGAGATGTAATTATTATAAATTATCATGTCTTTATATAAAACTGTTCCAAATATGGCACAGGTAAACAAACTCATATTTTGTCTTCAATACGTCAAATTATAATTATGATATTACCTTAGTAGCAAAATTAGACACCTACCTTTATAAGAATATTTTTTTCACAACAAATTATTCACAAGAGAGTATGAAAACTGTTGATCTAAAAAACCACAAAACAGGATATAGCGTGTCACAAGCCGCCACTGGACTAATGGCTTTTCCTGGCGTCGAGATTTGACTGCGGTGGAGTCTGCGCGTTTTACGTCAGAGCAGCGAACGTGCCGGATATGGAACAATTTGAAATAAGATCCTTAAGCTACTCAGGGTCTTAGAAAAAAATATATTTGATGTATGACAAATTTGGGACAGTATGCGGTAAGGGGTTAAACACTGCTTGAAACGCGTTGTACGAGAAGTGACAAGCTGAATCCCATGCGGATGATGTAAAGTATTAGTGCGACGTGCATCCCGTGCATACATCGCTCTGGGAAGAATTAAGTGGGCTACATCCATCGAGCGTTTTGCGTGAAAATATTTGCAGAATAGAGCTCCCCCTATGTCATAGGTTGTTACATTCATTTTTTGTAAATTTTAAGAGGCTACACCACCTTGATATTTTCAAAAAATCTACCTTTTTTTTTGGGCTAGATAAATTGTTTATACTTCTAAGAATATTTTAAACGTTTAACCATTTCAAAATTCAAATTATTTCCGAAGTTATAACAATCAGCGCGGCAGAGAGTCGGCCCGAAACTCGGGTAGCTATTGGACCGGCATGAGCGGTCAAAGCCTTGACAAAGGGTATTGTTCTTTAAGTCAGTCTTTTATAAGAACGCTATTTAGAAGAATACACTCAGAATAACAACGAAAGTCTAAACGCTGTCATTTGGTCTATGGCTCCAAAAGTGCATTACAGTGGCACAAAGATTGTTGAGATTGCTTCTTATATTGCAGCTAGTATATTTAATGACGGATATACTAGTGTATAGTCTGGGTTTTTCAGATCACTATGCCCTAAAAACAAATTTTACAATCCAAGGTATAGAACAAAAAAAAAATCCTACGAGATTATACAGCAACAATAAATATAAAAGATGGATCGATCATATTTCGAAAGAAACTTGGATTGATGTACATATATAGGGAAAATTCTGCAGAATATAAGTACACCATTTTTCATAAAAGCTTTTTATACTACTATGATATGTGTTTTCCTCAGAGTAAAAAAAAGAATAGGCCAGAGACGGGAAGCTGGATAACTCCAGAAGTAGTTAAAGTAAAAGATAGGCTTAGATTTTATTTTGAAGTTAAACAGCGGTATCCTACTGAAGGAAATAAAAAGATATATAAAGAGTACAGGGCAGTATACAATAATGTCCTATCAATTTCAAAAAAACAATATTATAAAAATAGGTTAGAGAAAACAGATAATTACAGTAAAACTGTTTGGGATATAATAAATACTGAAACTGGGAGAAAAAATAAATCGAAAATTACCCGGAAAACATATCTGCAAATGAGTTGAATAGTTTTTTATATAACTCATGCAAAGTCACTCACCCAAAATCTTTCAAAATCAAGCATAAATATAAATTCATATCTAGATAAAAAATTAAAACAAACAGACTCTATGTTCTTTAAACCAGTTGATTTTTACGACATAAAACGTATAATAAATAAACTTAAAAATAAGAAGACAGAAGATATCTCTGGAGTGAGTGTTTTTAGCATGAAGAGAGCATCTGAATTTGTGATTCCACCAATGGTAGATATTGTGAATGCCTGTCTGGAGGAAGGAACGTTTCCATCTCACATGAAATTAGCAAAAATCATTCCACTCTATAAAAAAGGTGAACCGAGCCTTCCCCACAACTTTAGGCAAATATCAATACTACCTGTATTTTCAAAAGTTTTGGAGAGTGTCGTATTTGAGCAGTTTGTTGCCTTTCTAGATAAACATTGTATAATCATCCCAAGACAATTTGGTTTTAGAAAAAATGTAACAACTTCGGATGCTATTTTAACTCTTGTAAAATGTATAAGAGATGCTTTTGAAAAAAGAAATAAATTTATAGGGTTATTTCCGGACTTAACTGCAGCCTTCGACTGCGTAAACCGTAAATTTCTGTTAGACAAAGCATATTTCTATGGAATTAGGGGTGTGGCCTTTAAGCTCTTGCAGTCATATCTTGAAGGGAGATATCAAGTTGTCTGCTGTAATGGTAACAGCACGAGTGCTCCGATGCTTGCAGAGATCGGTGTACCTCAGGGGTCTGTGCTGGGTCCCCTACTCTTCCTCCTTTACGTGAATGATCTTCCACAGGCATTTGAAATTTTTGGAAAAAATATCCAAAATATCGAGAGCATTATTTATGTGGATGATGCAACATTTGAAGTGTCCTTCGAGGGAGGTGAGGATCCGGCTTAGTTGCTTGGAGCAATGACGGATCAAGCTAAATTATGGTTCCTCTCAAATCAATTAGTTTTAAATGACACAAAGACCGAGTCCATAATATTTGAAGCAAAAACTATTAGCACTGATGTAAAAAACAAAATAAAATTCCTAGGGGTTATTCTGGACACCAACCTTTTATATACCGATCATGTAAATAATATATGCAACAAACTAAACAAAGCAATATATGCTATAAGACGAATTAAAAATACAATAAACGAAGCAGCTGCACTTACAACTTACCACTCTCTTTTTGATTCAATATTGCGTTATGGAATCCTAGTATGGAGTTCTGCGGCAAGCGCTCACCTCGAAAAAGTTTTTAGAGTGCAAAAATCTGCTATAAGATGCATTGCAAACTTAAAACAGGATGAGTCCAGTCGACCTTATTTTAAGTCACTGAAAATAATGACTCTATATGGTTTGATTATTTACCAAAAACTCATATATGTCAGAAAGAATGTTGCTAGGTATTGTACATTATCGCATATTCATGCACATGGTACCAGGAGTCGAGACAATCTGCTCTTGCCCGTAACTAGATTGGCCAGAACAAACATGGAAGAGATTAAATTATTTAATGCTTTGCCTCGAGAGATGAGATTGCAACAGCTCGGTCGATTTAAAAGTAGCTTAAAAAAAATTATAATCAATGCCGCTATTTATAATTTCAGTGAATTTTATACACTGACTAGGAATAGAGAGAATTTTAAGCACTACATTTAACTATAGATATAGACCAAACCTTTTAAGTTGTGTGATATGTGTGGAGTTTCTATTTGTTTGTATTGATCCTTAACATTTGGATGTACAGTATTTTGTGATCTACACTTTTAGTTTTTAAATCTTTTGACGTGTCTGTTAATACTATGTATTCTTTATGATCAATAAATTATTATTATTATTATTATTATTACAAACGATGCAATTATTAAACCTTTTAATTGGCCCAAGCGCGCTGCGATTTACCGAGAATTTGGATTCTCAACGAATATCTATAGCCAACATGAGAGCCAAACAGGAGACTAAAGAGGCCAGGAAATTGAAAAGAGCTGATCAAAAGGAGTCGGAGGACATCGCGGCAACAATGGAAGACCTCATGCACGGTCCAGGAATCGCAGATTGAAAGTAATTTTAACAAATATTTGGTTTTAAGATGCTGACGCCGTACTGTTTTTTCTTTTGCGTTTTTTTCGAAACTACTTTTTTCAAGAGTTTATTGATTGGTCCGTTACTTTATGACAGTACATTTTAATAATAAAATTACTTAATTGCTTTGTTAACTATCACTAAATATATTTGTAAAGGTTTTACAATTGCGTTATCGCGATCTCCTAGTACAACTACATTGTCAAACGCTTAACTAAGATTAAACCAGATTTTTGGTATTTATGTTTTAATGATGAACAGATGTGGGTCTATTACATACTAAAACAGTTGGTACAGGACGGAATTTGCTTGCTTGAATAGTCAATTAGACGTAGCAAATTCCGTCCTGTACCAACTGTTTTAGTATGTAATAGACCCACATCTGTTCATCATATAAACATAATAATAATAATATATCGGTTTAAAACGTCTTTCGTCGTTGTCCGATGCCTAACTTCCATTCTTTCCGATCTATCCATTGATCTTCTCTCAGGTCTTGAGCACTCATAGCTTTATTAGTGCTCTCCTTCCATGTTTTTTTAGGTCGTCCTCTTTTTTTGTGATTCGGTGGTATCCATTGCATGGCGATTTTGGGTAATCTGGTTTCTTCCATCCGTTGTACATGCCCGTACCATATCAGCTGTTTCTGTTCGATGTCTGTTATAATGGATCCATCTATCCCCATTCGCTGTCTTACTTCGTCATTTTGAATTCTATCTCTTCGTGATATACCTAATGTTCTTCTAAATACGTCCATTTCAGTTGCCTCAAGTTTCCTGCGATTCTGGTCTGATATTCTCCACGTCTCTGAGCCGTAGGCTAGACTACTTTTAATGAGAGTTTCATATATGTTATATTTGCGTCTCTTTCCGATGTTATCGCTCCATAGTATACCGTTTAGGCATCCTATTGCTCTTCTAGCTTGTGTTATTCGTTTGTTAATCTCGCTATCATCTTTGCATGACGTGTCGAATTCTACACCCAGATACGTGTATGAGAGGCAGCTGGTTATTTCTTCTTGATTGTCTAGCTGGATATTCGATGGTTCCGTTCCTATAGGGAGGTATTTAGTTTTCTGCGTGTTAAGCTCTAGTCCCCAGTTCTTATATTCAGTATGCAATTTTCGAGCCATATACTCTAAATCGTCCCTATCATTTGCTCTGATGACTTGATGGTCAGCAAACTGAAGAGTGTACAGGCATGTTCTGCCAATGTCAATACCCATCCCATTGCATTTCCTCTTCCATTGGTATAAGGCCCTCGCTACATATATTTTAAATAATGTAGGTGATATACAGCATCCCTGACGCAAACCTTTATCCACTAGGAATTTCTTTGACACTCTGTTGCCAACCTTTATTTGTGATGAGGCTCCTGTATATAAATTCTTAAGAGCTCTTATAATTGTCTGGTTAACATTGGTTTCCTGTAAGACTTTCTACAATTTTTTCACCGGGACTGTATCGTAGGCTTTCTAAAGATCTATGAACATAAGGTGGGTTTCTTGGTTGGTAGCTGACCTTTTTTGTATTATTTATTTTAGGGTGAAGACATTATCGGTACAGGTGCTTCCAGCTCGAAATCCAGATTGCTATTCTTCTTCTTTAGCTCTATATTCCTCTTCAATGAGATCCCGAATAATTCTTCCATAAAGACGGCTCAAAGTACTGGTCACTGATATTCCTCTATAGTTAGAACAGTCAAGCTTGTTTCCCTTTTTATGAATGGATGATATGTAAGCCTCTTCCCATTCCTCAGGCACACTCGCGCCATTTATATACTGATTTAAACACCAGGTAAGCTGATCAAACAGCTTTCCTGACCCACATTTAATCAGTTCAGCGGGAATTCCTCCTTGTCCTGCAGCTCGACCATTCTTCAATTTACTAACTGCTTTTTTAACTGTATCAACGTCAACCACGATTGCTTCTCCCTCTATGAGTATATCCGTTGGTGTATTCACCAGGTATTCGTCTCTGTTTTCTGATAATAGTATCTTGTAGTGGTCCATCCATTTCTTTATTGATACAGTTTGAATGTTATTTTTAGAGTTCGATGTTACGTTTTTTATGAACTTCCATGATTCTGAACACTTTTTTCCTCCTAAATATGTGTTGATTTCCATACACTTTTTGTCCCATACCTCCTTCTTTGCTACGTTTATTATTCTCCTTGTTGTCCTTTTCAAGTCTAAATATTGCTCTTTGTCTTCTTGTTGTTGGGTGTTTAACCATTTAAGATATAGTTGTTTTTCCCGACTTATTAATTCTTCAATCTCGTTATTCCACCAGAGTTTGTAACTATGCTTTTTAGTTTTTAATCCAACTGCCTCTTCTGCAGCGGTTCTAATACTGTTTACTATATTTTCATATACAATTTCTAGTGGCTGTCGGTTTCCTGTTCCGAAGAGTTTTTCGTCCAGTCTACGTTGGTATAACTTTTGTGTACTTTTATTAATTAAGCTATCTATTTTATATTGTTTTGTTGATACTTCTTCTGTCTGGTCAGTTTCTTCTCTCTTATCTGCATGTTGTTTGGATCTAAATGGGACTATAAACTTTGCCTTGACCATATAATGGTCTGATCCACATGTCACACTTCTATAGGATCTTACATCATTAATTTTTAAATTTGTCTTCTGTTTAACCATTACATAGTCAATTACAGATTTAAGGCTTCTTGTGTGTTGAACCCAGGTGTATGTATGAATTTTTTTATGTTTGTAGAATCCATTGGTTATTTTTAGCTGATGTTGTTGGCACAATGCAATTAATCTCTGGCCGTTGTCGTTTATAGTAATTTCTCCATGGGGCCCTACTACGTCGTCATCATTTCTTTGACCAACTCTACTATTCAGGTCTCCAAGTATTATTACTTCTCTTGATGTTCCAATTTTTAGAATTTCATCGCTGACCCGTTCAAAAAATTCGTCCTTTTTCGTTATTGGTTCATCATCAGATATTGCATATAACCCAAGAATTGTTATTGGCTGTTGGTTTACAGTCAAATTGATCCGAATAATACTTTCACTCACTGCATCGAAATCAGATATTTTATTTTTATATTTTTTATGTAGCATGATCGAGACGCCTCTTTTCGCTCTTTCATGTTTTGGCACTCCAGTGAATAGATGTACATAGTTGTTGATGACTTCTATACCAGTTCCCTTCTTCTTTGTCTCTGTTAGCACCACCAATTCCATGTTCATGTTGAGTAATTCTTGTGTTATTTCCTCTGCCTTTCCTTTGATTCCTTGTAAATTCCAAGTACCAATATTCATAATCCTTTTTCGTCATATAAACATAAATACGAAAAATCTAGTTTAGTCTTAGTTAAACGTTTGACAATGTAGTTCTACTACGAACTCGCGATAACGCAATTGTAAAACCTTTACAATAGTGATAGTTAACAAAGTAATTATGTAATTTTATTGTACTTTTTTCAAACTGGTGTAGAAGATATCTTAAGATCCACTAAACCGATTTTGTTAAAATTTACAACTCATATTCTTTATAATATTATCTAAGATGTAGTATACGATTTTTTTGATTGGGTGCCACATTCATAAGTTATAACAGCTGTCATTTCTACAAAAAAAAAATAAATATTTTTTCCCTATGCTACATCTTGGCTATTACCTTTCTAAATAAGAAAAAAATATTTTTTATTTTTCAGACGTTGCCTGACAGAGAAAATAAGAACACTATCAGCAAGGTTTTCAAAAGAGGGTCCTACTTGATGGCTCATATCTCCGTCATTTTTTAATTTTTTTTATTCGTTATTATATCAAATTATTCATAAAACTACTATGCATATGTGTAAAAGAAAAATAATTTTATATATTTAATAGCTGCATCAAAAAAAATTTTTATTTTTACACCTATTTTTCCGAGCGCCATGGTGATGTAACCCTTAATTTAAAACTGCTTGCAATGCAGCCGTAGTAGGTACCCATAGGTTGTTTTTCATATTTATGATGTGATGTCACAAAAGTCTTAACTCTCCCCTATCCCCTGTCATACTCTCCAGACCTCCAGCTCCCTCCTCAAAGTGTGATGTAATTAATGGATGGTCCCCAACTTGTAGTCGATAAAAGAAATTATTTTTTTTTTTAGGTTATTGTTGGCACTCCTGCAAACGCTTTATGAGATTCATTTTTAATCTCACTTATGGTTAAATAGTACTTTATAGAACATAAGTACTGCATATGATATGTTCCTATGTAATCATCCAAAAGTTCCGTAAATGAAGTCAACAGCGGCCCCTTAGCAAGTTGGTGAAATGATATTCTCAGTTAGAAAATGTTGATGATGCTGGATATTTGCACGAGTAGTCGATGATCGTGCATTTAAAGTGAATGAAGAAATAAGCGTACTATCATCCGGAAAGCTGTAACAGTGTAAATGAGAAAGAGAGTAGGAGACAGTATGGAGCCTTGGGGCACCACCGGCATCGACAGTGAAGAAATCCGAACATAAGTACTGCATATGATATGTTCCTATATAATCATCCAAAAGTTTAGTAAATGATGCCAACAGCGGCCCCTAAGTATATGAGCAAGTCGAGGGCATTCCTTAGCAAGTTGGTGAAATGATACTCTCAGTTAGAAAATGTTGATGATGCTGGATATTTGCATGGGTAACCGATGATCGTGCGTTTAAAGTGAATGAAGACATAAGCGTACTATCATCTGGAAAGCTGTAAAAGTGTAAATGAGAAAGAGAGTAGGAGACAGTATGGAGCCTTGGGGCACCACCAGCATCGATAGTGAAGAAATCCGCTAACTGCCACTCGTATACAACGCGCGCTGAGGAAACACGAGAGCCATAAATAAAATCTTTCAGACACACCATATGAATATAGCTTAGCAAACAATCCGTCATGCCAAACACGGTCGAATGCCTTGAATATATCAAGGGCAACCGCTCGAAATTCTCCAAAGTGTTCAATTACCTTGTCCCGAACATGTGTTACATAAATTAAAAGATCTCCTGTTGATCCTCGCTTTCGAAGGCCATACTGATGGTCGCTAATAATATAGAATGCTCCTAGATATCTTACAAGTTGCGAATTGATAGCCTTTTCCATGACTTCCAATATTATTGAAAGCGGTGCGACCGGTCGGTAGTTACTTGGCAAAGTCTTCTCGCCTTTTTCGGATATCGGTTGAAATGTACACAATGTAAGGCTTTATATAAAAAAAAACCGTTGTGATAAAGCCGAGATTCGTCAATACCTCTTAATAAAATCATCCTCTTCGCATTCTCTCCCCTCTTTGGCAGGTACGTAACAAACAGTATAAAATTTGGCATTGGTAATTCGATCCCAAGAAATTTTGACGCTCGTTGAAGTCTTGGAGTCTTCGTGTAAAAATTTTGGCGCTCTCAGTTCGTTCGTGGGGTCGGACGTTTCGTTCTCCGTATCCTGTATGTCTGGCAGGCTGTACATCGTCCAGGGTTCTTCTTGGGGATTGTTTAGGGTTACAACTCGGAATTGGTAGTCTGTAGCAGGTACTAATCCTAAAAAATTAAAAAAGAAATATTCTCTATACTTTACAGATCATAAAAATATGCTGAGTGTTTCGTTTTACACTAAATTTGAAACTACTTTTTTGTTTGCATGAAAATAATAGTACCTTCCCAAACTCACCAGTAACATCAAATTTCTTTTCCAAAGTTATCCCAGTAGAAAGATGGTTCTCGTCTCCATCTCTAAACCATTGTATAACAAACGGGTCTTTAGTACCATTACAAAGCGTGTCGGAACTTAATTTGTCCCATCGTAACGAAACTGAGGTGCTACTGATACCGTCGATATCTAAATTTCGGGAACCTTTGAGACCTAAACAAGAAATTTAATAATACATTTACTTATTAATAAATTACATGGAGTGAAAAGTTCCGAGACCCCTTTTTCTTGATTTCACCATTCAAACGGACCAATAAACTAGCGTAACAGTCTCCGATGACTATTCTCAAGATCAAATCAGTATTATTCAAAGCGCATGCCAAAGAACACTTGACAAAACCTTTCCAGCTGATGTTTGTGTCTTTGGACGCTCCGGTCGGCTTTCATACGGTTCCTGCCACTCTGCGGATTGCCTGTTGGACTCAGGCCTGTATTGGGGAATCCATGGCTCGTCCATTGTTACGAATTGATGCAAAAACTTCTTTGGATTACGCCGAAACATTGATAAATCGTAAGAGTGCGCGGCACCCATCGGGAACATAGCTTCTTCATAGGCAAATATTCATGCAAAATATGCCTCTCGGTTTCTGTTGATACCTTCACGATGTCAGCTATCTCCCTCACTTTGCGGTCATTTTTTTTTATGTTTCTTGGAGTGACTGCCTTTTTTGAACGTCCGGACCGTGATGCATCATGATAGCTTGTAGGAATGCATTTAAGTTCACTAAACCATGGACATATACTTGCTTTCGACGGCGCAGATGTGCCATAACATTTCTCAAGCCATTCTTGGGTTCTGGCAGTATTTTTCCCATCAAAAAACAATGCTTAATCAACATGTGAAGTTCCTCTTGTTTCACAGTTTTTGTAAAAAATCAAAACTAACGTCACTCAAACAGCTGTAACTCGCAAACTAATAGAAAAAATGTTATAAAAGTTGTACACGAATCTCCTGAGAGTTGACACTAATTAAAAATTATATAGTTTTTTGTTTGTGCTGCCATTTCTCGGAAAGTCCCGAAACTTTTCACCAGATGTTAATATTAGGACACCAGAGGCGCACTTACCCGGCTGACACGTGACCTTTTCCGAATGATCGCTGGCATGTCTTGAATATAATCTTACGTAGAAAGTATAATTTGTACTATGTTTCAGACCGTCAGCCAAACGGAAAGTATCTGTCGTCAGGTATTCAGGACCCGAAATTTCTTGATCATCACCTAAAAAGGGCAACAATTACGTTCAAGAGTGTGTTACAAGGTGTTTACGATACGAATAGAGGAAGTATGTAAAAATATTGCATTTGGTTATTTGCAGATAGTACCAGGTACTGACGTGTCTGTTGGATTTAGAGAATTTTTATTAACTTGCAAACAAAATGAATGAAAAATTTTAAAACGTTTTAGATCTATGATACTATTAGTCTACGCCTGGATTTTCTTTATGATGATAATCTCAAACTTACATATATTCCTTCTGAATTATTATAAAATGATTAATTCAGACACAGTTCCATAATTTTCTTCAATTGAACCTTTCGAAGTCTCAATATTCCTGAACAGCACCAAATAAAATTTCAATATTTCTAAAAATAAAAAATGTACTTACTTGTATAAAAAGAATAAACGCTATATGCCTGCACGGACACATTCGGAGGGTTTTTCCAAGTGAGGCATATTTTATCGTCGTCAAATGGACGACATTTAACGTTCTGGGGAGGACTAGGACTCTGAGAGTTTGTTAATTTTCAATTTGAGCAGCTGTCCATACTTTACCAACTGCATTTACTGCTACACATTGGTAGGTTCCTGAAAATTTACACTTATATATATATATATATATATATATATATATATATATATATAGGGTGTTATAAAAGTTGACTCCTAGATACTTATTTTTACAAAATATAAATATAGTTGAAAAGTTACAAAATCATTAGACTATGTAACACACCGTCATTGTTACAGCCAAGATCATCACAGCTGAGAGAGCACCTGAGTAATGCGGGTTTAAGGGAAATAGCAATCTAACCGTTAAATATCTTTGGTGACCAAACGGTTTGTTTACATAGTCAAAAATATTACGAGAAAAGGGTTTCTTTTTCATGAAATATTGCAAATTAGTAATCCAGAAAGTTTAGTGACAATTAATTTTTATGACAGTTTGGTAAAAAAAAACAGAATCACGGACGTTTTCTGTGATGTGCGTTCATAACCTATATATGATGTATTTAATGCATTTTTTACTGGGAAATTTATGATTACTGAGGGGAAATACCCTGTTCTCCATATTTTGAACTATACAAATAACAAGAAGTGAACTAACTGCACTGGTAAGGTAGATATGGGTAGGTAATTAATATATCATTTCTATATGTACGTCCCCAGATAATGACAAGATTGATTTAAATCAGGCGCCTGAGATTTCTTTGAGTTAGTTTTTATAGATTATCATCGAGAGGCAATTTTTGATTTTTTTTTACAATTGCAACAGTTTAAGTGATTTAGATAACACCCTATATATATATATATATATATATATATATATATATATATATATATATATATATATATATAATTTTGGAGAAATTTTTAGCAGTTTTTTTTTTTTGTATTTGGACGGATTTAAATTCTTTCAGAACTTCATACGGGCTTCTTCATATTTTCGTTAAACTCCCTAAAAACTTTTTTTCCCAATTTTTTTAAACATACTCACCAGAATCTGTAGACACAGTATGGCTAAATACCAGTCCAGTTGAGAGTTTTTTTATTCGTACTTCAGAAACCAGAGGTTCGCCATTTTTTAACCAAGATACTCTTGGTTGAGGAATTCCCCTTGCTTGGCAATCAAGTCTGTAAACAATTAGTGAACCAAAAAATATATTTATAAAATTCAGTGGATTCAAATTGAAAATCTTTCTAGCGTCGCGAAAGTAGTTCTCTATACTATTTACAACTATAGCCGTGCCGGCGAGGCTCTAAGGTGCTCGAAAAGTATATCAAAAGATAATCACGCCAATATACGAGGGACGTTGAATAATTAACGAGACAAACAGCTGTGAACACGAAGTCTCACTCGAAGTAGTGTAGGATTGTTCACCTTGTTGTCTGAGCCAGTCTTGTACAGCTTTTTTGATTGCTTCGTTGTCTTCGACCTTGTTGGCACATAAGACAGTTTTGAGTGAGCCAAACTGATAAAAGTCAGAGGGTGCAAGGTCGGAACTATAAGGTGGATGTAGCAACACCTTCCAACTCAACCCTTCGATCGTTTTTCTCGCGTTTTCTGAGCGATATGAGGCCGGAGTTATCTCGCAGCAGAATCACACCTTTTGAAAGAACACTGGCGTATTTTTCTTATCGCGGGTTTTTACTTTCTGTTGAAGCATCTCCGCGTAGTACTCACTGTGCACATAACCACAATAAATTGGACCTTGAGAGTTCCACAACAACGTTAACATCAATTTCAGCCGCTTTCACGAATAACGAATAACAAAAATCTTATCACTGAACTCTCCCGGCATAATTAGGTTATGTTTAGTATTTTTTCTCAAGCAGCTGATTCAATCCGTCGCCAAGATTGCCAACTTGACCCTCAGAAAGTTTCATTTAAAAACATTCAGTAGTTTTCTATTGCTGTTTGTCTCGTTAATTATTGAAAGTCCCTCGTAGTAATATATAAAAGATGCGTAACGTAACTTTCTAAAAACAACTCGTGCAAAAATGAAGTTAACATCTTCACTAATCAATATAATATGAACATTAAGAAAAATCCATACCTGACGGTCTGTGCGGAAGGTGAACTTCTGGAAGATGGCGTCGAATTGAAATAGGGTTTTTGATAGACGTCCAGATGGAATTTTTGAGACTTTTGGCCTCCGGCATTTGAGGCTATGCAAGTGTAGTTTCCAGTGTCTTTGGGATGAGCGTTTTTTATGGTTAATGTGGAAGAGTTGCTAAGGGTAACATTTTTATCTTGAAAATAAAATAAAATATTAGTGACTATATATGTAGTATAAAACTGTAGTAAAACATGCAAGTATATAACATGCTGAAACCAGGAAATTTTGTTTTTTTCGTTAAATATAAACATATTTTTTATTTGCTGTCGATCTGTATTGACAGTTTCATACTTACTATTTATCCATTGTACTGTAGGTATAGGCCATCCTGTAGCTGTACAAAAAAATTCTACTGTTTCACCGATTAAAACTGTTCGATCTATTGAGGAATTAACTAGAAGAATTGCAGGAAGTAAATTAATTCTAGGAGGAGGTAAAATATTTATATCCAGTTCTTTGCTAAATTTTATTTTGTTGAGTACAGTGTTTTCAGCTAAACATCTGAAAAAAAACAACACAGGAACATATTCAGTGTAAAAAATAAAAAAAAAAACGGTCAAGTACAAGTCTGACTTGTGCAATTAGCATTCCGTACCGTGATTGCTTTTAAAATAAAATAAAATCCTTACCTAGGCTTAGTTAATTAGGCCCTAACAACTTAAGATCCAATAGGTATTTTCACGTTTTTAGTCAATAATGTATAATAGCTATAGTTCTAAAATCTTTTAATAAAAGTGGAAAACAAATACTTACTACCTAAATATTTGTTTAATATATATATGTTCCATAATAGAATATTCAGAAAACTAGATGCAGACATCAGTAATACTCAATTTGGATTCCGTAAAGCAGGGGTGCTCAAACGGTCGATTGCGATCGACAAGTCGATCGCGAGTGCTTTTTGAGTCGATCTCGAGAAAAAAATTCCGATATAGAACTATTCACAGATTTTGTTTTAGGTAACTAAAACAAAATGTAATGAATAAAAACTACTAAAATTTATTCGATCCACAATTAGGCCAGAATAACCCCCTCATCACTTTCTTTTATCGTAATAACCCCCTGCTAGCGGCAAAAGGCGGCTTTATCAAAGGAATGCGCGGTACTTGTCAAAGAAAAGCCGCGTTTATGATTCCCGCCGATTTTTCTAGAAACTTGGCGTGTTTGACGGGAACATTCGAGACTTCGTTCGCGCCGATATAAATGTTGCGCCGGCAGGAATAGGAGTCAGTCTGAGTTGTAACTTGAAGGCGATATATCGATACAAAGTTTATTAATAAATAGTCCAAAATGAGTGCGGCGAAGAAAAGTAAAACTTATCAATTGAATAAGGATTGGGAGGAAGAATTTTTCTATTGTATGGTAAAGGATAAGTGCATTTGGCTCATTTGCCGTACGTCAGTTGCAATACCTAAGGGTGGGAATTTAGAGAGGCATCATAAAACGGTTCATAAAAACTATGAAAAGGATTTTCCGTCACAGAGTGAATTAAGAAAACGAAAAGTACGTGATTTGATAACTTGTTTGAAAAAAGAACAAACCATGTTCACAAGACCAGCCAAACAATCAAAAGCTGCAACGATCGCGTCATTTAAAATATATCATATATTGGCGAAACACAAGAAACCATTTGATGATGGATTGGTTGTGAAGGAAGCATTTATTGAAGCGGGTGAGACTTTATTTGGAGATTTTAAAAATAAAACAGAGATTATGTCTGCTATTAGAGAACTTCAGTTATCTCGTCCGACTGTCACAAGGCGTGTTGAAGTCATGAGTCAGGACATGGCAGATAAACTAAAACATGATATCATGGAATGTACATACTTTTTTTTACAGTTCGACGAATCCACCGATATGACAGACACTGCCCAGCTGTGTATTTTTATTCGAATGGTATTCAATGACATGTCGGCTAAGGAAAAGTTTTTGACAATGATTCCTTTGAAAGGAAAGACCCGTGGCGAAGATATATATGACGTTTTCTTCAATTTTGTAACAAACTACAAGCTACCAATATATAAACTAGTGTGCATTACAACCGATGGAGCACCAGCAATGACTGGAAACAAAAACGGTTTCGTGGCATTGCGTCCAGCTAATGATGATTTCCCTTCATTTTTCTCCTTCCATTGCATTATACATCAACAAGTTTTGTGTTCAAAAGTTCTAAACATGGAGGAGATTATGGGCATTGCAATAAAAATTGTGAATTCTATCCGTGCACGTAGCTTGCAACGACGGCTCTTTAAATTGCAGTTGGAAGATGGTGAGTCAGCTGAACACACTGATTTAGTTCTTCACACGGACGTCAGGTGGTTGAGTCGCGGAAAATTCCTAGAAAGGTCCTAGAATTATTGCCCGAAATAACAGCTCTTCTGGACGAAAGAGGTGATGACACTCAGATGCTGAAAAACGAAAAATGGCTGACTGATTTGGCATTTTTGACAGACATCACAATGCATTTAAACACCATTAATTTGGAGCTTCAAGGTAAAGGAAAAACTATTATTGAGATGATTAGCGCAATAAACGCATTCAAAAGTAAATTGCAACTTATGATAGATCAACTGAAAAGAAAGGATCTGAAAAATTTTCCGTCTTTGAAAGCAAGGAATCCTCAGTTGAATTATGACATTTATGAGGCAGAATTACCAAATATTTTGGGCCAATTCAAAATACGTTTTTATGATTTCAGTAAATGGCAAATATCGCATCATTTATGAGTTATCCTTTTTCGTGTAAAAACATTGAGGAATTAGCTACTGAAATAGCAAGTCAGTTTAACATGGACTCATGTTCTGTTGAAAATGAGTTAGTGCAGATTATATCAGATATACATCTCAAAGCCACAGCATCTGATACAAAATTCTGGTGTTTTATATCTGAAGATAAATATCCAAATCTAAGGCAAATCGCCCTTCAACTGACGGTAATGTTTGGGTCAACTTACTTGTGCGAGTCTGCATTTTCTGAAACGAAGATAATTAAGTCAAAATATCGCAATCGACTAACTGACGAACATATGTCATCATGCTTGCGATTAGCACTCAGTAATTACGTACCATCTTATGAAAAGTATGCCGAGGACATGCAGTGCCATGCTTCAATATCCAAAGTCACTCTTTAGTTAAGTTTAGACACTAGAACCGTTTGTTTTGTAAGAACCAATAAACTCGCAATTTTGAATAATTATGAGTTTTTTTCATTGACATTTTAGAGCAGACCTACACTTACCATGACTAAAAAAATGCATATTGTGCGGAAAACTAATATCTATGCCACGATACACCCTACCTAGACGACAATCCTGCATCACACTTACTTGCAGCCTCTCAGAGTCGATCTATCGTAGTCTAACAATATTGAGGTAGATCGCCAGCAGTTCAAGTTTGAGCACCCCTGCCGTAAAGGCTTGGAAACAAGGGAAGCATTATTTGCACTCAATGTCCTGTCGCAAAGGTGCCTAGACATGAATCAGGACCTACACGCGTGCTTTATAGACTATAATAAGGCCTTTGGTAAAGTTAGACATAACATCTAAAGAAATAGAGATCCAAAGGTGTTCGCCAAGGGTGTATACTCTCGCCAATACTCTTTAATATGTATTCGGAGGACATAATAAGTAAAGCACTGGATGATCAAGACATAGGCATTAAAATAAACGGCACGGCAATAAATAATCTGAGGTACGCTGATGATACAGTTCTCTTAGCTGAAACACATGAAGACCTACAGACGTTAATTAATAAAATTGTCACAGCCAATGAAGAGAATGGACTATCACTGAACATAAGCAAAACAAAATATATGCTAATAACAAAAACAACTCAGGAAGATCGTAGGATATATGTAAATAATCCTACGATCTATCCAAAGAGCAAAAGAATACAAATATCTAGGCACAACCATCAATGAAATCAACGATAGCTCCAAAGAAATAAAAATCAGAATTGAACAGGCCAGAAGTACATTTATAAGAATGAAGAGGCTTTTCTGTTGCCGAGATCTAAACCTTGAATTAAAAATACCAATGATGAGATGTTATGTAATGTCTGTACTATATTATGGGATGGAAGCCTGGACGATGAAGGCGATTGATGTGTGGAGACTGGAGGCATTTGAGCTATGGATATACCGGAGAATGCTAAAGATTTCATAGGTGGGGAAAGTGACCAACGTGGAACTGATAAGACGTATGCAAAAAGAAAGGGAAGTAATTCTAACGATTAAGACAGGAAAACTGTTATAACACATGGGCTGAAAAGTCCCGGGCCTAACACATAGATGGCGCTAGTTTTATTGCAGTCACCTTTTTTTCAGTTAATACTAACCTTCAAAAGACAGCTGTTAAAATTTCATGATATTCTAATCATTAGTTTGTGAGTTATTGTGCTAAGAGTGACGCTACTTTTGTTATTTTCAAAACAATGGATCAAAAACAATTTCGTGTTTTAATTTTACACTGCTTCTTGATGGGAAAAAATACCGTTCAAGCGAAGCAATGGCTTGAAAAGTGTTATGGGGACTCCGCTCCATCAGAAACAACAATAAAACGTTGGTTTGCTGACTTCAAACGTGGTCGTAGAGACACCGATGATGCAGAACGCAGTGGACGTCCAAATGAGGCGGTAACACCAGAAAACATCAAAAAAATCCATAAAATCGTTTTGAATGATCGAAAAGTGAAGTTGCGTGAGTTAGCTGACATCGTAAAGATATCAAAAGAACGTGTTGGCTTTATATTGCATGAGCATTTGACTATGAGAAAGCTCTGTTCAAAGTGGGTGCCGCGTTTGCTCACTGTTGATCAAAAACAAGAACGTGTTTGATGATTCTGAGCAGTGTTTGGCCATGTTTAAACGTAACAAACCGGAATTTTTGCGTCGATATGTGACAATGGATGAAACATGGATCCATCACTTCACTCCGGAATCAAAACGATCGTCATCTGAGTGGACAGCAACTGGTGAACCTCGTCCAAAGCGCCCGAAAGCACAACAATCGGCTGGAAAGGTTATGGCCTCGGTATTTTGGGATGTGCGTGGTGTAATATTCATCGACTATCTTGAGAAAGGAAATACCATCAACAGTGAATATTATATAGCGTTATTGGAGCGTTTGAAGGCCGAAATTGCAAAGAAACGACCGCATATGGCAAAGAAAAAAATTTTGTTTCATCAAGACAACGCACCGTGTCACAAGTCAATCAAAACAATGGCAAAACTACATGAATTGAACTTCGAATTGCTCCCACATCCACCGTATTCGCTAGATTTGGCTCCCAGCGACTACTGGCTGTTCGCAGACCTGAAAAAAATGCTCGCCGGAAGAAATTTCGCACGAATGAAGAGGTTATCGCTGAAACTGAGGCCTATTTTGAGGCAAAAGATAAATCGTTCTACAAAAGTGGTATTGAAATGTTAGAGCGGCGCTGGAATGATTGCGTTGCTCTTGATGGAGATTACGTTGATGAATAAAGCTAATTTTGAACCAAAAAAACTGTGTTTTCTTGTTAGGCTCGGGACTTTTCAGCCCATGTGTTATATGGGTCACATATTGAGAGGGGAGAAGTATCGGTTTGCTCCAGACTATCATGCAGGAAAAGATCGTAGGAAGAAGATCCATAGGAAGGAGACGGAACTCGTGGCTGAAGAACCTTCGAGAGTGGTTCGGCTGTAACAGCCGCGAGTTAATTAAATCTGCCGTCTTCAAGATAAAAATCGCTATGATGATTGCCAAACATCGCAGCGGAGACGGCACTTAAAGAAGAAGAAGATTTGTTTAATTATAAACAAATAAAGTAAAATTATTTTATCTCGGTACCTATTCGTTGGTCGCCAAATGCTTAAAGCAGCATTTTGTCCGGGTTGTACTCACCTACACCCTTTTGTCGTCAAATAGTTTTTTTTTTATACTAGATAAATTATCGAACGTAGTCGTGATAATTTTCGTTCAATCTACACTATATGGAGAATATTCTAGAGTTTTTTTTCAAAATTTTTTGATCAGTACTTTCCGAGATAAGATGGGGGACACAGATTTTTGGCAATTTTTTAAAAAATAATACGAAGAAAAGTGTTCGCAAGTATTACATCATATATATTTTTGAACTCGTATTTTCACAAGCTTTCATTTTATGTCCCTCTGGATGACCTGGTAATTTTTTTTACTTCCGATTTTACCCCCCATATATCAGATAAATTATCCAACGTAATGCACTCGTGATAAATTTGGCTTAATCTACACTTTATGAAGAATATTCCAGAATTTTTTCATCAGTTCTTTTCGAGATAGGTTGGGGGGATAGAGATTTTTGACTATTTTTTTTTTAAATAAATCAAAAAAGCCTACGCAAGTATTACGTCATATATATTTTTGAACTCGTGTTTTCACAAGCTTTCATTTGACATCCTACTCGATGACCTTAGAGAACAAAAATTTTCACTTCCGCCTACAAGCTAACACCTTAAGTCAAAATTTAACTTGTAAAACTACACGGCTTTGATTGGGCCATCAATTTCTATATTTGTGCCAAATTTCAACGTTACATGTCAAATAGTTTCAGAGAAAATCGGGTGTGGCTGGTACACCGAAGTGATCTCATAAGTGTTCCGTTCGGAACACTAAAACGTACATATCTATATTTAGGAGGGCGATTTTATAAGTTATATATCTAATCATGAAAATGGTCCAAGATGACGAGACTGAGATGTTCCATTGGGACTTTTCCGTGAAGCAGAAGTTGATGCAATGAGTTCATAAAGGCTTTCCACCTCCAAAAAAGACCAAAACTCTTTGATTATTACATATATGAAAAAAAGACCATGCAAAAGCAAACCATAACAAAAAACCGTCCGAAAGGTTAGCATAATTAAAGCCTTTACCGAGTTACAACATACATCCAACCCTGGTTTAGCGCCCTGCGACTTCTGCTTGTTTGAACGTCTGAAGAAAGACCTGAGTCGAAGTAACGTCTTTTTTAGGCGCAAACAAAAGAACTTTTTCCGGATGGAAATGGAACTCGAGCAACGCAATTCGGTGTATTAGTTGCAGATGTAGTTTTTCTTCATTGCTAGATCGATACCTTTAAAAATCACCCACGTATAGGAGGTTTTAAACATAAGCATCTATATTTATTTAAAGAAGTTTACGTACAAGTTTCAGTAAAAAAAACTTACCTATATTTTCCTGAATCTGTAAACTTGGTATCTAATATTAACAAAGCGCCATTAGGCAAAGGAACATATCTGAAAAAAATATATGTACATATGTTAGTTCATATTAGGTGTATTCTAAGACGACTAAGGAATCTCAATTTTTTTAAAGCACAGAACCAATTTTTTGAGATATACGGTCTATCAAGTAAAAACGTGACCGTTCGTATTCTTGAAATAACCGGTCAAGTGCAAGTTGAACTTTTGCAATTAGTGTTCCGTACGTTGATTGCTTTTAAAATAAAAAATGTTGCAACGGAAGAATAAAATGATCAGTGACTTCACAAAACACACCCCAAATGAGTTTTCAACAAAGTTTATTTCCAATCTTTACTGAAAATGGATGACCTTGAAATTTCTTTTTTTTTTATATATACCAGATAAATTCTTACAGGTAATGCACTCGTGATAATTTTCGTTCAATCTACACTCCGTGGAGAATATTCTAGGATACTAACCCCTTAAGTCAAAATTTACCTTTCAAAACTACATGGCTCTGATGAGGCCATCAATTCCTATATTATTACCAAATTTCAACTTTCTATGACAAATAGTTTCGGAGAAAATCGGGTGTGACAGACGGACAGACAGACATTGAAGTGAACTTATAAGTGTTCCGTACGGAACACTAAAAAGGCATGTTGTCGACGAGATTTTCTGCATACTCTGAAAATTTTTCGAATCTCGCGACACAAATGAGTCAAAGTCTTCAGAGTCTTCCCTCTGAGCTTTTTCTTTATAAGGGACCAAACGTTTTCAATAGGGTTGGCGTCCGGCGACTGTGAGGGCCGCTCTAGTATCTTATCGTAGTCCCAAGCGAGCCGTTTCGCGACGTAATTTTCGCCCAGCAGAGTAGGAATTTGACGTCATGAGCACGAAGATGTTGTCGAATGCTCTCAAGGGACACATTCAAATCCGATTTTCTTAGTTTTGCCGCACCTTGACGCAGCGTCAATTTCGGATTCCGTGAAAACAAAGACACGATTCGTTTTTCGACTTTCGGAGTGACTTTGCCTACCGAGTTACGTTTTTGTAAGTCGTGAACATTTTTTGTCTTGTTAAAACGATCTACCCATTTCTTCACAAACGAGACTTACTTTTTAATATATTTAGCGGCCGCGGAATGTGTTATTTTAGGTCCTTTTGGATGGGAACAAAGAAAGACTGCCTCGAACCGACGCGCAAACAAGACAATCAACTGATACTTTTACTAAAATGCGCCGTAAACAAATTTTTTGTTATGGTAAATCGCTAGAATCGCATCTACCAAAAATGCATTATCGCGAACATGTTCTTACTTGACAGATTGTACATAAGCTCTTCAAATATTTAACGCTTATTTCCAAAATGTCGTATAGAATTTACTAGCCTTTAAAATTTAAGGAAATACATTTAAATTTTACCCGTTCTTTCACCCCTTTAACCTCTTCCTTCACCCCTTTAACTCCTCATATATTTGGCTAGAGAGTATGATGCCTAAAATTACTCCATTATTTCAACTTAAACCCAAGAAAAAAATATTATAACACCATCGAAATTACAATATTTAAACCCCCACCCTTTTCACCCCCTCCCATCAAGCGACATAACTCAAAAACGATCGGTTCCTTTCTTACTTCAAGTACTATATGTGTCTCAAATTTGAGAGCTATCGCGCAACTGACGGAAGTGAGAAATTACGTTTTTCCTAATGACCTTGAAACATGACGAATTGTCGATTAACTGCTTAACTGCTGTTTTTATGAATGAAAATCTTATCAAAACTCTTACGACGTGTTATCAAACGTTGTTTCATTGTTTGGTTACGACGGTTGTTTTTTTATTGCGTACAAACATAATTGTTTAAGAATGAATATTATTTTTTTAAATATAAATATTCATTTAATCACTTCCTGTAAATTTTATGAATGGAACCTAAATTCTAATTTTGTTTTTGTTTTTTTTGAATTAATTTGCGAGAAAAACATTATACGGAGTGTCTTAAAAAAGACACTTGATGTTGAAGTCTACTGGGTGTCTCAACGAAAAATGTACATTGAAATACTACGGTGGATCAAATATAAACGAGATTTATTTTCTTATTTTTTTTTTATTTACTGTAACAAATAAACCAAGCACATATCATTTTTTAACATAATCTACTGGTTTGGAAATGCCCTTTTCCCAGCGTATTGGAAGTCGTAAGAGGAAGAGGGTTGTATCAGTAACCAATTGCGCACGCCCTCCACCGCGTTGTCATCAAATCGTTCTTTGAGTGGCCCAAAGGGATGAAAAACGCAGGGCGATAGGTCAGGGCTCTAGGGAGGGTGATCAAGTATTATCCAACTTATTTTCTCCAATTTTTCGCAAGTGAGAGTTGCAGTGTAAGGTCGAGCGTTGTCATGGAGAAGAATCACGTCTCTTATCGGTGGGTCACGTTTTTTGTAGCGATAAGCAAGTTTAACCTTATCCAAAAGGTTGCAGTAGTACGCTGCATTGATGGCGAGACGTTCGTGCAAAGAATCAATGTGCAAAACGCCACGTCCGGGGACAACGATCATGGCTCTCATTTTCGACCTCTTCACGGTCTCCCACGAACTCCTTATTTCAGGCGACACACGAGACCTTGAGAGTGTTTGATCGCCGAACTGTGCCGTCAATCTTCGCAGAATTTCGGTCGGTCTCACACCTTCACGAGTGAGAACTTCAATAATGACGCGTTGCGCAATCGAAGAGTGCACGTCTCGCTCCGACATCATGAGTTGTACTACTGAATGCACCTGTCGAGGCCAACCGATCGTTCTCTCTCCCCACTCCTAACAAATCCAATGAACATTGCTAGAAGCGGCGACCCGCTCCGAATGATACTAAGCGTTCAGTACAAAAAGTCTCGTTTATATTTGATCCACCCTCGTAACTCGGCAAAAAAAAATAACGCCTGTGAGGGCTTCCAGTTAGCTAGATAGCCATCTGGAGAAAGCGATGACCTGTTATGGTGTCTTTAATTAAGCAAATGCCTTACCGTTTGTCTTTTGGTAGAGGTAGTTGATTAAACTCCCACTGGATTTCAGCGGGAGGTGTAGAATGACTACTGCAGTGAAGAAGCATCGGTTGCGATTCATACACAGTCAGGTTTTCCGGTTGCACTATGACATCTTTATCCATCGCTAAAACAAAATATATTTAGCTATTGTGCCGCAGTCACTCTATCTTGGATCCAACCGAGATCCAATATCAACAGTGGACTCAAGATAAGGCGACTGGAATGAGTTAGGATTTGGTTGAAGTGTCGTCAGATTTTTCAAATTTAAAATATTCAATTCACCGGATTTCGCTAGTTTAATCTAATGACGTTTGTAAAGGGTCTTTCAAATTGAGTGGTTGTTTAATTCTTGAATAAAACACAGGTGGTGTTGATTTCAAAAAACTTTTTGTTGGTAATTGAAGTATATAATGTATGACATTTAAACATGAAAAACAATATCCGCCAACTGTTCACCTCTTGCAGCTTCACAGATGTCCAGTCTTTTGTCAAAATTTTCGATGATATTTTGGCATAATTGTGGTTCTAACTCACCAATAACGCGAGTAATTTCGTCCTTCAGCTCAGGTATCGATTGTGGGATATTTTTAAAGACCTAGCTTTTCACGTAACCCTAGAGAAAATAGATCAACGGAGTCAGATTACGTGATCTTGGTGGCCAATTAAGATCACCGTTTTCTGGAGATTACACGTCCAGGAAATTTTCTCTGCAACAACTCAATGGTTTCACGAGTAGTGTGACAGGTTGCGCTGTCCTGCTGAAACCAAATGTCCTCCAGAGTATTATTATTCAATTCAGGCCATAAAAATTCAACTAAGTTGGGAATGTGGAATCTTTGGCACAATGATACTACTCAGTATATATCACCACTACACCAAACACTTTATTTTTTCACTCGACGCGCGTTTCGCTAACCATGTTAGCTTCATCAGGAGCGATGATTGCCTAAAGCTAAACTACAAATCTACCCTGTTTATACTTAGCCTAACCCTTGAATTAATCAAGCAGAAGTAATGACATAGGCAAGGCCATAAGTTCCGGTCAAGTAACCAGTAGAGGGGACTATAAGGAATAGGCCCTCTGTCTTTATTTAAACTACTTTTACATTATTTGATTTCCATACTTTCGTATGCGTTCAACAATCTCCTATCAGATACATTTTTTATTAATCCTAGATTATCTAATGTTACAGTATGATCAGCTTCAAGGGCATGTTCGGCAATGCTAGACTTTTCTGTTCTACTGTATTTTAAGTGTGCTAAATGTTCTTTAAATCGTGTTTTAATTGACCTTTTAGTTTGCCCAACATATTTTTTGTCACAATCATTACAACTAATTTCATAAATTCCACTTTTCTCACAATTAGGAATCTTATTAATAAATAAGATTAAAAAATGTTAGATTATCTAATGTTCTCAATGAAGGTGAAGTCTTAATTTCTTTTGATGTTAGTTCTTTGTTCCCAATTCCACAAACTTTACAATATCTCGAAGAATTACTTAGAATGAATGACTTTGAAGACGAAATTATTCGTGAATATTTAACATTATCTAAACTTTGTATGGAACAAAATTATTTCCAATATAACAATCAATTTTATGTTCAGAAAGAAGGAACAGCTATGGGTAATTGCTTATCACCTTTCATAGCCAATTTATTCATGAGTAAGTTTGAAACCGAAACCAGTCAAGAATTCGAATATTTCCCAAGGGTATGGTATAGGTATGTGGATGATATTTTCGCGATTTTTGATACAAAGAACCAATAGCCGGTATGATTCCATTAAATTCAGTTACGAAGTTGAGAACAAAGGACAATTGCCTTTTCTAGATATTTTAAGTATTAAAAATAATAATAGATTAGAATTTGATATCTATAGGAAGGACACAGTAATAGATAGATATATTCCTAATGATTCATTTTCACTGTAAACAACATAAATTAGCCTCATTACATTTTTTAGTTCATCGTTTGGTCACTTTCCCTCTGAATAGAGTAAACTTTAATAAAGAAAGGAATCGTATTAGAAATATAACTAGAGTTAATGGTTATGACGATGACTTAGTAAATAAGCTAATAAATAGACATAAGTTTAGCTTTAATATTCAGAATTCCACCTTTTTTACACGCGAAGAAAATAACACCAAGTATGTCTCCATACCATATAATCCGAAATATAGCAAGGGACTCAATAAGGTATTTAATAAGGTAGGCCTCACCTTAGTCTATAAGTCATCAGACAATCTGAGAAATATCTTAGGAAATCCCAAAGATAAGATTCCTAATTGTGAGAAAAGTGGAATTTATGAAATTAGTGGTAATGATTGTGACGAAAAGTATGTTGGGCAAACTAAAAGGTCAATTAAAACGCGATTTAAAGAACATTTAGCACACTTAAAATACAGTAGAACAGAAAAGTCTAGCATTGCCGAACATGCCCTTGAAGCTGATCATACTGTAACATTAGATAATCTAAGATTAATAAAAATGTATCTGATAGGAGATTGTTGAACGCATACGAAAGTATGGAAATCATAAAATGTAAAAGTAGTTTAAATAAAGACAGAGGGCCTATTCCTTATAGTCCCCTCTACTGGTTAGTTGACCGGAACTGACGGCCTTGCCTATGTCATTAGTTCCGCTTGAGTAATTCAAATGTTAAGCTAAGAATAAATAGGGTAGATTTGAAGTTTAGCTTTAGTCAATCATCGCTCCTGATGAAGCTAACATGGTTAGCGAAACGCGCGTCGAGTGCAAAAATAAAGTGTTTGGTGCAGTGGTGATATATACTAAGTAGCATAAAAATTCGGTTATCATATTGCGATATCGAAGATCATTCACAGTTACAGCTTCATCAGCATCATTTTCGAAGAAGTATGGACAAATGACACCTCCTGACCATAATGCACAACGAACAGTGACTCGTTTCGGATGTAAAGCTTTCTGATGAATCAATTTTCTCACTCCTAATACAGCAATTTTGTTTATTAACATAGCCACCAATTTTAAAATGTGCTTTATCGGAAAAGATTATTTTTTCAGAAAAATTATCTGGTTGTTCTTTGATCTAATTGATTTGAATGATCCAACGGCTTTAGTTCCTGTGTTATTTCAACCTTACTATATATACGAGGCATGTTTTTTAAGTAAGTACCGTTTTGGAATTAAAAAAAGACGTGCAAAGATATCGCTATAATTTTAGTTTTACATGAAAGCCTGTACCTTAATCTACTTTTTCTACATAATTTCCGTGAATATTGAGGCACTTGTCATAACGTGGCACCAGTTTTTGAATACCCTCCTCATAAAATTCTGCCGCCTGACTTGTTAACCACTGTATCACAAATGCGATACAAAACACTACAAGAATATTGAGGAGGAAAGCAGTCGCACAATGATGAAATTGTAAAGCGTCTGTTTTCTCTCACCTTTTCGTCCACTTTCTGCATCAAATCTTCATTAACGACCGAAGGACGCCCACTCCGTTCTTCATCATGCACATTTGTGCGGCCATCTTTAAATGCTCTCACCCATTTCCTTACCATTCCATCACTCATAATGTTTTGTCCGTAAACTTCACAGATCTCACGTTGAATATCGATCGGTTTTTTACGCCTTTAGCACTAAGAAATCGTATAACAGCCCGTACTTCACAATCGGCGGGACTCACGATTGTCGGAGGCATCTTAAACACTCAGTAAACAACGTATACAATGAAGAATCAGACTGTAATGGCGTCAGTGCGTAGACATGAGATATAGGTTACCAGCGCGCATGCGCGGAACGCCGACCGTATCGCTGCGGCGGCGGAATCGCAAAACGGTACTTACTTAAAAAACATGCCTCGTACATTTAAAGCTAAATCCATTCGTAAAATACGCCATTGTTGTGAACGTCAACTAATGGATATTTCTGGGTCTTCATCATCACTTTCACGAACCAAATGAATATACTCTCGTGAACGACCGCTACGACTATATCTTTCTCTTCTTTTATCTTCCGCCGAACCAGTTCCTTTCAATTCGATTGATAGTGCTTTTAGAAGGACGATTATGCAAGCCGTAAATATTACGTAACTTTCTAAAAATATTTTTCACTGAACGCTCATTTTCATAAAATAATTCAACAATTTCAACGCGTTGTTGTATATTATACGACTCCATTTTTATGAATGTCATGCCGAATGGTAGTCGACGGATTTATTTCTAACACCTACACTATCAACGCCGGTGTGCCCCAAGCTTCCATACTATCTCCAATGCTCTTTCTCATTTACATTAACGATCTGCTGGAAAAGACCGGAAATCCAATCTACAGCTTTGCAGATGACAGTACGCTTATCTCTTCATTCGCTTATATATACGAGGCTGGTTTGAAAAGTCCGTGCAAAAATAAAAACTACTTATGTGTTTGGGGTAAACCTTTTTTATTTTTCGACATAGTTTCCTTTTAGGCTTATACACTTCGTCCAACGATGTTCTAGTTTGTTGATCCCTTCCGAATAATAGGATTTGTCCAAGTCTGCAAAATATCCATTAGTGTCTGCAATCACCTCCTCGTTTGAATAAAATCTTTGTCCCGCCAGCCATTTCTTCAAATTGGGGAACAAATAGTAGACCGAGGGAGCCAAGTCTGGAGAATAGGGGGGATGTGAAACGAATTGGAATCCTATTTCCATTAATTTTGCGACCACAACTGCTGAGGTGTGTGCTGGTGCGTTGTCGTGATGGAAAAGGACTTTCTTGTGGGCCAATCGCGGGCGTTTTTCTTGCAGCTCGGTTTTCAAACGGTCCAATAACGATGAATAATATTCACCTGTAATAGTTTTTTTTTACCCTTTTCCAGATAGTCGATGAGGATTATCCCTTGCGAATCCCAAAAGACAGTCGCCATAACCTTTCCGGCCGAAGGAACGGTCTTCGCCTTTTTTGGTGCAGATTCCCCCTTGGTAACCCATTGTTTAGATTGTTGTTTGGTCTCAAGAGTATAGTAATGTATCCATGTTTCATCCACAGTGACGAAACGACGCTTAAAGTCCTCCGGATTCTTCTGGAACAGCTGCAAACCATCCTTGCAACACTTCACACGATTCCGTTTTTGGTCAATCGCGGCACCCATCTTGCGGATAGCTTTCTCATGTCCAAATGTTTATGCAAAATATTATGTACCCGTTCAGTCGAGATGCCCACAGCACTAGCAATCTCACGCACCTTAACTCTTCTGTCATCCATCACCATATCATGGATTTGATGAATGATTTCTGGAGTCGTAACCTCCACAGGCCGTCCAGAACGTTCAGCGTCACTTGTGCCCATATGGCCAGTCCGAAAATTTTGAAACCACTTATAAACTGTTCTAATCGAAGGTGCAGAGTCACCATAATGTTTATCAAGCTTCTCTTTAGTCTCCTGAGGCGTTTTGCCTTTCATAAAGTAATGTTTAATCACCACACGAAATTCTTTTTCGGCCATTTCTTGAAAATCACTCGACTTCCTTGATTCACACGAATGCCAAACACAAAGAAATAGACTAATATGGCTGAAACTTGGTGTGCGTTCATTCAAGAGATGCTACTAACTAAACATGACCTCGATACGCGCCGGTGGTGCCATCTCTCGGACTTTGCACGGACTTTTCAAACCAGCCTCTTATATATATATATATATATATATATATGTATAAATATATATATATATATATATATATATATATATATATATATATATATATATATATATATATATATATATATCCGCAGACAGCGGGAAGTCGTTCAACTTAACAAAGACGTGAAAGAAATTCTATCTTGGGGTGAGGAATTTAACGCTACCAAACCAATGCTGCAGTTTTTTCTAAAAAAGTTAACGTTGCTGAAACCGACATAGTTATGGCGGGGCACTCCATTCCTGTATCATCGTAATTCAATTTGTTGGGCGTTAATTTGGGAACAAATATGTCCTGGCATGAACATGTACCAGGCATAGCAAGGAGAGCTTCTCGAAAGTTGGGAATATTATTTCGAACCAGAAAGCTTTACACTCCAGAACAACTGTTAATTATTTACAAAGCTCAAATTCGACGAACTATGGAATACTTCACATCCGTATAAAGTTCAGCTTGTTACTCATCGTACAACGCTTTTCAAGCACTCTTTTATATGGAGAACATCATCCCTTTGGAATAATTTGCCCAGGACTGTGTTCCCCACCGAGTACAATTTACAGTGATTCAAGAACAACGTGAATCGCTTTTTTCACACACGTATCGCTCCTGTAGCGCTTTAGGGACGTCCCTGCAGCACTTGTGCTAGACCCATAAAAGAAAATACATTACACTTTTCAAACATCACAAGACCCAGGCTCTTTAGCAACGCCATCTGTGTCTTATTCAAGAATTAAAAAAACCGCTTAATTTGAAAGACCCTCTATAAATTTAATTCACGCGAACAGGTTGGCTTTAGAAGAAGATACGGTAGTAACAATCGTTTACAGACCATCAAGATCCTTACGGAGAAATCTATAGAATACAACAAACCACTCGTATTAATATTTGTTGATTTTAAAAATGCTTTTGACACCGTGGAGTTGCCTGCGATACTATCTGCTTTGCAGCAAATGAGAATAAACTACAAATATACTCAGTTAATTTGATTCATTTGTAACAACGCAACAGCAAGTGTAAGATTCCATGAATCCACAAGTAAATACCCAGTGGAACGTGAAATTAAACACGGTGATATAATCTCTCCTAAACTTTTTACGGCGGTGTTAGACTATGCTTTTAAGGAACTTAACTGGGATGGAAAAGGTACACACATCGATGGCGAATACCTAAACCACCTACGCTATGCTGATGATATTGTGGTAATAGCCGACAATTTAGGTGATGCTCAACAAATGCTTACCGAATTGCAAATACTGGGCTACACTACATATTAATTCCAGAAAACCAAGTTTATGACTAATCTAGTTACGAACAATAATATGAAATTTAAGGAAAGTTAGGCGAAGCAAGTCCAAAATTACAAGTATTTGGGCCATGAATTACAAATTGGCAAAGATAACCAAATCCGAGAGATACACCGTCGTGTGGGTTTGGGATGGACGGCTTTTGGGAAGCTCAAAGATACGCTGCAGGGTTATTTGCCAATGCCGTCTCTGTGGATGGAGAAAAAAAAAGAGTCCCCTTTTTATAAGCCAACAAATACAGCTGGTAGTGGAGTTATTTTACTTGTTTTATTGAGATAAATATTGTCTTTTCCAAAAACGTTTTTGAGTTAAAATAATACCCGTTGGCACAATAATATTCGGTTGATAATATCGTAAAAGGAGAGATAATATATAATAATAATATTAGTATAAAAATATAAATTTTAAATCAAGGTAAACAAAATGTTTTTTCATTTCGGTGTTCTTTGGGGAAAAAAAAACGATCTTCCATCTCGGGTCATACACGTGCCGGAACATTTTAGGAGTTTTTGCAAAGTTTAAAGTAATTCGGTTTCTTTACGACTATACGAATATGAACTTGGTATATCAAGTTGTTCAATAAAAAGAAAAGAAAACTGGAAAGAAACTCTTATGGAGAGCGAGTTTTAATAAAATGGTACAATCTGTCAAGTAAGAAGGTGATCGTGATTTCGACGAAAGTTCGGAATCGACTGATACTTTTACTAAAATTCGTTGTAGATAAAGGGTCCCTTTACCGATTTTTTGTGGAATCGGTAGAATGGCATCTACCAAAAATAAATGGTAATTATTCGTTTTAAGGTACTCACCCAGAAATTGAAAAAAAATGTCATCTTATGTTTTTTGGGGCGTCGAACCCGAATTCGGTATCAGAAATTGGCGCTCGGCCACTCCCGCACCCCTACCCCACCCCCAACCACCGAAAATCAAAAAAAAAATGTTTCAATTACGCGGGCGTTTATTATTATTAATATTGTTGTTGCTGACACCCCGGACCCCCTTCGCTACCCCCACCTTCAAAATCGAAAATTTCGTACTAGAAAATTGTATTAAGAGGGTTGCGCCCCCCAAATCCTCCTGCTAAAACTACCTTAACCTAAGCCACGAACCCCAGGCTTAGGTTAGTTCAAGTTAGTTCAGGTTACTATATTATAATTACGCGGGGTTGATCGGAAGAATCGTTGGCAATGTGAAATTCTGGATTTTATTGTTTTCTAGTGCAATATTAATATTTTTCGATTTTTCATTCTGGGGTGGACGCTTCGGGATGGCGGGGGGTCCAAGGTGTCAGCAACAATAGTAATAATAATTTTTGGTATCATCAAATGGTCACACACTGACATAGAGGACATTCACATCCTTATACGTTCTCAATTCACCAAATACAGGAAATTACACCCCAACGCCAGCAAAGAAAGACTTACCATCGAGAGGTAGGCAGGAGGAAGAGGAATCATAGACATCAGAGACACACAAAACAAATACAAGCACTCAGGAAATTCTTCCACACCAAGCAAACCAGCCTCCACACAGTAACAGTGAAAGCAAACAAAAACTATACACCTTTCGACTTATTCCGGGCAGACCATCCAGCAGACACACACAGTCACACCCAATTACAACAGGAAAAGATATAGACGTGATCAGAAAAAACACTCCACAGAAAACCCAGATACTATATAGAACAAGACCACGTAAATAAAAAACAATCATACACCTGGTTACAGGATGGGCAGCTATTCCCTGAAACGGAAAGCCATCCAGGATAAAGTTATATTAACCAGAAACTACCAAAAGCATATCATCAAAGACCCAACTATTACAGAAGACAGATGCAGGAAATGCCACCAGCAGAAAGAAACGATCGGGCACATAACAAGCGGATGTAAAATATTAGACGAAACAGAATACACAGCCAGACATGACTCAACGGCAAAAGTAGTTCACCAAGCACTAGCCACAACATACAAACTCATAGAAAACACAGATCCCTACTACAAATACACACCAACATCCATACTTGAAAATAAAGATTACAAGCTCTACTGGGGCATCAGTATCCATACAGATAAAACAGTCTCCGCCAATAGACCCGATATTACTTTTCAGTGCAAAAAAGGAAAAGTCATCTATCTAATTGATATAGCTGTCCCCAACGACACAAACATCCAAACGAAATACACAGAAAAAATCTCCAAATACACAGACTTTGCAACAGAAATAAAAAGGCTATGGAAACAAGAAAAAGTCATCATTGTCCTCCTCGTTATATCAGCCACAGGCCTTATACCAACAACATTAACACCACGGTACAATTAGGACTCAACACAAACATACACAGAAATATTCAGAAGTCAGTGATTTTAACAACATGTAACATTGTCAGGTCATTCCATCATACGCAATGGTAATAGTGTTTGTGCTGACTTGTCTTGAGCCCGTCAGCCAAACATGGAACCACATTGACTAAATGTGAGAAAGAAGAACTTCTAGTATAATAATAATAATAGTATTTCAGTTGCAAATTTTTTACGATATTGAAATACCCTATCCCAGTCGAAAACGTAGTAAAAAAATGTACATAGTGAAATAGCTGTCACGGCAAATTCGGGTAATTTGAAAATTTTTGCCTCAAGAATATGCGAAAAATCTCGTCATACTTTCGGAAGATTCCGGGCGATCATCCACGCTGATGGCGATTGGACGAATTCTACAGAATCGTTCGCAATTTAATGGCAATCCTTGGAAACATGTAACAATGTCAGGTCATTTCTTTATACACAATGGAAATAGCGTTTGTGCTGACTTGGCTTGGGCCCGTCAGCCCAACATGGAACCACATTGACCAAATCTGAGAAAGTAGAACCAAAACAATCTATTTAATAATAATAAACGCCGAGTAATTGAATTTTTTTTTTTGATTTTCGGGGATTGAGGGTGGCCGAGCGCCAATTTCTGACACCGGACTGTTCAGCGCGCTCTAGGTGAGTACCCTAAAACGAATAATTACCAAATGAATTATCGCGGACATGTTCTTACTTGACAGACTGTACAAACTTTTTTCGTAACATGTTCTAGTATAAAAACGATAGAGCAATGTATGTTCAAAACATACGAGCTTGCGATGTTTCATAAATGCGAGATCGCCAATTTATTGCAAGCAATGTTATCTAATATAACAATGCAACGTCTTTTTTTTTTCGCTTTATTATCAAAAATGATTAATTTAAAAACCTACTTACTTGCTACTCTAACTTTAGCATACTTCGACAAAATGCCCCCGACCTCGTTTCTCGCGATACAAGCGTACTCCCCGGCACTTCCTGCAGCCATCGCCTTCCTGCCCCCCGAAACCCGTAATATATGTAACTCCGTCCCATCCGATTCGACTTTCCATCGACTATCTTCGGCAGGAATCGGGCGTCCTTCGTACAACCAGGTGACCATAACGTTGCCGCGCGTCGACTGTGCCGCGCAGCGCAGCAACGCGTCCTGTCCTCGGATAACGATAACGTCATTCGGTTCTTCGAGGAAGTGTAGAGAGACATTTTGCCGGAGTGGTTGGTTCAGAGCCGAGGCGGGTAGAGGCGGTGCGGAGTCGGCGGACAGGGCCCTGCTATTGCTTATTACAGCTGAAACAAAAAAATGGATAAGTTTTATTCTAGCTTATTAAATTAGCTATCTTAAATATGTATAACACATGGGCTGAAAAGTCCCGGGCCTAACAAAGAAAACACAGTTTTTTTGGTTCAAAATTAGCTTTATTCATCAACGTAATCTCCATCAAGAGCAACGCAATCATTCCAGCGCCGCTCTAACATTTCAATACCACTTTTGTAGAACGATTTATCTTTTGCCTCAAAATAGGCCTCAGTTTTTCAGCGATAACCTCTTCATTCGTGCGAAATTTCTTACCGGCGAGCATTTTTTTCAGGTCTGCCAGTAGTCGCTGGGAGCCAAATCTGGCGAATACGGTGGATGTGGGAGCAATTCGAAGTTCAATTCATGTAGTTTTGCCATTGTTTTGATTGACTTGTGACACGGTGCGTTGTCTTGATGAAACAAAATTTTTTTTCTTTGCCATATGCGGTCGTTTCTTTGCAATTTCGGCCTTCAAACGCTCCAATAAGGCTATATAATATTCACTGTTGATGGTATTTCCTTTCTCAAGATAGTCGATGAATATTACACCACGCACATCCCAAAATACCGAGGCCATAACCTTTCCAGCCGATTGTTGTGCTTTCGGGCGCTTTGGACGAGGTTTACCAGTTGCTGTCCACTCAGATGACGATCGTTTTGATTCCGGAGTGAAGTGATGGATCCATGTTTCATCCATTGTCACATATCGACGCAAAAATTCCGGTTTGTTACGTTTAAACATGGCCAAACACTGCTCAGAATCATCAACACGTTCTTGTTTTTGATCAACAGTGAGCAAACGCGGCACCCACTTTGAACAGAGCTTTCTCATAGTCAAATGCTCATGCAATATAAAGCCAACACGTTCTTTTGATATCTTTACGATGTCAGCTAACTCACGCAACTTCACTTTTCGATCATTTAAAACGATTTTATGGATTTTTTTGATGTTTTCTGGTGTTACCGCCTCATTTGGACGTCCACTGCGTTCTGCATCATCGGTGTCTCTACGACCACGTTTGAAGTCAGCAAACCAACGTTTTATTGTTGTTTCTGATGGAGCGGAGTCCCCATAACACTTTTCAAGCCATTGCTTCGCTTGAACGGTATTTTTTCCCATCAAGAAGCAGTGTAAAATTAAAACACGAAATTGTTTTTGATCCATTGTTTTGAAAATAACAAAAGTAGCGTCACTCTTAGCACAATAACTCACAAACTAATGAATAGAATATCATGAAATTTTAACAGCTGTCTTTTGAAGGTTAGTATTAACTGAAAAAAAGGTGACTGCAATAAAACTAGCGCCATCTATGTGTTAGGCCCGGGACTTTTCAGCCCATGTGTTACAGCTATCTTAAATATATAACAACAAAACGACGTTTGCAAGTAAAGATGTATATTTTTCAATTAGATTTGGTTAAAATCGTGTAGTCTATAAGGGAGCATGCCAGGCACATGCTAGTCTGAAATAAAATGAAATTCTTATATTAATCTGAGGACTAAGAACTCTAAGAAAGAGATAAAACAACCTGAAGTCCGTTACCCTAAACGCAGTGCCAATGAATTAACAACAAATGCATACCGCCTTAAATGAAAAAGTTAAAATTACTTGGAACAAGTTGTTATAGGTCGGATTCTAACTCGTTATCAGTAGTGGAATGTCAGGAATCTATTTTCGAAACCTGTTTTCGTATTTACTAGTACGGCCGAATCGAAATTGAACGCATTCTTAGTACGACCAACGGGTTAGCGTAGTAGTGCCTACATTGTAATGATAGGAAGCTACTAATACTCACAGGGATACGTTAAACGGAAACATCTAGTATACAAAAAGTACTCTTATTATGTAGATCAGGACAGATAATATGAAATAACCGGTCAAGTGTAAGTCGGACATGCGCAATTAGTGTTCCGTACGTTGATTGCTTTTAAAATAAAAAAATTTGTTACGAAGGTATAAAAAAATAAATGATCTCATAAAACACACTCCTAAATGAGTTTTCAACAATGTTTGTTTCCGATCTTTGTTGAAAACTGAGGACCTTAAATTTTTTTTTTTATATATATATACCAGATAACTTATTAAAGTTAATGCACTCGTGATAATTTTCGTTCAATCTACACCCTATGGAGAATATTTCAAAATGTTTTCAAAATTTTTTGATCAGTACTTTTCGAGATAAGGGGGCGGCAGCGATTTTTGGCAATTTTTTAAAAATAATACAAAGACAAGTGTGCACATGTAAGATATCATATATATTTTTGAACTCGTGTTTTCACAAGCTTCCATTTGACACTCCACTCGACGACCTACTAAATTTTTTTTTCACTTCCGATTTCACCCCCCAAAACTAACTCTTTAAGTCAAAATTTAACTTTCAAAACTACACGGCTCTGATGGGGCCATCAATTCCTATATTAGTGCCAAATTTCAACTTTCTATGTCAAATAATTTCGGAGAAAATCGGGTGTGACAGACGGATAGACACCGAAGTGATTTTATAGGTGTTCCGTACTGAACACTAAAAATGGTAAAATTATTCATTAATATTTCCCTTTGTCTGCTCCTGAGGTATATTTCTTCGGATGTTTAAACGGAGAGAAGTCGCAGGGCGCTAAATCAAGACTGTAGGGTGGTAATTGTAACTCGCTAAATTCACAGCTTTCGGTAATGATTTGAACTGTGTGCAATTGTAGTATAACAGCAAAGTCTCGGTTCTCGATGAATTTAGGCGTGTTTCTTTAATCGCTTGCTTCAGATTTTGGATCATCCTTCCGTAAAAAATCTTCATTAATTGCGTTTTTCTAAACATTCAATAAGCAAAATTCTTTCGCGGTCCCAATAAACGATCTCCATCAATTTTCAAGAATGAAGAGACCCTATGACCTTTGGTTCCGGAGAGCATCCCAATCGAATACTCAAGTCGGTATTAATTCGCGAAAAATATTTTGTTTTTTGAGGTCGCCAAATATTCTTGAATGATTGCGTTTTTCGTTGGTTTCTTTTCTGGTATAAGGAGTTTGTATCCTGCAATTGTACAACAGCAAATTTTTGGTTCTCGACGAATTCGGGCGTTTTTCTTTAATCGCCCGCTTCAGATTTTGGATCGTTCTTCCATAAACATCTTTAATAATTGTGGAACGTTTTTCTATACATTCCATTTCCACTTTAGAAGTAAAGAGTCCCCCACCCAAGTCGCGCTGCCGGTGAGAACTCGCGAAAACAGCTCCCATTGCTTTCTGAAGCCGCCACATATTCTTGAACAATTTCGTTTCTTACTAGTTTCTGCTCTCGTGTAAGGAATTTCAGGATCTATTGTACAGTAACTTTTTTCATCCCAATTCTCTCCGCCACACTTATTCTACTTGTAATTTCCCGATATTCACTATCTTCTTTAACTGTAATTGCTCGTCACAAGTATAGATATATGTGCCGACAATTGCTGTACGTGGTCCTTCTACAATTAATGCTTTTGATTTAGTTATCGATTTATCATAACTTAAGTTAAATTCTCTAGAAGTCACGCTTCACTTCTCTTCTTGAAGTGCCATATCCGGATACGGACGTAGACGACCCTCTCGTCTTTGTCTGTGGTTGGTGCCTTTTTAAGTATTTCTACAGACAAAGGGAACCTACAGTTTAATATCGGTTCCGAACCGCCAAAGTGAGAGCGCTTTAGTAGGCATGATTCTACGAGTGGTTTGTCATTGCTTTCCTGAGAGAGGCCACCATCAGATTGTAAATTTTATTTTATTTTTATTTTATTACATATTTTTTTTTATTATTATTACTATTTCTCGAGCCGAGATACGAACTCGGGTCGCTAGCGTAGAAAGTAGGCACCTTAACCACTATGCTATAGCCGCCTCTCACGCTTCACTTACTGTGCGTCAATTATTAACTAGAAATCAAGTTTTTTAGGAAAAACTGTCGCCTGCAGACTTGTAGCGTTAAATTCTACTTGATCACTGCCACATCAAGATAGAATTACTTCCAGGTTTTTATTAAGTTGAACGATCTCGTGGTGTCTGCAGATATTATGATATACCCATAAAGTAATAACACTACGTATATAGATATTTTTCCTTTTAAACCTAGTCATACCTAAATATTGAAAGTATAATTGGGAAAATAACCATATTGACTATTTAATCTAAATATTAAGATAATTTAGGTAGTTGCAAATAAAGGCAAACTGCCCATTGAAAGTTAATTAGGTTATCAAAAAAACCAGAGAAAAGTTATAACCAAGGTTTACGAAGTCACTAAGGACTACGAGCTGACGAAGGCAGTCCAATTCAACCCATCTGAAACGAAAATTCTTTGTTAGTAAGGATGGCCAGAAGAGCAGGTGAAGACCCCAAAGAATCGGACTCCCCCAAAGAAGTCTTATCACCTATACTCTTTAATATCTATACCAACGACCAGCCCATCCTTAATGATACAGAACACTTCCTGTATGTCGACGACCTGGCCTCTGAGGCTTAAGGAAAGTGTTTCTAAACACACGGCGTACTACAAAAATAACTCTCTGAAACCAAACCCAGCCAAAACTCAGGTATATGCCTTCTATCTGAACACAACCGTAAAGAGGATGCTACAAATACATTGGGACGGAATCACCTGGGTGTCGTCCTGGACCGATCACTGTCGTTCGGATATTACTGCCAGATGACCCACCAAGAAGTGACAACCAGGAACCAACTCTTGAGAAAACCGGCGGGCAGCAAATGGGTCGCAAAACTTAGGGTGCTCCGAACGACAACTGAGGCGGTGTGCTTCTCCACAGGCGAGTACGCCTCCCTTATTTGAAACAGACCCAAGCATGCTAAAAAAATAGACGTGACACTAAACGAGACCTGTAGGCTCAGAACGCGATGCATGAAAGCCAGCCCCCTAGAACTCCTGTACACAGGAGCCGGTTTTGAAGCTCCTTCGACACTCCGAACACACCGAGAAATTTAGGCAGGCTTTTGATCACCGTCACCCACTCTATGGAGTGCCTGAGCTCCCTAGATGTCTGAAATCTCCAAGAGGTTTTCTGAACACAGTACCCATAGAACCGCCTGACTTCTATCCACTTAGGTAGAAACCGACACCTGGACATGATATAGAGTGGAACTCGTGGAGAACCCTTGACCGTCGGGAGTAGCAAGACCTAAGGCGAACCTGTCAAAATAACAACAACAAAATAACAGAGGGACCAGAGACAAGATGTGAGTGCGGGGAAGCCTAAACAATGGAGCACTTTCTAGCCTGCAAAAACTGCCCAAATTTCTGCACCCTTTAAGATTTACGGCTTACCAGACCCAACGCTATGGACGTGGCCCGGTATTGGGCTGACAAAATTTAAGTGGGATTCGGTCACGAAAAAGAAAGTAAGTAAGTTATCAAAACAGCAATATGGATAACAGAACACAAAAAGGAATAAAAACTCTAGAGAATAAGATCATAACAATAATATTATATTAACGTTTCTCGAACTTACTCGATTCAGTTTTGTAGTTAAAGAATAAATAAGTACTAAAAAAGTAGATACAGTGTTTCTTTAATTACCAAGAGATCTATCACACCCCAGAACACAACAATATTTGCATGAAAAGCCGTTGTTCGAGTGCTCAAAGTGAATGAAACAACAAACGTACTGTCATCTGCAAAGCTGTTGATGAAATTCCTGGTCCTTTCCAGCATATTGTTGATGTAAATGAGAAAGAGAGTAGGAGACAGCATGGAGTCTTGGGGCACACCGGCGTTGATAGTGGAGGCGTTAGAAAAAATCTGTCCACTGCCACTTATAAAGAACGTTCTCTCAGGAAAGACATAAACAAAACTTTTGAGACACACCATAACAGTGTAGCTTAGTAAACAATCCGTCATGCCAATCACGGTCGAATGCCTTGGATATATCAAGTGCAACTGTTCGAGATTCAATTGCGTTGTTCCAAACACGTGTTACATGAATTAGAAAATCTGTTGAACTTTGCTTTTTGCTGAATCACACACCGTGACTTTTTACTATTCGCAAAAATGAAAAGAAGTTAAAAGGATGCTGTTTCGAGGTCACAGAGCCCATTAAAAAGGCTTCTACGCATATTTTGCAGGCAATTTATCATAACTTTAGTTTAATTCTCTAGAAGTCGCACACTGCTCGTCAATTATTAACACCAAATCAAGTTTATGGGTTGAATCACTCGCCGTATTCACCCGATTTAGCACGCCGTGAGTTTTACTTTTACCAAAAATTAAAATGAGGTTAAAAGGCTGCTGTTTTGAGGTCATAGAGGCCATTAAAAAGGCTTCTACACATATTTTGCAGGCAACGTTACAATATAATGTGGAGGAGGAGAGTATGTACAGTGTGGCAAGTTAGAACGTGGCTGTGATAATTCATTTTTGGCAGATGCGATTCCGAACTCTCGTCGAAAACACGTAAAATTCAAAATGAGTCACTTGTTTGCGCATCGGTTCGAGGCAGCCTTTCTTTGTTCTCATCCAAAGGGGCTTAAAATGACACATTCTGCGGCAGCTAAGTATATTTAAAAGTCGGTATCGTTTGTGAAGAAGTGGGTAAATCTTTTTAACGAGTCGAAAAATATTGATGACTTGTCAAAACGTGGCTCGGTAGGCAAAGTCACTTGGAAAGTCGAAAAACGAATCGTGTCTTTGTTCACGGGACCCGAAATTGACGCTGCGTAAAAGAGCGGTAAAATTAGGAAAATTGGGTTTGAATGTGTCCCATGAGATCATTTGACAACATCTTCCTGCTCATAACGTCAAATTCCGAAGAACGTTGAAGAAATCTTTGCTGGGCGAAAATCACGTCGCGAAGCGGCTCACTTAGGCCCACGATAAGATACTAGAGTGGCTCTCACAATCGCCGGACGCCAACCCTATTGAAAACGTTTGGTCTCTTGTAAAGGGAAAGCTCAAGTTGAAGAAACCTTTGCTGGGCGAAAATCACGTCGCGAAGCGGCTCGCTTAGGCCCACGATAAGATATTAGAGTGGCTCTCACAATCGCCGGACGCCAACCCTATTGAAAACGTTTGGTCTCTTGTAAAGAGAAAGCTCAGAGGAACGACTCTGAGGACTTCGACTCAATTGTCTCGCGAAATTCGAAAAAATTGGAGATCATTGCCCGAGTATGGAGAAAATCTCGTCGACAGCATGCCTCGAAGATGCAAGAGGCGATTGCACAAGTTACTAAGGTAATTACGTCGTTGTTAGCACACCAAAGAATACATTAATAGCAAAAAATTTTCTCGAAACTCATTTTTTCAAGTTCACGTTTTTACTTGTATATTGAATACAAAAAAAAAACCTAAAAAAATTGTTTAATTTAATGTTTACACCTGTTAAAATGTTAAACTAGGATGTATAGCTTTTTTCTGATGAGCAAGCTTTTTTAGGGTTAGCCTTTACGCTTCTTAAGATTATCAACTAACAGCAAAAGCTCTCTAATAGTTTCCAAAGTTTAGGTACAAGGAAAAATTTAGAAAGTATTACTTTCAAGACAGTTTAATAAAGATTCCTCTCGCGTAAACGATTTGTTTTCCTACATGATAAATTAGTCTTAATGTCTATAAAAATGAAAAAAAAAAAAAAAAATGAGGGAAAAAATATAAAACTTTGCGTATCTTTCCAAACCTTCTGTTAGTCGAAGAGCTTGATAGATAGTCTAAAATGGGTATAAACGCAAAAAATTGATGAAGTTATTTACTTAGTACTTTACTCGCAAACAGAAGTTGTCAAAATAAATATTAATTCGATTTTTTTCACACTAAAAAGATCCCTTAATGCAGATACAGTTAGTTAAGTAAGCATGTGTCGCCTTTTAGCCCAGAGTCGTCAGAGGCAAATTTTGACGAAAAGCTCTCATTAAATAGGTAGTTTTTTGGATGTAGAATACGATAAAAAAAAGTTTGCTACTCTAAAGTGTACGCTAAGTCTATAAAATCGCAAATAAAATGAAAAATTCGGTTTTTCGCAAATATCTCTAAAAATGAAAAAGATATCGAAAAACTAATAGCACCACGTGAAAGAACGGGAAATTTTCCGAAAAAATAATATACAAATTTTTTTCTAATTTTACCGTAATTTAAAAAAATTATTTAAAACAAAATCCCTTCAGTTGTAGTGGGAATCATGCATCCAACCTCATTTATAAATCAAATTAACGTTTCTGTATACCGTTAAATATTTTGAAATTGGTTATTAAGGGGTTTTTTGGCGTGCTGATTAAGAATCCGAAGACAGATTTGAAAAATTCAAAATGGTGGATCCAATATGACGGCCAGAGAGTAAGTACAGTAGAACCCCGGTTATCCGAGGTAACGTGGGGGGGCACCCTTCTCGGATAACTGAAAACTCGGATAATCCGGATTTGTTTTTTTATTTATTCAAAAAATACACACCAATACTTTAAACCGATGTATTAACGTTTTTAACATATAAAACAGTGAAATAGGTATCTATGCGCTTCTGTTTCATATTGCATCTTCTTTTTCTCGCTGCAATGTTTCTCTATCTATTAAGAAGCAGCAAATCCGCTGGTGTTGCCTCTGGTTGTTGTTCGATATACCTCAAAGCTTTTTCCAAAGAAGCAAAACCTTCTTGATGAGAGATCTTAGTGGGAGACTGTTCATCCACCGCCGCTTCGTCATCGTCATCTGATTTTTCGGTTTCCTGGAAGGCATTCGTTATTTCTTCAATACTCATTTCTTCTTCTAAATTATCTGCTGTAATCTATTCAAGAACATCTTCTCTTGTCACATTTTAGCAACATTTTAATTTTTGCATTAATTCAAATTAATTTTTTTCTTTTTCTTCTATCTCGCTGTCAAAATTTGAACAGGGCATTTCTCTATGGCTTCTCAATTTTAAAGCTAATTCATTTAAAGAGGTATCATCTTCACTCTCATTATCGTCCTCAAAATCAATAACTTTTGACCAAGATTTTTGAATAGTGGTAGTACGCACAGAATCCCAAGCTTGACTTACCCAGTAAATAACATTTTTCAGTGTAACCTTTCTCATCCCATTGATATCCTCCTTTTCTGTGTATTCTAACAGATGTTCAAGATATAAACGCCTATAATTTTTTTTAATGTTGATACATTGGTTGCATTATGCTGGTTACATTTGGAGGAAAAATTTTTACAACAATTTCGCCTACATGAAGTCCTTCTCCAGGGTGAGAGGGGGCATTATCCATTAACAAAATTGCTTTAATAGGAAGACGGTTTCTGTTCAAAAATTTAGTCACAAATGGCACGAACTCTTCTTCAAACCAGTTAGTAAATAAGGTCGCTCTTCTGGCTTTTGTAATAGACTGGTAGGGCTTTGGGTGAGATGTCTTTTAAAGCTCTTGGACGTGCAGACTTGCCAATCACCATCAGTGGGATTTTGTGCTTGCCAGATGCATTGGAACATACCATTATAGTTAATCTTTCCTTACTTCGTTTGTGTCCAGGAGCTGATTTGTCCTGTCGAGATGCCAATGTTTTTGATGGAAGCATTTTATAATTCAGACCAGTTTGTAAATTTGATCATATGTGTATCCACAATCTTCGATTTGCTTTTTAAAGTTCTGCATAAACTTTTCAATTGATGACACATCAGCAGAAAGTTTTTCACCACATACAGTCAGTTGTCGTACACCGTACCGTTTTTTCCAGCAGTCAAGCCATCCAGAACTGGCGGTAAACTAATATATCTATCTGGGAATTGCCTACTAATCATTATTGCTTTCTGTTGTAAACTTGGACCTGACAGAGGCACACCTTTTGATCTCTGTTGGTTAAACCACATAAATAAAGCTTCGTTAACTTTTTCATAGTCGCCGGCTTTCATTGATTTTCTTCCTGAGAACGAGGAGGCTTGATTTATACACCACTCTTCTATTTTTGTGCGGTTTCTTTTCCAATCTCCAACTGTTACCTCACCTACTCCATAATTTCGTGCAACAACTTTAATTGTATCTCCTGCTTCAATTCTTCTGATGGCGTTTAATTTTTCTTCAATAGGAACGACGATTCTTTTACGCCTGTTTTGCTCCATTATAATACGATAAACAGAAATTCAAACAAAGCAGTTCGTATTAATTACACTTAACTACCAGAACTCCAACCAAATAAATTATGTGAGTATACTCGTACTTCTCCGTAGTAAACGCTATAACGCACTGCATTCACGCAAATTTACATGCTGAAAGAGTCCAAAAACATAAATAGGAGAACCCCTCACACGGACCAGGGGGATTCCCCGAAAGCCCTGACGATTTTAAATGGAAATATGTACATACATATTTTAGAAGCTCGGTTAATACGAAGCATAGACGCGCGTACCTCGGATAATAAGGTTCTTAGATTGGCTCGGTTAATCCCGAGCTCGGATAATCGCGACTCGGTTAATCGGGGTTCTACTGTAATTCGTTTAATTTCTTCGAGTAATTTAGAATATTTGGGTTTTCAATACCTGTTTTCTTTACGCCTGGATGTTTAAAATATAATATACAGGGTGCCTTATATGTATGGAATAATGATTTCACAGCATTTATTGATCAGTTTATCAAAAAAATATTTAAATAAAAGTTATAGGGTGTTACACGGCGCGCATGCTGATGTTGACAATAAAATATTTTAAAACTGTCAGATTGAAGAAATTACGCCATCTTGATTTTTTTTAATGGAAAGCCCTATATATCTATATATATATATATATATATATATATATATATATATATATATATATATATATACAGTAATACCCCGCTTAGCGCGACCCCGTTACGCGCGGTTTCACTATAACGCGAATTTCAAATTTCGCGCTCATGTAGTCATTAACTTCTCTATGGTCGCGGGGGGATCCCCGCTTTCTCTGAATATTCTCTTTGAAGAATTGGGAATTCCCTGTCCTTCGACTTTGTTCTATGGGGATTTCCTCGTTCGTTTCGTGTGTTCATTTGTTCCGTAATGTTAGTTCGGTCGGCTGGCAGTTTTGTTTTAATATTTATTGGAGATACATACATACATAATTTAACCCTACGTTAAAAATGCCGCCTGTAAAGAAAAAAGAGCGTAAAAGCGTCACTTTGGAATTGAAGATGAAAGTGTTAAGAAGAATGGAAAATGGAGGCAAAGCAACAATTGTTGGGAGAGATTTTGGACTCTCAGAATCGACTGTGAGAACGATTTATAAAAATCGGGAAAAAATTAAAATCTCCAGCGAAGGTTCAACACCTATAAGTGCAACAAAACTTTCTCGTTCGAGATCATCTATCTTAGAAAGAATGGAGAAATTACTGTCAGTCTGGATCGAAGATTTGAATAAGAAGAACACACCACTAAGTCAAGATCTCATATGCACAAAAGCAAAATCTTTGTATGAGATGCTGAAAACAAAAGAAGGAGAAGGGAGTGCCACTCCGACTTTTGCTGCCAGCAGAGGCTGGTTCCATCGGTTCAAGCAGCGTTCTAATCTTCACAATATCCACATAACAGGCGAGGCGGCCAGCGCGGACATTCAAGCTGCAGCTGAGTTTCCAGACAAGTTTCAAGACTTCGTTAGACGAGAGAAAATTCCTGCTTGTCTCATCTTCAATGTTGATGAGACCGCACTTTACTGGAAAAAAATGCCATCTCGAACATTCATTTCTAAGGAAGAACGTCAAGCCAGTGGTTTCAAAGCTGCGAAAGATCGACTAACACTTCTGCTGGGTGGTAATGCCACTGGTGATTTCAAACTGAAACCTTTACTGGTGTACCATTCAGAAACACCCCGTGCAATGCGAGGCACAGACAAGACAAGTCTACCAGTTGTGTGGCGATCAAACAGAAAGGCGTGGGTTACACGGGAAATTTTTCAAGAATGGTATTCTAATAGTTTTTGCCCATCAGTCAAATCATACTGTGACAGAAATGGGCTTGAACCTAAAGTTATATTACTCTTAGACAATGCCCCAGGACATCCAACCTCACTTGATACGCCCAGAGACTTAAAAGTGTACGTAAAGTTCCTTCCACCAAACACTACGTCAATATTACAACCTATGGACCAGGGAGCAATAGCAAACTTCAAAGCTTATTACCATCGCCGCACTTTTAGCCAACTAATTCATGAAACTGACGGGGAAGGAAGACAGTCTATGCGAGAGTGGTGGAAGTCATACAACATTATGAAGTCTATTCACAACATAGAAGAGGCTTGGAAGGAAGTTAAAATGAGTTGTATGAATGGGGTGTGGCGTAATCTTTGGCCAGATGTAGTGGAAGCACCTAGAAGAATTGTCCAGATGCAGAGACAAGTGCTTGAAGACATTGCTGCAATGATTGAGGGGTCTGAACTTGAAGATGTCACGGTAGAAGATCTCGTAGAACTTGTAGCAACGCACGACGATCCTATTAGCAATGAAGATCTGATCGAGTTACAGAATAATCCTATCTACGATGAGGAAGAACAAGTAGAAGAGAAAGTTTTATCTTCAGGGGAAATACAAAATGCACTTTCAAAAATTTATTCAGGTTTGGACATATTGCAGAGTATAGACAATAATGATGACCGTGTCTTGACCGTGTGTCAAACAATTAAAAACAGTGTTGGGTGTTATGAACGTATTTTACAAGAACGTAAACAAAACGTTACCCAAAAGACAATAGATGTATTTTTCCGTAAAAAATAAGAGTATGTATTGCATAAAGTGTTCTTAGAATTAAAGTGATTGATTAAAATGATTTGTATTTTTTTGTATTAAATTTTGACTATGTTTAATCATAAACCTCGATATACGCGAATTTCAGTTAACGCGATTTTTTTCGGAACGTATCCCTCGCGTAAAGCGGGGTATTACTGTATATATATATATATATATATATATATATATATATATATATATATATATATATATATATATATATATATATACGAGGCTGGTTTGAAAAGTCCGTGCAAAAATAAAAACTACTTATGTGTTTGGGGTAAACCATTTTTATTTTTCGACCTAGTCTCCTTTTAGGCTTATACACTTCGTCCAACGATGCTCTAGTTTGTTGATCCCTTCCGAATAACAGGATTTGTCCAAGTCTGCAAAATATCCATTAGTGTCTGCAATCACCTCCTCGTTTGAATAAAATCTTTGCCCCGCCAGCCATTTCTTCAAATTGGGGAACAAATAGTAGTCCGAGGGAGCCAAGTCTGGAGAATAGGGGGGATGTGAAACGAGTTGGAATCCTATTTCCATTAATTTTGCGACCACAACTGTTGAGGTGTGTGCTGGTGCGTTGTCGTGATCGAAAAGGACTTTCTTGTGGGCCAATCGCGGGCGTTTTTCTTGCAGCTCGGTTTTCAAACGGTCCAATAACGATGAATAATATTCACCTGTAATAGTTTTACCCTTTTCCAGATAGTCGATGAGGATTATCCCTTGCGAATCCCAAAAGACAGTCGCCATAACCTTTCCGGCCGAAGGAACGGTCTTCGCCTTTTTTGGTGCAGATTCCCCCTTGGTAACCCATTGTTTAGATTGTTGTTTGGTCTCAGGAGTATAGTAATGTATCCATGTTTCATCCACAGTGACGAAACGACGCTTAAAGTCCTCCGGATTCTTCTGGAACAGCTGCAAACCATCCTTGCAACACTTCACACGATTCCGTTTTTGGTCAAGCGTAAGCAATCGCGGCACCCATCTTGCGGATAGCTTTCTCATGTCCAAATGTTTATGCAAAATATTATGTATGTACCCGTTCAGTCGAGATGTCCACAGCACTAGCAATCTAACGCACCTTAACTCTTCTGTCATCCATCACCATATCATGGATTTGATCAATGATTTCTGGAGTCGTAACCTCCACAGGCCGTCCAGAACGTTCAGCGCCACTTGTGCCCATATGGCTAGTCCGAAAATTTTGAAACCACTTATAAACTGTTCTAATCGAAGGTGCAAAGTCACCATAATGTTTATCAAGCTTCTCTTTAGTCTCCTAAGGCGTTTTGCCTTTCATAAAGTAATGTTTAATCATCACACGAAATTCTTTTTCGTCCATTTCTTGAAAATCACTCGACTTCCTTGATTCACACGAATGCCAAACACAAAGAAATAGACAAATATGGCTGAAACTTGGTGTGCGTTCATTCAAGAGATGCTACTAACTAAACATGACCTCGATACGCCGGTGGTGCCATCTCTCGGACTTTGCACGGACTTTTCAAACCAGCCTCGTATATATATATATATATATATATATATATATATATATATATATATATATATATATATATATTTATATATATATATATATATATATATATATATATTTTTTAAGGTAACAATTGCTCAAAATGTCTACCGTTAACAGCGAGGCAATGACCCAATCTGTCATAAACAGCCTGAACAGAGTTTTGCAGAGAATCGGGGGTGATCTGTGCTTCATATTGAATTCTTTGTTGTAAATCTTCCACAGTTTCAGGTCGACTTCGGTAAACTTTGGTTTTCAAATGACCCCATAAAAAAAATCGAGTGGTGTAAGGTAGGGACTTCTTGCAGGCAATTCTACAGTACCTCTTCTGCCTATCTATCGATTAGGAAAAATCGCAACGGAATATCTACAACATTGATTTCATAGTGAGGAGGTGCTCCGTCCTGTTGATACCACAGATTCTTGTTAGGGATATCCAAATTATTTTTATCGGGAAAAAGACCTGCACAAGTTGGAATAACTTTGCTCTTTGGGTAATTTGAAAACCTTTGCCTCAAGAATATGCGGAAAATCTAGTCGAAAGTATGCCCCGAAGATGCCGGGCCATCATCGACGCTGATGTCGACTGGACGAACCCTACAGAATCATTCGCATTTTAATGACAATCCTTTATTGAGCGCTATAAACTATCCCTACCTAAATACATTTGAAAAAAGATTCGCACGCTAAGATCACAAGTCTGCAAAAGAAAAACAAATTGAGAGCTGTTTTGGTTTTTTTTGCGTAATTCTTATGTTTTTGGGTGTACTGAAACCGAAAATGTCATAGAACGTCACGTTTTCTGACAATGTAGGTATCTATGTTAAACAAGTTATCATCTGAAAATAAAAGATAAAAGACTAAAAAAATTTTTTTTAATTTATAATTGCGTAACAAAACTTATTTTTTTATCTAAAATACATTCATTAGTAAGCACTAAACACATTTCTTTTTCCCAGTGAGACTCCTTTTGGTACATTTTCGCTTGTAGGAAGCATCTGGAAGGTCTCTCTGAAGCGTCCAACAGTAGTCTGCCATCATTGAGACGCTCCATCTTCCCTGGTATCTTTTTTCCATCTCCTTAATATCTTGGCGAAATCGTTGACCTTGCTCTTCACTCAGATCTCCTAAATTTTCTGGAAAGTAGTCGAGGTGGGAATGAAGAAAATGTACTTTTAAACTCATTAGGCAACCTAAAGCTTGAAATGCTTTTAACATTCTTTTGACGACCCTAACTAGTCTTTGTTATTGCCTAAAAAATTCTCTTTAAAGGCAATCCACCCTTCTCTTTGAGGATCCGTCATGGTTGTGATGAATTGTGGATCAGCTATAAGCCGTCTAATATCTGGTCCAACGAAAACACCTTCCTTCAACTTTGCCTCCGAGAGGCCTGGAAACTTTGATATTAAGTATTTGAAGCAATTTCCATTTCTTGGAAGTGACTTTACAAATTGCTTCATCAATCCCAGCTTTATGTGAAGCGGTGGTAGAAGAACTTTATGAGGAGGCACCAAAGTTTCATGCAGGACGTTCTTTTCGTCAACTTTAAGCTCCCTCGGAGGCCAACACTTTTTGGTTCAGTGATTTCCTCGGTCTCTACTATCCCATAGAGACAAAAAGCAAGGGGATTTGGTAAACCCAGATTGTTGTCCGAGCAACATGCCCAAGATTTTTAAATCACCGCACACTTGCCAACCGTGGTCTTTATATTTTAATTTGCAAAGAACCAATTCCAAGTTCTTGTAGGTTTCCTTGAGGTGTACGGAATGACCGACAGGAATGGAAGCATAGAAACCGCCATTGTGAAGCAGAACTGCTTTAAGGCTTCTTTTTGAAGAATCTATGAAAATACGCCACTGTGCTGGGTCGTATGAGATCTTAAATGTATCCATCAAACCTTCAATATTGGTACAATAAACCAACTCGTCCTCTTGGGCAAAGTAGGAAGTGAACTGCTTCTCACGATATCTAAACCAGGAGGAAGACACTCCCGGCAAAAGTAAGTTCCTGCTTTTGAGCCTTGATCCAAGCAACTCAGCAGCGTTTTTGGGAAGATTCAAGTCTCTTACCAAATCATTTAGCTCGCCCTGGGAAAACAATTTCGGACTGCTGTCATCTTCAAATTGAAAACTTGACTTGTCATCGGGTTCAGGTACAGCACCATCTTCGTCAGAACTTGGATCTCTTTCAAGGTAGCAGGGGCCTTGGGCACTGGTATTTCGGTCCCATGAGGGATGGGACGAATAGCTGATTGCAGATTGGGGTATGAAATGGACTGCTTCCATTTTGAATTATACCCTTTCACATTACACGAACAAAAGTAACAATCATCACTATGGTTCTTTTGCTCGCGCCATACCATAGGAATCGCATATCGGAAAGCTTTTTTCTTGCCCTTAAACCAATTTCGAAGGTCTTCAACACATCGTTTGCAGACTTTATGAGGTGCCCAAACTTTAACCTGATCTCCAAGTTTTAAGCCAAAATACGTGAAGTATACTTTTTTTACAAAGTCCGTAATATTAAGTTGTTGCTATATAACAGAAACTGTCAGACGAATTCACACACTTCCGCACAGATGACATTGCACTATATTGAACCAAGATCTATAAAACAATGACGAGTTAACACGTAATTGTACCGCGCTACTTTCTACACTATCGGAGCGCGCACGTTCTGGTTACAACGTTTATGTTTGTTAATTTAGCTCACACAGGGCGTTCTTTATTTAGAAAGTAATGATAGTTATGGCCTGTATACATTTAAAAACAGTAATCAAAATAAAATTGTACCTATTTATTTATGACTTCAAGTTAGCCCAAAAAAAACCCTTTTTTATAATAAAATTTTGCGTTTTGCAAAATAACCTGACGTTCTGGAATTTTTTGAGTATTTTTTTAGTTTTCAGAACACCTAAATACATAGAAATCAGTTGAAAACATCCAGACAGCATTTTTGTTGTAGACCTGTGTCGGTCACAAGCCGGTGAGAAATTATGGTTCTTAGGATTAGATCAACATTATTAACGCTGCAAATAAACCTTAGGCCAGAGAACAGTAAACATTAACAAATGAAACACCTTGGTTTACGCCAGAAATAAAGGAGCTGGCAAAGAAAAAAAGGAGGCATATATACATTACATACACAAGAAAAGCCAAGACAACTGGAACGCATATATCGCAGAAAGAAACCTAATGAATGGAAGAAGAAAACAATTTAAAGAAGAATACTGGGAGACATGTACTAAAGGGATGGAAAGTGATCTGTATGGCGCTCAAAGCAAAGTCTGGAAAATGTTAAGACGGAACAAACTTAATATAAAAGACACGGTACAAACTAATAAAATTATAATTTAAGAATGGCAAACATACTTTGAGAAATTATATAAACAAGAAAATAATGAAACCTCACTTGTCGAAGTGGAAGAAGTAAATCTAGAAGTAACTTTAGAAAAGACAGAAAGAATTATAAGAAGTCTTAAAAATAGAAAGGTCTCAGGACCAGACGACATTACAAATGAGATGTTAAAATATGGAAGAGAAAACCTATATCAACAACTAGCACAGCTCTTTACAAACATAGCAAAACATAGACAAATACCTATAGATTGGAAAATTAGTATAACAATCCCAATATTCAAAAAAGGACAAAAGATGTCATCCGAAAACTACCGCAGAATAACGGTCCTAAATACTACCTTAAAAGTGTTAACAAAAATCATACTGGAAGAAATGAGCAAGAATACTCAAATAAGAGGGGAACAACAGGGATTCCGCAAAAATCGATCGACCATAGATGCCATATTTATAGTGAGGCAGAGAATGGAAAAAGCTCAAGAATTTAACAAACCTGCGTATACGTGTTTCGTCGACATGACTCGAGCCTTCGATAGAGTGCAATTAACAGATATTATAAAAGTATTACAGGAAAAGCAGACAAACCAGAAGCTAACAAAAATCATACCTGACATTAGCACAGAATGTAGAACAAATATAGAAGTGGGACATCTGCTGAGCAAGGAACTAAAAATAAACGCAGGAATAAAACAAGGCGATTCACTTAGTCCCTTTATCTTCAACCTCGTCACAGACAGAATAGTGTAGAATCTTCCAAAATGGGCAACAGGAACTTCCACACAGTCTGCTATGCCCAAGATGCAGTCCTCATCTCCGATTCTGAGGACAACCTTCAGGGAAGTAAAATAATAGTCTATGAAGGCATCACTAATAGCAGGTTGTTTGACGGATATAGTATGGAAAAATAAATACCTCACAGTAGGCATGTCCATTTAAAATCGATTAAACGAAAAATCGTTTTTTTTCGAGTGAAATAATCGATTTTATGGATCGATCTGAAACACCTCGAATCGGACCGATTCACGTTATAATAATAAGAAAGTGGTAATCCACAATATGACTTATTTAAATTGTGTACGTCATGTATTTAAATTATCACAAAACAAGTTTATTGTTAAAAATACTAAGTACAAAACATAACGTATTTTTTATGATTTTCTAAAAGTCTGTAATTGATAATCCTTAAATTGAACGCATCCAAAAATGATGCAGAGAGTCCAAAAGAAGGTTTACAAGATAAGTTGCCACAGTCCGTCGTCGACTTCAAAACAACGCAACCCATCACCTATTGGCATCATAAAAAAAAATTTCTCTGTATAGCTCAATAAGGCCGATTGCTAATAAATATTTTTGTATAGTTGGAACATCTGCTCCTTGTGAAAGACTTATTTCCGTTGCAGGAAATGTTGCGACTGACGAAAGGAGTCGCCTAAATCACTTGACTTGAAATATTGGGAAATGTAATAATTTATTCATTTGATCTAATAAACGCATATAATTTATCTATTGTTTTATTTCTTGATTGCATGTTTGTACAATAAACTGCCCAACAGAACTTCATATTTTTTCTGTCTAGTCAGCACATTCAAAAAAATCTACTTACGATTTGATTAATCGAGAATCGATCTTTTAATGCTCGATTTATTCGAGAATCGATTCTAGTGCGTTCGAATGAAATAGACGTGAAGATCGATTATTTTTAGAATGAATCGACATGCCTACCTCAGAGTGGAAAGGAAAATAAGAATATATAAGACAACAGTGAGACCGATTCTCATGTATCCTGTAGAAACAAGAGCTGACAAATGTAAAACAGCACAAATGATGTGGACAGCCGAAATAAAGGTGATTAGGGACATACATGGAAAAACTATCCACGACAGAATCCGCAACAAAGAACTAGGTAAGATCCAAGAAATATCCAAATGGACCAGAACTAGAAGAAAACAATGGAATAAACACGTAGATCGGATGAACGACAACAGACCGGTAAAAAGGACCAAATTCGATAAACCCTGCAGTAGAAGAACTAGGGGAAGACCTCCGAAAAGGTGGAAGGAATGCTGGACGTCCACATCGGAAGAGGCCTAATGGGAATAGAACAGGTAGTATGCCTACTTATATGAATCACCATATAAGAAAGAAAAAGAAAAAGAAGAAGGGTTATATTGTGTCCTTAATTGAAATGACACTGACGTTTTGCCTATGACTGCACGAGGCAGCTTCAAGGATCTGACTCTTCCAGCTTAGAAAACTGATAGGCCAAGAGGGCGACCCGAAATTTAGACCTGTCGACTAACCGTCTGCCTAATTGTTCATTCTATCAGGCGAGTCGAATAAAATCCTTTAACGTTGATTTTGCGGCCTCGTGCCCTGGAATGCCCAGATAAGGCCCAAAATACCACTACTGTCGTTTAACTACTTGAATTAAGTACCATAACATTCGTTGACACTAAAAAAGTCAAGCATCCTAAAGGGCAGACGCCGTCCGCACAGTGGGGAAAAACGAAAAATCGTGTTTCAAAATTGTCTAGAGCCTTCAATTTTGGTTCGATTTGGACGATTTTTTTTTTTTTAAATTGAAGCTCATTAAATTCCGAACAAAGTTGTCGGAGCCGATTTTTCAATTAAACTTTTGTTTCAAAATGGCGTACGTTGGTTTCTGATTATATAGCGACTGAGACACAGAAAACGCTTACAGTTTCAAACCAAGTTGTGCTAAAATGTGTGTATGTATGTTTTTTTATGTCGCAGATAATATATCTAATATCACAGTTACAAGATTAATAATAATGAACCCAAAATGGCTGCCATGAACAATAAAAGTATTATAAATATGAATAAACGTACCATTATTATTTTATATCCATAACATTTGCATAAATAATTTCTTTAAGGTTGTTAATTATAAATATGTTTCAACAATTGACTTAAAATGACAAATCAAATATGGCGGATGCCAAAATTGAATCGAGCAAGAAAGTTTCTCTGTGGCATTTAGACTGTGGCAGTCAGATCATTCAAGTTATTCAAGTTTAGTTGCGGGATTTAAATTTTCATGCAGTTATTGCTAGAATATTGCTGCTGTAAATTTTAAGTATCGTAGACAATTTTCTAGCAGATACAAAAAACAGCGATACACGCAGAAAAGGACAGCTCACGCAGCTAGAAAATGGCTACAACAGCTAAAACGTTTTGTTAAAATAGGGACAGCTAATATTTTGCTGCACTAGCCACATTGTTTGCTGTTGTAGCAAAAAAGTGGCTGCTGTTGCTAAACAGTGGCTAATGCAGCAAAATATTTAACTGTCCCTATATAGCATTTCTCTGCGTGTATTTTGCAAGAGTAATAATAATCTTTATTAACGAGAAAACCGCAGACTCTTCGAGGTTAGAACACTAATTTCAGTGCTCTAATCTCCAAGAGTCACGATCCCAGTCTCGTGTAATCGTAGGTAAAACGCCGGAAAGTAACTCCAACTTGGCACGGTCTAATCTCAAGAAAAACGACTTCCCAACTAATAAAAACCATCTAAATTTCCGTTCCCTCTTAAATTGTCAGTGTCAGCCTTTTCCCAGAACAGTTATCAATTTATTAAATTGGAAAAACCTTCTTGAATGTAACGGGCTCCCGTACTATCAGGTGCGTATCACAATAAACTGCTAATTCAAGAGTTGCGTGGTCTATCAAGGACGTATGAGGCTCCCTTTGGTTAAATTCAAACACATCCTTTACAAACACCGCGCGTAACGCTGCTTTGTCTTTTCCACCTTCGCCAGCGAATCTAGTTATTGTTCTATCCTTATTTAGATTACATAACTAGAAAAGGATAAATTACTAATCGGTGCTGATAGAGTAACACAGTCCCGCGTGACGAGCGGCGCATTCGTTTTTTCACCGCTGGTTAATTCGGTCGCGAGGTTTTTCTTGTTAAGCCAATGCAATTAAACAAGAACAGAATGATAATCCATGGTTTAAACGCTAAAACCGGTATACAAACGGAAGATTTTTCGCATTGGGTGATTGACTCCTCTTCCAAAAATATGATTTTACTGATTTTACGGGTCGATAAATCGAAGACGGAATTTCTGGCTATTAGAAATTAAATTTTTTGGGCCTCTTTTATTTTACGGTAGTGCGGTTACCTTAGATTATTGAGTGTTGTTACGGTGGTTGTGTTGGTTTCGATATATTAACACTTCCAGCTTCAGTATCACTAGGCTCATATTAATAATCCACCCTTGAAGGGGTACTCACATCTTAAATGAGATTTACAAGGGTCATTCAATAAGTAGAGACAAATAGCTCTAGCTCAAAAACGGTTTATTGGACTGCTACAAAATTTGGCCTACTTTTCGACATAATCTTCATTGTCGCTGAACCTCTTTCCACGTAGGGCATCTTTGAGAGGTCCGAAGAGATAAAAATCACACGGTGCCAGGTCTGAGCTATATGCGGAATGAGGCAAGACCTCCCAACCCAATTCTTAAACCTTTTCTTGGGTAACCGGGGCCGTATGAAGGCGAGCCTTGTAAATGATTCTGAATAATATTATGAACAGTTCCAACGCTTAGCTCAATTTCGCAGCTCGTCACAAACTCTTGTTCGGCCACTTTTGAACCGATCTATCCACTTGTAAACGTTCGCACGGTACATGCAACTTTGTCCATACTGTAATAACATTCTAGAATGTATTTCACTTGGCTTAACACCTTTTGTTACTAAAAATCTTATGACAGAACGCTGCTTGCTCTTCTAAACTGCAGTCTTCCAATGAACTCGTTATGGTAAACTAGATATTTCCAGGTTATGTTTACCTTACATGATCGAACATCTGATTAAAACTCATCACAAGGTTGCCAACTTGCACTCCTGGAAATATGAAGAGGTTTTGTTGAATGAGACCAATTGTCTTATTGAATGACCCTCGTACGATGAGTAACGTCGTAACCCAGACTCGTCAAGGTGTAAGAATCAACTATTAATGGAGGCCTTATTTTTTGTTAAAAGAACTCCTTAAGAATAAGGCTTCTTTCAGCCTTTTTTAATGTTTCGTTACCCTTAAAGAATGATTAAGGCATAAATATCAGTTATGGAGGTGTTCTAATCTAGAAATTTGAAAAAAAAATCGAAAAGCCTGTTTGGATTGGAAAAATCACTGAGCTACATAGCTCTACTAACATGGGGTGAAAAGTCCTAAGACTTTCGGAGAGATGGTAGCACAAACAAAAAAACCTTTCAATTTTCAGAAGATTCGTGTAAAATTTTCATGCCGTTTTGTCTATTAGTTTACGAGTTACAGCTGTCTGAGTGATGCTACTTTTGATTTTTGCAAAACAATGGAGTAAAAAGAACATTGCGTGTTGCCCCGATGATACACCACGTTTCGGACGTCCAAAGGAGGCGATTACTACAAAAAATACCAAAAAAAAATCCATCATATTGTTCTGAATGATCGTAAAGTAAAAGGGAGGGAGATAGCTGACATCGTAAAGATATCATCACAACGCGTGAGGTATATTTTGCATGAATATTTGAATATGAAAAAGTTATGTGCACGATGGGCTCTGCGCACTCTCACGACTGATCAAAAATAGTAACGTGTCGAAGATTCAGAAAGTTGTTTGGCACTGTTTCGACGAAATCCAAAGGAGTTTTTGCGTCGATTCGTAACAATGGACGAAACATGGATCAAGCACTACACGCGAGTCCAAAAGGCACTCCGCAGACGGGCTGGAACCGCATGATAACCGACTGAAGCGTCCAAAAACACAAACATGGAAAGGATTTGGCAATTATTTTTTGGGATGCGCAGGGAATGCGACTATCTTGAGAAGGGGAGCAAACAATCACCGAAGACTCTTAAGTTAGTTTATTATTTTATTTATTTAGTTCGAGTGGTGATATCAAGAGAAAAAAGGCAGCATTTAGCGAAGGAAAGCAAGATAACGCACCAGCTCACAATTCCATAAAAACAATGGTTAAATTGGACCAATTGTGCTGTGAATTGTTTCCTCATCCGTCTTAATTACCAGATCTGGCCCCCAGCGATTATTACCTCTTTCAAAATTTAGAAAGGTGTCTCCAGAGATAGAGATTCGGCTCAAATGAAGAAGTGAGATGGGAAACTGAGGTTTATTTTAGAGACTGGCTGAATATTTTCTAAATTTGTACTTTAGTAAGTTATATATAACCACATTTAATTAACAAAAATAAGTGACAACACCGGTACGTATCCACACATTCAGGTTTTTAGTGGCGTGGCATGGCCGCGGGATATGGTAATTTTTCCATAAGACACGTTGAAAATCTGTCCAGTGTTTCCTACTTGTCATTTCGGCATTCACTGAAGTTTCTTATGAATCTTTGATTTGGTGGGAAATAATGTTACGAATAATATACTCGGTGTACCTGGGATGATCTGTTTATATACGAGGCTGGTTTGAAAAGTCCGTGCAAAAATAAAAACTACTTATGTGTTTGGGGTAAACCTTTTTTATTTTTCGACATAGTCTCCTTTTAGGCGTATATACTTCGTCCAACGATGTTCTAGTTTGTTGATCCCTTCCGAATAATAGGATTTGTCCAAGCCTGCAAAATATCCATTAGTGTCTGCAATCACCTCCTCGTTTGAATAAAATCTTTGTCCCGCCAGCCATTTCTTCAAATTGGGGAACAAATAGTAGTCCGAGGGAGCCAAGTCTGGATAATAGGGGGGATGTGAAACGAGTTGGAATCCTATTTCCATTAATTTTGCGACCACAACTGCTGAGGTGTGTGCTGGTGCGTTGTCGTGATGGAAAAGGACTTTCTTGTGGGCCAATCGCGGGCGTTTTTCTTGCAGCTCGGTTTTCAAACGGTCCAATAACGATGAATAATATTCACCTGTAATAGTTTTACCCTTTTCCAGATAGTCGATGAGGATTATCCCTTGGGAATCCCAAAAGACAGTCGCCATACCCTTTCCGGCCGAAGGAACGGTCTTCGCCTTTTTTGGTACAGATTCCCCCTTGGTAACCCATTGTTTAGATTGTTGTTTGGTCTCAGGAGTATAGTAATGTATCCATGTTTCATCCACAGTGACGAAACGACGCTTAAAGTCCTCCGGATTCTTCTGGAACAGCTGCAAACCATCCTTGCAACACTTCACACGATTCCGTTTTTGGTCAAGCGTGAGCAATCGCGGCACGCATCTTGCGGATAGCTTTCTCATGTCCGAATATTTATGCAAAATATTATGTACCCGTTCAGTCGAGATGCCCACAGCACTAGCAATCTCACGCACCTTAACTCTTCTGTCATCCATCACCATACCATGGATTTGATCAATGATTTCTGGAGTCGTAACCTCCACAGGCCGTCCAGAACGTTCAGCGTCACTTGTGCGCATATGGCCAGTCCGAAAATTTTGAAACCACTTATAAACTATTCTAATCGAAGGTGCAGAGTCACCATAATGTTTATCAAGCTTCTCTTTAGTCTCCTGAGGCGTTTTGCCTTTCATAAAGTAATGTTTAATCACCACACGAAATTCTTTTTCGTCCATTTCTTGAAAATCACTCGACTTCCTTGATTCACACGAATGCCAAACACAAAGAAATAGACCAATATGGCTGAAACTTGGTGTGCGTTCATTCAAGAGATGCTACTAACTAAACATGACCTCGATACGCGCCGGTGGTGCCATCTCTCGGACTTTGCACGGACTTTTCAAACCAGCCTCGTACTTTGTACAATATAACATAAATATCCTGCTACAACTTTCTGTTTATTGAAAAAAAGCCTTATTTAGCAAATTACCTTTATGTCAAAAAATCGCAATAATAAAGATTTATAACGTCAGATACCCATGGATAGAATTTCTAAATACGAAAATAGTTTTTTTTTTTCTGGATTTCCCATACTGTTGCTTTTTATAATTAGCATTGTTACTACTTATTATTTATTATTATGATAATTTGATATTATATGTAAGCAACAATAATAAGGATACCGGTATCACAATATACATTATTTTAATCCAATTTGTTTAAGGACGCACTATCGTGATGGAAAAGCACATTTTTTTGCCTGCCCTGTGTAAACAATTTCTCACTGTTTGTAAACAAACATTTTTCGAAAATAGTTCCCGTACTTCTTCTTTTAATCTTGGTGCACTTTTCTTGGGATCTATAATTATTTGTCTACCAATACTGGCCTCTTTACGTGGAGTCAGTTTTTTGGGACGACCGGAGCGTGGTCGAATCTTATAGAAATCGGTTGATTTACTGGTTTACAATGTACTGCGACTTTTTAACAATTTTTCCTATATTTCTGTACGATTTTCCATCTTTCCACAAAGAATAAAATCTTTACTTCTTACACACAATCTGTCTCCACCTACTTATGAATATCCCTTACAAAACTCTTTTCCCCCATGGCGCTCTCCAACACCCCACATAGACTTCTCCCTGAGACACCTTAAATCTTCTACACACAACAGCCAACTAATCAAATCAAAATTTCTGTCCATAATAAATAACCGATACTCAGGATATTCTACATCCTATACAGATGGATCAAAGTCAAAGGCGGGAGTAGGCGCATCATACATCATTGGTAACAAAATCAAAACCTTTAAACTTCCTCCCCACACTTCCATTTTTGCCGCCGAGTTGTTAGCCATCAAAGAAAGCCTCAGGCATATACTCAACTCAAACTTGGGCAGAAAGTTCATCATTGTGTCTGATTCTCAAAGTGCTTTGCTCTCCATCTTCGCCCGCAAGCAGAACTATTCCTTCATTAGACAAATAATGGACTTATTGTATATAGCAGATATCAGAAACGTCCAAATTGTTTTTCTATGGATTCCAGGTCATGCTGGTATAAGAGGTAATGATCTAGCTGACACCCATGCAAAACTAGCTGCAACATCTGGCCAATCTACAGTAAGTCAAAACCACCCGAAGGATTACTTCAACCTCCTCAAAGAAACCTACAACAAAGTCTTCCAACTTCAATGGGATCTGGAAGAAAACTCTAATAAGCTCTGGGAAGTGAAACCCCTCGTATTTCCCCCATTCCACAATTTTGAAATGACTAGAAAGGAAAACACAGTCTGGAGAAGACTTGCTGTGGGACACACTTATCTCACTCATATCCACTTATTGAAGGGAGACCCTCCCCCCCCCCCAGTGCCACATCTGCAACAATCAGCTCTCCATCAAGCGCATATTTGAATCTCCAGACTATCATCAAATCAGAACTAATCATGACATTCCTCACCAACTATGCCTATTACTTTCACCAAATCAAATCAACGTCAACATCAACAAAATCATCTCATTCCTCAAGGAAATTAACATGTATAACATGATTTAATACATTTCTATATGTGGCGCAAAATGACCACTGCAGTCGATGCGCCAGACACCTATAAAATCAATCAATCAATCAACCATCTTTCCACAAATCAATTATGATCTTTCGAACTTGAAATGAAATTTCATAATTCCTCTCGCTCATTTTTAATACTACTTTGAAAACCCACTGCAAAATTACTGGCAACAAGTGACAGATTACAAAGTATGGCCGAAAATTATTCATTTGTCTTCAGTTTGGCGAGCAATAGATAGCTTGATAAAATGCGGCTGATTATAAAGTGTTTTTTTCAATGCAGTTTTCGAGTGTATGGAGACTTTTTTGACATTAATTTTGTTTACATTTTTATAACAATGATGTAACTTCTAAATAAAATGTTCCGTAGTGTGTTTTTAATACAAATCCTCGTTGGTTAAATATCAAATATTACTTTAAACATATTTCCTCATAGTTCCAATTCATTAGTTAAACATAACAGAAAAATAGTATAGAAAGCAGGTGGTGTATGGAGACTTTTTGGGCTGACTGTATAATGTAATACTTGCGCAGACTTTTCTTCGTATTATTTTTAAAAGATTGAGAAAAATCGCTGTCCCCCTCTTATCTCGAAAAGTACTGATCAAAAAAATTTTGAAAAAATTCTAGAATATTCTCCACAGGGTGTAGATTGAACGAAAATTATCACGAGTGCATAACCTTTAATAATTTATCTGGTATATAAAAAAACAAAAAATTTCAATGTCATCAGTTTTCAGTAAAGATCGATATAACACAGTTTTTTTTTCATTTGTGCTGTTTTGTGAAGTCACTGATCATTTTATACCTTCTGTAACAATTTTTTTTATTTTGAAACCAATCAACGCACGGCACACTAATTGCGTAAGTCCGACTTGCACTTGGCTGAATATTGCTTTCTTGGGCGCTTTTTCAACTGCTGGGAGCACTCTTTCGACTGCTCCTTCGTCTCTGGTAAGCAATAATATCTACTGTTATGAAACGCCGAAGAAATTCACTCGAAATTAATTTTTAAATATTCGAATCCAGTTTTGGTCGATTCTTAACAACCGCTGCAAAATATCGTGTAAAATTTGATGGACACGGCCTATGGAGATGTGTACAATGACAGCGAGCTCGCGTACCTTCAATCAGCAATCATTTGCGCATGCTATTGCAAATTTCTGTCACAATCTCGTCGGTCGTAGATGTTTTCGGGCGTCCTGAGTGCTTATCATATTGAATGAATGTACGACCGCGTACCTGATTGGGATTTTAAGAAGATTGGCTCAGGATTGAAGAATCAAGATTTCTGGACTTACACGTCCCTAATCAGGCAATTTACGAACGAATTTTTTTTTACATTACCTATTGAGTCATGAAAATGTTCTCATACAAAAAAACCGCACGGCTGTCCAGTCAATATCACTAGTATAGGTATTTTGACGACGTTTTATAACAGTTCGTGCCCTTTTGGAGTTTTTACGATTTGTTTTCCTCCGAATGAATGAGAGAGGGAAGTGGGCCAAAAGTGAAAGAATGAAAGAATGCCCTAGGTGTACGGTAATGACAGCTCATTTTATTTTCACGTAAAATTTTTATATACGGTTTTCACTGGGCCGAAACTCAATTCACGATGATATCAGATTGAGAAGATCGGTTAAGGCAAAAAATGAGAAAACCATCAGACTTTTTGAGGGGATTTCCTGCTGTCAGATCAATCAATGAACATCCCAATACTTACAGTTTTCAAAATTATGAACGAAAATTTCGCAATGAAATAAGTTTCTATAAAGTTGATCCTAAATTGATAAAAAAGTAATAATTTTCCGAACGAATGCACAAAAAAAAAATCATATGGTACCATTGAATCCGCGATATATACGTACGACAGTCAATAAGTTTTAAAAGCGCAAAATGAAACAATATGAATTAATGAGTCGAAATACATGTATTCTTCAGTATTATCTCCCTTAAGCTGAATACATTTTTTCCAGAGATTTTCCATTTTATTTACCCCATCTCCGATGGTTTTCCCGAAGACCGTCAAAATACCCATCAGACGGAGCCAGATCTGGCGAATAGGGTATATGTTCCAACAATTTTCTCATCCAGCTGGTTCAAAAGGTTGCAATAATAGTCTCCTGAGATTGTTTTACCAGTGTGAAGGTAATCATTAACAAAATTCATTTTGCATCCCAGAAAACCGATGCCATAATTTTTTTTGGACGATTTTGACCACTTTGAGTGCTTTGGAGCTGAACAACCGGGATCAGTCCACTATGCGGTTTGTTGTCGCAGTTCAGGATCATACTGGTAAATCCAAGTCTCATCCATAGTTACAAATCGATGTACAATGTTGTTTAGAAAGCTTTTTTCGAATGCGTTTTTGTCTCGATGTGAGCAAATGCAGCACCCATCTCGTGAATAGCTTTCTCATACCCAAAACATTAGTTAAGAACTCATGTACTGAACCATGTGAGAAGCCTATAGCATCAGCTAAATCATGCACGGTTAATCGACGGTCTTCCATTACCATATCTTTTACTTACACAATTCCTTTAGATGCTGACGCTTGTACAACCACGTTTAAACTCAAGACCATCTATGAACGGTTGGAAATGAAGGAGCAGATAAAAATTCCAAAACAAAGAATTTTATCACTGCACAATATTCGATTTTTTCCATTTTTAAAAAATACTCAAACACGTCTACTTTAACCAGCTGATGAACGCAGCAATGAACGACTTGACAGATCGACTTGAAATTTAGGGTGTTTTCATGTGACAGGTGAAGCTTCAAAATGATGTTCAATATTTGGTTTATAGGTGTCGATTCCAAAACTTATTGACTGACCTGTACATTTGTAATTACTAAATATTTTTAAAAACCAACACTTCACAGTGTATTAAAATTATTTATTCCCAGATAAGTTATTAAGAAATTTCGTATCCGTGACAACTAACAATAAATATTTGTTAGCATAACGGCACTAGGTATCAGTCCATATAACAGCCGATCGCCTTATTGAAGTATCAAGGTCTCGGCTATAACAAAATGGCCTATCGAAATGGTTCGTGCCTATCAGTAAACATAATAGGTTTATTATATAGAATACCGCAAAGTGGAGAGAGGCCTATAACCAGTGGCGTACTTCGTAAGCTTGTAATGTTCAAAGATAAAACGGAACACGTCCATCAGCTCAATACTTATATGTTAAGTAGAGACCGGATTATATGCATTTGCATATTTAGACCATTCTCACCGATTATTGCATATTTTACCCAAAATCTAGTAATGATGCATATTTTCCCTATATTTACAATATTTCTCGGTATTACTAGGCAATTGAATTACTGAGGGTATTGTTAATGTCGCCGTCTGGAACCGATCTTATCGCTGAAACATTACCTGCAATAGTCTAAACATCGATTAGGTTATAGTGCCACGTTTGGAAATGTAAATAAACTGATTTCATCAGCAAAGAAAGTGTTTCTTAAGGCACCTGCTCGCAATAACGCCTATAAAGAAAAACTGCCAAATGTGCCTTTACCTCCCGAACGAGTGGTAACTCGATGGGGAACATGGATTGAAGCTGTACTATTTTAAAATGAACATTTCGAGGCCGTCAAAGGTGTAGTAAATGACTTCGATAGCGCAGAGGCTATGGCAGTTCGTCAATCCAAGGAAGCATTTAATGATTCTGATATTAAAAAACATAGCTTTGATTAGCACTCACTTTTCCCACCTACCTGCGGGTATTAAAAAGCTTGAAACTCGAGGTTTGGCGTTGACCGAATCAATTCAGTTATTGAATAAAATCCGTCAAATAAACTCCACATTGCCAGATGTATTCCCGCGTAGAGTTAAAGAAAAGTTTGAAAACATTTTGTGCAATAACCCAGGCTTTGAACCTTTGTGTCAAATTGATAGTTTTATTAATGGGACGGGTGAACTTTTGCCAGAAACAATAAGTGCTAACATAGCACTCAAATTCAAATACTGCCCAGTTACCTCAGTGGATGTGGAACGGTCTTTTTTCACTTATAAAAATATTTTAAGTGATCGAAGACACAATCTTACTACCCAACATTTGGAACAATACCTTATTGTTTACGCGTACAAGAATACAAATGTTAAATAATTTTAAAAAATTTTAAATAATTGTTAATTAAATTTAAACATCGTCGATAACTTTTAATTTTATGCTGATTTTGAAATAAAAAATTAAAAATTACTACTTTTATTATTATTTAATATTGCATATTTTGACCCTTTTCATGCATATTTTAAGCATTTTTCATGCATATTTGCATGCATATTTCAAGATTTTTTTTGTTGCATATAATCCGGTCTCTACTTATAAACTACCGCTTGGAAAAGACGTTTGTTCAACGAATGGCACTGCTTCAAAAAATACATTTCTTTTACGTAACTACCTTCTACACGATTACACTTAGTTGGGCGGTTCATACCTTTAAAAAATCTCAGAGAAATTTGAGGTTGCAGGGCGCTTAATCAGGGTGAATATTGACCGGTAATGTCTTAAGCTATGAGAATTTTGTGGAGGTCCTGATTTTTCAATTATTTGGCGAAGATTCAGGATTTGTTCACGGATGCCTTTACCAGGGATGAATCTTGATTGTAGCTTGCATATTTGTGGCAACAGGAATGTTTTCAGTCTCTCGTTAATTATGGTGAGCATAACTTTGCTAGCGTGAAGTATTAGAGATTTTGTGCGGTAGCTCTTGCATTCTGATGGGGAACCTTTGTCAAGATTGGGACAAAAATAGACTTGCATCAGTCTGTTGACCACTTGCCAGTGTTTCATATTTCTTGATACAATGCATGTAGAATTTCTATTCCAGTATTGTTCAGCTCTTTCAGTGCTTCTGCTGTTACTTCGTCTATTCCTGGAGATTTTCCAGTCTTTAATTTCTCTACAACAGCCATTACCTGATTTGAGTATGCCTGGTTCTCGCACAACATTTTTATTTCTCCATGAATTCAAAAGTTTTCCTCTAATGGCGTGCTTCAAGGTTTGGATCGCCCTTCCGGAAAACTTCCAAGTCAATGTCGACCATTTTTAGTGTTCCGTACGGAACACATAAGATCACTTCGGTGTCTGTTTGTCCGTATGTATGTCTGTTTGTCCGTCTATCATACCCGATTTTCTCCGAAACTATTTGTCATAGAAAGTTGAAATTTGGTAATAATATAGAAATTGATGGTCTCATCAGAGCCATGTGGTTTTGAAAGTTCCATTTTGACTTAAGGAGTTAGTTTTGGGGGGTGAAATCGGAAGTGAAAAAAAAGTTTTTTTGCTAGGTAATCGAGTGTGGTGTCAAATGAAAGCTTGTGAAAACACGAGTAAAAAATATATATATAATGTAATACTTGCGCGCACTTTTCTTTGTATTACTTTTAAAAAATCGCGAAAAATCGCTGTCCACCCGCCTTATCTCGAAAAGTACTTATCAAAAAATTTTGAAAAAATTCTGGAATATTCTCCACGGGGTGTAGATTGAACGAAAATTATCACAAGTGCATAACCTGTAATAATTTATCTGGTATATAAAAAAACAGAAATTTCAAGGTTATCAATTTTCAGTAAAGATTGGAAATAAACTTTCTTGAAAACTCATTTGGGGTGTGTTTTGTGAAGTCACTGATTATTTTATACTTCTGTTACAACATTTTTTATTTTAAAAGCAATCAACGTACGGAACACTAATTGCGCAAGTTCAACTTGCACTTGACCGGTTATTTCATATATTCAGTACGCAAAATTCCTTGGAAGTACCAAAAAATGGTCGCCGTCAACTTTCCAGAAGACGACTAAGTTTTCACCTTCTTTAGAGCTGTAGAGCTTATATGAAATATTGCAGCAACTCCTGCTTAATGGAGGATCTCAATTGAATAGTCAAGTCCCATTGCCTGCGACAATTAGCGAAAATTAGCGCTCATTGTCCTCTAAGAAGGCCAAATGTGTTTGCTCTCGTGTAAGAAAATGGGTCCACAATTAGCGGAGAGAAAAAGTGCCGAATTCGTGGAAAAATTCAGATTTCTTGATTCTAAGAACTCCACTAGACCTAACCTGATATATTCGAAGCAATCCCTCTCTGAATCCCACTCCATTCGTTTACCTCCTAATAAGTTTGCCTGCGGGTAATTTTGAAATGCTTGCCTGCAGCTTGTTATCGCATTTGAACAAATTTTTCATTAAAATTATCACAAAGGGTCTAACAAATAAGTTCGATGACTACCAGCCAGGCAAGCAATTTGGAATAACATATATTTTTTAATAGAAAAGGCGACGGATATAATATTAAGATGCACCTAGCTTTCATGGATTATAAGGCTTTCGATTCTCTGGAACTTTGGGCAATTATGCAGTCCTTAGTTCATGCCAGAATAGACTTAAGATATACCGAACTCCTAAAATTCATATATGAAAATGCGACTTTAACAGTTAAATTAGATGAAGATCGAAAAACAGAACCCATAAAGAAAGGTGTTAGGCAGGGCGACACAATTTCACCAAAATTGTTTACTCTGGCCTTGGAGGATGTATAGGGTGTTTTTTATAGAGGTATAGAACTTTGAAATGGAATAAAACAAAGATGAATTTTTTAAATTGACATCAAATTTACTTTATTTGAAAGATAATCTTCTGGCATTATAATTTAAATATGACTTCTGGCATATGACCGCCACGGCTGGCTCGGACTTAGTCTAATCTGGAGGTCCAATTTTCGATGACTTTTTCCAACATTTGTGGCCGTATATCGGCAATAACGCGGTGAATGTTGTCCTCTAAGTGGTCAATCGTTTCGGGCTTATCGCCGTAGACTAGCGACTTCACATATCCCCACAGAAAATAGTCTAGCGGCGTTAAATCGCATGATCTTGGAGGCCAATTCACGGGTCCGAAAAGTGAAACTATGCGGTTACCAAACGTTTCCTTCAATAAATCAATTGTGGCACGAGCTGTGTGACATGTTGCGCCGTCCTGTTGAAACCACAGCTCCTGCACATCATGGTTGTTCAATTGATGAACGAAAAAAGTCAGTAATCATGGCTCTATAGCGGTCACCATTGACTGTAACGTTCTGACCAGCATCGTTTTTAAAGAAGTACGGACTAACGATACCACCAGCCCATAAATAATAATAATAATAATAGCTTTATTACCCAACAGTTTCCCATTAATAGAGTAAATATTTAGACATTTACATATTCAATGACAGTCTGTAGTAATTGCTTCTTAGTACAACAGTATATACCACAAACACTACAAATATAATTAAAATTAGTACACATTACATGAATAGGTGAATTCAATAACAAATTAGTATCAGGTCTGTTACATCTAAAAAACATATTTGATCGTGAGTGTATCCGAGGCACATTGATGTTAATACGAGACAGTATATCCCTGCAATCAATCATATTGTGCAATACTTTATATAGGAATAATATTGAGGCACAAACTCTCCTGATTCCCAGGCTAAGAATATTTGTCTGTTCACACAAATAATCGCTGCTGATTCCCCGTTCAGGATACATTCCATTAATCTTAAACAACAGAAATTTCAGAAATCTCCTCTGCACTTTTTCAAGTGAAGCTCTATGCACCTCGTACATTGGACTCCAGACAATACTTGCATATTCCAGTTTCGAGCGAACAAAGCAGAAATACAAAACCTTCAGTGATGCAATATTAGTGAAACCCCTACAATTCCTAATGATGAACCCGTAAGACTTCATTGCTTCAGAAACTTTCAATGCTATATGCTGAGCAAATGTTAGTTTTGCATCAAAAACAACTCCCAAATCCTTAGCTGTGCTACACCTACTTAAATTATGGTCTTGAATTCTATATTGAAACTCTATTGACGCTACCCTCCTAGTATATGTTAAAACTTTGCATTTTTGAGCATTTAGATGTAGTTTGTTGTCACAACACCAAGAATGTACGAAATTCAACTGGCCTTGTAGATGTAGAGCATAAATTAACCTGTTACATTTTAAATCCTCGCAAAGGTCATTTATGAACATAATGAAGAGCAAGGGTCCCAAATTTGAACCTTGTGGAACGCCGGAGGTAGCCACAAATCTTTCTGATTTGAATCCGTTGTAGGCTACAAACTGAGTTCGATTAAACAAGTAAGAACTTATAAGAGCCCTCGCACCATCAGTGAAACCAAAGAAAGACAACTTATTGATGAGAACACATAGCACACCAAACAGTCAGTTTTTCTGGATGTAACGGTGTCTCAACATACACTTGAGGATTATCATTACTCCAAATACGGCAGTTTTGTTTATTGACGTATCCATTCAAACAAAAGTGAGCTTCATCGCTAAACAAAATTCGCTTATGAAAATCGAGATCAACGGCAATCTTGTTTTGGGCCCATTCACCGAATCTACGCCTTGCTAGGTGATCGTGTGGCTTCAATTGTTGCACGAGTTGGATTTTGTAAGCACGCAAACCAAGATCTTTCCGCAAAATCTTCCATAAAGTGGATGGACACATATCCAATTCCTGTGCACAATGGCGGATAGACTGATTCGGGTCTTCCTCTACGCTACGCTCTACAGCAGCAATGACTTCTTCTGTACGCACTGTACGACGTCTCTGTGGATGCGTATTATCATTTAGAGTAAACGTGGTGCGAAAACGTTCCATAGTTAATCGAATTAATTGCTCTGATGGACGATTATGTTGACCGTAAAATGGACGTAGTGCGCGATACGTATTTCGAACAGAACCATGATTTTCAAAATAAATTTGCACAATTTGGAAGCGTTGTTCAGGCGTCAGTCTATTCATGTTGAAATGCAAAACCAAACTAAACATACATCACTTGACAGCTGACAAAATGGCCGCCAGTTAAAAAAGTGTTGCCAACTTAAAGTTTTATACCTCTATAAAAAACACCCTTTATTTAAAACTCTTGAGTAAGAAGAGAAGGGAATTCAAATCGATGGCATATATTTACACCACTTGAAATTCGCAGATGATATATTACTGATTAGTGAAGATCTAGAAGAACTCAGAATCATGATAGAACTTAATCAAGCTTCATAGTAAGTTTGACTCGAGATGAACATGAAGAAAACAAAACTTTTAAGCCCACAAAACACAAAAATTAAGATCGGCACGGAAGAGATCGAGAAAGTGGAAAAGTATACATACTCGGGACATAAGATTAGATTGGATAAGGACAATCAAACAGCGGAAGTAGCAAGGCGAATTGGTCTCGGCTGCACTGCATTTCAAAAACAGCGATTCATTCTAAAAAACACTTAAACCCTAAAGAAAAGTGTACGAGAGCAGCATACTTCCAATAAGTACGTATGAGCTGGAAACCAGTTCACGGCCTAGTCATTCAAGCAGAGCGGCCAGCACGGCTGGCATTCTGCTTGAATGACTTAGTAAGTCGCCGGTAGAGTGCAGTAAAAGCATCTATTTGTTATAGTTTTCCGTTAGTTACTTGGATAAAGGACTAAAAGTGTGTTCTCGTATTTGCTGAACCTAGCCCAGCTGATGAGCCGTGATACGGCGAAACACGTCCTGAGATGGTTCAGCAAATGCGAAGAACACTTTGGTAACTTCTAAGAATACGATTTTTTCGTTTATTTTTAATTGTTATACCAATGTGCCATCTATGCCTTCGAGCAGTAAGCTTGAGAAAGGTGCGCTTCTGTAAATAAGTTGCCAGCCGTGCTGGCCGCTCTGCTTGAATGACTTAGTAAGTCGCCGGTAGAGTGAAGTAAAAGCATCTATTTGTTATAGTTTTCCGTTATTCCTCAAGGTCTTCAAAATACTGGTTAATTGCAGCTTCAACTTTTTCATTTCATGAAAATGTCTGGCCATCGAGGTGTTTTTTTAAATTTGGGAACAGATGAAAGTCCGAAGGTGCCAAATCATGAGAAAAGGCCGGGTGAGACAGCAATTCGAAACCACAGTCACGAATTTGAGCCATAGACTCAACAGACGTGTAAACGCGAGCGTTGTCCTGATGGAACAAAACTTTCTTTCTCAGTGATCCTGGGCGTTTCTCTTTAATTTCTTGATGTAAACGACGCAAAAGGGTGCAATAGTAAGTCGAGTTTATTGTGTCGCCTTTCGGAAGGTAGTCCACCATAATAATACCTTTAGCATCCCATAAAACTGACATCATCACTTTTCCAGCCGACAGAATTGCCTTTGGGGTCGGTTCACCAGATTTTTTCCACTGCTTCGATTGTTATTTTGACTCTGGAGTATAGTGGTGAACCCAGGTTTCGTCCATTGTCACAAACCTGTTAAAAAAATCTTGCGGAACAGCCTCAAACATCTCCAAACAGTCGCGAGAAATCGAGAGTTAAATTTCGTTTTTGTTCAACTAAAAGCAATTTGGGGACCCACCTAGAGGAAACCTTAGAAAATCCGAGTTCGTTGGCAATGATGTTTTATGTTTGTTCATATAAGATGCCCATAGTGTCTGCAATCACCCTGATAATTAATCTACGGTCTTTCAATATGAGATTACACACATTGCCGATGTTTTCTTCAGTCGTAGACGTCGTGGGCCGGCCGAAGCGAGAATCATCTTCGATTCTCTCTCGCCCACGTTTAAATTCTGCAACCCATTTTTTCACAGTGGTATATGACGGAGCAGATTCCCCTAGTCTTGTTTTCATATCATCGTGGATCTCCTTTGGTGTTAATCTTTTTTTAAACAGGTACTTGATGACCACACGTTATTCAATTTTTTTCCGTTTTATCAAAAAACGCTGCGCTTGGTCTCACTAAACTCGTTCTAACATAAAAAAACCACAAATTCTACAGCAAAGAAAGTATGAACTTAATGAGGATACTATAATAAAAATATTATAATTATTTTTTGGTGAGGGTGCGAACTTTTCAAGGCATCCTCGTAGGTGTTAGTTTACGAGAACACATTAAAAGCAGGGATATCAAACGAACAACAAGAATTACAGGTATGGCAAAATTAAAGTGGCATGTGGCTAGAACGAATGCTGGTAGATGGACAACAACATTATTTAAAAGGAGACCTTGGGAGAGCAGACGAAGTGTCGGAGGCCCAATGAAAACATGGACTGATGATATCAGGCAGTAGATGACTCCATCTTGCACAAGATAGAGACAATTGGAAGAAACTTGAAGAGGCCTATCTCTTGCAATGGAGAAACAGTGGCTTATAAAGAAGAAAATAAAGAAGAATTTTGAAATCGATATCTCGTTTCGGACGAGAGTCATTCTTCCAGCAGACCGACAGACAGGCAGACTGACGCATGTTAGAAACTATGTTTCTCGTGGCCCAGAGAACCGAATATCTGAGAAAACAGTACTTCCCATTAGCCAGGGAAGTAAAAATTCGGCTCTGACACTTGCACTATAAAAAAATAGTTATAAACACGCATATCAAGGTAATGTTAAAAGTGTCGGTGTTGCCAAATATGTTTTTGTGATCCGAACGATCAGAGATAGGAAATGGGAACACGTTAATAAATGAGTGCGTAAAGGCTAATGTTTTATTTAGGGATTACCAGTGGCGTAGTTAGGAAGATGTAGCAGGGATTATTTTTTTAATTTCAGTTGAGAATATTAGATCGTGAAAGCTGGTTTACTCGTAGATGGGCTGTTTTGATAGATAAAAGTGACTTTTTGGACGCGAATAAATGAGAAACTATTTAATTTATTTAATATAGAGCATATTGTCCTATTGTCCTGTTTAAAAGGACAAATGTTTGTACTGCAGCAAAGTTTAGGTAAGTTCTATCCATATCTGTCCATCTCCTAACCAAAGTATAAAACGTCCCGAGATTTTCAAAGAGATGGCAGCACGAACAAAAAATCCTATGATTTTCAGTTAGTGTCAACTCTCGTGTAAAATTTTCATTATATTTTGACTATTAGCTTGTGAGTTACGACTCTTTGAGTGGCGCGACTTTTGATTTTTGCAAAACGATGGAACTAAAGGAACGACACCTCTGACTAACGACCACCTCAGTTAACGACCGATTTTGGGAATTTCCGAACGAAACCCTACATAGAACTGTAGTCCGTAACTGCTGACTACCGACCACCATGAATAACGACCGCAACCGGGGATTTTTGGTTCCCAATGTGATTTACGACCTCATATAACGACCAGGTACGAAGAAAAATTTAAACCTATAATTACACTTTTAATTACTATTACATATAATTATTTTATTACATGTAATATAAAATTAAACCGCACTAATAATCAGTATTTTCTGTCTCTCTCTAGCTATGTTTCTGTTTACATTTTGTTTTTCAAAATGTTTAAATACACGCCTTCGTTTCTCTAGATTTTCATTTCTGATTTGCACTCGAGAGAGGCAACATTAGTTGTGTTCTCTTTGATAAGTCGTGACAACATGCATAATGGTAATAAAAGTGGGTTAGTTTTAGATGCCGTATATTGGACAATATCTTCTGTAAGTTCAATAAAAACAAGTACGGTAACGAAGTGCTTTTACAAAGCTGGGTTTCTCATTTACATTAACGATCTGCTGGAGAAGACCGGAAACCCAATCTACAGCTTTGCAGATGACAGTACGCTTATCTCTTCATTCCCTTGGAACGCTCGGACATCGGCTACTCAGACGAATATCCGCAGACAGCGGGGAGTCGTTCAACTTAACAAAGACCTGGAAGAAATTCTATTTTGGGGTGATAGTAACCAAGTGGAATTTAACGCTACAAAAACCCAGGCGGCAGTTTTTTCTAAAAAAGTTAACGTTGCTGAACCCGACATAGTTATGGCGCCATTCTTCTAACATCGTCACTCAATTTGTTGGGCGTTAATTTAGAAGCAAATATGCCCTGGCATGAACATGTCGCAGGCATAGCCAGGAGAGCTTCTCAAAAGTTGGGAATATTATTTCGAACGAGAAAGCTTTACACTCCACAACAACTGTTAATTCTTTACAAAGCCCAATTTCGACCAACTATGGAATACTGCTCCCATGTTTGAGGCTCCGCTCCTAAACTTACATTGCATTTGTTGGATTCTATTCAGAGAAAAGCTGTTCGTCTGATTGGAGACCCGGAACTAACCGGCGGCCTTGATTCACTGAAAAATCGAAGAACGGTTGGCGACTTGAGCCTATTCTACAAGTATTTTAATGGAAAGTGTTCAAAGGATGTAGCCCGCTTAATTCCTCCCAGAGCGGTGCATGCTGGTCTAATAGTTCACATCCGTATGAGGTTCAGCTTGTTACTCCTCGTACAACGCTTTTCAAGCAGTCTTTTATATGGAGAACAGCACCCCTTTGGAATAATTTGCCCAGTATTGTTTCCCACCGAGTACAATGTACAGCCATTCAAGAACAACGTGAATCGCTTTTTCCGCACACGTGTCGCTCCTGTAGCGCTTTAGGGACGTCCCTGCAGCACGTGTGCTAGACCCATAAAAAAAGGGAATAAGTTAGAAGTGAAGCAGAAATCTCAGAGGGCAAAGAACTTGAATGCTTGCAAGAAATTCAAGATCTTGTGCAAATTATTTGTCTGGAGATGACAGCAGAAGAAATCGTGACTCTTGATAATAATATTGAATTTTCTAATGTTGACACTGATATTACTTTTACTATTGCAAATGGAGCATCTGATGATGAAGAAGATTCTATCGATGAAGGTGGCGAAAATGATAATGAAAATCCAATAGAAGAATTTAAGAGGTCACGCTCAAAAAAAATTATTTAGAGGCACTTGATTTATTGTTACAGTTGCTGAATTTTTGCCAAAATGGAGACGCATTGTTAAATTTATTGAATGCAAGAGAAAAATTAGGAAAAGCATTTTGTCTAAAGCGGAACCCAAAAACAAACTAAAATAAGCGATTATTCTTAAAAAAATTAAAGAAAAAATTAAAAAAAATACTTATTTTTTTATTTTGATATTATGTACCTCTACTAAGCAAATTTCGCAATCTTATGAGACTCCATTCCACTTAATCTCTAACTAGCGACACCTTCTAGAGTGACCATTTTCAAATTTCCCAGATGGTGGTCGCTGTTGGAGGTTCAACTGTATATATCGATGGTTCTGTGAACTGAAATGCGGTCATGCAAGCACCGCTGATCCACCACGATCTGGACGTCCAAATGACGCAGTTACTCCAAGAAACATAAAAAACATCCACCATATTGTTTTGAATGACCGCAAAGTGAAAGTGAGAGAGCTGACAACGTGAAGTTATCAACAAAACGCGTGAGGCATATTCTGCATGAATATTTGCAATTTTTGCAAGCTATGGGTGCCGTACATTCTTACGATTGATCAAAAACAGCAACGGGTCGATGATTCTGAACGCTGTTTGGTACTGGTTCGGCGTAATCCAAGGGAGTTTTTGCGTCGATTCGTAACAATGGACAAAACATAGATCCGCCACTGCACGGCTGAGTCCAACAGTCAGTCTGCAAAGTGGCTGAGACCACATGAAAGTCCACAAAAGCGTCCAAAAACACAAACATTACCTAGAAAGGTGTCTAGGTAATGTTGGTATTTTTCGGGATGTACACTGCCGTCAGAAAGTATTTGCCCACCTAGAAATTTTAATGTAACTGCCAAAATTTAATACCTAATTAAACCTTTTTAGTGTTCCGTACGGAACACTTATAAGATCACTTCGGTGTCTCTCTGTCTGTCACACCCGATTTTCTCCGAAACTATTTGACTAGAAAGTTGGAATTTGGTAATAATATAGGAATTGATGGCCTCATCAGAGCCATGTAGTTTTAAGAGTTAAATTTTGACTTAAGGGGTTAGTTTTGGGGGGTGAAATCGGAAGTGAAAAAAAAAATTTTTTACTAGCTCATCGAGTGTGGTGTCAAATGAATGCTTGTGAAAACACGAGTAAAAAATGTATATATAATGTAATACTTGCGCGCACTTTTCTTTGTATTATTTTTAAAAAATCGCGAAAAATCGCTGTCCCGCGCCTTATCTCGAAAAGTACTTATCAAAAAATTTTGAAAAAAATTCCAGAATATTCTCCACGGGGTGTAGATTGAACGAAAATTATCACGAGTGCATTATCTTTAATAATTTTTCTGGTATTTAAAAAAAAAACAAAAATTTCAAGGTCACCAGATTTCAGTAAAGATTGGAAACAAACTTTGTTGAAAACTCATTTGGGGTGTGTTTTGTGAAGTCACTGACCATTTTATACTTCCGTTAGAACATTTTTTATTTTAAAAGCAATCAACGTACGGAACACTAATTGCGCAAGTTCAACTTGCACTTGACCGGTTTTTATTATATTAGGTAAATTTAATTGTTCTTAACAAGTGTTCATCATAAAATTGTTTAGATAAGCCTTTTTGGTGAAATCACAATTTAAAAACCAATTAGAACAAATTTCCAAGTTTGCGTGATAATCGTTTTGAGGTGATTTCTGAAAATTCCAGTTGAAGTAAAAACTCATTTCAAGTTTCTAGGGATTATGGAAATTCCTAGTGACATTTTATGATAAAAACTATGCTATAAATACCATTTCCCTTTTGGAAATTAACCATTCGCAAATTGTACTTTGTCAGTGAGACAGGCCCAATTGTTTTGTGAAAATGTCAAAAACGAAAGAAGTTTCCGTTGAAAATCGGGCTCTGATAATTGCAAGACATCAAAATGGTCACTCGAGTTGACAAATCGCGAGTGATATGCGAATGCCAAGGAGAACGGTAGACTACATCGTAAAAAATTTTTCTGCGGGACGTGGATTTCCCAACCAAAAACGTCCAGGAAGGCCTTAAAAAACGACTCCCGCTGAAGACGGAGCTACATATAACAATATCCAGCAGACGTAATCGCCGCCTAACCGCACCAGAAATCACGTCTCACCTGGAGCGGCCCATCCCCATCAGCGTGACAACCGTAAAGAACAGGTTAGCATAAGGTGGACTACACGGGAGAGTTGCAGTGAGGAAATCACTTCTTAGGCAAGTAAATAAACGTAAACGATTAGAATGGGCCCGAGAACATGAAAATTGGACATCAGAACAATGGAATTCCGTCCTTTGGAGCGACGAATTTAAATTCGAAATTTTCGGTTCAAATCGACGAGTTTACGTGCGGCGGTCAGCGGGAGAGAGGATGTTGGAAGCCTATCAGTTGCCTACAGTAAAACATGGTGGAGGTTCAGTAATGGTTGGGGTTGTTTTGGCAACGGTAAAGTTGGAAAAATCTTTAGGATAGAAGGAATCATGCAAAAAGAACAGTATCTAGAAATTTTGCTAACTCAAATGCTCAAATTTATTTTTCAGCATGACAACGACCTTAAACATTCTGCTAAATAAACCAGAGACCTTTTGGACCAATGGAAATCCGATGACATCCTGGAAGTGATGACTTGGCCTCCACAATCACCCGACTTGAACCCCATCGAATTGCTGTGGAACCATTTGGACAGGTGTGTTCGAAAACTCAATGTAACATCAGAAAATCAGTTGTGGGAACTTGTACAAGCAGAATGGGTTAAAATAACCGAAGAAATTCTAAAGAAACTACTGGACAGAACGCCGAAACTATGTAAAGCGGTAATTAAAAACAAAGGAGGTCACATACGTGGGAAAAATCCTGGAAAATCATGAATGTTTTTCTGATTTTCTAGACTGTAAATAATGTGAAAATAAATAATAATTCATTAAAATTTAAAAAAATATATTATCTGGGTTTTTGTTGTCTTGGGACTGAAATAACTAGGTGGGCAAATACTTTCTGACGGTAGTGTACATGAAATAATTCTGAACTTGAGAAGGGGGCGAGCCATCACCGGAGGGTATTGCGTTGATTTATTGGGCCGTTTGAATGGCTAAATCAAGAAAAAAAAGGCCGTATTTAGCAAAGAAAAAAGTATTGTTCCACCAAAATAATGCACCAGCTGACAAGACCATAAAATCGATGATGAAATTGGACGAACTGAGCCATGAATGCTTCCCTAGCGATGACATTCCTAGTTTGAAAAGGTGTCTCCAGGAAAAGAGATTGTTGGCAAAAATAATTTTTTTTCTTTATAAGTTTCGGGATTTTTCGCCCTATATAGTGCATATATATACAAGTCATTTCCCGGACTAAAACTCTATAGCAAGAACGCGAAAAAGGATCGTCTCGCGCCGATAGGTGGCAAGATTCAATAAATCATTCGTAAAGATCGTCGTCGGACAATTCTAAGCATCTTTTATGAACTTTCTATTTGTTAAAGATCGGCCAAAGCTTTTAAGCGAGTTTCTTCCTGTATCACGACAATACAGAAAAATATTTTTCAACAACGTGGTGGTTACCTTTAGAGGTAAAAAAAAAACATTCGTTTCAATGTATCAGACGTTCTCTAGTAAACGATAACATAAAAGCATTCGACGCCTATTCCATACTCTCCTATCCAAACTGACCCTGTATAAAGCGTGAAACGTTGCGAAAACAAAAACAAACAGAAAATTTTCTGATGCAAACGGAACGGAGCGGGAGGTGAAACAACTGACAAACTGCGTAGTATCCATAAGTAGGCTAGGACATTATTGATTGGATGAAATATTTGAACCAAAATGACGGAAACATGACAACGCCGCAATCCTACGCATTACTTTTTCCCATTTAAAATAGCGGAAAAGTTTTATTAGTAGTAAATTTTTCACGTATAAAGGCAATCTATTGCCGAACTAACCGAATACTATTATCTGGATTGTAAGGGAAATTGTATTTTTATGTTAAGTTATTGGAAATTAATAAAAATACAGTCTGTCAAGTAAGAACGTGACCGCTCATATCCTTGAAAAATGTGTTTCGAGAACATTTCTTGCCATCAATGCATTATTTGCTGTGTTAACAAGGGCGCAATTACCACAGTAAGTTGTCTAATTGCCTCCTGCATCAATAATCGCCTGGCAACTTCGAGGTATGCTGTCGACGAGATTTTTTGCACACTACGACACTGATCTCCAAATTTTTCGAATCTCGCGAGTCCTTTGCGTTTTCTCTTTACAAGGGGCCAAACGTTTTCAATAAGGTTGGCGTCCGGCGATTGCGGGGGCCACTCTAATATCTTATTGTGAAACTAAACGAGTCGCTTCGCGACGTGATTTTTGCCCAGCAAAAGTTTCTTCAACGTGATTCGAAATTTGACATCAAGAGCACGAAGATGTTGTCGTATGGATCTCATGGGATACATTCAAACCCGATTTTCTTAACTTTGCCGATCTTTGACGCAGCGGCAATTTCGGGTCCCGTGAAAACAAAGAAACGATTCGTTTTTCGAATTTCGGAGTGACTTTGCCTACCGAGCCACGTTTTGGCGCGTCGTCGACATTTTTCGTCTCGTTAAAATGATGTACCCACCTCTTCACAAACGATACAGACTTTTTAATATATTTAGCAGCGGCGGAATAGGTCCCTTTGGATGGGAACAAAGAAAGAGTGCCTCGAACCGACGCGCAAACGAGTGAATCATTTTAGATTTTACCTGATTTCGACAAAAGTTCGGAATCGACTGATACTTCTACTAAAATGCGCCATAGACGAAGGTTCCCTCTACCTTATTATAAAAGTAGACATTTCTTTTACGATAATACAAATCTGTTTTTATTTTGTATTTTAGTGTATGGAAACTAACACGTACACTACCGTCAGAAAGTATTTGCCCACATAGTTATTTCAGTTCCAAGACAACAAAAACTCAGCTAATATTCTTTTTAAAATTTGAATGGAATATTATTTATTTTCACATTATTTACAGTCTAGAAAATCAGAAAAATATTCATGATTTTCCAGGATTTTTCTCATCTATGTGACCTCCTTTGTTTTTAATTACAGAGTTTCGGCATTCTGTCCAGTAGTTTTTTCAGAGTTTCTTCGGTTATTTTAACCCATTCTGTTTCCCACAAGTGATTTTCTGATGTTGAATTGAGTTTTGGAACACACCTGTCCAAAGGAAGCATTTGAGTTAGCAAAATTTCTTGATACTGTTCTTTTCACATGATTCCTTCCATCCTAGGGATTTTTCCAACTTTACCGTTGCCAAAACAACCCCAAACCATTACTAAACCTCCATCATGTTTTACTGTAGGCAACTGACATGCTTCCAACATCCTCTCTCCAGCTGACCGCCGCACGTAAACTCGTCGATTTGAACCGAAAATTTCGAATTTAGATTCGTCGCGGAATTTCATTGTTCTACGTTTATTCACTTGCCTAAGAAGTGGTTATTCACTTGCCTAAGAAGTGGTTTTCTCACAGCAACTCGCCCGTGTAGTCCGCCTTCTGCTAACCAGAAAATTTTATTACGATGTAGTCCACCGTTCTCCTGGACATCTGAGCCCGTGTCAATGACAAAGTACTGTTTGCGAATGGTTATTTCCAAAAGGGCAATGGTATTTATAGCATAGTTTTTATCATAAAATGTCACTAGGAATTTCCATAATCCCTAGAAACTTGAACTGAGTTCTTACTTCAACTGGAATTCTCAGAAATTGCCTCAAAACGATTATCATGCAAAACTTGGAAATTTGTTCTAATTGGTTTTTAATTTGTGATTTCACCAAAGAGACTGATCAAAACAATTTTATGACGAACACTTGTTAAGAACAATTAAATTTACCTAATATAACAAAAGGGTTTAATAAGGTATTAAATTTTGGCAGTTACATTGAAATTTTCGGTGGGCAAATACTTTCTGACGGTAGTGTAGGCTGAAAAGTTTTTGGTCTGATATATAGATGAGGCCCTTTTCAAAAAATTCATATGATTTTTAGGAAGTACCAACCTTCAAACGATAGGTGTCAAAATTTCAAGACATTTCGAAGATTAGTTTACAAGTTACAGTGGTTTTAGTGACATTACTTTTGATATTTTCAAAACCCTGGAAAAAATCGAATTACGTGTGTTGATTAAACACTGTTTGTTAATGGAAAAAAAAAATACCGTTCAAGCAAAGCACTGGCTTGATAAGTGTTAGGGGGACTCTGCCCCTGGAAAATTACTCATCATTTACTGGTATGCTGAATTTAAATGCGGTCGTACAGATACAAATGATGCTGAACGCTCTGGACGCCCAAATGAGGTGGTTACACCGGAAAACATAAAAAAATCCACATAATTGTTTTGGTATGTATATCAAGGATTTTCTACTGCTGACGCTGTCTTCCTTCTCTCAGCCTTTGATTCCATCCGTTTCTATCTTCCCAGTCTCTATCTGTTAGACCCCTGTCCTCCATAGCCTCGTCCACATCGTCTCTCCACGATCGTCTGGGTCTTTCTCTTTTTCTTCTCCCTATAAGGCTCCACTCCGTTATTTTCTTTATCCACCTACTATCTTCGCTCCGTTTTATGTGTCCATACCATTTTAATCGTTTTTCTTCAATGGTGTTTATTGCGTTCTCTTTGATGTTCATTCTGCTTCTTATTTCTTCATTTGGTTTTCTCTCCATACGTGCCACTCTACAGCATCTTCTCCAACACTCCATCTCTACAGCGTTAATTTTAGATTCATTTCTTTTGTTGATCGTCCATGTTTCTTTCATTATGCTTTGTATTATTGATTTGTATATGCGTGTTTCGTTTGTCTTTGTAATGTGTTTGTCCCACAGGATCGAATTTAATTGTCTTATGCATGTCCGCGTTTATCCTAATCTAGCTTTGATCTCTTCTTCTGATGTTGAGTTTTTTGAAATGATGGTTCCTAAATATTTAAATCTATCGGTTCCTTTGATTGTTGTTTCGTTATCGACTTCTAGATTTTCCGCATTTCCCTCCTTTATTGTTAGATATGCCGTTTTATCACAGTTTATTGCTAATCCTGTATTAGTGTATTCTTCTTTCAGTTTTCTTACCATATAACTGAGGTCTTCCTCATCTTGCGCTATGATTACTTAGTCGTCTGCGAAATTTAGAGTATATAAGTAATCTTTTCGTATTGGGACCCACATTTTTGCTTCCATTTTTTTAACGTTTGTTCGAGGTATATTTTGAATAGTGTTGGGGACGTAGAGCATGCTTGTAATAGGTCTTTTGATGTTTGGAGTCTCTTCCCTATTTTATGTCCTATTTTTATGTTCATTGTGTTGTTTTCGTAGAGAGCTTTTACTGTGTATATTAGTTCTATGTTAATGCCTATTTCTTTCGTTGCGTTCCATAATCTTTGTCTTGATATTGAGTCATAGGGCTTTCTTATGTCTATGAAGGCTAGATGAACTTCTCTATTCTTTGTCAGTTTTTTTTAGTGTATATGTGGTCATACATGATTTTCCAGCCGTAAAGCGTGCTTGGGCTTCTCCTATTTTTCCTTTTATATTTTCGTCTATAATAATATTTTAAAAATGTTTCCATACAAACGCTCCATACTCGATATTATGCTTATGCCTCTATAGTTTATGCATTTTCTGCGGTCTCCCTTTTTAAATATAGATACTATATAGGGTTTTGACCATACCTCTGGTATTTTTCTTCATTTATCGCTCTGTGGAACATGTTTCTCAGCATTTGATGTAATTTATTAGACCCGTACTTAATCATTTCGTTTACCACACCTTCAGGCCCTGCAGATTTATTATTTTTGAGTATTTTTATTATCTTCTTTACTTCTTCATAGCCTAGTTCTATCTCTTTTTTTTTTCCTTATTCTGTTCTTCTTCAGTGTTCTCTTCTTGGAATTCTTGTCTGTCTTCTGTTAACAGTTTCTTATAATATTCTTCCCACTTGCTTTCTGGGATATACTCTATATATATCTTCTCTCTATTGTTGGTCCTTAATGCTTTAATTATTCTCCATCACTCTGTACTTCTCGTTCCTCCTATGTACTGTTCTACATGTTCGCACGCTTTTTCCCATCTCTCGTTCTTTTCTTTGTTTATCATCCGTCTCGTTTCTGCATTTTTCTTTTCATATTTCTGTAGATCTTCTTCTGATTTTGTATTCAGCCATTTTTCGTATTTTTTTTTTTCTCCTTTACGCATTCTTTGGGTTTTTCACAGATTCTAATTTTATGTTTCTTATTCTCGCTGTCTTCTTTACCTAATGCTTCTAGGGCCGATTGTTTTGGCTGACCGGAAAGTGAAATTGCGTGAGATAGCTGACACCCTAAAGATATCAAAAGAACGTGTTGGTCATATTTTGCATGAACATTTGGGCATGAAAAAGCTCTGTTCGAGATGGGTACCGCGTTTGCTCAAGTGGACCAAAAACCACAAAGTGTTGATGATTCTGAGCGCTGTTTGGACCCGTTTAAGGGTTATAAAAAGGATTTTTTCATGCGATATATGACAACGGATGAAATGTGGATCCACCATTACACACCGGAATCAAATCGGCAGTCAGTTGAGTGGACAGTAGCCGGTGAAAGCCGCCCGAAGCGACCAAAGATACAACAGTCGGCTGGGAAGGTTTTGGCATCTGTACTTTGGGATGCGCATGGAATAATTTCCATCGACTACACTGAGAAGGGAAAAACCATCAATAGCGAATATTACATAAAGTTATTGGTGCGTTTGAAGACAGCAATCGCAAAGAAATGGCCCCAAGTGAACAAGAAAAAAGTGCTCTTTCATCAAGACAATGCACCATGTCACAAGTCAATGGTTAAGATGGCAAAAACTGCCATCTTAACCATTGAAGTTCGAATTGCTTCCTCATCCACCGTATTCTCTAGATTTGGCTTCCAGCGACTATTATCTATTCGCAGACCTCAAAAAAATGCTTGCGGGAAAGAACTTTGGCTCTAATGAAGAACTTATCGTCGAAACTGAGGCTTATTTTGAAGGCAGAGACACATCCTTCTACAAAAAAGGCTTAGAAATGTTAGAAAAGCGTTGGAGTGATTATAGCGCTCTTGAAGGAGACTATACTGATGAATAAAGTCGAATTTTGCAAAAAAAAATGTGTTTTAAGTAGCTAGACCAAAAAATTTTCAGCCTACGTGGTATGTGTCTTCTGATCTAGGATCTGAAAAAACGAGAAGAAATGCAAAAATCTCGGAAATACTACAAATGCTAAAATGATTTTATAACACAACTCAAAATAGGTAATTAATTTTAAGTGCCAATAATAAAATGATGGATTATCTGCCTTATAATTAGAGTTAATGGTATTTTTACTTTTATTAATGTTGGGGAATACTGGCTTTAAAATGCTAAAAATGTAAGAAGTTCCATTTGAGGCATAATCGACATCATTTTTTTATCAGGTCAACCCAGCAAATTCCAATCATCACCGATAATGTTCTAATGTTCTTTCTTTCCAAGGGGACGAGCTTTTCCATATAAAAAAAAGTCCATGAAGGGCTATATTAGTGTAGCATCAAATTAAAGACAAGATTGGAGTCACTAATCTCTTTTCAATGAGTTAAAGACTAAAGGTTTCTAGTGAGTTTAAGGTCTGCAATTAAGCAGCTCGCTCTCTTTTAGATACACTACATGGGGTGAAGAGTCCCGATACTTTCCGGGAGATGCCAGCACAAACAAAAAACCATAGATTTTCAGTCAGTGTCAATTCTTAGAAGATTCGTATAAAAAATTTTCAAGACGCTTTGATTAAAAATTGCTTTTTGGTGGGAAAAAAATAGCGAGAGCCCAAGAATGGCATGGGAAATGTTAGAGCTCATCTGCTCCGTTATATTTTATATATATATATATATATATATATATATATATATATATATATATATACAGTGAAGTCTGCTTATAACGAACCCGTTTATAGCGAATTTCCGGTTAAAAACGAACTATTTTATAATGTACGAAAAAATGCAAATTTTTATCGGTTATAATGAACCCGGTTGTAACGAACTTCCGAATAAAGCGAACCAAATTTGGATATATTTTGTGTTCGTTTATAACGAACTTACCACTCCCTTTGCTCGAGTCGCGCGACTTGATCTAGGGAATTCACTGTAACTCGCTGTGCGCGAGTCGCTAGTTCTACGGTTTCTACCATAGGGAAGAAGAGGCAAGAAATCTTATCAATCTATGATAAAAGAAACTTTACGTTGTAAAGAAGTCTCTGCACGTGACCAAGTCGATAAAGGACTTCTTAAATGGTTTAGTCAAAAACGACATGAACATGTTCCTATTACCTTTACAAGAGAAAGCTAGTGAATTGGGAAGGAAAATAGAGAACACCAAGTTTAACTAGTCACGAAGTTGGATTGAACGATTTAATATTTGTGGGGGTAAGATAATAGGAGAAACTACAGGAATGGATATGATTGTTGTTGATCAGTGTTTGGCCAATGTATAGCCGGAAATTCGAGAAAGTTATGAATATGTGAACATTTTTAATGCGGATGAAATGTGTTTGTTTTACAAGATGAGGTCTGATACGACATTAAAGTTTGTCGGAGAGAATTGTGCCGGTGGAAAATTATCAAAAGTAAGGATTACTGTGTTGGTAACTGCAAATATGTCTGGAACAGAGAAAAGAAAATTGTTGGTAATAGGAAAGTCTGCCAATCCCAGGTGTTTTAAAAACAAACATTTACCAGTAAAGTACAAATCAAACAGTAAAGTCTGGATGACATCAGAAATTTTTAAAAACGGACTGAAAGAATGGGACAAAGAATTAAAATTCACAAACAGAAAAATATTACTTTTGATTGACAACTGTCCAGCGCACCCTGAAGTTGATCTACAACAAATAAAATTGGTTTTTATGCCTCGAAAGCTCCAGCCTATGGATCAAGATGTGACACATTCTTTAAAATGTCATTATAGAAAGATTTTACTTATGAAAATGTTAGAGATGATCGATAAAGGTAACTCTCCTGGACGCTATAAAGTGGATCCATATGGCTTGACAAAGAGGCAGTAGAGAAACCATTGCAAACTGTTTTAAGCATGGTTTATTTCTCAGGAAGGATTGTAGATATGACTCAGATGATGAGCTACCGTTGACCCAGTGGATCGAAAAACCCCGAGAAGATCCTACTGATTGTCTAGAATTTGTTTACGATACTAACATTCAACAAAGTACAGTGGAAATCGAGCTGTATGTGCTGATAATGAATTAATAACGAGAGAAATATTAACTGATGATCAAATTGTGACATTAGTGACTTCTGGAAAGATTTTAAGCGATAATGAAGACGAAGTCCATTTTATATATATATATATATATATATATATATATATATATATATATATATATATATATATATATATTATATATATATATAATATATATTATATATATATATATATATATATTATATATATATATATATATATATATATATATATATATATATATATATATATATATATATATATATATATATATATATATATATATATATATACATATATGTATATAGAGCTTAGGTTATTCGTGACCGAACAGTTGGAATAGGGGATAATTTTTTTGCGGCGGCGGTCAAAAAATATAAAAATGGTCTATTGACTCTTCATTGCGATCGAGAAAAATATATTTTCGTTTTCAGGACTCACTAAAAATTATAAAAAACAGGCCTTAATAATGTTAAAAATAAAAGATTGCAATGTCTTACCAATGTGAGTTATAACAATAAAATTCCACAATGATAAGTCATCACAAAAAAATTAGTCAGAAACCAGGAACTTTAATGGCGTAAAGATATATTTTTTTTAAACTTAACTAAACATGATTGAAATGTGGCTTAAAGAATCTTTACAAAATTAAAATAATTAAAGAGAAAAAGATCTTCACGTGCTGCTCTGTTTTCATTTTGCTATTTCAATGACAATTTAATGTAAGTCAGTTATGAATATTTGGAAAAAGCAGAGAACTGTAATATCGGTCAGTTATCGACCCGGAAATTGATGTTAATGTGGAAATTCAGAGATGTACAAATAACGCCGTTACCGTAGTTTGTTAGTCATACTTAAAGTGACTATACGTCCCGTTTTGAACGGGGACTGTCCATTTTCTCGGTCACCTGTCCCGTTGTCCCCAAACAAAGCGCCGGGACGGTAAATAGTCCCGTTTTTCCGAAACCGCGCGAAAATTTTAAATTACGATGCTCGTGAGACATGCGCGGGCGGGGAATCACAGACCGTCGCGACGTCGACGATTGGCGATTCCTCGCCCGCGCGCGCTGTCGTTTACCTAGTAACGCGGGGAGAAGAGGGAGCATTTATTTGGTTATTAGGCTAATCACGCGCATGCACACAGACTTGTCGCTATTGTTTTTGTTTTTGCGTAATGTTCGTGAAGTAGTTTAGTGGTAAACTGGTAACTAATTTGAAGTTTTCTGTTGTTTTGGAATTTTACCTATAGTTATGCCGAAACGCAAGTGTTCATTTAATGTTAACTTACAAGCAAAATACCCATTTATTAAGCAAATTAATACTTCCTCGGACGTCAGATGCGAAAAGTGTCGTACAGAGTTTTTAGTGTTTCCCATAGTGGTGCTGGTGATATTGAACAGCATTTGAAGTCTGAAAAACATAAAAATGCCGACCGTGCCGCTGCTTCCAGTTCTTCAGTGTTGAACTTTTTCAAGAATTCAAACGCGCCAACTTCAAAGGATTTGGATATTGCTGCTGCAGAAGGCGTCTAGGCTTATCACACTATACAAGAAAACCACAGTTTTCGCTCCAATGATTGTGCGTCGAAATTAATCCAATCATGTTTTGATCCAAAATTCACATGTGCGCGTACAAAAACAGAAGCTATTATAGTAAATGTTTTGGCGCATACAGCGATCGATAATTTAAAAGATGATCTCAGTAAGTCCAATTGTATTACAATTTTAAACGACGCTTCAAACCACGGTAACAAGAAAATATATCCTTGTGTAGTGCGCTTTTTTCAACCTTATGAAGGTGTGCAAGTAAAAATTTTAGACCTCCAAGAGCAACCAAGTGAAACTTCTGATATCATAGTGGACTATTTACACCAAGTATTGACAGATAATAATTTGTTAAATAAAGTCGTGGCATTTTGTGACGACAATGCTAATGTCAATTTTGGGGTGTAGCTAGGCGAGGAACTAATAATGTATTAGCAAAATTACAATCATCTCTGAAAAAAACCGTTGATAGGTATTGGATGTGGAGCCCATATAATTCACAATGCAATAAAATCTGCTGCAGATGGTCTATCTTTAGATTACGAAAGCATTATCGTAAAAATATATTCATTTTTTTATATTTACACAGTTCGAGTTGAAGCTCTAAAGGAGTTTTGCGCTGAAGCTGAAATAGAACATCACCAAATGCTCGGCTACAGTAAAACCAGGTGGCTTGCGCTTATGCCTGCCTTGGAGAGAGTTTTAAAAAAATGTACCAGCCGTTAAAAGACTATTTTTTGACCATTGAAAAATGTCCCAAATTGTTAAAAAACTTTTTTGATGATCCCATATCAGAATTATGGCTTCATTTTTTACACGCTCAGTCAGCAAGTTTTCACCAAGCTGTATTGAAGATTGAAGGTCAGACTGTGTCGGCAATTGAGGCTGCAAAAGAAATCAATCATCTCAAAGACAATTTGGCTCAGAAACAGATCAACCAGTTTCTTCCATTTACTGTTCGTAGTTTAATTGTGAAATTAAAAGATAATGGCACTAATATTGATGAAGAGTTTGTGAAAAATACGGCCACAGAATTTTATAAAACAAACCGTGAATATCTGTAACAGTGGACTTGCTTTCTTACTAAAGAATGGAGATATTTCATTGGGCAGATTTAAGAATAGTACCTGCATAGGAAGATATTCAAAAAGCGCTGGATGTATTGATTGAAAAGGGATATTTTCCCTGTAACAAAGATACAGAAGTATTATTAATTGAATATATTTTATGTCTACCCGGTACAAATGCTCCAGTAGAAAGAGTCTTTTCTCTTATGAATAAATTGTGGACGTCTGAAAAAAATCACTTACAGGTACCAGTTCTGAAAGCGATGTTGATAACTAAGGTCAATATAAAAAAACGTGCCAAGAATTTTATTCTTATTTAAAATCATCACCAACTTTATTAAAGCAAATTTGTTCCTCTGATACAATTAAAAAAATATGGTGCACATAATTTAATAATTTCTGTCAGAGGAACTTTGCTTCAATAAAGCTGGTTAACTGGTGATTGATTTTTATTTTTCACAACTTGTTATAATAAAAATAATTATAATTAATATGAATATAATAACAGTCAATACTAATTGCATTAAGTTACACTTTTTCTAAATAAAGAAAATTAAGAAGTTGTGTTTATTTTCATTGTTAACCTGCTAACTTGGGTATAAAAACTTATGTCCCGTTTTGAGTTCAAAAATAAATGGTCAGTTTAGTCATACTATATGTCGAAGGTTTAGTTCAATGATGACGCAGTCACTCCAAAAAACACAAAAAAGTCCACCGCATTGTTCTGAATGACCGCAAAGTTAAAGTGAGACAACAGGAAGCGTGAGAAATATTTTGCATGAATATTTGCATGGGTGTTGCACACTCTCACGACTGATGAAAAACAGCAACGTGTCGAAAATTCGGAACGGTATTTGGTAGTGTTTCATCGTAATCATCATCAGCTGGAAAGTTTTGGTAAGTATTTTTTGGGAACAATCACCGGAAACTATTACGCTGGTGTATTGGGCCGTTTGAATAGTGAAATCAAGAAAAAAAGGCCACAATTTGCGAACAAAAAAGTGTTGTTTCACCAACTGAAGCTTATTTTAGACAGTTCGAGAAACCGTATTATATGAAAGGTATCCAGTTGTTAGAAGATCGCTGGAATGAGTGTATCGCTTTTGAACATAATAACAGTTTTGTTGAAGAACAAAATCGATTTTTAGCAAACACAAAGTTTTTTCTTCAAAAGTCGCGGGACTTTTCATCCGATGTAGTTATTTAGTATGTTTGGCAGCAGACTTCCAAGCATGAAAGCTATATTTCATCTTTACCTTTGATATTATACGGGATAACTCATTTCTTGTTTCCCTGTGTTCTCGTTACCCCGCATTCCTCCGTTCTTTATACCTTATTAATCGCAATAAGTTTACTTGGCAATTAGATAGAGCAATTGGTTTTTTTTCCTCTGAGAGTGTTTATTTATATCGCCAAGATTCAGTTGAATCTTAAGACTAATTATAATTACTACGTATTAAGTTGCGCATATATTTTCAATACATTTAAGTCAATTTACGTGGGAATTAATGAATACAGAAGTTCTCTAGAATTTTCTTATCGAGCTAACTTTGTTTCTTCCCATAACGTGCAAACCTAGGATGGGTGCGTTTCAATTCCCGATTTTTAGTAATTCTGCCATAGATTTTATATTTTTACAGCTAACTCTACCTATGCCCTTTGGTATAACATCTAAATAACGTGGCCAGGCGTCTGTCTCTACCTACAATCCAGTCCACGATCAATTGTGTTTCTCATTACAATCTGTATGTACAGTCTATCAAGTAAGAACGTATCCGCGGTAATTCATTTTTGGTAGATGCGATTCTAGCAATTCAACAAAAACTCGGTAGAGGGAACCTTTGTCTACGACGCATTTAAGTAAAAGGATCAGTCGATTCCGAACTTTCGTCGAAATTACGTAAAATCCAAAATGAGTCACTTGTTTGTGCGTCGGTTCGAGGCAGTCTTTCTTTGTTCCCATCCAAAGGGGCCTAAAATGACACATTCTGCGGCCGCTAAATTTATTAAAAAGTCGGTATCGTTCGTGAAGAAGTGGGTAAATGAGACAAAAACTGTCGACGACTTGCCAAAACGTGGCTCGGTAGGCAAAGTCACTCAAAAAGTCGAAAAACGAATCGTGGCTTTGTTTTCAAGCCCGAAATTGACGCTGTTTCAAGGAGCGTATTTAAATGTGTGACATGAAATCATTCGCCAGCATCCTCGGGCTATAACAAAAAAAAAAACCTTTTAATATTTTTCACAGTTCCTTTTCTTTATTGAAAAAAGTAAACCTTTCGGTTACTTATGAAATATAATTTTATTAAAATGGCTGCCACGACTGGCTGGGCAGGAGCCCGTCCTATCACCCAAATTTTTCAGCACATTTTCGATGTTTTGTATTGCTATTTGGCTTATGGTTAAGTGCGTGGATTGTTTGTGAATCGTTCGAACAGTTTCCCATAAAAAATAATCGGCCAAGTGCAAGTTGAATTTGCGCAATTAAGTGTTCGTACGCTGATTGTTTTTAAAATAAAAAATTTTTGTTATGAAGAAATAAAATGATCAGTGACTTCACAAAACACACCCCAAATGAGTTTTCAACAAAGTTTGTTTCCAATCTTTACTGAAAACTGATGACCTTAAAATCTTTGTTTTTTTTTTATACAGGGTTACAGGGAAAGTCGTCCTAGATAATTAAGGACGTTATAGTTTAGGTCGTTTCTGACCGATTTGACTCTATGACATGATGTCCTAAACTTAACCGTTTTCGAGATATTGAAGTTTAAAGATTTTCTAAAAAAAAAAAACATGTTTTTTTGCTTTTATATCGATATTTTTTTATTAGAGGTTCTCGAGTGCGATTTTTTGGTTATTTTTAGTTATTCTGTATGTCAAGTATCAAAAATCATCAAAAAAAATTTGAACTAGTTACTAACCGTTTCAAATGGCGGCTTGTTAATGTTTCTAAATTACGAATTTTTACCAAGTGTTTCCTACTTTAAATCAATAAAGAGAAAAAAAAATGTATGGAAGTTATTCTGCAAATTATTTTAAGAACTTTTACGTCTTTTTAGCTATCAAAAAAGGTATAATACTAGGAGTTTAATAGGAAAACTGTACACAGAATGACACCTAAAGCGGGCTCGGGTAGCAAAAGGTAAATTTTTAGTTCTAGGAGAAAATACGAAAAATACACAAATAAAACAAAAAACCTTGCAATTTAATATTTTTTTATTAGTTATAATTCATGTTCTATATGGTCGCCCCTATTTCTAACACAAATTCTCATTCTTTTTCTTAAATTACTTTTCACAACGCTGGTTGTGAGGTGCCGCCTCATTTCGTCAGCCGCATCAATTATTTTTTGTCTTAGGACATCCACGTTTTCGATAGGAGTCATCTGGTCGTATACGAGACTTTTCATGTGACCCCACACATAAAAATCCATCGGTGTTAGGTCTGGGCTTCTCGCCGGCCAAGGTATGGGTCCGCCTCTTCCAATCCATTTGTTGGGATAATTGTCATTGAGCCATGCACGAACACTTCCTTTGTAGTGAGCTGGGCAGCCAACGTGTTGAAAGTCTCAAACCAATAGGTAGGTCTTCCATCAAATTAGGTAAATCGTTCCGCAAAAAATTGTCGTATTCCTCGCCATTCAAATTATCTGGCAGGAAGAATGGCCTAACCAAATAATTTGAAATTATACCCATCCACGCATTTAAGCTGAATCTTATTTGTGATCCTTTCGTTCGTTCTTTTTTTTGTTTGGGTTGCCTTCCTCTTTAGAAGCCCAATAGTGGGCATTGTGGTAGTTTGTAAGACCGTCTGTGTCGAATTTCGACTCGTCAGTCCATAGTATTTTCTTAAAAAAAAGATGCATCTTCGACATCGGTATTGAGCATAAATCTGCAGAATTCTAATCGTCGCAACGGATCCCCTTCTTCAATGACTTGCACGGGCGTATAGTGGTAAGGGTGTTGCCCAACAGTATGCATTACAAAACCATACCTTCCACTGCGAAATACCAAGCTGTTGTGCGATAACATTTGGAGATGTGGTTGGGTCCACCTCAAAGAGACGTCGTATTTCGTTTTCTTCGTCAAAGATTCGTGGTCGTCCCATGTCAGTCCGCCGTCTTTGTACGGAACCAGTTTCTCGTAGTCTTCGATAAGTTTCATCAAATACGCTAACATCAGGTACACGACGAGTAGGATATCGCAGTATGTATTCATCACGTGCACGCGACGACACTCCTTCGCAAAATCCGTAACACATTAGGATGTCAGCATATTCCTCGTTGGTATACGTTGGCATATTCACAAGCAGAGATCAAAATCCAGTTACGAGCCAATACACACAGTCAGAAGATGAAACACAGATATTTTTGAAAAGCACGGTATAGCACATCTACCACGGACGAATCGCATGAGCAGACTAAAAATCATTCAATAATGTTTAGTGAACAGAAAATGTCACTCGCACAGAGAGTACCCCGACCGGAAAAAATGCTTACCCAACCCTTTTTATTGTTTGAAGGTCCAGGTAGTAAACCGGTAATTGGTAGTATCTAAATTCTATTATTATGTTACTCTACATTTGGGCCTATTGAAATCTCATTTTCTTAGAATTTTCAATAGATCCAGTAGATATTATACCGTTTTAGATAGCTAAAAAGACGTAAAAGTTTTTAAAATAATTTGCAGAATAACTTCCATACATTTTTTTTTCTCTTTATTGATTTAAAGTAGGAAACACTTGGTAAGAATTCGTAATTTAGAAACATTAACAAGCCACCATTTGAAACTGTTAGTAACTAGTTCAAATTTTTTTGATGATTTTTGATACTTGACATACAGACTAACTAAAAATAACCAAAAAATCGCACTCGAGAACCTCTAATAAAAAAAAATCGATATAAAAACAAAAAAAAACATGTTTTTTTTTAGAAAATCTTTAAACTTCAATATCTCGAAAACGGTTAAGTTTAGGACATCATGTCATAGAGTCAAATCGGTCAGAAACGACCTAAACTATAACGTCCTTAATTATCTAGGACGACTTTCCCTGTAACCCTGTATATTAGATGGATTATTAAAGGTAATGCACACGTGATAATTTTCGTTCAATCTACACCCCGTGGAGAATATTCCAGAATTTTTTCAAAATTTTTTGATCAGTCAATCTATTAGAAAAATGAAAGAAACCTCTCGAGATTTAAAAAAAAGTTAAAAAATATTAAAAATTGACTAAGTAATATTGCAGGTATCGGTCCCAATCCGACGCCCGGTCACATTTAATGTTATAACTTTGTAATGGAATGGAATTTTCTTAAAAATTTTTTTTGAATAATTCTTAGAAGTATAGAGAATAAAAATCCATAAAAAAATCGAATTTTTGAAAATTCGAGGTGTATGTAACCCATTCCAACATCGTCTAAGGCGGACCCCTTATTCTTTTTAAATAAATTCGAATATTGTTTTCCGGTACGTGAACTTTGTATAGCCCGTTTATGGACGCCTTTAAAAGAAAAAAGCTTTTTCCGTCAATAAAAATATCCTTTTTAGACGATTTAGCTTCTAAAAATTCCATCCTTCAACAATGATACAAATGGACTGGCTTTCGTATTGTCATACCAATGTTATTTATCATAGTCATATTGATTAAAACGTCATGCCTTTTTCAATCAAATCCATCAGAAAATAATAATCTTCTATAGAAAAAAAAATATCCTTATCCTCGTATTTGTATGACAAGATGTGTTTTCAATGTATTTTTTTTTTTTTCAAAAAAATCCGAATATGGAACAGTTTGATTTAACAAAAACTTCAGCAAAATGCAAGTAACTATAGGAATCCGTCAAGGATATCTATCATACGTCAAAGATATCAACTAAAATAACGAATGATTAAAAAATAAACGTATCGATTAAGATATGGAACGGGTATCCGGTCTACCCAGCCAAAACCGAGTATCCGGCCAAATCAGTGGCTGATTTGGCGAGTACCCGGTTTGGCCGGATACCTTTTTATCTGGCTGGGTAGCCTGCTAACTTTTTTTCATCATTTCCAATAGATATTATGTGAAATTCCAGCGTGCAGGTACATCTTGTACCATTTTCTTTACTCCAATAGATTTGTTCTGATTTTATTCTGGAAGGAGATGAGTGGTTTAAATTACGGCTCTTCTTCTGACACTTATAACGTATAATGCAGATCTTCGCACGCTTAGAGAGTCGATTACTACCAGTTGTTGGGTATGTATAGAACATGATTCATTATTTACTCCTAAGTTTTTTTACCTGAACCTTTATTACAAGTGGCTAGTATGGAAGGAACAGTCACCACCTCCACCATCAACGCCAATCAGCTCCTCGGCTAACTATACCCTCTTCTAAACAAGTTCAGAAAATTGTTAATATATTGACAATTTACAAAATATCATCAGAGTCTCAGTCTCACCTATTCAGCTCAGCTCAGCTCAAATTCCTGGATAAAGCCACTCACCACTCGAACTCCACAGTCAGAAAGGCCTATGGACCTCCATCCAACGCTAAACGTCACTACCTAAGACCCTCCGACCCCCTAACCCAGGATTACCTTCAAGCTAATTATAAGTTAATTTTAAGTTTAATTGTAGGTTTCCTCCTCCTCCTCTGTTCTTTGTCCTTCGTAAGGACGTGGTGACATCATGTTCTTCGTGTAATGATCCTATTCCATGCCGTTCTATCTTGTGCCTAACGGGCATCTTCAGGAAAGGTGCAGCCAGTAAGGCGTTTTATTTGGTCAGTCCATCGAGTGGGTGACCGTTCTCTCGATCTTATGACCTGTATGTTACCCTCTACAATTAATATTTCGATTGATATGTGACCAAAGTAACGTAGTATATTTTTGTTTATTGTTGTTGTTAGTCTCGTCTTGATTTTTACATACGATGTGCTGTCAAAGATATACGCAGCATTCTACCCACATTTCAAAAGCATTTATTCGATTTGCGTTGTTCTTTCTGACTGTCCAGGTTTCTGCTGCGTACGTGTTTAGGTTTATACTCATGAAATATCATAAGTTCTTACCCACCACATGTATATAAAACCCATTACCCAGGCTAAGCTATTTAGGTTACTGACATGTAAATATTTTAAAACACAAATGTATAATCATGATTAGTTCATCTCATTGTATAATAGCTATAGGGTTAACCTCTCTAATTCTCAATAAAATATTTTAGTTTTTAGATATAGCTTTTTTAATGTTAGCCCTAATGTCTCTAATAAATAGGTGCAGCGCACTCCCACGATTGATCAAAGCCAGCAACGGGTCGAAGATTCAGAATGCTCTTTGGCACTGTTGCGGCGTAATCCATAGGAGTTTTTGCGACTATTCGTGACAATGGACGAAACATGGAACCACCACTAGACGCCTGAGTCTAATAGGCAGCCGTAGAGTGACTGGAACTGCATGAAAGTCAACCGAAGCCTCCAAAAAGACAAACACTAACTGGAAAGGGTTTAGCAAGTATTTTTGGGAAGCGTATGGAATAGTACTGATAGACTATCTTGAGAACGGGGGCGAACAATCACCAGAGACTATAACATTGGTTTGTTGGCCTGTTTGAATGGTGAAATCAAGAAAAAAAAGGCCACATTTAGAGAAGAAAAAAGTCTGTTTCACCAAGATAATGCACCAGCTTACAACTCCATAAAATCGATGGTGAAATTGGACTAATTGGGCTATGAATTGCTGCCCCATCCGCCGGATTCACCAGATCTGGCACCTAGCGAGTGTTACCTCTTTCTAAGTTTGAAAAAGTGGCTTCGTACTGTATGAAAGTTATACAAAAGTTGGTTGGTTGGTTAGTTGGTTGGTGCAAGCAAAGCAATGCACTCATTATCTACTGATATGCTGAATTTAAACGCTGTCGTACAGATACAAACGATGCTGAACGCTCTGGATAACCAAATGAGGTTGTTACACCGGAAAACATTAAAAAAATCCACAAAATTGTTTCGGGTGACCGTAAAGTGAAATTGCGTGAAATAGCTGACGTGAACATTTGGGCATGAGAAAGCTATGTTCGAAATGGATACCGCGTTTGCTCACAGTGAACCAAAAACAACAACGTGTTGAGGATTCTGAGCGCTATTTGGACCTGTATAAGTGCAATAAAAAGGATTTTTTCATGCGATATATGACAATGGATGAGACATGGATCCACCACTACACACCGGAATCAAGTCGGCAATGGAGAGCAGCCGGTGAAAGCCGCCCGAAGCGACCAAAGACACAACAGTCGGCTGGGAAGGTTTTTGGCCTCTGTATTTTGGATAAGCATGGAATCATTTTCATCGATTAAGCTGAGAAGGCAAAAGCCATCAATAGAGAATATTATATAAAGTTATTGATGGCAGATCTCGAAAAGAAACGACCCCAAATGAACAAGAAAAAAGTGCTCTTTCATCAAGACAAATGCACCGTGTCACAAGCCGAAGGTTACGATGGCAAAATTGCATGAATTAAGTTCGAATTGCTTCCTTATTCACCGTATTCTCCAGATTTAGCCCTCACCGACTATTATCTATTCGCAGACCTCAAATAAATACTCACGAATAGGTAGAAGCAACCCTCAAGGATGTTACCCTGACCCTTATTTCAGGTCTGGGAAAAACTTTGTGGCGTTTTTTTTTAGTAAAATTCAACTGGTTTTCTTATAGTGTGAAAATGAATTTATTTAAATCATTATTACCGACAATGTTTCGCCATTTTTCGGGTAGAGCCATGATGCCATCGGTGAAGAACTTCTGTGGTTTCTGGTTGAAAAACTGAATCAAGTGGTTTTCACGGGCTTCTTTTGAAAGCAGTTTAATTCCATTGAGAGAGTTTTGCAGAGATTGGAACAAGTGATAGTCAGAGGGTGCTATGTCTGGACTATACGGTGGATGCATCAAAACTTCCCAACCAAGCTCTCGCAATTTTTGACGGATCATCAAAGAAGTGTGTGGTCGAGCGTTGTCATGATGTAGGACAACACCGTTCCTATTAATCAATTCGGGCCGTTTTCATTCAATTGCCTGGCGTAATCTCTCTAGTTGTCCACAGTAGAGTTGAGAATCAATCGTCTGACCAACTGGAAGTAGTTCATGGTGGACGATTCCCTTCCAGTCCTACCACTTTTAACAAGAGAGATACATGAATATCTAAACTACAGTAAAACAAAATCGAAAGAGGAAATAAATAAATTTGATTAAAATTTTGCATAAAGACGGGGCACCGTCGAGTTCCCTTCAGGAACCGGCGGTGGTAGTGGGAAGTGGGACCCCTCCTTCGATTTTTTTTTCCATTCCTACCACACACAGCATCACCTTTTTCGGCACCAATCCTGGCTTCGCGAACGCTTGTGATGGCTCACCATCCCTTGTCCACGATCTTTTACGCTTCCGATTGTCGTACGTGATCCATTTTTTATCACCGGTTATGACACGGAAATGACTCGATTTCATTGCGTTTCAGCAGCGCATCGCAGATGTTACTTCGGTCTATCATGTTTTTCTCGCTCAACTCATGAGGAACCCATACATCAAGCTTTGTGTGAATGGTTTAAAACCGTTTTGTGGTCAATGCCTAGCTCCATACCAATATCGACACTGCTGATATGCTTATCTTGCTGGACTTTTTCAAGAATTTCAACAGCTGTTTCAGTGATTGGACGACCAGAGCGTGAATCATCTTTCACATCAAAATTACCAGAACGAAAGCGAGCGAACCATTTCCGCGCAGTAGATTTTGATAAAGTACCTTCACCGTACACAGCCTGCGTAGCGTTCTTCCCTTTGTCGTAATAATATTGCAAAATATAGCACATTTTTTCATTACTTTTCTCCATTTTCAAACGCAAACAACTTTCCAACCACTACACCAATTTCGATGTTTATACACTCAAAGTAACGCTCGAAGTGTCACCTTTCCAACGAGCGTTTAGTGGTGTCTGAGATCTGTGTTTCTTGAGTTATTTGCAATTGACGCCATCTATCGGGAAAAACACCACGAACTTTTCCCAGACCCAATAGTACGATCCGAAAAATTGCGCGAAGATCGTGGTGGAACGTAAAGACTTCCTATCGATAGCACTGTCGTATTGGGACTAATATATTCATTCAATTTTATTTTTTGCCCTAGCTCTTCTTTTCGCATACAAAAAAAGGATATCTTTTGTCGAAAATTCATTTACCCGTTTCTTTTTAAACGTTTTGTTTTTCATCAAAGAAAAAGAACCGAAAAGGAAACGGTTTGGTATTGTTTCCTTTTTACTAAACCCGCGAAATTTTATATTCATATCGGTCGTATGAGAAATACAACGCGAATATTTTTATTACTATACAATAGGATTAGGAGAATAACATAATAAATTAGCAGTAGTTAGTATTTTTCGCGATTGGAATATTTTAGCGTGATTTTAATATGCGAATGAGTACGCTTGTTTGGTAAAACCCGATAGAATAAGTAAGTTAAATAACACGAATACTACTACTACGTTGATTAAAAACGCGGGTATGGTAGATTTTTTCTAATAAAAACGTTTTATTTGAAGACACTCGATTTGTAACAATAATATTTTTAAAATTTTTAATCCCCTTTCCTACCCCTTCAACCACGTACATGCTCGAAAGTCAGGTAAAATTCTCATAATATTACATGGGGTAAGACTTGAAGAAAAAACAACGTTTTTGCCAAAAATCGATGTTATTCTTCAACATAGTTTCTTTCAAGAGTGATAAACTTATTCCAGCTATCTGCCAACATTTAATAGCTTATAATAGACTACGCCCCTCGGGTCCCACCAAACACAGAGCATCGTCTTTCTGCCAAAGCGATTCGGTCTTACGGTCGAGGTGGATGGTGCGCCTGGGTCTACCCATGATTTTTTGCGCTTGGAATTCTCAAAATAAATCCACTTTTCATCCCCTATAACTATACGATGCAAAAACGACTTCCTGAGCGAGCCAAAAATGCGCTTTTCCATTTGCCTGTCAACTCATGTGATACCCATCTACCGGTCTTCTGAATCTTTCCCATCTCTCGTAGCTGATTGGAAACAGCTTGTTGACTAACGCCCAATTGCTCGGCGAGTTGTTTTTGTGTTTGAGAATCATCTTCGTCCAACAATGCTTGCAATTCCACATATTCGTATTTTTTTGGCGGTTGTCCACGTTCCTTGTCTGCAACATCGAAGTCACCACTTTTAAAACGTCGAAACTAGCGTTCACACGTATCTTGCAATGAAGCATATTCACCATAATAAGCTTCTCGAAGTAATCGGTATGATTCAACAGCAATTTTCTTCAAATGAAAACAAAAAATTAATGCTGTCCGCCAATGCTCTTTGTTCGGTATAAATCTCGACATTTTGAACACAACAACACAACACTATGCACACCCTTTTTCAATTTATCACTCGTGCGCGTCTGACACTTGTTGATGACACAACAAAATGGCGCAGTGTTAAATCTTTATAGCACAAACTGCATTGGTGCACCATCTGTTGTCTGAAATCCACATTTCATTCTTGTACACCTGGTAAATAAAATTTATGGAGTTTGCGGTGGGTTCTAGGTGAAACATCTTAATATTTACACTTTTGAAATAAATTCATAAACGGATAAACGAAAAAATTCACAAATGGCACCGTAGCCGAAATACATTTAAAATTGATCCACGAAGAACTGGTAACCAAACTCGTCTATAATGACTTCCAAGCAACCGATAGAAAAATTAGAGAAGAAGTGTACAAACAATACCTAAACATTCTGCTAAACAAATTAGAGAACTTTGAGACCAATCGAAGACCAATCGAAATCCGATAACGTCCTGGAAGTGATGACTTGGCTTCCACAATCACCCGACTTGAACCCCATCGAATTGCTGTGGGACCATTTGGACAGGTGAGTAAAACTCAATCCAACATCAGAAAATCACTTGTGGAAACTTTTACGAGCAGAATCGCTTAAAATAATCGCAGAAACTCTGAAGAAACTACTGGACAGAATGCCGAAACTCTGTAAAGCGGTAATTAAAAACAAAGGTGGTCACATAGATGAGAAAAATCCTGGAAAATTTTGAATATTTTTCCGATTTTCTAAACAGTAATGGGAAATTCATTAAAATTTTTTAAAAAATATGGTTTTTTGTTGTCTTGGGACTGAAATAACTAGGTGGGCAAATAATTTCTGCCTGTAGTATACATTAACGAAATTTTTTTGGTTTTTTTTTGTTCCAGGTTAAAATCTACCAGAGCAATCGCTTCGCCTCTTTCAGGCCTAGCATAAAAGGTGCCATGTCGACTTGGATTCCGAAGCAGTCATTTTTGAATTTAAAAAAATAAAAAAAAAATTTTGTACACTTAAATAAATTTTCGAATGCTCCTAGTATACTCTTGAAAAAATTCCCGAAATTTTTCTGGGACCTGGTATGGCCTTACCCCTTAAATGAATTAACTGTCTCCTATATTGTCTCGCTACAACTTTTTTCCGTAATTATTTCTTTATTGAGATAATTATTAATAAAACTTAGTAATCTTGCCCTTGTCACCGTTAAATCAATGCTCACTGGTATGGCTTTGTACACGCCAATGAAAATAGAAATCAGCATCATGTAATTTAACAAAATAGTTTGAAACTTTAATTCTAGGTAACGTAACAGTAACCGATTTGTTACGTTTAAATTGATTTTCTTATAAATTTCAACAAAACCACTTTTTTACCAGGTTTTAATTTGGGATTCCCAGGTTTTTTACGATTTAAAAATCGGTAATGATACTTTTTCCATTTTTTTTTTTCCAATTTTTCTCACTAAAATGTATCTATTCTAAATACAAAGGTTATGCAATCATTTATCATACTAAATAAGTCCATGATCTTAAATGAAAAATCAAGAACAATTCTCATAATGATGTTGAAAATACACAAAACTTATCATCCCCCATTTCAACACCTTCCCCTAAAATGACACTGTTAAAAAACTATAGTTTTCACTCCTTGCTTAAATATTATATCTGTACCAAAATTGAAATCGATATCTTATTTCGTGCCAAAAGGACCCCGGCGAAAATGCCGAAATCTCTCCAGTAAGAGAAATAAAAATAAGCGGTCAAGTGCAAGTTAAACTTGCACAATTAGTGTTCCGTACGTTAATTGCTTTTAAAATAAAAAATTTTGTTACGGTGGTATAAAATGAACAGTGACTTTACAAAACGCACCCCAAATGAGCTTTCAACAAAGTGTTTCCAATCTTTACTGAAAACTGATGACCTTGAAATTTTTGTTTTTTATATAACAGATAAATTATTAAAGGTAATGCACTCGTGATAATTTTCTTTCTTTCTACACCCCGTGGAGAATATTCCAGAATTTTTTCAAAATTTTTTTGATAAGTCCTTTTCGAGATAAGGCGCGTGGACAGCGATTTTTTAAAAATAATACAAAGAGAAGTGCGCGCAAGTATTACATTATATATATATATATATATATATATATATATATATATATATATATATATATACATATATATATATATATATATATATATATATATATATATATATATATATATATATACATACATATATATATATATATATACATACATATATATATATATATATATATATATATATATATATATATATATATATATATATATACATTTGTCCAAGTCTGCAAAATATCCATTAGTGTCTGCAATCACCTCCTCGTTTGAATAAAATCTTTGTCCCGCCAGCCATTTCTTCAAATTGGAGAACAAATAGTAGTCCGAGGGAGCCAAGTCTGGAGAATAGGGGGGATGTGAAACGAGTTGGAATCCTATTTCCATTAATTTTGCGACCACAACTACTGAGGTGTGTGCTGGTGCGTTGTCGTGATGGAAAAGGACTTTCTTGTGGGCCAATCGCGGGCGTTTTTCTTGCAGCTCGGTTTTCAAACGGTCGAATAACGATGAATAATATTCACCTGTAATAGTTTTACCCTTTTCCAGATAGTCGATGAGGATTATCCCTTGCGAATCCCAAAAGACAGTCGCCATAACCTTTTCCGGCCGAAGGAACGGTCTTCGCCTTTTTTGGTGCAGATTCCCCCTTGGTAACCCATTGTTTAGATTGTTGTTTGGTCTCAGGAGTATAGTAATGTATCCATGTTTCATCCACAGTGACGAAACGACGCTTAAAGTCCCCCGGATTCTTCTGGAACAGCTGCAAACCATCCTTGCAACACTTCACACGATTCCGTTTTTGGTCAAGCGTGAGCAATCGCGGCACCCATCTTGCGGATAGCTTTCTCATGTCCAAATGTTTATGCAAAATATTATGTTACCCGTTCAGTCGAGATGCCCACAGCACTAGCAATCTCACGCACCTGAACTCTTCTGTCATCCATCACCATATTATGGATTTGATCAATGATTTCTGGAGTCGTAACCTCCACAGACCGTCCAGAACGTTCAGCGTCACTTATGCCCATATGGCCAGTTCGAAAATTTTGAAACCACTTATCAACTGTTCTAATAGAGGGTGCAGAGTCACCATAATGTTTATCAAGCTTCTCTTTAGTCTCCTGAGGCGTTTTGCCTTTCATAAAGTAATGTTTAATCACCACACGAAATTATTTTTCGTCCATTTCTTGAAAATCACTCGACTTCCTTGATTCATACGAATGCCAAACACAAAGAAATAGACCAATATGGCTGAAACTTAGTGTGCGTTCATTCAAGAGATGCTACTAACTAAACATGACCTCGATACGCGCCGGTGGTGCCATCTCTTGGACTTTGCACGGACTTTTCAAACCAGCCTCGTATATATATATATATATATATATATATATATATATATATATATATATATATATATATATATATATTTTACTCGTGTTTTCACAAGCTTTCATTTGACACCACACTCGATTACCTAGTAAAAAAAATTTTTTGTTCACTTCCGATTTCACCCCCCCAAAACTAACCCTTTAAGTAAAAATTTAACTTTCAAAACTACACGGCTCTGATGAGGCAATCAATTCCTACATTAGTGTTGTGTTCTCAGTGTGGGTTTGTTCTTGCGAAAATGAACATTGTATCTACTTATTATTGACTTATTTATTAAATAAAAATGTTATAAATTAATATTAAACTATACTGAAAAAAAGGTTGGAGTTACGAATAAAGAATAATGAATACTAAATGTTGAACGACTGTGAATGTTCTGCGAAATCTCTTTTTATATAATAGGAATTTCTACTTTCAAATACGTCATATTTGATTATTTAAACATTAAGGGCGATTTGCCTTTATTTTCGATCGACGACTTAATTACCTTTATCATTTAAAATTATTTATCAATAAGTACTTTACCTTCTATAACTAACCGTTTAAATATATTTACAGTGACTAACAACTAATAATAATTGGAAAAGAAAATATCTACGTACAGAGTGTTGCTGGTATACAATATTAGTACCAAATTTCAACTTTCTATGTCAAATAGTTTCGGAGAAAATCGAGTGTGACAGACAGACACCGAAGTGATCTTATAAGTGTTCCGTACGGAACACTAAAAAAATAAACACAAAGTAGCTAGGTTAAAGAAAAAAGTGGACCTGTACGCCGCTGCCTCATCGTTAACCTCCCTATTAGCACTAGCTAGGTTAAAGAAAAAAGTGGACCTGTACGCCGCTGCCTCATCGTTAACCTCCCTATTAGCACATAATCTATCTCTTTTTGTGCAGTATTCATTATTGCATTATTACGAAGGAAGAATTTTATTATTTCGAACATCTGTTCGGCGGTGCAGCGGCGTTTTTTATGTCTAAAAATGAGACCGCGGCGAATAAAAGTGCTCCCCCCGCATTAATAAATGCACCGGGGTGTTACGAGATGCATAATTGTGCGAAAAACTGCACGGAACATTTTTATTTTGAAAGTACTGCCTTGTACGTGCTTACAAATTGACAATTGCTGATAAAAAACCGTCAAGGAAGGTTTGAAAGTGTTAATACAACCTTTTTCTAAAAAAAAAACTGCGAAAAAATTGCATGTAGGTCAAACTATTGTATACAATGCGCCTTTTCTAAGATATATCAACACATGGCTAAAAATATAGTACAACTAATAACATCGTTTTTAGGTTTTTGGCTTTTCAAAAAGTTACACATAATGTACAGCCGAATTTCGTGTGTTGATTAAACATTGTTTTTTGATGGGAAAAATACCGGTCAAGCAAAGTAATGGCTTGATAAATGTTACGGGGACCCTGAACCTGGAAATCATCATTTACTAGTACGCTAAATTTAAAAGCGGTCGTACAGACACAAATGATGCTGTCATCCAAAACATCAAAAAAAGTTGTTTTGGATGAACGTAAAGTGAAATTACGTGAGATAGCTGACACCCTACAGATATCAAAATAACGTGTTGCTCATATTTTGCATGAACATTTGGGCACGAGAAAGCTCCATTCGAAATAGGTACCGCGTTTGCTCACAGTGTATCAAAAACAACAACGTGTTGATGATTCTGAGCGCTGTTTGGACCTGTTTAAGTGCAGTAAAAAGGATTTTTTCATACGATATATGACAATGGATGAAACATTGATCCACAACTACAGACAGGAATCAAATCGGCAGTCAGCTGAGTGGACAGCAGCCAGTGAAAGACACAACAGTCGGCTGGGAAGGTTTTGGCCTCTTATTTTGGGATGCGTATGGAATAATATTCATCGACTATGGTAAGAAGGAAATAACCATCAATACCGAATAATATATAAAGTTATTGGTGCGTGTGAAGGCAGAAATCGCAAAGAAATGGCTCCAAATGAACAAGAAAAAAGTGTTCTTTCTACAAGACAATGTGTTACGAGTCAATGGTTACGATGGCAAAATTGGATGAACTGAAGTTCGAATTGCTTCCTCGTCCACCGTATTCTCCAGATTTGGCCCTCAGCGACTATTATCTATTCGCAGGCCTTTAAAATGCTAGCGGGAAAGAGATTTTGGCTCCAAGAAGAAGTTATCGCCGAAACTGAGACCTATTTGGAAGGCAAAGACAAATCCATCTACAACAAACAATCCTTCTAGGTATAGAAGTGTTCGAAAAGCGTTGGACTCATTGTATCGCTCTTGAAGGAGACTATGTTGATGAATAAAGTAGAATTTTGCAAAAAAAAGTGTGTTTTTAAGCAGCTTTTTCTAAGAAATATCAACACATTGCTAAAAATATAGTACAACTTATAACAAGGTTTTAAAACATCGTTTTTTAGGTTTTTGGCTTTTCAGAAAGTTACAAAATAATTAATAACAATGATAGTTTGAGAATAAATAATGTACAGCCTTGGCCAAAAGTATTTCAAATCTATACTCTATTTATCTGAAACTGTTGCCAGTGGACTGACCGGCACACAGTGGGGAAAAACGAAAAATCGTGTTTTAAAATTGTCTAGAGCCTTCAAATTTGGTTCGATTTGGACGATTTTTTTTTTAAATTGAAGCTTATTAAATTCCGAGTTGTAGAGAGGGTTTGTTGTGTATATGTTTGTTTGGGTGTGGTGTGGGGTTTTGGGGTTATTGTTTTAAATATGATTTTTATTAATTAAGAACAAAGTTGTCGGAGCCGATTTTGCAATTGAACTTTTGTTTCAAAATGGCCGACGTCTTAAAAATGGCGGTTTCTGATTATATAGCGACTGAGACACAGAAAACGCTTACAGTTTCAAACCAAGTTGTGCTAAAATGCGTGTATGTATGTTTTTTTTATGTCGCAGATAATATATCTAATACCACAGTTACAAGATTAATAATAATGAACCCAAAATGGCTGCCATGAACAATAAAAGTATTATAAATATGAATAAACGTACCATTATTATTTTATATCCATAACATTTGCATAAATAATTTCTTTAAGGTTGTTAATTACAAATATGTTTCAACAATTGACTTAAAATGACAAATCAAGTATGGCGGATGCCAAAATTGAATCGAGTAAGAAAGTTTCTCTGTGGCAGTCAGATCACTCAAGTTATTCAAGTTTAGTTGCGGGATTTAAATTTTCATGCAGTTATTGCTAGAATATTGCTGCTGTAAATTTTAAGTATCGTGGACAATTTTCTAGCAGATACAAAAAACAGCGATACACGCAGAAAAGGACAGCTCACACAGCTAGAAAATGGCTACAACAGCTAAAACGTTTTGTTAAAATAGGGACAGCTAAATATTTTATGTAAGAGTAAGTTAAGGTTAGACATATTTATTTTCTTATTTTTCTAGTCTATTCCTATAATTCAGTAGTTCTGTATATGTACTAAAGGGTTTTCTCGTTAATAAAGATTATTATTACTCTTACAAAATAAGCACAGAGAAATGCTAAAATAGGGACAGTTAAATATTTTGCTGCATTAGCCACTGTTTAGCAACAGCAGCCACTTTTTTGCTACAACAGCAAACAATGTGGCTAGTGCAGCAAAAATATTTAGCTGTCCCTATTTTAACAAAACGTTTTAGCTGTTGTAGCAATTTTCTAGCTGTGTGAGCTGTCCTTTTCTGCGTGTATCGCTGTTTTTTGTATCTGCTAGAAAATTGTCTACGATACTTAAAATTTACAGCAGCAATATTCTAGCAATAACTGCATGAAAATTTAAATCCCGCAACTAAACTTGAATAACTTGAATGATCTAACTGCCACAGAGAAACTTTCTTGCTCGATTCAATTTTGGCATACGCCATATTTGATTTGTCATTTTAAGTCAATTGTTGAAACATATTTATAATTAACAACCTTAAAGAAATTATTTATGCAAATGTTATGGATATAAAATAATAATGGTACGTTTATTCATATTTATAATACTTTTATTGTTCATGGCAGCCATTTTGGGTTCATTATTATTAATCTTGTAACTGTGATATTAGATATAGTATCTGCGACATAAAAAAACATACATACACGCATTTAAGCACAACTTGGTTTGAAACTGTAAGCGTTTTCTGTGTCTCAGTCGCTATATAATCAGAAACCGCCATTTCGAAGACGTCCGCCATTTTGAAACAAAAGTTTAATTGCAAAATCGGCTTCGACAACTTTGTTCGGAATTTAATAAGCTTCAATTTAAAAAAAAAATCGTCCAAATCGAACCAAAATTGAAGGCTCTAGACAATTTTGAAACACGATTTTTCGTTTTTCCCCACTGTGCGGCGCGGCGATTCTATAACAGAGGCGTGCTATTCATTCCCAGGTATTTTTCAGGTAACAATGCCCTTTTGTAACGAAGTTTTATTGCCGATCAAATCACTTTATTTTCTGTTGCCTCAACCATAAATACATATTTAGAGCAGCATGCCCAAGTGTCAAGCCAGTTAGTGTGTTAACAGAATGTCTTCTCCCGTGAAACGCCAAAAGTTCTGGAGGCTAATCCATAATGAAAAGCGTATAGTTAAAAATGTATTTGACTACACTAAAAACGATCAAAATTATGATTTAAGTGTGAAAGATCGTGTGACAAAATGTTCCTTAATGACCGGAGTTGGTAAAGCCACAGTTTACAGAATTTAAGTGAAGAAAAGGAGGGGGATACAGACTCTCCAAAAAAGAGGTAGAAAGGTACTTCCGCTAACAGGCAACACAAGACAAGCAGTAAGGCGTATCGTTCACGACTTTTTTACGGAAAAAAGAATTCTCCCTACTGGTCTCAAACCGCTATCTGGTAAGGTTAATTACACAGGGGAACAGCTGTTTTGGTGTCGAGGTTTTTTGAGCTGATTCTATATCAATTTGATGTCCTGAATTCAAATAACGTATTCATTTGTACCTAGGAGCTCAAATTTTTAAGATATACAATTTTAGAGAAATACGAGGATGGTTTGAAAAGTCCGTAAAAAGTCCGAGAGATGGCACCACCGGCGCGTATCGAGGTCATGTTTAGTTATTAGCATCTCTTGATTGAACGCACACACCAAGTTTCAGCCATATTGGTCTATTTCTTTGTGTTTGGCATTCGTGTGAATCAAGGAAGTCGAGTGATTTTCAAGAAATGGACGAAAATTTCGTGTGGTGATTAAACATTACTTTATGAAAGGCAAAACGCCTCAGGAGACTAAAGAGAAGCTTGATAAACATTATGGTGACTCTGCACCTTCGATTTGAACAGTTTATAAGTGATTTCAAAATTTTCGGACTGGCCATATGGGCACAAGTGACGCTGAACGTTCTGGACGGCCTGCGGAGGTTACGACTCCAGAAATCATTGATCAAATCCATGATATGGTGATGGATGACAGAAGAGTTAAGGTGCGTGAGATTGCTAGTGCTGTGGGCATCTCGACTGAACGGGTACATAATATTTTGCATAAACATTTGGACATGAGAAAGCTATCCGCAAGATTTTCACATCCCCCCTATTCTCCAGAAGATTTTATTCAAACGAGGAGGTGATTGCAGACACTAATGGATATTTTGCAGACTTGGACAAATCCTATTATTCGGAAGGGATCAACAAACTAGAACATCGTTGGACGAAGTGTATAAGCCTAAAAGGAGACTATATCGAAAAATAAAAAAGGTTTACCCCAACACATAAGTAGTTTTTATTTTTGCACGGACTTTTCAAACCAGCCTCGTATAAGTTACATTATTGTAACTCAAATCCGTAAGTGTAGTAAACAAAAGTAGATACGAAAATTTTTATTTTAGTTATACAAAATACAATATTATGTCGTACTTACAAACAAAAAAAAACATTGAAGAAATGAAATAGTCACTCAACACTTGGAAAGCTTCTTTTCCGCGACATTCTTGAATGTTTTTTTAAACAGTCCCTTTTTAAACTCCAGCAGTAATCTGCCATCATGTGCATGTCCCATCTTCCTTGGTAGCGGTCCTCCATAACTTTAATATCTTGGTGAAATCTTTCACCTTGTTCCTCACTCATGTCTCCTAAATTTTCTGGAAAACGGTCTAAGTGGCTGTGTAAATAGTGTATTTTAATACTCATATTGCACCCTAAGGATTTGAAACTATTAAGCATCTTGTTAACCATTTCAACATAGTTTTGAGCTTTATGTTTGCCTAAAAAATTTTCTACAACTGCAACAAATGATGTCCAAGCTTCTCGTTCAACTTGATTCATTGAATTTATGAAGGCAGGATCCTTAATTAATTGTCTTATTTGTGGGCCGTCAAATATCCCTGCTTTGAGTTTTTCTGTGCTCAACTGATGCATTTTTACCCCTATATATGCAAAACAAGACCCATTCTTATCAAGAGCCTTTACAAATTGCTTCATTAAGCCCAACTTTATATGTAACGGAGGAAGTATGATTTTTTCTCTTTCAACCAAAGCGTCGTTAATGACATTCTTTTCCCCAACGTCCATGTTTTCTCTCTGAGGCCAATTTTTTCTAACCCAGTGGTGTGTTTTGTCCCTACTATCCCAGAGGCACAAGAAACACGGATATTTCGTGTAACGACTTTGCTGCCCAAGAAGAAAGTTTACCATTTTTAAGTCTACACAAATCATCCATTGATGTTCGTAATACTTTATCTTCTGCAAGACCAAAGCTATGGTATTATATTCTTCTTTCAGTTTCGTTGAGTGAGCTAGTGGTATTGAACCATATTTATTCCCATTATGTAGAAGGACACATTTTAAACTTCGCTTTGAACTGTCAATAAATAGGCGCCAATCATCTGGAATATATTCAGAAAATCTTTCATGAGTCCCCTAATTTCGTGACAAAATACAAGATTGTCTTCTTGAGAAAAGAATGGTAGTAGATCTTTTTCTCTTGTACGGTAAAAGGTAATTTTGGTTCCTTGTTCCAGTAAATTTTTGTCGTTCAACCTAGAAGCCAGTACTTCAGAAGCTTTTTTCGATAAATTGAGATCCCTGGTGAGATCATTTAATTCATTTTGATTGAAGCGTTGAGGAACTGATGACGTCCCCTCATAGTCACTGTTAGTTTCATTAGCATCAGAACTTTTATTAGCATCAGAAGAGCGATCAGAGGGAAAATATTCGTCATCAGAGATATGTGGTAGCTGATGAAATGTTGGAATCGGTATTTCATCTGAGTGCGGGATAGGGCGTATTGCCGAGTCTAAATTGGGATAAGTCCACTTACTGCGGTTATTTCGATTGATTCCATTAGTATTTACTAAACAGAAATAACAATCATTGAAGTGGTTTTTTGGTTCTCTCCAAACCATTGGTACGCCCCGAATTTTAGACATTTTCTTTTCCCGGTAGTCCACTGCCGTAAATGCTCTGTACAAGTTTTTTACATACGAGATGCGGGGCCCACGTTTTGTCCTGATCACCAAGCTTAACTCCAAAGTATCCAAGATACGCTCGCTTTACAAAGTCAGTAATAGTTTGTCTGTTTTGTTGAGCTGATAGAGAAAAACGGATTGCATGTATAGATTTAGCGTCCCAAATATAGTTAAAATCAGCTCTAAAATCCCAGGCACCAAAACAAAAATATTTTTTTGTTGCCCTGTGTTATTACGCATATTCGAAGCGAAAGTCGACGAAGGTCTTTTAACTTTCGTATCCAAGAAAACAGGAGATTATCACAATGATATTATTTCCGATGTTTATGAAGTTTGTTTTTTCGCAGATGAGGTACTTAATACCAGACGGTTCTGATATTGTAATGGATAACGCAAGCTGTTATTCTAAAAAATTAGAACTAGTTCCAGCCTTGGGTTGGCTGAAAAAGGACATCGTAATTTTACTGTTAATCGCCTGCCACTATATCAATCCGATAGAACTTACATGGGTACAGGTTAAGGGTGAAGTCGCCAGGAACAATATGACCTATAAATTACCAAACGTGCAAAACTTTTTTCAGAATACCATATCTAATGTTTCCACTAGAAATTGGCGAAAATGCGTCGAGCATGTATATAAAATATGGACTATGGATACGGCAGTGGATGCCAGTGTTGAACCTTCAATTATACATGTAAATTCAAATGAGTTGGGCAATGACAATGCATGTCGGAGATAGAAGATTGGTAATACCTTTTTCATTGTGGTTCAACTACCCGACCAAAGACACAACAGTCGGCTGGGAAGGTTTGGGCCTCTGTATCTTGGGATGCGCACGGAATAATTTTCATCGACTATGCTAATAAGGGAAAAACCATCAATATCGAATATTATATAAAGTTATTGGTGCGTTTGAAGGCAGAAATCGCAAAGAAACAGCCTCAAATGAACAAGAAAAAACTGTTCTTTGATCAAGACAATGCATCGTGTCACAAGTCAATAGTTACGATGGCAAAATTGCATGAATTGAAGTTCGAACTGCTTCCTCATTCTCGTATTCTCCAGATTTGACCCCTAGCGACTGTTATCTATTCGCAGACCTTTAAAAAATGCTCGTGAAAAAGAGATTTTACTTCAATAAAGAATTATATAAAAAACACACTATGTTTTAATTTCCAATATTTTAAAGTCACTTGACAATTGTTTCACCATACAATGGCTTCTTCAGAAGTAAATAGGAAAGAAAAATATTTAGTAGTAATCCTGGTTAAATAGTGCTACCATCCTTAATTACCTAAGATTATGCTAATCATTTTATTATATTATTTACAGACAAAATTATTTTAAGAATGCAAATCTGTGGTACTATTTCCGAGAACTAATAAAGATTAAGTAAGGGTGAATGGTTTAAGTCTACCTGTTCGTTTAATAATTGATTGGAGTTTTTCCGTTTGTTAATTTCAAGACATTCAAGCAAATTTTAATTTTTTAGATTTATTTTCTACATGTAGGATTTTTAACGTATCATCAAAATTATGGGATTCGTTTATAATATGGGTTGCGTAATGTGAATTGTTCTTATTTTTTAAATAACTATGTTTATGTTCGTTAATGCGAGTTTCAAAAGATCTACCAGTTTGTCCTACGTAGGTTTTAGTACAAGATCCACAATTTAATAAATAAACTCCTGATTTTAAGGAATTCTTAGTTTTGGTTTTGTTATTCAGAATTATACTCCCTAAGGAATTACTGGTTTTGAATGCTATTTTATTGTTCTTTTTTATTAAATGTTTGGAAATTGTTCTAGTTATTTTCCCTGTGTATGTGAGTGTACTAAATTTTCCTTTTTTGTCAATAATTGTGAGATAAATTAGAGATATTGTTTGTTTAAAGGATTTTTTTATTCAAGATATTATCTATAATGTTGGGGCCATATCCATTATTAATTGCTATTTGTTTGATTATGTTGAATTCTTTGTTAAAATTAGTTTTAGTCATAGGGATATGTAACAATCTATGTATGAAAGAGTTAAAAGCTGCCATTTTGTGAGGATACGGGTGGGATGAGCTATTGTGTATGACTGTGTCAGTATGTGAAGGTTTGTGAAAAATCGAGAAATCGTGATTATTGTTCACTTTTGATATAGATATATCTAAAAAATTTATAGAGTTATTGGTTTCTAATTCTATGGTAAATTTAATATTAGGATGCAAATTATTTAGGAAGTTAAGGAGGATTGTTAGTTGTCTAGCTGTTCCCGTGAAACAGGAAATGATATCGTCAACATATCTATACCAGTAAACAATATTTTTGCTTACGCGTTTTGATGAATTTTTAGTTCTAAATAATCCATGAAAATTTCCGCTAGTAACGGACTTAAAGGATTACCCATTATTAGACCTTCTTTAGATGTATAAAAATTGTCGTTGAATTCAAAATAGTTTTGATCCAAGCACGTAGTAAGTAAATCTAAAATATCCCGTTTAATAATTTCGTTTACTTTATTCTTGATTAAGAGCTTATCTACCAATTCTATGACTTCATATAGTGGGATACTAGGAAATAAGTTTTGTACATCAAATGAGATAATTCTAGAATTTTTATTTTATCGATTAGTTCATAGGTATTGGCTATACTATATTTCGGTTTAAATTTGCAATGTTGTCGTAGTAAAGGGATGAATTTTTGTGATAGTTTGATTGATTGTGCCGTAACAAACGATACAACTGGTCTAATAGGGAAATCCTTTTTATGTAATTTAATTAGGGAATATAATATTGGAGCCTGTGGGTTTATTATTGTTAACGTGCTTATTTTCAAAATCATTGAAAATTGTGAGATCTTTTAAAGTAGATTTTATTAGTTTTTGGTAGACTTTTGTTAGGTCATTATTTAATACTTGAAATTTGCCTTTGTTAAGAAAAGAAAGAGTTTTAAATATATATTGTTCTCTAGAAATAGCTACCACAGACTTACCCTTATCAGCTCTAGTGAATATTATGTTGTTTTCTATGGCTTTGGTTATCTAATGAAGACCCACATTTTAAATACATGATAGCCAACAAGATTAAAAAAGAATTATTTGAACAACCACAACCAAGACAAGCTAAAGAACAGAAAACAGCACTATCAATCAAAACTAAAGCCATAGAAAACAACATAATATTCACTAGAGCTGATAAGGGTAAGTCTGTGGTAGCCATTTCTAGAGAACAATATATATTTAAAACTCTTTCTTTTCTTAACACAGACAAATTTCAAGTATTAAATAATGACCCAACAAAAGTCTACCAAAAACTAATAAAATCTACTTTAAAAGATCTCACAATTTTCAATGATTTTGAAAAAAGCACAATAATGAACCCACAGGCTCCAATATTATATTCCCTAATTAAATTACATAAAAAGGATTTCCCTATTAGATCAGTTGTATCGTTTGTTACGGCACCATCAATCAAACTATCACAAAAACTCATCCCTTTACTACGACAACATTGCAAATTTAAACCGAAATAGTATAGCCAATACCTATGAACTAATCGATAAAATTAAAAATATTAACTTACCGGAAAATTCTAGAATTATCTCATTTGATGTACAAAACTTATTTCCTAGTATCCCACCATATGAAGACATAGAAGCTCTTAATCAAGAATAAAGTAAACGAAATTATTAAACGGGATATTTTAGATTTACTTACGACGTGCTTGGATCAAAACTATTTTGAATTCAACGACAACTTTTATACATCTAAAGAAGGTCTAATAATGGGTAATCCTTTAAGTCCGTTACTAGCGGAAATTTTCATGGATCATTTAGAACTAAAAATTCATCAAAACGCGGTAAGCAAAAATATTGTTTACTGGTATAGATATGTTGACGATATCATTTCCTGTTTCACGGGAACAGATAGACAACTAACAATCCTCCTTAACTTCCTAAATAATTTGCATCCTAATATTAAATTTACCATAGAATTAGAAACCAATAACTCTATAAATTTCTTAGACATATCTATATCAAAAGTGAACAATAAACACGATTTCTCGATTTTTCACAAACCTGACACAGTCATACACAATACCTCATCCCACCCGTATCCTCACAAAATGGCAGCTTTTAACTCTTTCATACATAGATTGTTACATATCCCCATGACTAAAACTAATTTTAACAAAGAATTCAACATAATCAAACAAATAGCAATTAATAATGGATATGACCTCAACATTATAGATAATATCTTGAATAAAAAATCCTTTAAACAAGCAATATCTCTAATTTATCCCACAATTAATGACAAAAAAGGAAAAATTTAGTACACTCACATACACAGGGAAAATAACTAGAACAATTTCCAAACATTTAATAAAAAAAGAATACAATAAAATAGCATTCAAAACCAGTAATTCCTTAGGGAGTATAATTTTGAATAACAAAACCAAATCTAAGAATTCCTTAAAATCAGGAGTTTATTTATTAAATTGTGGATCTTGTACTAAAACCTACGTAGGACAAACTGGTAGATCTTTTGAAACTCGCATTAAAGAACATAAACATAGTTATTTAAAAAATAAGAACAATTCACATTACGCAACCCATATAATAAACGAATCCCATAATTTTGATGATACGTTAAAAATCCTACATGTAGAAAATAAGTCTAAAAAATTAAATTTGCTTGAATGTCTTGAAATTAACAAACGGAAAAACTCTAATCAATTAGTAAACGAACAGGTAGACTTAAACCATTCACCCTTACTTAATCTTTATTAGTTCTCGGAAATAGTACCACAGATTTGCATTCTTAAAATAATTTTGTCTGTAAATAAAATAATAAAATGATTAGCATAATCTTAGGTAATTAAAGATAGTTTTAAGCACTATTTAACCAGGATTACTACTAAATATTTTTCTTTCCTATTTACTCCTGAAGAAGCCATTGTATGGTGAAACAATTGTCAAGTGACTTTAAATATATTGGAAATTAAAACAATAGTGTTGTTTTTATATAATTTTATTATGAATTTCCAACAAGTATCGGCTAACACAATCAAAGATCAATAAAGAAGTTATCGCCGAAACTGAGGTATAGAAGTGTTAGAAAAACTACTGGACTAATTGTATCGCTCTTGAAGGAGACTATGCTGATGAATAAAGTCGAATTTTGCAAAAAAAGTGTTTTTTATGTAGCTAGACCAAAAACTCTTCTGCCTACGTGTTAATGTGTTCTCGTAAACTGACACCTTAACCTTACATCTGTCTTTCCATGGATCGTTGAATACGTTGGAGTCGACAAAGACTATTTTTTGTAAGGGTTAGGGTTTCCAGCCCATACGTACTTACTGGAAGTATGCAACTCTCGTACACTTTTCTTTTTAAAGTCATGGGGATATGTCTGTTTTTTAGAATGAATCCCAGTTTTTGAAATGGAGTCTAGTTGAGACCAATTCGCCTTGCTATTTCCGCACTTTGATTGTCTTTATCCAATCTAATCTTATGTGCCAGGTATGTATACTCTTCCATTTTCTCGATCTCTTCTGTGCCGATCTTAATTTTGGTGTTTTATGTATGCACTTTCATAGGTTTTTCTAAATGCAATTCACACTTTTTTGGTATTTTCATATAAAAACTTAACCTTTAGTGGAAACCACAGGTTATTACCGAAGTAAACGAAAATAATTACAAGAATAATTTGGAATTTGTTCTTAGTTTTTTTTAATAGAATTCACTGTTTTGGTTATCTTATCTGTTGTGCCAATTCCGAGAAATAAACATAAGTCCGGTGAGAGATAAAACACTTCTAGTTTTTAAGACGTAACGGGGTGACAAATACTTCTGGGCCAGGCTGTACATAAACAAAACAACTGTCTATTATTATTATTGTACCAAACTGTACAATCCAGTAAGAACCGTATGTACAACTTTTTTTTATCTGACGCAATCACACATGACAATGCACCGTAATAATCGGGATCATCAACATTAATTAAAAAAACAAATAAAAAACAAGTTTAAGGAAATGAATTTCCGAGTTTTTTGTGTTTGTTATTTTGTTCGGGGCAGAAATGAACGAGTTTGTTTTTGACAACGTACGCAGAGCCAATAAATAAAAGAGAGGGGCAGAAGAAAAAAGGTATAGCCTGTCCCAAAATATAAGATCCCGATTTTTGCCGTTTTGTTGTGGGCAATATAAAAATTCTGACCTTTTGTTTATGATAGGTTGCAGAGATGGACTTAAGAATTTTATTCTTTATTTTTTTTTATTTGTTTATTTAGTAGTAGTATTCACAATACTTTTCAATTTACATTTAAAATAAATTTGACAAACAACTTAAACGTTTGAAAAACCCGATTTTTTTCCCTATTTTTTTACATATATACTCGACATGTTCTTTAAAGTTCAAATCCCTGTCTATGAGGAAACCCAGGTATTTTATATTACTTACTTTTTCTATTATTACATTATTTATTTTGAATGCTCTGTCAGTGTTCATAACAATTTCCATTAATTTTGTCTTGTTTTCATTTAATTTTAACTTAGTCATTTTTAACCATTTGTTAATGTTATTCATATCATTTTTTTAAATTTTCATGACATATCTCCTCTGTTGCTGCTTCAGTGAAAATTAATGTATCATCTGCATATAATACAATTTCACATTTTTTTAATACATTTTCTATGTCATTTATATATATTACAAAGAGAAGAGCTCCCAAAATTGAGCCCTGTGGTACTCCAAAATCGTTTTCTATTGCATTTGATATTTCGTTATTGATATTTGTGAATTGTTTACGATTTGTCAGATAGGATTGAAACCATTTTAGTTCTGTGTCTTGAATACCGTATCTAGTAAGTTTTTGTAATAGAATATCCCTATCTATAGTTTCAAATGCTCTTTTGAAGTCAAGGAAAATTGCTAATATTTTATTTTTTATCTTTTTACATTTCCATCTGTTTATAACATAATTGATTGCTGTTTCACATGAATATTTCTTTCTAAATCCTGATTGAAACTTTGATAGTAGTCTGTGTTGTTCCATGTATTCTTCCAATTAATTTTTTTACTATTTTTTCAATAACTTTTTCACATATTTTTAAAGTGTTAATTGCTCCGTATTCTTCACATTTTAATGTATGTTTTACTTTTTGGATAGGAAATATCATTGATTCCTTCCAGTTATTTGGAAACAACCCTGTCTCTAGTGACTTATTTATAATATTCAGTATAATATTTCCTGTTATGCCCTAATTATCTAGAATTAGGTTACTTGATAGTTTTGTATAGTCTGGTTTTTTCTTAATATTCTTAAAAATAGTTTTCAGTCCTTGTAGATTTACTGCACGAAATTTGAATTTAGTGTCAATCTCAGGTATTTCATTTTCGTATTGTATATCTTCGATGGAGCATCTGATTTCATTTATACTATTTACAAAATATGTATTAAAATTTTCAGCTATTTGGAAATTGTCTTTATATTCTATTTGATTATATATCACAGTTTTTATCACACTTTTGGGTTTAATGCAAATAAATAAAATTATAAGTGTTTTTGGAGATGTTTATTTATAGATACATGTAAAAACAGAAGGATAAGAAGTTTGAATGAATGGAGTTTACAAGAAGGGACATATTGTATAAATAAAAATATATTTTAACTTAAGCCTAAACTCATTTTCAACAGAACATGAGTCCATGTTAAACTGACTTGCTATTTCAGTAGCTAATTCCTCAATGTTTTTACACGAAAAAGGATAACTCATAAATGATGCGATATTTGCCAATTTACTAAAATCATAAAAACGTATTTCGAATTAGCCCAAAATATTTGATAATTCTGCATCATAAATATCATAATTCAACTGAGGAATCCTTGCTTTCAAAGATGGAAAATTTTTCAGATCCTTTCTTTTCAGTTGATCTATCATAAGTTGCAATTTACTTTTGAATGCGTTTATTGCGCTAATCATCTCAATAATAGTTTTTCCTTTACCTTGAAGCTCCAAATTAATGGTGTTTAAATGCATTGTGATCTCTGTCAAAATGCCAAATCAGTCAGCCATTTTCCGTTTTTCAGCATCTGAGTGTTATCACCTCTTTCGTCCAGAAAAGCTGTTATTTCGGGCAATAATTCTTGAAACCTTTCTAGGAATTTTCCGCAACTCAACCACCTGACGTCCGTATGAAGAACTAAATCAGTGTGTTCAGCTGACTCACTATCTTCGAACTGCAATTTAAAGAGCCGTCGTTGCAAGCTACGTGCACGGATAGAATTCACAATTTTTATTGCAATGCCCATAATCTCCTCCATGTTTAGAACTTTTGAACACAAAACTTGTTGATGTATAATGCAATGGAAGGAAAAAAAAGAAGGGAAATCATCATTAGCTCGACACAATGCCACAAAACCGTTTTTGTTTCCAGTCATTGCTGGTGCTCCATCGGTTGTAATGCACACTAGTTTATATATTGGTAGCTTGTAGTTTGTTACAAAATTGAAGAAAACGTCATATATATCTTCGCCACGGGTCTTTCCTTTTAGAGGAATCATTGTCAAAAACTCTTCCTTAGCCGACATGTCATTGAATACCATTCGAATAAAAATACACAGCTGGGCAGTGTCTGTCATATCGGTGGATTCGTCGAACTGTAAAGAAAAGTATGTATCTGCCATGTCTTGACTCATGACTTCAACACGCCTTGTGACAGTTGGACGAGATAACTGAAGTTCTCTAATAGCAGACATAATCTCTGTTTTATTTTTAAAATCTCCAAATAAAGTCACACCCGCTTCAATAAATGCTTCTTCACAACCAATCAATCATCTTTCTTGTGTTTTTGTGTTTCGCCAATATATGAGATATTTTAAATGACGCGATCGTTGCAGCTTTTGATTGTTTGGCTGGTCTTGTGAACATGGTTTGTTCTTTTTTCAAACAAGTTATTAAATCACGTACTTTTCGTTTTCTTAATTCACTCTGTGACGGAAAATCCTTTTCATAGTTTTTATGAACCGTTTTATGATGCCTCTCTAAGTTCCCACGCTTAGGTATTGCAAATGACGCACGGCAAATGAGACAAATGCACTTATCCTTTACTATACAAAAGAAAAAAAAATTCTTCCTCCCAATCGTTATTAAAATGATAAGTTTTACTTTTCTTCGCCGCACTCATTTTGGACTATTTATTAATAAACTTTGTATCGATGTATCACCTTGAAGTTACAACTCAGACTGACTCCTATTCCTGCAGACGCAACATTTATATCGGCGCGAACGAAGTCTCGAATGTTCCCGTCAAACACGCCACCCGAAGTTTCTAGAAAAATCGGTGGGAATCAAAAACCCGGCTTTTCTTTGACAAGTACCGCGCGTTCCTTTGATAAAGCCGCCTTTTGCCGCTAGCAGAGGGTTATTAAGATAAAAGAAAGTGATGAGGGGGTTATTCTGGCCTAATTGTGGATCGAATAAATTTTAGTAGTTTATTCATTACATTTTGTTTTAGTTACCTAAAACAAAATCTGTGAATAGTTCTATATCGGAATTTTTTTTCTCGAGATCGACTCAAAAAGCACTCGCGATCGACCGTTTGAGCACCCCTGGTTTACATGATGCATTTGCAAATCTTTCCGTTTTTTCCTGTTCCTGAGTGATGGTTTTCCTACAACGCCCTTAATCGTAGAAATGGGGGTTTTTGTTAGTTCACTGGTTTTTTGCAAAGCACTTTGCACATTTTTCACTATTTGTTTAGCGTCAAGTGACAAATGTTTTCTCTTACGACAGCCACTATTGCAATTTTCCCACGCACGCCACATAATTAAAATAGAACCGTTACGTGTAAGTTGTAAGTAAAACTAAAAATAAAAATAATAAAAAGTATCTTTCGAATCTTAATGGGGATCTGTGTCATTAGGCCTATATTATCAAATATACTTAAAGGGCTCCAAACCGGGTTGCCAGATAGTAAATATATAGGTAAAAATAGATCCAATATGATTGCAGGTGCAAGTGAGGGCGGTATACAAAGCAGGTAAAATAAAAATACGTTTATCGTAATACCTGGCAACTATGCACGAAACCCTAATAGGATCGTTTATTGCCCCATTGAAAAAGCAAAAAGGCGGGATCTTATATCCTGGGATTTACCATAGACAATATTACTACACATTGTCGTGGTTTTTGGTTAAGATATTGAACAAATTGTAAATAGCATTATTTATAGACAAACATGTAAGGCGTAAGCTTCAAATCGATGGGAAAGGGAATTAAAAGGGTAGCTGTAAATACATAGAGTTATACGTATATGTATATTATAAATGGCAAGCTCGTTTACATTTAGATTGCTTGTTTTAAAATTCTAAATGTATCGTATATATAAAGAGATAATTTTTCCTTTTTTTTACTCGAATAAAAAGTAGCAAAAATAGGTTATAACCTTGTCGGGTGAGGGTGTCGATTAGTCCTAATAAATCTATTATATCGAACGCACTAATTGCGCAACAAACTAATAACACATTGTTAATTATTTCGCGGGTACCATGAATGAAAACCTGTTTCCTGTTCGAATTGGTAATGATCCGTTCACACAGAAATTTGACCTTAACATTTTGAAACACATGTGTATATATACATACATACAAATACATATATATATATATATATATATATATATATATATATATATATATATATATATATATATATATATGTATACATATATATATACTACTGTGATCAAAAAATAGTAAGACTTTTAAATTTAAATTGCCCAGGCATTTCCAAATCGGATTAATTTTTTTTCGCTAGGTTGCACAGTGATTCGGCAAGAACATGCTAGCGGGACAATACTCATGACGTAATTTCCAGGAACCACTGATAACGACTTGTAAACAACCCCCCCCCCATTTAACGAATTCCAAGAATTAATTTGTTTATCACCTCAAAAAGGTATCTTATCAGGGGGTCAAAGTAACCCTTATAAGAGAGGTCATTTTCATTTGCAAATCAGTTGCATTTTATGCACACTTGTGATAACATATTTTAAAATTGGTAGCAAAGTGAAACGAGTTTTTTTGTGATGGAATATTCTGTTGAAGGTATGTACTCTATTATGACTTATATTTTTTATAAAAAATATGTATACTTTTGGTGTAATATCAATTTGTAAATGTATAGATAAATCCAGCAAATTGTACATTAATTGTAAACTTTAAAAGTAGCAACTTTTTTTTTATCCACATATATCCACCTAGATTTTTCTATATGTAATACCTACAACATTCAGGCGCAGATTCATATATATTATAGACCCCGAAAAGGCCCGAAAGTAAAATTATTTAATTTTTTTCAGAACGAGTCGTGACTATGACGAAAATGCAGTTTTTTGAAGAATGGCTAAAACATGACAAAACTGAACGAAACAGTGGCATTTTTTATTATATAAGTGAAAAATTCAATATGTCTGATGTTTCTGACGATTCTCTAAAACGAGTCAAAATGAAAATATCAAGCCTTTCAGCAAAATTCAATCAAAAGTCGACTTCTTTAAAGTGTAACAAAAAAATGTTTCTAATCAAACATAAAGATTGGTTAGAGGGATCCGGAATCGAAATAAAGATGTGTGTTAACTAGCCGTGCACTTCAACATCATCAGCGGCTCTTTCCGTAGGGCGACCCAGAGAATCAATTGAAGACTCATCAACGAAAACGAAGAGACGGAGAGTAGAAGATCTTTTGGAATCGCGAAGTGTAAGTGAGCTTATTACAGCAGCTGAGTTAGCTACTCGAAAACAAGGGCATCGAAGTGTTGCTAAACAGATCCATAACGTCGCGGTCAGTAAAACTAGAGAAAAGAATAAGTGTTCTGAACAAAGTCGGCAGTTAACACCAGACGAAGCTTTAGCTTATTATGTAGACTCGAAATCGACTTCTCACTCATATAAACAGACAAGAAAATGGTCAATGAAAGCGGTACATCAAGTGTATCCATCGTTTTATAGTTTAGGTAAGTCCAAAGCTTCTTGTTGTCCTTCTGACGAATATATTTCTGTGACTGAATCTCGAGCTGAAATTAAACTTCAGGGGATTTTGGATAAAACGGCTGAACGATTAGTTAAAGCTCAGACGGAAGTCATTAGAAGTGTGTTACCTCGTTCATATTATACGTTGGTAAGCAAATGGGGCTGTGATGGGAGTTCGGGGCATAGCACGTATAGGCAGAAATTTGAGAACACTAACGCTACAGACGAATTTTTGTTCGTATACTCATTTGTCCCTTTGAGACTGCTTGATGGCGAAACTGAGATCTGGCAAAATCCAAGACCTTCCTCTAGTTTATATTGCCGTCCTATTAAGTTTATTTTTGCCAAGGAGACAAAAGAGTTTACGAAAGAAGAAATTTCTAAAATTTTAGATGAAGTAAGTCAGCTTCTTCCAACATTATGTAACGTTGCTGGATCTCAAATCTCTGTTAAACACGATTTGTTGTTGGCAATGACTGATGGCAAAGTGTGCAATGCCTTAACAGACACAAGTTCAACACAAAAGTGTTATATTTGCGGTGCCACCCCGTCTACTATGAACGAGGATTCAAAGAAATATCCTAGCAACGAAGAACGCCTTGCATTTGGTTTATCTACTTTACATGCATGGATCCGCACGTTTGAATGTTTGCTTCCCATCAGCTATCGTTTAGAAATAAAAAAGTGGCAAGTCAGGGGAGATAACAACAAAGCTATTGTGAAGCAACGCTCACAAGAGATACAAAAAGTGTTTAAAGATCGTATGGGTCTCATTGTAAATAAACCAAAACCTGGGTATAGTAACACAAACAATGGAAACACAGGACGTAGATTTTTTTTTCCAAAGCTGAATTGAGCAGCGAAATTACAGGATTAAACGTAAACCTTATTCGTAGATTTCATGTAATTTTAAGAACTTTGTCATCGGGATATGACATAAATTATATAGAATTCGAAAAGTTTTGTGTTGATACTAGAAAATTATACCTTGATCTGTATTCGTGGTATTCCATACCCGTTACTGTGCATAAAATTCTTGTACACAGCGCGAAAGTTATAAAGTCTTTTCTTCTTCCCATTGGACAACTCTCCGAAGAAGCCCAGGAGGCAAGAAATAAAGACTGCCGTAGATTCCGTGAACGGCACACCAGGAAGCGGTCACGTATTGCCACAAATACAGATAGATCTTTTGAGAATGCTTTTAATTACGTCTGATCCTGTTATCAACTCGTATAGAGAATTACCGCGAAGAAAATTTACTTCTTTGCCATCGGAGGTTCTGCAGTTGATTATCCCACCTTCATTGCCATCCGAAACACCATCAGTAAGTCATCATCACGAATTAAATGAGGAGGATTATTTACTCTCTGAATATTCTACTGAATGGGAGAGCGGTGATGACGACTCATCTGATGGTGATTAGTAGGTTTAAGTATTTTTTTATTGTAATTATTATTCTTATTTTATTGTGTGTTGTAGTTGCTTATAATTCATGCCTTAGTATATAAGTTATTTAATATTATATTTCTTTTACTTATACACCTTGTTATTGTAAATAATTGATATATAGATACTGTTATTGTACTAATTTATTTTAAAAGAAATAATATTTTGTAAATTAATAAATGTGGGTACTATCATTATGATTTTTATTTTTTTCCTAGAAATTTCTTTGTAAACAAACATGATTGTGCTTTTCACACATAATGAGTAGGTAGACGTATGTAGCTAATTAAAGAACAATTAGCGACAATAGTGAACAAATGAAACACATTAGTAAACCACTTCCGTCTTGCAGCTACATATTTCGATTAATACACATACAGTACACATTTTTCAACTTCTTTTTTCTTAAAATAGCTTAAGATACCTGGAATATACATAAACAATTGAAATAAGTGAAGAAATAATATTGTCCCGCTAGCTTGAACAACTTGGGGTTGGTAGGACCTTAACTGCTATCTGTGTCAAATTTTAAGACCATAGCGTCAGTAGTTAATAACATTCGCTTGCATTCGTTCAACAAAAAGTGCGTTTTTCGATTTCTAACTTGAGTGAAAAAATTCAGCAAAGAAGTTGCATTAAACTTTGTTTTAAAAATGGTTTTTCGGCTTCCCAAACGTCCGAAATGATAAAAAAGTCATTTGGTGATGATGCTCCATCCAGAGCAAATGTTTTTGATTGGTATAAATTGTTTAAAGAAGGCAGAGAATGTGTAGAGGACGATGAACGTCCTGGTCGTCCTCCAACATCTACCTATGAGAACCACGTCAAGCAAATCAAGGATCTGGTGCTCAAAAATCGTCCAGTGACAATTAGAGACCTTGTTGACATTACCAACTTATCATTTGGGTCAATTCAATCGATTTTAAAAGACCACTTGGGCCTCAAACGCGTCTTCTCTCGTTTGGTACCAAAAAACACTCCATTTTTTCGATAAAGAGCGTCGTGTTAATGTCTGTGAAACCATGATTTCTGACTATCAGAACGTTATCAAGCGCATCATTACGGGAGATGAGACATGGATTTACGCATATGATCCGGAAACTGCCGACCAATCAAGCGAATATCGTGCTAGAGGTGAGCCCAGACCGAAGAAACCACGCCAAAGCAAATCGAAAATCAAGGTGATGTTAACAATTTTCTTCGATTATCGTGGTGTTGTTCATTATGAATTCCTTCCGCCGGGCCAAACTGTCTACAAGGAATTTATTTGAGTGTTATGTGTCGTTTGCGTGAAGCGATTCGTCTCAAAAGGCATTTGATACTATTGAAATCTGGTCAGTTCTAAACGCCCTAGCGAATGCAAGAATAGATTCCAGATATATAAAAATAATAGAGAACATCTAAAAAGAAGCATTTATACATATTAAAAGTGACGAAACAACTGTCATTTACAACATACCATTAAAAAGAGGAGTGCACAAGGAGATACTATCTCACCTAAATTATTTACGATGGCGCTTAAAGACGTGTGTAAAGAGTTAAATTGGGATGAGAAGGGCATCAACATCGACGGCACTAGACTGAGTCACCTTAGGTTTGCAGATGACATAGTAGTGATAGTTAACAACACCAATGAGCTACAGGAAATGTTGAACCAGCTGAATCTGGTCTCTGCAAGGGTAGGTCTTATGACGAATTTTTAAAAAAAAATTAAATTTTTGAACCCTAAAGATACAAACATACAGATAGATACGAGTTTTAGGTCACACTATTAAGATAGGAAAGGTGAACCAGCATGTAGAAATTACCAGGCGAATAAGGCTGGCATGGACAACTTTTGGGAAGCTAGGACATATCTTAAGAAGTACTACAATACCCATAAACCTAAAAACTAAAGACTACGATTCCTGTGTTCTACCGGTCAGCACATATTGACTGGAAACGATGTTTCTCACTAAAGCATTTGTCAAAAAAGCTTCATATTTCTGGAGAGCAGAGTTTATTAGCGTAATATATAGAGCGTAGAGTATTTTGCTTCATTCCTCCTCTTGGATGCTGCTGATCCTTCTTTTTCTTATTAGCTTCTCTAGGTAAATCCACAGATGTTCTATGAGATTTAGGTGGGAAAACTGTGAAATGTTATTAATTGTTTAGGTGTATCGTACAACAGCCAAAACTTTGTGTTTCTCGCTGTATATTTAGAGACATTATTTTACTGGACAACAAAATTTTTAGTATTATGTACGAAATATTTACTGGATCACTTCGGTGTCTGTCAGTCCGTGCGACACACACTATTTTATCAGAGACTATTTGACATAGAAAGTTGAAATTTGGCACAAATATAAGAATTGGTGGTCCAATCGAGCCGTGTAGTTTTGAAAATTAAATTGTGATTTAAGGGGTAAAATATATGCAATCTCATCTCATCATTTACCATTTTATACCTCTGTAATACATTTTTTTAATTGTAAAGAAAATTACAGTACAGAACACTAATTGCGCAAGCCCAACTTGCACTCGATCGGTTTTTTTATCAAAACTAACTTAAAAAATTGGAATTTAGAATATCAATACACTGCCTCTGATCTATTTTCTTGCATGCATGGTATCTCCCTTAGAGATAGAATTTATAACGAGCAGATAAGGAGACGAACCAAAGTCACTGACATAATTCTCGAGGCGGCAAAGACGTGGCGATAGGATGTGGATAGATCATCCGGAGACAGATGGGTATATAGGATCACAGAGAAATATCAAGAAGCATTGGACGGCCACAGAAATGATGGGTCGCAAAAGACAGGGAAGCATGGAAGAGATTAGAAGAGACCTACGTCCAGGAGTGGACAGACTTAGACTGAGAAGAGAGAGAGAGTATATGTTTCTGTTAGTGTATACATCATTTTGCCAAAAACAAAAGTAGCGTCACTAAATCACCTGTAACTCGCAAACTAACATACAAAATACCACGCAAATTTTACACGAATCTTCTAAGATTTGACACTAACTGAAAATCAGATAGTTTTTTTTGTTTGTGTGGCCATCTGTTGGGCAATCTCAAGACTTTTTACCCCATGTAGTATGTCATTAACTTTATACTTTTAAAATGAAACATCTTGTACATCATTATTCAGTTTTATAGAGCCCTTAATTTTAGAAACACCAATATGTATTTTGATGGAATTATTGTGCCAAATAAAGAAGAAAAAACGCCAATTCTAACTTCGTCATTTGACAGTAACGTAAATTAACAATGGCAAATTTTAATCTTCTTCGTTCGAAGACTGTTAATGAAATGAATTGCTTTACTCTATAGCGACTGCTACAGAATGTAGCAATTGCTTTCATGTGTAACTAATTGCATAAAAATTTATACAATTATAAGAAGTATTTTTAAGCAATTGCTTCGTTACGTAAACAGTTGACAACAGCGTAATATCAGTTATTTTTCTACGCTAGAATGGCGGAAATAAAGGTCAGGGCCTTACTCTTGGCAGCTGAAGCATTCAGTTCATTTTATCAAATACTTTTATTCTTATAAATATGTAATAAAGCAAAGAACTGCTTCTAAATTCTATATAAACTGATAAAACCCGGCGAACCATGAACCAAATTGAGGTCTTCATTATGAGAATTGCAACTGAATCTGCAAAAATTCCATCCCTGACATTACTGATAAATAAATCGATACGAGTGTAAGAAAATTTCCTCATCACAAATACGTATCCAAATGTGTTCTAGTATTTTATTTTTCTCCATCCTTTCTCGATATCTCCTTTCCGCGCCTAAAACGTGTCCACCACCCCCGTTAGAAACGTGACATGCACTGAAAAACTTCCTCGTTCCCCCTCCCCCTCCTACTCGCAGTCACCCTTTTCCCCTTGTGTGACCCTCCTTCCGGCCTAGTTGCAGAAATGAGGGTGCGACGACCTCGGTGCAGTAAGCGCGTAGTGTCCTACTTGGAGGATTCGATCGATTGGAGAACTTGGGGAACAACACCCTGGCTCATGGGCGGGGAAAGAGGGCCAACTCGGTCACTATAAAATATTGAAACGAGTTTGCGATAGAAACAGAACTTGGCAGAGTTTAAGATTTTAATTCTTTTTGGGGATGATCATCGACAGAGAAGTTGGCTCATTTTACTTAACTCGCTAGAGGAAGTATTGTTATTAGGCGTTGTTCTAAGCGATGAAGAGTTCTTAAGAGTGCAATGTCAAGTTTTTAACAGTTTAATATGGTGGCGCATTCAAAAATATATTGAAAAAAAATATCGCTCATTTATGGACATCGCGATCCTTATTTCTGTTGTGCCACATTTGTAAATTTTATATATTTATATATATATAACTATATATATATATATATATATATATATATATATATATATATATATATATATATATATATAATTTGGTAATCTATTATCTACCATACATCAAAATTAGATGCAAAACCAAGCTTGTGTAGAAAAATCGAGATGTTGAGTTTTGATTTCGAGGATTAATTCGCATTTTCTTACTTCTGAAGAAGTTATCGAACGGTAACAAAATCTTGAGTATTAAAAAAGAAAAGAGAGACAGATTCCCGATAATCAATATATATATATATATATATATATATATATATATATATATATATATATATATATTTATATATGTATATATATATATATATATATATATATATATATATATATATATATATATATATATATATATATATATATATATATATATATATATATATATATATATATATATATATATATATATATATATATATATAGATACATATATATAGATATATATATATATATATATATATATATATATAGATATATATATATATATATATATATATATATATATATATATATATATATATATATATATATATATATATATATATATATATATATAGATAGATATATATATATATATATATATATAGATAGATATATATATATATATATATATATATATATATATATATATATATATATATATATATATATATAGATATATATATATATATATATATATATATATATATATATATATATATATATATATATATATATATATAGATATATAGATATATATATATATATATATAGATATATATATATATATATATATATATATAGATATATATATATATATATATATATATATATATATATATATATATATATATATATAGATATATATATATATATATATATATATATATATATATATATATATATATAGATATATAGATATATATATATATATATATATATATATATATATATATATATAGATATATATATATATATATATGTATATATATATATATATATATATATATAGATATATATATATATATATATATATATATATATATATATATATATATATATATATATATATATATATATAGATATAGATATATATATATATATAGATATAGATATATATATATATATATATAGATATATATATATATATATATAGATATATATACATATATATATATATATATATATATATATATATATATATATATACATATATATACATATATATATATATATATATATATATATATATATATATATATATATATACATATATACTATATATATATATATATATATATATATATATATATATATACATATATATATATATATATATATATATATATATATATATATATATATATATATATATATATATATATATACTGAAGTTTTTTTGAACTAGGAAGGCAACAAATTTAAACGTGAACATAATTTTTTAGTTCCTATTAATATTTAATTCAATTAATATTTTGCTCTGTATTTAAATTTAAACACACTTTAATCTTCGTTATAAATCATTATTTTTTATTTTCCCTGTATACCATCAAATATTTTAAATTTTTGATGCTTTATTATGGATTTCCATGTGATGCATGAGAAGAAGACAAAGTACATGATTATGGGGATGAGCAGAGGGGAAGAAGAAGAAAACCTGTAGATAACCTCTGGGAGTGGAAAAAATTACGAATTTCAAAAAGTAGAATTTACATACCGTACTGGAGAAGAATGGACATGAGGGTAGAGAGATATAAGCGAGAATAGCGAAAGGAAGCCAAAAATTTGGGAGCTTGAGAATGTTAATGAAAAAGAAACACCTATCTAGGAAGACCCAAATGCAAATATATCAAACTATAATAAGACCAACGGTAACGTATGCTTGTGATATCTGGGTGGTTAATAGAAAAAAAGAGCAACTGGAAACATGGGAACGAAAAATGATGAGAATTATCCGGAAGGAATGACGGCAGAACGAACCTGGAGGTTTATGCACTCTATAAGGAACCAAGAATAACAACATCTACAGCGGATGCCGAGAGAGAAAATGTCGAAGATAGTACTACATAGAAAGCTTATCGAAAGAAGACGGAGGGGAAGACCAAGGGCGAGGTGGATGGTGAAGGTGGAGAAAGATCTTAGGAGTATGGGTGTCGGCGAGTGGAAGAGGGAGGCGATGGAGAGAACCCGGTGGAGAGTAGTTGTGAGCAATTTTGAACAGTATTATGAATACGAAATGTAAATGAGGCCCGAGGCCTACAAGGCCTGTAGCGCTGTTTAATAACAATAATAATGTGATGCAGAACTTTATCAATAATACATTTTTTGTAATATGTAAGATAAACTTTTTGGGACACACTGTGTATGTATGTATGTATGTATGTATGTATGTATGTATGTATGTATGTATGTATGTATGTATGTATATGTATATGTATATGTATATATATATATATATATATATATATATATATATATATATATATATATATATATATATATATATATATATATAATATATACACGCTTTTTAACAAAATATCCCAGTACACAATCGTTTTCCGTTTGGTCTGAAAGATGCGTGGAATGCAACAATTTCCTGGCGTTGCTGTCCATCCATCGGCCGCAGGCCAAATTCCGTATATGGTCAGCCAAATCGGCAAATCGGCGATTTGTATGTGTTCGACGTGCTTATTCCATTCACCTATCTGGCGGGTGTTACATGCAGTGTACGCAACAACTACTAGACGATAAACAAACTAATATTCTAAACGAAGATATTTCAATTTTTTTAAGTTTTATTTTTTATAGAGTTTACGGTATCGTGTAAAAGCTGTTAAAATTACAGTTGTTGCTTATATTTTTTCGGGAAGTAAATTGTCCTATTATTCGCTGATTAAAACATTTGTAACTATAGACAACTTTGACCTCAATCTCTGGTCTGTCAAAATTTTACGTACCATGGACTATTTTAAATTAATTATTTAAGGAAAAGTCGCAGACCTCAAAAACTATGTTTGTCCATAATTATCGACCATACGTTTCTAGAGTTGTTTTAATTACATCCAAAACAAACTCTTGAGATTGCCCATCTAAATAATCACGCTACAGCGGTTTTCAATACATATTTGAGGGAACATTACTCTTTCTTGGGTCGGAAAAATCGACTTGTTAGAAAGTATATTATTGGAAAGTATTATATTTCAATAATATTCCCTGAAAATTTCAGAGGAAAATTTCAAATACTTTCGAAGTTATAGACGATTATAGTGTAAGGCAGGCCAAATCGACCGCGCGGCGTGCCAACTTACCTTTCGGTCGTTTACGAAGCTTTTGCTCTACCTGCGTCGAGCATCTGCTGCTACTTTTATGGGAGAGCTTACTATAATGGGTATAATATTTTTTCAGTCTGAGGCAAAACTGTAACTCCAAAGCAAACGGTACGCTAGCCTGCTCAGTTCGGAAATAGCGCTCGCAGAGCTCAGTAAACGTCTCGGCTAATATTGTGCAAAATGAATAAAAAATGTGGGAAATTTAGTTCGAAGCGAGTGTGCAGATAACGTAAAAGACAGTTTTATGGTTATAGATTTTCAGAAGAAAGTATTTCTAATTTTGCCAGTACATCTGCAGAAAAAATTGAAAAAACCTCTGATTTAAGTCCAAGCACTGATTCGACTTTTAGTTATTTTATAGTACAATTTTTAGTTTTTACAACAAAAGAGACGAAAGAACACTTGAGAACGAGGCGTATGAGGAGTCGGAAGGAATTTTGTATGCAGAAGGCAAAACTGATTGAATGTAAGTAGATTTTATATGTGAAGATTCGTTTGTCAACACTTTAAACGCATCTTTTTCAAGACAAGGTTTTTGTAATCGGCGTGCACGATAACTTAAAAATCATTTAACCGATCGGTCTGAAATTTTAATATGTTCTTCTAAACAACTATAGCCCTAGTATAAACTAGAATAAAAAAGATTAGTTAATTTTTTCAATTTTTAATGTTTTTTTTTTTAAGAAAAAAAAATGCTATTTTTGTGACCACCAACTTTGGAGGTCCACCATTTTGTGAATTTTTGCTCAAACAAACTAATCGTAGTCTATACTGGGGCCATAGTTATACTTTTTCTAAGGACGTATTTTTTTCAGACGTTCCAGTGAACCTCAATCGTGCACGCCAGCAGATCAAAATTTTCAAAATCGCTTCCATGAAGCTGCAAACAAAAACCCTCTAAAAAATTATGTAAAAATTTTTTTCTTGTATTTGAAGACTTAAAATATCTGTCAGAAAAATTACGGACTCAAAAAATGTTTTTTTATTAATTTACTAGTCCCATAAAGATTATTAAAATTTTCGACCGAGAAAGCGTAATGTTCCCTTGAAGGAAAAAAAGGTGTAAGACCCTAAATTAGGACTATAAGGTGGGTGTTGTAACTCGGTGAATACATAGCGTTTGGTGACAGCTTCAACCCGCTTTAAGTTTTAGCTCGTCCTTTCCCAAACCTCTCCATTTATTACGAATCCTTTTTCTATCTATTTAATAGGGAAAATTCCTTAGCAGTCTCAAAGAACAACATCGCATATACCGGATATCATTTTATAATTAACTATCGTTATTTACGAAGAAAAATGATCTTTTAAATGTACGTACATATATCTCCATGATCAAATGGCATATGATTATGTAAATATTGGCCTATTACAGCTTCAGACGTAAGACCATGTGTGCCATGTGGTGACATTTTCCAAACAAAAACAACTTAATACCTACTTAACAATTATTTTCGTATTGTACCACTGTAACAGGACCGAATCCAAAAAATTGTCACTTTAAAATCCAGTCAGCATGATGTAGTCTACTTAATCCTCATGTGCCTCAACAATATGTATATGTATGTATGTATATGTATATGTATACGAGTATGTATATATGTATATGTATATGTATGTATATACAGTCCCTGGCCAAATTATTAGACGCACTGTATTTTTTTTAGTAATTTTATGTTTCTTAAGAGTTTTTATGCAATAATGGTATATTTAAACTACAATATTATTGATTTTTATTTAAAAGAATTGTTGTAGACTACATATTTGTATTTATTTTTAATATATGGCAACACTGTGCTGACAAAGTGATACATGAACGTAAATAAGTACAAACCTGTATCAGTCGCGATCGGAATCGAGTCAGGTACGGACGTGTTTCTGTGGCTTTATGGACTGTGATTGTTTGTTTAACAGTTTTATACTACTCAGTTATTAGTTTATTTTGTATGCAGTGTTTTAAAAAAGTAATTGGACTATTTTCATTATGGGTAGAAAAGGCGATCTTTCACCACGTAAAAAAGCTGAAGTGAAGACCCTTGTGATTGCGAAAACATTTACAAACCGAAAAATATCACGAAGATTGGAGGTTTCTGAAGCTAGTGTACGACGCATAAAAAAGAAAATTGAGTCAGGGAAGGAATTAAGCCCGAAAAGAAAGAAAAGATGCGGTAGAAAACCAATTTTCACTCCACGGTCAGAGAGATGTTTGAAGAAAATTTGTGTAGAAAACAGATTTGCTACCACAAAGGTAATAAAATCACAACTCCAGGATGCTAGCGTAAATGCTTCTGAGCGCACTGTTCGAAGAAAATTGAAAGAATTAGATTTTAAGGCCTGTCGCCCCCCGCCAGGAAGCCCAAGTTAACAGCTGCAATGAAAGCAAAGCGCCTGAAGTGGGCCAAACAATGGCAAGACAAAGATGTGGACTTCTGGAGATCGGTAAGATACAGCAATTTAATCAATAATTGATACATTATTATCATTTTCAGTTAAATAAAGCAAATAAACATGGAAGTTTATATATTTTTCCTATTTTGACAGGTCTGCTTCAGTGACGAAAGCACATTCGAAATTTTGCAGAATAAAGCTCAGTATGTGCGTCGTCGTCATGGAGAAAAGTTTCATCCTGATTGTGTCGTCCCGACGGTTAAACGTCCCACCAAAGTGATGATTTGGTCAGTCATAAGCGGCAAGGGCACTGGACGTCTGTACGTCGTCAAAGGAATAATGAGGCAAGATCAGTACAAAGAAGTATTACAAAATCGGTTGATTCCGCAGCTCAGAGAATGGTTTCCAAATGGGGAACCATTCACTTTCATGCAAGATGGAGCTCCCTGCCACACTGCTCGGTCTGTTAAAGCTTTTTTGGCAGAAAAAAATATCCCTCTGTTGGATTGGCCCTGATATGAACCCCATTGAAAATGTGTGGGAGCTGATGAAAAGAGAAGTGGCTAAAGATGTAATTACTAACAAAATCCAGCTCCTAGAAAAGATTATTCAAATGCAGGAGACAGTACAATCTTGCATTGATAGCATGCCGCGCAGAATTAAAGCTTTGATAGCGGCTAAAGGTGGCTCAACTAAATATTGACTTTTACTAACATTAATTTCACTTTTCTTTAAAACTTAATAAACTTATGCTTTTCTAAATTAATGCTGTTTTATTTATGTCAAATAAATAGGTAATTGATTGGATAATATAAAAAATAAAAAACAAATCAATTTAAAAAAATAATAAAACGGTACAATATCACTCGGTAATTAATATTTTACATGAAATCTTGCAGTGCGTCTAATAATTTGGCCAGGGATCGTATATATATATATATATATATATATATATATATATATATATATATATATATATATATATATATATATATATATATATACAGTAGAACCCCGGTTATCCGAGGTAACGTGGGGGGCACCCTCCTCGGATAACTGAAAACTCGGATAATCCAGATTTGTTTTTTATTCATTCAAAAAATAAACACCAATACTTTAAACCGATGTATTAACGTTTTTTAACATATAAATAGGTACATACATTATAAAACAGTGAAAATATGCGCTTCTGTTTTATATTGCATCTTCTTTTTCTCGCTGCAATGTTTCTCCATCTATTAAGAAGAAGCAAATCGGCTGGGGTTGCCTTTGGTTGTTGTTCGATATACCTCAAAGCTTTTTCCAAAGAAGCAAAACCTTCTTGATGAGAGATCTTAGTGGGAGACTGTTCATCCACTGCCGCTTCGTCATCGTCATCTGATTTTTCAGCTTCCGGAAAGGCATTCGTTATTTCTTCAATACTCATTTCTTCTCCTAAATCATCTGCTGAAATCCATTCAACAACATCTTCTCTTGTCACATTTTCGCAACCTTTTAATTTTTGCATTAATTCAAATAAACTTTTTTCTTTTTCTTCTAGCTCGCTGTCAAAATTTGAACAGGACATTTCTCCATGGCTTCTCAATTTCAAAGCTAATTCATTTAATGGAGTATCATCTTCACTGTCATTATAGTCCTCAAAATCAATAACTTTTGACCAAGATTTTTGAATAGTGGTAGTACGCACAGAATCCCAAGCTTGTGTAACCTTTCTCATCCCATTGATAATATCCTCCTTTCTGTGTATTCTAACAAATGTTCAAGATATAAACGCCTATAATTTTTTTTTAATGTTTTCGAGGATGCCTTGATCCATTGGTTGCACTATGCTGGTTACATTTGGAGGAAAAAATTTTACAACAATTTCGCCCACATGAAGTCCTTCTCCAGGATGAGAGGAGGCATTATCCATTAACAAAATTGCTTTAATAGGAAGACGGTTTCTGTTCAAAAATTTAGTCACAGATGGCATGAACTCTTCTTCAAACCAGTTAGTAAATAAGGTCGCATCCATCCATGCGCTCTTCTGACTTTTGTAACAGACTGGTAAGGCTTTGGGTAAGATGTCTTTCAAAGCTCTTGGACGTGCAGACTTGCCAATCACCATCAGTGGGATTTTGTGCTTGCCAGATGCATTGGAACATACCATTATAGTTAATCTTTCCTTACTTCGTTTGTGCCCAGGAGCTGATTTTTCCTGTCGAGATGCCAATGTTTTTGATAGAAGCATTTTATAATTCAGACCAGTTTCGTCACAGTTTTAAATTTGATCACATGTGTATCCACAATCTTCGATTTGCTTTTAAAGTTCTGCTTAAACTTCTCAATTGATGACACATCAGCAGAAGTTTTTCACCACATACAGTCAGTTGTCGTACACCGTACCGTTTTTTCCAGCGGTCAAGCTATCCAGAACTGGCGGTAAACTGATCTATCTCTGGGAATTGCCTACTAATCATTATTGCTTTCTGTTGTAAAATTGGACCTGACAGAGGCATACTTTGGGATCTCTGTTGGTTAAACCACATGAATAAAGCTTCGTTCTTCTATTTTTGTGCGGTTTCTTTTCCAATCTCCAACTGTTACCTCACCTACTCCATAATCACGTGCAACAACTATAATTGTCTCTATTGCTTCAATTCTTCTGATGGCTTTTAATTTTTCTTCAATAGGAACGACGATTCTTTTACGCTTGTTTTGCTCCATTATAATACGATAAACAAAAATTCAAACAAAGCAGTTCGTATTAATTACACTTAACTACCAGAACTCCAACCAAATAAATTATGTGAGTATACTCGTACTTCTCCGTAGTAAATGCTATAACGTACTGCATTCACGCAAATTTACATGCCGAAAGAGTCCAAAAACATAAATAGGGGAACCCCTCACACGGGCCAGGGGGATTCCCCGAAGACTCCGACGATTTTAAATGGAAATATGTACATACATATTTTAGAAGCTCGGTTAATACGCAGCATAGACGCGCGTACCTCGGATAATCAGGTTCTTAGATTGGCTCGATTAATCCGGAGCTCGGATAATCGCGACTCGGTTAATCGGGGTTCTACTGTATGTATATATATATATATATATATATATATATATATATATATATATATATATGTTTATTTTGACAGACATTTGAAGTGGGACTTTCACATAGATTATGTTTGTAATAAAATTAGAAAGTTAATGTATAAGTTCAGCATATTAAGGCAAAGCTTATCGCAGAAATCTATCATAAATATCTATAAGGCTCTCGTGGAATCCACTATTAATTATGGGGTGTGTATTTGGGGGGCTGCCTATGATACCATCTTAAATACTCTTGAGCTAACACAAAAGAAAATTCTTAAAAATAGCCTTATTCAAGAATAAACGGTTTCCTACAGAAACTCTATTTCAAGAGGCAAAAGTTCTGAATGTTTCTAGGCTGTATATAAAATCCGTGATACGGTTGTTTTGTAATAACAAAATCGCGAAGAATATCGTTGGATACTCAATAAACACAAGATATAAGGAAAAACTTTCCATAAGTACAGCTAGGATAACATTTACTTCAGTACAAAAAAACTTGCTTTTTACAGCCCCTAGAATATATAACGCCATACCACGAGCCTTTAAAAATAAACCATTTTCAAGAATAAAGAGACATGTCACTACATGGTTACTTCAGTTAAAGGAAGATTTGTTCTTGACTTTAGTATAGTTGAATTGATTTGTAATCTAACTTGTTTGTAATTTGTTTCATATGTTGCTGTGTATGTAAATTATAAATTTTAAATTTCTTCAATAGGTGCACGCACAAATTCTCGGAATTAATTGTGCACCTAGGTTCATTGTAATTTGATTTCTTTCAAAAATAAAGCATATTATTATTATTATTATATATATATATATATATATATATATATATATATATATATATATATATATACAGTTAATTTGCAAATAAAGTCCGATCAATGATTCTTTGCATGCACGTCATAAATATCTGAATATAGTGTAAACATCCGTCTTGTTGTTAACATTTTAGGTATATTTAAAACTTAAAAACGTAGGTCTTCTGTTATCTGAAGTTATTTACGACATTCGCTCTATTATCTGTCCAGATTATTTGTACATATGCAAGAAAGACAGCGAACAACCTGGGATTTGGGTATAGCTTCATGTTTTAGAAGCCAGTACCGCCGAGTTTATAGGCAATAAAAATAATCGATAATTCTTTGACGGATTGAGGTTACGTCACCTTTAGGTTTAATTTGTGGAAGTGTCTAATGCACGGTTCATTGGACGTCGACATAATAAAAATTGCTGCATCGTCCACGTTTTGTGCGGGAAATTTGTGGTATCCAGGGAGGCTGTTTGTAACAACTTTTTTTAAATAAATAAAGCCCCGTTACAGTTTTACCATAAAATCAAACATAACCAGAATTTCCCACAAAAAACGTGAACAGTGCAGCAATTTTAATTCAACGTATATTGGACCATGCAGTAGACACCCCCTTAATTTTTACCGCAAACGGCCACCATCGTTTCTATCCCATTATTGAATTTTGGAATATACTTGTCAACTAACAAATAGTTCTGTTCAGAGCTCTAATATTTGTGGAATATTGACCAAATACTCTTCATATGAAGCCGCCAAAATGCCCGGAAAACGTTTGAACAGTCAAGCAAGAGATTTTGTGGAGAAATTAATAGTGTATCGGAAAGGAATAAGAAGGGTCCTCTTATATCTCTTAATGCTGTACAAGAGCTAAATAAATCACATAGGTATATCTTTTTAATGTGTTTACAATGTTCTGGTTCCAGAGAGTCGTTGTTGCTTTACCGATTAGTACGAGAAGTGTAGCGAGCATCAAATTTCGTAGTGATAAAAATGAATTGCTTTCAACACCTGGAAAATCACGACCAAGGAAATAAGCTAAGACCCATGATGTAAGTGAAAATTTTAAAATGGACGTTCGTAATACATTATATGATATGTATGCACAAAGTAAGTAGCTATTAATATCTATCGGTTGAAGTGAAATCAAAAGTAAATCATATTGTACTTTTAGAAAAACCTTTTACTATTAACAACTTACGTAAAGAACTGCGACAAAAAGAGATAATTAATGTCAGTTATGGAACTCTTCGAACATTACTTCTGGATTTGAGTTTCAAATTTAAGATAGTTGACAACAGACGAGCATTAATGGAGACACCAAGAATTTGTTCAATGAGGGCAGCTTTTCTTAGAAAGTATATGGAAAACAAAAATGCATACATTGCCCGTCAGCTTGTTTTCATAAAAGAAACATCGATTTTTTCAAAACGCAGTCAAAGGAAATAATGGCAGGATGATAACATTAAAAGAGTTCGTAAGCCTGGGGGATTTTATGGTAAAAGGTTTATTGTTTTACATGCTGGACATAGTGTGGGTTTTGTGGAAAATGCCAATTTACTATTTGCTAGCCAGTCAAAGTCACTTGATTATCATGGAGAAATGAATAGTGAAATGTTTACGAAATGGGTCAGAAACCAGTTGATTCCTAATTTAGGAGAACCATCTTTAATTATAATGGATAATGCTTTATACCATTTAATTGAAGTAGAAAAACAGCCATCTTCAGCATGGAAAAAAGAAGAAATTCTCGAGTGGTTACAAAAGAATAGTTTACCTCATAACAAGAGATATTGCAAAAGCTCATAAAAAAAATCAAAAGAATATCAAATTGATAAATTTTTCAAGAGTATGGGCATGAAGTGTTGAGAGTACCTCCTTATCACTGTCAATTTAATGCAATCGAGCTGATTTGGGCAAATGCAAAAACATTTTATAACAAGCACATTGGTGAAGAGGGATAGGGAGATAAACAAGTACTTCAGATGTGGAATAGAGTCTTAGAAAAGTGTACACCAGAGGTATGGCATGCCAGCGTACAACATACAGAAAACCTGATTCAACAGTGGTATGATCGTGAGGTAATAATCGAAGAGATTCCAGAAATCATTATTCGTCTTGGGAATGATGAAAGCGAGAGTAAAGAATCTACTTCTAAAGATTAGTGTTATTATTCAATTAATAATTTAAATAATACTTATTGACACGTTACAAGCCCCTTGGGTAACATTCATTGTAAATTCTGCAGGACAAATATAGACTTATGTATCTATCTATTAGTTTGATTTGATAAATCATATTAAAATTGGATTATGCAATTTATATCTCCTATTCATACTTTATACCCTCGTCATGAAATATCCTTCTGTTTTTAAAACGTTCTGCGTGATGGATTCTCAAACTTCTAACACCATAGCACAGGGTGCTCAAACGGTCGATCGCGATCGACAAGTCGATCGCCAGTGCTTTTTGAGTGTATCTCAAGAAAAAAATTCCGATATAGAACTATTCACAGATTTTGTTTTAGGTAACTAAAACAAAATGTAATGAATAAACTACTAAAATTTATTCGATCCACAATTAGGCCAGAATAACCCCCTCATCGCTTTCTTTTATCGTAATAACCCCCTGCTAGCGGCAAAAGGCGGCTTTATCAAAGGAACGCGCGGTACTTGTCAAAGAAAAGCCGCGTTTTTGATTCCCGCCGATTTTTCTAGAAACTTCGGGCGACGTGTTTGACGGGGACATTCGAGACTTCGTTCGCGCCGATATAAATGTTGCACCTGCAGAAATAGGAGTCAATCTGAGTTGTAACTTAAAGGCGACACATCGATACAAAGTTTATTAATAAATAGTCCAAAATGAGTGCGGCGAAGAAAAGTAAAACTTATCATTTTAATAACGATTGGGAGGAAGAATTTTTCTTTTGTATGGTAAAGGATAAGTGCATTTGTCTCATTTGTCGTGCGTCAGTTGCAATACCTAAGCGTGAGAACTTAAGAGAAAAGGATTTTCCGTCACAGAGTGAATTAAGAAAACGAAAAGTACGTGATTTGATAACTTGTTTGAAAAAAGAACAAACGATGTTCACAAGACCATCCAAAAAACCTGCAACGATCGCGTCATTTAAAATATCTCATATATTGGCGAAACATAAGAAACCATTTGATGATGGATTGGTTGTGAAGGAAGCATTTATTGAAGCGGGTGAGACTTTATTTGGAGATTTTAAAAATAAAACAGAGATTATGTTTGCTATTAGAGAACTTCAGTTATCTCGTCCGACTGTCACAAGGCGTGTTGAAGTCACGAGTCAGGACATGGCAGATAAACTAAAACATGATATCATGGTATGTACATACTTTTCTTTACAGTTCGACGAATCCACCAATATGACAGACACTGCCCAGCTGTGTATTTTTATTCGACTGGTATTTAATGACATGTCGGCTAAGGAAGAGTTTTTGACAATGATTCCTCTGAAAGGAAAGACCCGTGGCGAAGATATATATGACGTTTTCTTCAATTCTGTAATAAACTACAAGCTACCAATATATAAACTAGTGTGCATTGCAACCGATGGAGCACCAGCAATGACTGGAAACGAAAACGGTTTTGTGGCATTGTGTCGAGCTAATGATGATTTCACTTCATTTTTCTCCTTCCATTGCATTATACATCAACAAGTTTTGTGTTCAAAAGTTCTAAACATGATGGAGATTATGGGCATTGCAATAAAAATTGTGAATTCTATCCGTGCACGTAGCTTGCAACGGCTCTTTAAATTGCAGTTGGAAGATAGTGAGTCAGCTGAACACACTGATTTAGTTCTTCACACGGACGTCAGGTGGTTGAGTCGCGGAAAATTCCTAGAAAGGTTTCAAGAATTATTGCCCGAAATTACAGCTTTTCTGGACGAAAGAGGTGATGACACTCAGATGCTGAAAAAAACGGAAAATGGCTGACTGATTTGGCATTTTTGACAGACATCACAATGCATTTAAACACAATTAATTTGGAGCTTCAAGGTAAAGGAAAAACTATTATTGAGATGACTAGCGCAATAAACGCATTCAAAAGTAAATTGCAACTTATGATAGATCAACTGAAAAGAAAGGATCTGAAAAATTTTCCGTCTTTGAAAGCAAGAATTCCTTAGTGAATTATGATATTTATGAGACAGAATTATCAAATATTTTGGGCCAATTCGAAATACGTTTTTTATGATTTCAGTAAATTGGCAAATATCGCATCATTTATGAGTTATCCTTTTTCGTGTAAAAACATTGAGGAATTAGCTACTGAAATAGCAAGTCAGTTTAACATGGACTCATGTTCTGTTGAAAACGAGTTGTGAAGATTATATCAGATATACATCTCAAAGCCACCGCATCTGATACAAAATTCTGGTGTTTTATATCTGAAGATAAATATCCGAATCTAAGGCAGATCGCCTTTCAACTGACGGCAATGTTTGGGTCAACTTACTTGTGCGAGTCTGCATTTTCTGAAATGAAGATAATTGACTAACTGACGAACATATGTCATCATGCTTGCGATTAGCACTCGGTAATTACGTACCATCTTATGAAAAGTATGCTGAGGACATGCAGTGCCACGCTTCAACATCCAAAGTCACTCTTTAGTTAAGTTTAGACCGTAGAACTCGTTTGTTTTATAAGAACCAATAAACTCGCAATTTTGAATAATTATGAGTTTTTTCATTGACATTTTAGAGCAGACCTACACTTACCTTGACTGAAAAAAATGCATATTGTGCGGAAAACTAATATCTATGCCACGATACACTCTACCTAGACGACAATCCTGCATCACACTTACTTGCAGCCTCTCAGAGTCGATCGATCGTAGTCTAACAATATTGAGGTAGATCGCCAGCAGTTCAAGTTTGTGCACTCCTGCCACAGCAGAAACTGGCGAGTAAAGAAAATTTTGGAGAACATTCGGCGGCTTTAGAGAACGATTAAAGTTATTTTCGGTGAATTATAAACGACGGAAATTGCATGTTCTATTGGGATTCTTCCGCGAAGCAGGAGTCAATACAATGGGTTTATAAAGGCTTTCCACCTCCAAAGACGGTAAAAACTTAAACGTCCTCTGAAAAGTTGAGGGCAGCAGTGTTTTAGAACTGTGAAAGTATTTTGCTTACTGAATATATTGAAACGGATCTACAATTATTGGAGAGGTTATTGAAGGACGATCTACTTACATGGGGTGAAAAGTTCAAAGACTTCGAAAGATGGCAGCACAAACGAAAAAAAAACATAATTTTCAGTTAGTGTCAACTCTCAAAAGATTCGTGTAAAAGTTTTATAATATTTTGTGTATTAGTTTGCGAGTTACAGCGGTTTCAGTGGCGTTACTTTTGATATTGCATATGAAAAGGCAATGTGCCCGACAGGCGCCGCGCACTTTCACGATTAATCAAAAACAACATGTTGCAGATTCAGAGCGATGTTTGGCACTGTTTCAGCGTAAGTGCAGTGGCTGGCACACATGAAAGCCTCCAAAAATACAAACATTAGCTGGAAAAGTTTAGGCACCTTATGTAGTAAAACCTAAACCAATTTATTAGAGCAAAAACACCCAATTCATAGAGAACAGAACGTTAAATGCGTTCTGTTGTTTGCTTGAGATAGTGAAGTACGATTCTGAGTTTCTTTTTAGGCGGTTCCTGAGCTTGTGTGCTATTTTGTTCTTATATTGCTTTTCTTTGGCCTGTATCTGTTTCGTTTGAGTGTTTTTGTATAGATCTTGAGACCAGGCGGTCGGCTATTGATTGTAATTTAGATGAGGGGTGATGTAAATTAGCGTGCCAATACCTTTTGGTGTGTGTTGGCTTTCCTGTAGACTACGTGCTTCGCTTCACCTAAATTAAAACTGGCTTTGTTTTGAGAAGGCTTTAAACACTCTAAATTTATTTATTTTTCCAAAATTACATAAATTAATAAACCCTAAGACGCCGATCATGGACTGTTAAACAGGATTGGTATGTGTACTTATGTACGTGTAGGACAAACTATGATGATTCATTACTTAAACATTTTTATTAATACTTAATTATTCAATTTTTATTATCCTCGTTATAATATCGTTGTATTAATGTTATTTCTTTTTTTAAAAAAAAAGACTTATTTGGGTATTCATTGTGCTCTTTGAATAATGAAACCCAAAATAGTTATGTGTGACCATGGCTTTTGTATTTTAATCATATTAAAAAAACAATTAGGTAAAAAATTACCAAAATCGATCTAGGCTGATGGGGTTCTTTGACAAGTTTAATTTGACTACTTTCTAGTGTGGTTTAGAAGGTTTCAGGGGGAGAACAGGTCAATAAATTTAGTAGAAATCAGTTCTCTTTACCTAATTTGTAAAGGGTGTTAGGCAGGAGTGCATACTGCCGCCAGTATTATTTAATATCTACATGGAGAAAATATTTTAACTTGCTCTAGAAGATGAATGCAGAGGGATAAATGTTAATGGAAAGCCTATAAATAATATTCGGTATGCTAATGATAGCGCAATAATTGCCAATAACATGGAAGATCTGCAAAGTCTAATCAATAAATTGAATGATATTGGCGAGGAGTATGGTCTACGTATAAATACTGGGAAAATCAAAATGACGGAGATTAGTAGACACTCCCAAGAGAAAGCATCTCTCTTTATAAAGGATCAAAAGATTGAGATGGCTGCTAAATTCAAATACCATCGTTCTGGCGTCAACGAACGATGGGATTGTGATGGAGAAGTTAAACTGCGGATTGGAAAGGATACCTTTCTGAAGTTGAAGAAAATGCTGCTTTAAAGATAATTGCCACTCGTCCTACGCCTACGAGTAATAAAATGCTGTCTGGTGGGTCCTCTTATATGGTGTAGAGACAAAGTCGTTAAAAGTGAGATCATTGAATCGTAACGAAGCTTTCGCTATGGATACTGCGACATTTGCTACGAATTTCTTGGGCAGAACATCTAACCAACGAAGAAGTGCTTTAAACCACCTCGGAGGTAGAGAGGCAATTACTTAATATTGTAAAACAAAGAAAGATGTCTTATTTGGGATATATACTAAGAGGTGACCGCTACTCGATTCCAAAATTGGGAAAAATGCAGGCTCGGCGAGGACCCGGTAGAAAGCAGCACTCGTGGCTCCGGAATATCAGGGACTGGTGTGGAGTTTCGGGCGCTGCGTCCATTTTTAGACTAGCAGAGCATAACAACCTCAACACAAACTGAAGAAATGGTATAGAGACCGCGACGTATGTAAATACATGGGACATGAAGAAGAATAATTTGTACGAGGATCTTTTTTAAAGATTCAGTCGTCTTCTGGAAAATTGATGGTGACCGTTTTTGGGGAGTGCAAAGGAATTTTGCTCATTGAATACATTGAAAAAGAGATCACAAGCAATAGAGTGGTTTACGGAAGAGCAAAATTAGAAGCATGCTATTAAAAATGAACCTTCAAATTCATGCAGAACAAACACTCTGCTGTTGTAAGACAATTGCAGGATTCACAAGCTGTGGCTTATTGTGAGTTACGACATCCATTCTACAGCCCTGATTTAGAGCCTCCGAATGTCCTTTCTTTTCATTCAAATATCTGAATAAAGACCTCAGGTGTCCAAAATTACATAAATTAATAAACCCTAAGACGCCGATCCTGGACTGTTAAACAGGATTGGTATGTGTACTTATGTACGTGTAGGACAAACTATGATGTTTCATTATTTAAACATTTTTATTAATACTTAATTATTCAATTTTTATTAATCCTCGTTATAATATTGTTGTATTAATGTTATTTCTTTTTTTTTTAAAAAAGACTTATTTGGGTATTTATTGTGCTCTTTGAATAATGAAACCCAAAATAGTTATGTGTGACCATGGCTTTTGTATTTTAATTATATTAAAAAAAAACAATTAGGTAAAAAATTACCAAAATCGTTCTGGGCTGATGGGGTTCTTTGACAAGTCTAATTTGACTACTTTCTAGTGTGGTTTAGAAGGTTTCAGGGGGAGAACAGGTCAATAAATTTAGTAGAAATCAGTTCTCTTTACCTAATTTGTAAAGGGTGTTAGGCAGGAGTGTATACTGCCGCCAGTATTATTTAATATCTACATAGAGAGAAAATATTTTAACTTGCTCTAGAAGATGAATGCAGAGGGATAAATGTTAATGGAAAGCCTATAAATAATATTCGGTATGCTAATGATAGCGCAATAATTGCCAATAACATGGAAGATCTGCAAAGTCTAATCAATAAATTGAATGATATTGGCGAGGAGTATGGTCTACGTATAAATACTGGGAAAATCAAAATGACGGAGATTAGTAGACACTCCCAAGAGGAAGCATCTCTCTTTATAAAGGATCAAAAGATTGAGATGGCTGCTAAATTCAAATACCATCGTTCTGGCGTCAACGAACGATGGGATTGTGATGGAGAAGTTAAACTGCGGATTGGAAAGGATACCTTTCTGAAGTTGAAGAAAATGCTGCTTTAAAGATAATTGCCACTCGTCCTACGCCTACGAGTAATAAAATGCTGTCTGGTGGGTCCTCTTATATGGTGTAGAGACAAAGTCGTTAAAAGTGAGATCATTGAATCGTAACGAAGCTTTCGCTATGGATACTGCGACATTTGCTACGAATTTCTTGGGCAGAACATCTAACCAACGAAGAAGTGCTTTAAACCACCTCGGAGGTAGAGAGGCAATTACTTAATATTGTAAAACAAAGAAAGATGTCTTATTTGGGATATATACTAAGAGGTGACCGCTACTCGATTCCAAAATTGGGAAAAATGCAGGCTCGGCGAGGACCCGGTAGAAAGCAGCACTCGTGGCTCCGGAATATCAGGGACTGGTGTGGAGTTTCGGGCGCTGCGTCCATTTTTAGACTAGCAGAGCATAACAACCTCAACACAAACTGAAGAAATGGTATAGAGACCGCGACGTATGTAAATACATGGGACATGAAGAAGAATAATTTGTACGAGGATCTTTTTTAAAGAATCAGTCGTCTTCTGGAAAGTTGATGGTGACCGTTTTTTGGGGACTGCAAAGGAATTTTGCTCATTGAATACATTGAAAAAGAGATCACAGGCAATAGAGTGGTTTACGGAAGAGCAAAATTAGAAGCATGCTATTAAAAATAAACCTTCAAATTCATGCAGAACAAACACTCTGCTGTTGTACGACAATTGCAGGATTCACAAGCTGAGGCTTATTGTAAGTTACGACATCCATTCTACAACCCTGATTTAGAGCCTCCGAATGTCCTTTCTTTTCATTCAAATATCTGAATAAAGACCTCAGGTGTCCAAAATTACATAAATTAATAAACCCTAAGACGCCGATCCTGGACTGTTAAACAGGATTGGTATGTGTACTTATGTACGTGTAGGACAAACTATGATGTTTCATTATTTAAACATTTTTATTAATACTTAATTATTCAATTTTTATTAATCCTCGTTATAATATTGTTGTATTAATGTTATTTCTTTTTTTTTTTAAAAAAGACTTATTTGGGTATTTATTGTGCTCTTTGAATAATGAAAACCCAAAATAGTTATGTGTGATCATGGCTTTTGTATTTTAATTATATTAAAAAAAAACAATTAGGTAAAAAATTACCAAAATCGATCTGGGCTGATGGGGTTCTTTGACAAGTCTAATTTGACTACTTTCTAGTGTGGTTTAGAAGGTTTCAGAGGGAGAACAGGTCAATAAATTTAGTAGAAATCAGCTCTCTTTACCTAATTTGTAAAGGGTGTTAGGCAGGAGTGCATACTGCCGCCAGTATTATTTAATATCTACATAGAGAAAATATTTTAACTTGCTCTAGAAGATGAATGCAGAGGGATAAATGTTAATGGAAAGCCTATAAATAATATTCGGTATGCTAATGATAGCGCAATAATTGCCAATAACATGGAAGATCTGCAAAGTCTAATCAATAAATTGAATGATATTGGCGAGGAGTATGGTCTACGTATAAATACTGGGAAAATCAAAATGACGGAGATTAGTAGACACTCCCAAGAGGAAGCATCTCTCTTTATAAAGGATCAAAAGATGGAGATGGCTGCTAAATTCAAATACCATCGTTCTGGCGTCAACGAACGATGGGATTGTGATGGAGAAGTTAAACTGCGGATTGGAAAGGATACCTTTCTGAAGTTGAAGAAAATGCTGCTTTAAAGATAATTGCCACTCGTCCTACGCCTACGAGTAATAAAATGCTGTCTGGTGGGTCCTCTTATATGGTGTGGAGACAAAGTCGTTAAAAGTGAGATCATTGAATCGTAACGAAGCTTTCGCTATGGATACTGCGACATTTGCTACGAATTTCTTGGACAGAACATCTAACCAACGAAGAAGTGCTTTAAACCACCTCGGAGGTAGAGAGGCAATTACTTAATATCGTAAAACAAAGAAAGGTGTCTTATTTGGGATATATACTAAGAGGTGACCGCTACTCGATTCCAAAACTTATTCTTCAGGGAAAAATGTAGGCTCGGCGAGGACCCGGTAGAAAGCAGCACTCGTGGCTCCGGAATATCAGGGACTGGTGTGGAGTTTCGGGCGCTGCGTCCATTTTTAGACTAGCAGAGCATAACAACCTCAACACAAACTGAAGAAATGGTATAGAGACCGCGACGTATGTAAATACATGGGACATGAAGAAGAATAATTTGTACAAGGATCTTTTTTAAAGAATCAGTCGTCTTCTGGAAAGTTGATGGTGACCGTTTTTGGGGACTGCAAAGGAATTTTGCTCATTGAATACATTGAAAAAGAGATCACAAGCAATAGAGTGGTTTACGGAAGAGCAAAATTAGAAGCATGCTATTAAAAATAAACCTTCAAATTCATGCAGAACAAACACTCTGCTGTTGTACGACAATTGCAGGATTCACAAGCTGTGGCTTATTGTGAGTTACGACATCCATTCTACAGCCCTGATTTAGAGCCTCCGAATGTCCTTTCTTTTCATTCAAATATCTGAATAAAGACCTCAGGTGTCCAAAATTACATAAATTAATAAACCCTAAGACGCCGATCCTGGACTGTTAAACAGGATTGGTATGTGTACTTATGTACGTGTAGGACAAACTATGATGATTCATTACTTAAACATTTTTATTAATACTTAATTATTCAATTTTTATTAATCCTCGTTATAATATTGTTGTATTAATGTTATTTCTTTTTTAAAAAAAAAAAAGACTTATTTGGGTATTCATTGTGCTCTTTCAATAATGAAACCCAAAATAGTTATGTGTGACCATGGCTTTTGTATTTTAATTATATTAAAAAAAAACAATTAGGTAAAAAATTACCAAAATCGATCTGGGCTGATGGGGTTCTTTGACAAGTCTAATTTGACTACTTTCTAGTGTGGTTTAGATGGTTTCAGGGGAGAACAGGTCAAGAAGTTTAGTAGAAATCAGTTTTCTTTACCTAATTTGTAAAGGGTGTTAGGCAGGAGTGCATACTGTCGCCAGTATTATTTAATATCTGCATAGAGAAAATATTTTAACTTGCTCTAGAAGATGAATCCACAGGGATAAAAGTTAATGGAAAGCCTATAAATAATATTCGGTATGCTAATGATAGCGCAATAATTGCCAATAACATGGATTGATTGATTGATTGATTGATTATTTTAGTTTGGCGCGTCGATATCGAGGATCATTTGGCGCCATAAGTAGGATGTTTAAATCTTAGAAAATAATTGTGTTTCTTCGAAGAATTTGATCAAACTGGAGATATTTGTAATATTTGGAATCAGTAACATGGAAGATCTGCAAAGTCTAATCAATAAACTGAATGATATTGGCGAGGAGTATGGTCTACGTATAAATACTGGAAAATCAAAATGACGGAGATTAGTAGACACTCCCAAGAGGGTGCATCTCTCTTTATAAAGGATCAGAAGATTGAAAAGGTTACTAAATTCAAATATCTTGGCTCTGGCGTCAACGGACGATGAGATTGTGATCGGGAGGTAAAACTGCGGATTGGAAAGGATATCTTTCTAAAGTTGAAAAATATACTGCTTCAAAGATAATTGCCACTCGCCCTGTGCCTACGAGTAATAAAATTCTATGTCTGGCCAGTCCTCTTATATGGTGTAGAGACATAGCCGTTAAAAGTGAGATCATTGAATCATAACGAAGCTTTCGAGCTATGGATACTGTGACGTTAGCTACGAATTTCTTGGACAGAATATCTAACCAATGAAGAAGTACTTTAAACCACCCCGGAGGTAGAGAGGCAATTACTTAATATCGTAAAACAAAGAAAGGTGTCTTATTTGGGACATATACTAAGAGGTGACCGCTACTCGATTCCAAAACTTATTCTTCAGGGAAAAATGCAGGCTCGGCGAGGACCCGGTAGAAACCAGTACTCGTGACTCCGGAATATCAGGGACTGGTGTGGAGTTTCGGGCGCTGCGTCCATTTTTAGACTAGCAGAGCATAACAACCTCAACACAAACTGAAGAAATGGTATAGAGACCGCGACGTATGTAAATACATGGGACATGAAGAAGAATAATTTGTACGAGGATCTTTTTTAAAGATTCAGTCGTCTTCTGGAAAATTGATGGTGACCGTTTTTTTTTGGGGACTGCAAAGGAATTTTGCTCATTGAATACATTGAAAAAGAGATCACAAGCAATAGAGTGGTTTACGGAAGAGCAAAATTAGAAGCATGCTATTAAAAATGAACCTTCAAATTCATGCAGAACAAACACTCTGCTGTTGTACGAGAATTGCAGGATTCACAAGCTGTGGCTTATTGTGAGTTACGACATCCATTCTATAGCCCTGATTTAGAGCCTCCGAATGTCCTTTCTTTTCATTCAAATATCTGAATAAAGACCTCAGGTGTCGAACATTTTCCTCAGATGAGTTGAAAGCTTCTCTAACGTTATGTTTTGAGACGTTTGGGTGGAATGCAGCAATTTAAGGGGTATAGCCACTCCAGGTCTCAGGAAAATAACCGACTAGGTGCAAGTAGGACTAGCGCAATTAGTGTTGATTGCTTTTAAAATAAACATTTTTGTTACGGAGAAATTACTTCACAAAACACATCCCAAATGAGTTTTCACAAATTTTGTTTCCGATCTTTGTTGAAAACTGATGACCTTGAATTTTTTTTTTTATATACTAGATAAATTACTACTCAATATATATCACCACTACACCAAACACTTTATTTTTGCACTCGACGCGCGTTTCGCTAACCATGTTAGCTTCATCAGGAGCGATGATTGACTAAAGCTAAAACTACAAATCTACCCTATTTATACTTAGTCTAACCCTTGAATTACTCAAGCGGAACTAATGACATAGGCAAGGCCCTCAGTTCCGGTCAAGTACCCAGTAGAGGGGACTATAAGGAATAGGCCCTCTGTCTTTATTTAAACTACTTTTACATTATATGATTTCCATACTTTCGTATGCGTTCAACAATCTCCTATCAGACACATTTTTTATTAATCTTAGATTATCTAATGTTACAGTATGATCAGCTTCAAGGGCATGTTCGGCAATGCTAGACTTTTCTGTTCTATTGTATCTTAAGTGTGCTAAATGTTCTTTAAATCGTGTTTTAATTGACCTTTTAGTTTGCCCAACATACTTTTTGTCACAATCATTACAACTAATTTCATAAATTCCACTTTTCTCACAATTAGGAATCTTATCTTTGGGATTTCCTAAGATATTCCTCAGATTGTCTGATGACTTATAGACTAAGGTGAGGCCTACCTTATTAAATACCTTATTGAGTCCCTTGCTACATTTCGGATTATATGGTATGGAGACATATTTGGTGTTATTTCCTTCGCGTGTAAAAAAGGTGGAATTCTGAATATTAAACCTAAATTTATGTCTATTTATTAGCTTATTTACTAAGTCATCGTCGTAAGCATTAACTCTAGTTATATTTCTAATACGATTCCTTTCTTTATTGAAGTTTACTCTGTTCAGTGGGAAAGTGACCAAACGATGAACTAAAAAATGTAATGAGGCTAATTTATGTTGTTTGCAATGAAATGAATCATTAGGAATATATCTATCTGTTACTGTATCCTTCCTATAGATATCAAATTCTAATCTATTATTATTTTTAATAATTAAAATATCTAGAAAAGGCAATTGTCCTTTGTTCTCAACTTCGTAAGTGAATTAATGGAATCATACCGGCTATTTAATTTAGAAACAAAATTATTAATATTTGCTCTCTTTGTATCAAAAATCGCGAAAATATCATCCACATACCTATACCATACCCTTGGGAAATATTCGAATTCTTCACTGGCTTCGATTTCAAACTTACTCATGAATAAATTGGCTATGAAGGGTGACAAGCAATTACCCATAGCTGTTCCTTCTTTCTGAACATAAAATTGATTGTTATATTGGAAATAATTTTGTTCCATACAAAGTTTAGATAATGTTAAGTATTCACGAATAATTTCGTCTTCAAAGTCATTCATTCTAAGTAATTCTTCGAGATATTGTAAAGTTTGTGGAATTGGCACACTTGGAAACAAAGAACTAACATCAAAAGAAATTAAGACTTCACCTTCATTAAGAACTAGATTTTTTGTTTTATTGTGAATTCTAACGAATTCTTCACTGCGAAAGTATTTAATGGTAACTTCTCAAGTTCTTTTGATAACCATTTGGATATTGAATATGTAGGTGATCCGACCGATGAAACAATGGGTCGCATTGCTTTTCCAGGTTTGTGAATTTTGGGTAAGCAATACAATTTTGGTATGGTCGGATTACTCACATTTAATTTAAATTTTAGCGAATCGGAGACAAGGTTCTTACATTTTTTTAAAGAATTTTTAACCTCTGATATCATTCTCGGTAATGGATTTCTTATTAACTTTTCATAAGGGCCAGATTCGATAAGATTATCTACGCGTTCAAAGTAATCTTTCTTATCCAATATAACAACCTTATTTCCTTTATCCGCTTTTAAGTAGAAGATATCTTTCTTTTTCAATCCTTTAACTACTTTTATGTTTTTTCGTGAATTAGAATTTGTGTTGTTAACTATGTTTTCGAGATTTGATTGCGACATGCTTCCCTAACAAAGGATTTACTATTTTCTGGAAGTGTACTAATGGAACTTTCAATGTGAGCAACTATTTCTGACAAATTATCTCTAGGAGGGGGGGGTACTACAAAGTTAAGACCTTTGTTTAAGATGCGAATTTCATTGCGTGTAAAGGATTGAGATGAATGATTTTCTACAATATTTACGAGTTCCTGAGGACTTCGGTAAGAGCTTTTTTAATTTTTTACTTAGAATAGAGAATTTCTTTTTATATTGAATATCAATAACTAAAAACATTTTCCTCTGGAACTCGCTCCATACTTCATATTCAATATTGTTTAATCCTGAAGTAAGTTTTTTGAATATTCTGTATGATTCTACTTCTAACATACTACGTTTTGTGTACAAATTCTTGATTTAAATAGGGTAGATTTGTAGTTTTAGCTTTAGTCAATCATCGCTCCTGATGAAGCTAACATGGTTAGCGAAACGCGCGTCGAGTGCAAAAATAAAGTGTTTGGTGTAGTGGTGATATATACTAAGTAGTATCATTGTGCCAAAGATTCCACATTCCCAACTAAGTACTAGATAAATTATTAAAGGCAATGAACTCGTGATAATTTTCGTTCAATCTACACCCTGTGGAGAATATTCCAGAAGTTTTTCAAAATTTTTTGATCAGTACTTTTCGAGATAAGGGGGGGCGCGTCTTACATTATATATATATATTTTTAAACTCGTGTTTTTACAAACTTTCATTTGACATCCCAGTGGATGACCTGGTGAATTTTTTTTTACTTCCGATTTCATCTCCCAAAACTAACCTTTTAAGTCAAAATTTAACTCTTAACACTACACAGCTCTGCTGGGGCTATTAAATCCTATATTAGTGTCAAATTTCACCTTTCTAAATCAAATAATTTCGGAGAAAATCGGGTGTGACACACGGACGGACACCGAAGTGATCTTATTCCGTACGGAACACTAAAAAGGGTAATTTCGGGAATTTTTTTTTTCAAGAGTATAATAAACGCAGTTGAAAATTTATTTGAAGTACTTTATTAAACAAATATATAAGTGTACGAAAATACTTTTTTTTACCTTTTTAATTCAAAATGGCCGCTTCAGAATCCAAGACGATAAGACACGCACCTTTTTCAAATCGGGCGAAATGACACCTGCCACAAATCTTTATCGATTCACGTGAAATCTCGAGAGTAACTTCTCAAATACATTATCTAACGAAAAGCGTACGGATTTTGCGATAAGTTATAAACTTCCTTTTTTATAAACAATTTTTCGTGAAATTTTTGGGTGAAAAATGAACAATTTTTTTTCAAATGTGCACCATTTTTCAAAAGAACGATATTTTCAAATTTACGCACGTTTATCTACGAGTTTTTGACATACACTACTCTCAGAAAGTATTTGCCCACCTAGTTATTTCAGTCCCAAGACAACAAAAACCCAGATAATATGTTTTTTAATTTTAATGAATTATGATTTATTTTCACATTATTTACAGTCTAGAAAATCAGAAAAACATTCATAATTTTCCAGGATTTTTTCTCATCTATGTGACCTCTTTGGTTTTAATTACCGCTTTTTATAGAGTTTTAGCATTCTGTCCAGTAGTTTCTTCAGAGTTTTCTTCGATTACTTTAACCTATTTTGCTTGTAAAAGTTCCCACAAGTGATTTTCTGATGTTGGGTTGAGTTTTCGAACACGCCTGTCCAAATGGTCCCACAGCAATTCGATGGGGTTCAAGTCGGGTGATTGTGGAGGCCAAATCATCACTTCCAGGACGTCATCGGATTTCTATTGGTCCAAAAGTTCTCTAATTTGTTTAGCGGAATGTTTAGGGTCGTTGTCATGCTGAAAAATAAATTTCCTCTGAAAAATATCTCTTCCAGAAGAAAGCATTTGAGTTAGCAAAATTTCCTGATACTGTTCTTTTCGCATGATTCCTTCTATCCTAAAGATTTTTCCAACTTTACCGTTGCCAAAACAACCCCAAACCATTACTGCACCTTCACCATGTTTTACTGTAGGCAACTGACAGGCTTCCAACTTCCTCTCTCCAGCTGACCGTGGCACGTAAACTCGTCGATTTGAACCTAAAATTTCGAATTTAGATTCGTCGCTCCCAAAGACGGAATTCTTCTGCTAATCTGTTCTTCACGGTTGTCACGCTAATCTGATGGGAATGGCTCGCCCCAGGTTTATTTGAGCCGTGATTTCTGAGCCTGTATCATTGACAAAGTACTGTTAGCGAGTGGTTGATTTCCAAAAGGGAAATGGTATTTATAGCATAGTTTTTTATCATAAAATGTCACTAGGACTTTCCATAATCCCTAGAAACTTGAAATGATTTCTTACTTCAACTGGAATTCTCAGAAATCGTCTCAAAACGATTATCATGCAAAACTTGGAAATTTGTTCTAATTGGTTTTTAATTTGTGATTTCACCAAAAAGGCTTATCTAAACAATTTTATGATGGACACTTGTTAAGAACAATTAAATTTACCTAATGTAATAAAAGGGTTTAATTAAGTATTAAATTTTGGCAGTCACATTGAAATTTCTAGGGGGGTAAATACTTTCTGACGGTAGTGTATATTAATTAAAAAAATTTGGTTTTTTGTTCTAGGTTGAAATCTACGGGCGCAATCATTTCGCCCGTTTCAGGCCTCGCATAAAAGGCGCCTTGTCGTCTTGAATTCTGAAGGCGCCATTTTGAATTAAAAAAGCGAAAAAAATATATTTTTGTAAACTTAAATATTTGTTTAGTAAATACTTCAAATAAATTTTCGACTGCTTTTTTATACTCTTGAAAAAAAATTCCCGAAATTAGCCTTTTTTCCTGGGACCTGGAGTGGCCTTACCCCTTAATAAATGCTGCACTAAATGTAGACAATAATGTAGAAAAACATGTTATCTTTTTTAAAATTCTGTAAGGTTTCCTTTATAGCAAGGTAAGCTTAAAAAAACTCCGTCGTATTTGGCAAGTAATTTTGATTGGGTAATCAGTTTTTTTAGCCGTAAGGGTCGTAAATGAGTTTTGAATTATCTAAATGTTAAAACCGACAACGAAGTGTCCGCAGTAAATAAAAATTGGCCATCAGCACAAAGGTTACTGCAAAACTGTTGAAATAATCGATTTTTGCGGAATATTTCTGCATATTTTGCGAACCGCCAACATTTTCGAATAGATAATGTATAAATGTCATTGGACTTGCGATGCTGAAAGATATCGAAAATTTGGCATAGATTCCTGTCTACGAGTTACGATTGTATTTTGTTGTGTTATGAAATAAACTATTCGTTGTTTTTACGTTTGTAATTTCATCACGTCTTAACCGATATTGACGTGCTTACATTCTTCTTTTCAATTTTTTACGGTTTAAAAATGTGAGACTGAACTAGTCATGTTTTTTTAAGGAGGTTGAGGCGTTAAACGTAAAATATGAAAACTATTTTGTATAGATTTATTTCGATAGATTAATTAGTTTAGAAATTTTCTATGAAAAATTTAAGGTCTTCAGGAAACTTATTTAAATAAATATCGAAATTAACAATAAAAGGTGTTTCAAAATTTACGCGCAAGAAGTAATTTTGATAGAAAGCACAGGTTTTTAATTAAAAAATGCAATTTTTTTATTGATTCATAAAGTAAACGGTACAGGGTTATGTATGGAATAACATATCGGGTAAATATCCTCCATGGCTTTGCTGGCACATACGAACTCTTTTGTCGAAATTTTCCATAACCGTTTTACATACATGTGGTTTAATTTCGTTGATACAGCGCTTAATTTCCTCTTTCCAGGTCGTGGGCTTGTTGGCATAAACCTTAGACTTTAAAAACCTCAAAGAAAAAAGTCTAACGGCATTAAATCGCATGATCTGGGCGGCCAATTCTGATCACCAAAACGGGATATTACACGACCAGAAAATGACTCAAGCAGTAATTGAATTGTTTCTCGGCTGTATGGCACGTGGCACCGTCTCACAGTGTCTCGACTAGTACAAGCTAGCGGGACAATATTATTTCTTCACTTATTTCAATTATTTATGTATATTTCAGGTATCTTAAGCTATTTTTAAGAAAAAAAGTTGAAAATGTGTACTGTATGTGTATTAATCGAAATATGTAGCTGCAAGACGGAAGTGGTTTACTAATGTGTCTCATTTGTTCACTATAGTCGCTAATTGTTCTTTAATTAGCTACATACGTCTACCTACTCATTATGTGTGAAAAGCACAATCACGTTTGTTTACAAAGAAATTTCTAGGAAAAAAAATAAAAATCATAATGATAGTACCCACATTTATTAATTTACAAAATATTATTTCTTTTAAAATAAATTAGTACAATAACAGTATCTATATATCAATTATTTACAATAACAAGGTGTATAAGTAAAAGAAATATAATATTAAATAACTTATATACTAAGGCATGAATTATAAGCAACTACAACACACAATAAAATAAGAATAATAATTACAATAAAAAAATACTTAAACCTACTAATCACCATCAGATAAGTCGTTATCACCGCTCTCCCATTCAGTAGAATATTCAGAAAGTAAATAATCCTCCTCATTTAATTCGTGATGATGACTTACTGATGGTGTTTCGGATGGCAATGAAGGTGGGATAATCAACTGCAGAACCTCCGATGGCAAAGAAGTAAATTTTCTTCGCGGTAATTCTCTATACGAGTTGATAACAGGATCAGACGTAATTAAAAGCATTCTCAAAAGATCTATATTTGTGGCAATACGTGACCGCTTCCTGGTGTGCCGTTCACGGAATCTACGACAGTCTTTATTTCTTGCCTCCTGGGCTTCTTCGGAGAGTTGTCCAATGGGAAGAAGAAAAGACTTTATAACTTCCGCGCTGTGTACAAGAATTTTATGCACAGTAACCGGCATGGAATACCACGAATACAGATCAAAGTATAATTTTCTAGTATCAACACAAAACTTTTCGAATTCTATATAATTTATGTCATATCCCGATGACAAAGTTCTTAAAATTACATGAAATCTACGAATAAGGTTTACGTGTAATCCTGTAATTTCGCTGCTCAATTCAGCTTTGGAAAAAAATCTACGTGCTGTGTTTCCATCGTTTGTGTTACCATACCCAGGTTTTGGTTTATCTACAATGAGACCCATACGATCTTTAAACACTTTTTGTATCTCTTGTGACCGTTGCTTCACAATAGCTTTATCGTTATCTCCCCTGACTTGCCACTTTTTTATTTCTAAACGATAGCTGATGTGAAGCAAACATTCAAACGTGCGGATCCATGCATGTAAAGTAGATAAACCAAATGCAAGGCGTTCTTCGTTGCTGGGATATTTCTTTGACTCCTCGTTCATAGTAGACGGGGTGGCACCGCAAATATAACACTTTTGTGTTGAAATTGTGTCTGTTAAGGCATTACACACTTTGCCATCAGTCATTGTCAACAACAAATCGTGTTTAACAGAGATATGAGATCCAGCAACGTTACCTAATGTTGGAAGAAGCTGACTTACTTCATCTAAAATTTTAGAAGTTTCTTCTTTCGTAAACTCTTTTGTCTCCTTGGCAAAAATAAACTTAATAGGACGGCAATATAAAGTAGAGGAAGGTCTTGGATTTTGCCAGATCACAGTTTCGCCATCAAGCAGTCTTAAAGGGACAAATGAGTATACGAACAAAAATTCGTCTGTAGCGTTAGTGTTCTCAAATTTCTGCTTATATGTGCTATGCCCCTAACTCCCATCACAGCCCCATTTGCTTACCAACGTATAATATGAACGAGATAACACACTTCTAATGACTTCCGTCTGAGCTTTAACTAATCGTTCAGCCGTTTTTATATCCAAAATCGCGGGAAGTTTAATTTCAGCTCGAGATTCAGTCACAGAAATATAATCGTCAGAAAGACAATAAGAAGCTTTGGACTTACCTAAACTATAAAACGATGGATACACTTGATGTCCCGCTTTCATTGACTATTTTCTTGTTTGTTTATATAAGTGAGAAGTCGATTTCGAGTCCACATAATAAGCTAAAGCTTCGTCTGGTGTTAACTGCCGACTTTGTTCAGAACACTTATTCTTTTCTCTAGTTTCACTGTCCTCGACGTTATGGATCTGTTTAGCAACACTTCGATGCCCTTCTTTTCGAGTAGCTAACTCAGCTGCTGTAATAAGCTCACTTGCACATCGCGATTCCAAAAGATCTTCTACTCTCCGTCTCTTCGTTTTCGTTGATGAGTCTTCAAATGATTTTCTGGGTCGCCCTACGGAAAGAGCCGCTGATGATGTTGAAGTGCACGGCTGGTTAACACATATCTTTATTTCGATTCCGGATCCCTCTAACCAATCTTTATGTTTGAATAGAAACATTTCTTTGTTACACTTTAAAGAAGTCCACTTTTGATTGAATTTTGCTGAAAGGCTTAATATTTTCATTTTGAGTCGTTTTAGAGAATCGTCAGAAACATCAGACATTGAATTTTTCACTTATATAATAAAAAAATGCCACTGTTTCGTTCAGTTTTGTCATGTTTTAGCCATTCTTCAAAAAACTCCATTTTCGTCATAGTCACGACTCGTTCTGAAAAAAATAAAATAATTTTACTTTCGGGCCTTTTCGAGGTCTATAATATATATGAATCTGTGCCTGAATGTTGTAGGTATTACATATAGAAAAATCTAGGTGGATATATGTGGATAAAAAAAGTTGCTACTTTTAAAGTTTACAATTAATGTAAAATTTGCTGGATTTATCTATACATTTACAAATTGATATTACACCAAAAGTAAACATAATTTTTTATAAGAAAATATAAGTCATAATAGAGTAGTACATACCTTCAACAGAATATTCCATCACAAAAAACTCGTTTCACTTTGCTACCAATTTTAAAATATGTTATCACAAGTGTGCATAAAATGCAACTGATTTGCAAATGAAGATGGGTATAAGGGTTACTTTGACCCCCTGATAAGATACCTTTATGAGGTGATAAACAAATTAATTCTTGGAATTCGTTAAATGGGGGGGGGGGGGGGTTGTTTACAAGTCGTTATCAGTGGTTCCTGGAAATTACGTCATGAATATTGTCCCGCTAGCATGTTCTTGCCGAAATCACTGTGCGTCTTGTTGAAACCACATGTCGTCCACATCCATATCTTGCAATTTAGGCACAAAAAACTTGATTATCATACGTTAATACACTTTTCCCACTTTCTGCTAGCTTCTCGATTCCTGTGGCAAAAAACTATTTCGATTGACGTCGAAGGCACTCTTGCACTTTTTCCTTCACCTCTTCATTGTCGGTGAACCTCTTTCAACGTAGGGCATTTTTAAGAGGTTCCAAGTCTGGGCTGTATGCGGGATAAAGCAAGATCTCCCAACCTAGTCCTTGAAGCTTTTCTTTGGTTTGAGGGCATTGTAAATGGTTCTGAATAATATTCTGAACAGTTCTACAACGCATACCCTAACCTCCTGAATTATCATTTCAACAGTAATTCGACTGGTGAGTAGTTGTTTGCCAAGGTCTTCTTTCCTTTTTTGGGTATCGGCTGAACTGTAGCGCAATTCCAGGAGAAAAGAAATATTCCCTTTCTGTAGGATAGATAGGATAGCTTGTCAATCTCTAAAGACGATACAACATTAACAGTGGACTCAAGGAAGGGCGACTGAAAACGATGAATTACGAATTGTTTGAATCTAAGTGTTGTCAGATTTCTAAAATTTCCAATATTCAATGGTTCACTGGCTTTCGCCATATTATTAATCCTGCGTAGTTTTTGATATTAGAGAAGAAAGTAAATGACATTATTTTTATAAGAAACAGCTGAATATTTTCTAAATTTTTACTTTAATAAGTTATAGATAATCGGATATAACATGCTATTAAAATTAAGAAATATAAGCGGTCCAAAACCACAGCCAGTTTTACTAGCAGAGCATGTGTGATCATTTCGATTTTCAGCTGCGCTGCACGAACTCGAAACCCAGTAATTTCTTTTCATAAGACTGGGTTGGAAAGCTGTCCAGTGTTGGCTACTTGTTCTTACCGTGCTCACTGAAGTTTTTTATGGATCGAAAAGATATTATGAATGACATCCTCTTGTCTCTTTTGTTCTGAAATAATCGCTGCCGTGAAGGACAATATCAATCGATGAATTTGCTAGAACAACACCAGTTAGTCCTCCTACAGTAATATCGGGTCTTCCATTAAGGACTTGACAACTTTTTTTTGAAATAAAACGCAACCCATTTGAGACATTTTGAAAATTTTACTATCGGCTTGAAGTACAATCAAAACATTTATGTATGGAATTCGACTTCATTCATATGTCCACCACGGGCACGTTTGCAGCGGTCGATTCGTTGAACCCAATATTCGATGACTCTCTTTCAATATTGGCTCTGAGCTCGTCTAACGACGCAGGCTTGTTAGCATAGACCAATGATTTAACGTACCCCCATAAAAAGAAGTCTAGAGGTGTTAAATCACGCGATCTAGGCGGCCATTCGACGGGACCATTTCTCGATATAACACGTTCACCGAATTTAGATTGCAGTAAGTCGATTGTTACACCCGCTGTGTGGCTTGTGGCGCCGTCTTGTTGAAACCACATATCATTAATGTCTAGCCCATGCAATTGATCAAAGAAATAACGTTGCAATATGCCTCTGTAGCGATCTCCATTGACTGTAACGTGACGGTTATTTTCATCAACGAAAAAGAACGGCTCAATGACACCACCGGCATGAAAACCGCACCAAACAGTAATTTTTTGTGGATGAAGTGATGTTTCTTCAAGCACATGAGGGTTTTCACCTGACCAATAACGCATATTCTGTTTGTTGACGAAGCCGTTTATCCAAAAATGCGCTTCATCACTAAAGATGATTTTGCGATGAAATTGGTCATCTTCTTCCAACATTTCTAGAGCCCAATTCGAGAACGTACGTCGCTTCATATGATCGAGTGGCTTTAGTTCTTGAGTTAACTTTAACTTATAAGGGTGCAGGCTAAGATCCTTTCGCAAAATTAGCCATAGTGTGGTCTGAGCGATGCCCAATTCTTGAGAACGCCGTGAAATCGACTGTTTTGGTTCGTTTGAGATGGACGCTTGAACGGCAGCAATATTCTGGCCACTTCGACCAACCTGTTGTCTCACTGGCACGGGAACATCCAGCAGCGAATATGTTAACTCAAATTTTTTCACTAGACTATGAATTCCTTATCTACTGGGACGAGAATTACGACCAAAAATTGGCGTTAACGCTCTTAAAGTTGCAGTCACCAACTCCAAATTTTGGTAGTAAATTTTAATTAATTGTAAACGTTGTTCGTTCGTGTACCTCACCATGATGAAAATGTTGACTTTACTGAATGTTTTGACGGTTCGGTGATTGACTTAAGGGTGCGTTCACAGTGAAATTTCAAAGTTGTCAAGTCCCAAATGGAAGACCCTTTATATAGTCCAAAGTGCAATTTGGCATTACTGAAGCTTACTTGTGAGTAATTAACAGTAAGCTGTTTACCGCCAACACTTTTAAAATAGGCTAGTTGTAGTAATGGACACCCCTTAGCCCAGATTTAGCACCTATAACACAAAAAATTCATATTTATAGCGTCGGCTTTGGAAAACAATCGACGAAATAACAAAAACAATCTAGGTACCGTAAAGGAAACTAAATTCGATTCGAGACGAATTTTAGATGGACTAAACAAAACGTTTTTTTTTTTTCGGGATTTCATAGCAAATATTCGTCCGATTACATATTTATGACTTAATTTCAATGTCAAATATCTCGTTGTTGTAAAAAAATGTCTGGCTAATACCGGTGAATAATATCGACGGTATAAGCAGTCAAACTTTCTTGTGTTTTTGTTTGTTTTATGTTATTTGTTTGAAAAATCACGCCAAAATGTTGAGGTCAGTTCAGGTATGTGAGGCAAATAGTTATCCGAGAAAATTAATCTTGAAATGGTCGAAGCGAAAACTTCAGAACTCAGAGTCATCTCCTACGAGCAGTTCGGGTTCCAAACTTCATACGGAACCATATACCACACAACTGCCCTCTTCCAATACAACGCCATACAGCTTCAATAGCAAAGATCAGGCTGGAGCTGCCTTTCTAGAAGTTTACAAGGTCTTTAACCGAGTCTGGTACGGCTACCCTATTTACACCACTAAACTGACGACCTCCTTCATCTCGGATCGCACTTTTCTAGTCAGAGTCGATTAGGCCATGCCCGAAATTTATGCCATACGAAGCCGAAGTCCAAGGGTTTGACCTTTCCCCTCACTTATTCAGTATCCTCACTGCAGACATTCTAAAGTCGGTCCAGACCTCCTTACCCATTTATGCAAACATCATCATCACCGCCAACACCAAATTCACTAGAATCATCACCAGCCGCCTCCAACACCACCTAGACAAGTTAGCCCCATCCTAACCCGCCTCACCCTTTATGGCACCAGACTTCAAAGGACCAACAACATCAAACACCTGGCCTCCACTACAACAAGGGGCTAGTATGGAAGGACCACCAGCTCCTAGCCAAGCTCTACTCATTCCTCAGCAAGTCCAGTAAATTATCAACAAGCAAGAAGTTGGCAATTTACAAAACGATCATCAGGACCGGCTCCACCTACTCCAGTCTGGCATGATGCCATGTGTCGCGTATCTACAGATTTACTTTCTAGACCATTTAAAACAAGATGCATCATCGCCAACGCCCCAGGTTTCGTCCGTAACACACAAATCCACCGTGACCTACAGATGCCAACCATTCGGGAATTCATGAGCAACGTTCTACTCAGATTCCTGGATAAATCCATCCGCCATCAAAACTACACTGTCAAAAATGCTTATCGACTCCCACGCAAAGACAGGATGTGCTACCCAGGACCCTCAGACTGCCTCCCAGAACCCCTAACAATGAAACTAGACTAGGTTTAGTTTAAACACCGTAACACCTCAAGAAATATCTTAAGTTTCAAACTGTAAGTGAAATATCTCAAGTCTCAGATATCTTAAGTTTTTTCTCTTTTATATCAGACTCTTATCTGGGATAAGTTAATAAGGTTAATGACATGTACAGGGTGATCATTTTTAGGCGCCGGGCCCCAATTTATGTAAAATTGTTGGATATTTATTTTTTTTAAAATGTAGAATGGTATAGCACATGTCAAGGAGTATACTGAGGTATTTGACATTTGGTAGTGAAATCGACGCTGGACACCGCGACGATCAACATTTTAGAGAGTTTCTGCTGCATAACTTTTTTGCAAAACAAATTAGAAAAAAACAGTTTAAGGAAAAGATGTTGCAAAAAAATGAGGGCTTTCCAATGACGACATATGTCGATGGAAAAAAAAGTTGTTTGGCGTCGCGGTCCCAGCGTCGTTTTCACTACCAAATGTCCAATATGTCAGTATAGTCCTTGACATGCACTATACCAGTCTACATTAAAAATAACCGGTCAAGTGCAAGTTGAACTTGCGCAATTAGTCTTCCGTACGTTGATTGCTTTTAAAATAAAAAATGTTGTAACGAAAGTATAAAATGATCAGGGACTTCACAAAACACACCCCAAATGAGTTTTCAACAAAGTTTATTTCCAATCTCTACTGAAAATTGATGACCTTGAAATTTCTGTTTTTTTTTTATATATACCAGATAAATTATTACAGGTAATGCACTCGTGATAATTTTCGTTCAATCTGCACCCCGCGGAGAATATTCCAGAATTTTTTCAAAATTTTTTGATAAGTACTTTTCTAGATAAGGCGGGTGGACAGCGATTTTTCGCGATTTTTTAAAAATAATACAAAGAAAAGTGCGCGCAAGTATTACATTATATATATATATTTTTTACTCGCGTTTTCACAAGCTTTCATTTGACACCACACTCGATTACCTAGTAAAAAATTTTTTTTTCATTTCCGATTTCACCCCCCAAAACTAACCCTTTAAGTCAAAATTTAACTTTCAAAACTACATGGCTCTGATGAGGCGATCAATTCCTATATTATTACCAAATTTCAACTTTCTGTGACAAATAGTTTCGGAGAAAATCGGGTGTAACAGACGGACAGACAGACAGGCAGACAGACAGACGGACAGACAGACACCGAAGTGATCTTAAAAATAATAAATATCGAACAATTTTCGATAAATCGGGGCAGGGAGTCTAAAAATGATCTTCTGCAGCCTATTCTGTCCATCGTCGGACGTAAGCCGCCCTCAAGTTGTTCCATTCTTCTCCATTGTGTGTTTTCCCCATCCAATCGTGCCCTGCCATCCGTTTTATGTCGTCCGTCCATCTGGTCTGCTGTCTTCCTCTACTTCTCTTATTTTCTCTGGGTCTCCATTCTATAATTCTACGCGTCCATTTGTTATCTTGCATTCTCTTTACGTGTTCAGCCCAATTCGATCTTAGGGTATACAGTCTTTCTATTACATTAGTTACTTTGGATCTTCCTCGTATTTCAGTATTCTGTATACGATCTCGTAGTTTAACGGTTAGCATCAACTCCTTTGTGCTACCTGGAGCTTATAAACAATATTTTTATTGACGGTTTCTGTGCAATACGTTAAAATTGGCATCACGTATTGGTCAAAGGTCTTTGCTTTCAGGGTGTCTGGTATTTCCGACTGGAGTACATCTTGTAGTTTTCCGAACGCCGACCAGGCCAGTAATATTCTTCTTTGTAGGTCTGCTGTCAGACTGTTCTTTGAAAGTTGGATTTTTTGCCACAGATATACAAACGCGTCCACTTTTTCTATTATTTTTCCTTCCAGACTGATCTCCTCTTATTCCTCTATTTCATTTGTTAAATATTTTGTTTTGTTCATGTTCATTTTTGGTCCTCTCTGTTTGGATGCTTCGTTTAGTTCTTCTAACATTTCTTAGAGTTCCATTTTGTATTCTGCTATCAATATTACATCATCGGCAAACCTCAAATGATTAAGTTTCTCGCTGTCGATATTTACTCGTCTTTCTTTCCAGTCCAGCGTTCTAAACATGTCTTCTATTGCCAATGTGAACAATTTAGGAGAGATTGAGTCACCTTGTCGTACTCCACGATATGTCTTGAATTTGTTTGTTTGTATATCTGTCGTTATTTGCATTATGGCGTTTTCATATATATATATATATATATATATATATATATATATATATATATATATATATATATATATATATATATATATATATATCAAAACTCCTGGACAAAATTAACGCAACAATCTGAAAATTAATTTATGCTATGCATATTTTGTTTCGTTGTTCATGACAGAAATCAAAACAATTCGTTTAGATTTACAGTTTTAAAGAGTTTTTTAGACGATAAACAATTTTCTGTAATAATGCGATAGATTTTCTTTAAAAGTAAGCTTATGAATTGTTCCCTTTTCCAAAGTAATACGTTTTTGTGGTAGACTGTTTTATTTTTGACCCCGAAGAATTAGAAAAATGAATCGAACAAGGAATTTAACTGAACACGGGGTAGTGCGAGCCTCAGTTTTATTGGACGAAGGATATTGTCAGAGTTGTTGCCAATTTGTTAGACAAACATCGTTCCACAATAAGTCGTATGGTAAGACGCTTGAATGAAGTAGGAACTTATTCTAGAAGGCTAGGGCAAGAGCGAAAACAATGCACTAGCGACCTAGATGAACGTTTTATAAGACAATATGCTTTAAGAAACAGGACTGTCACTAGTTCTATAATAAGAAACGAACTCGAAGCTGTTCGCAATGTCACAATTTCTTCTAAAACAGTTAGAAGACGGTTAAATGACGCTGGATTAAACAGTAGGAGACCAGCCACTGCGCCCTTGCTTACTATGGAGAACAGAGTTGCCAGGTTACGTTTTGCTCCAAATCACGAAAACAGGTCTGTGGATGATTGGAAACAAGTTTTTTTCACAGATGAAACTAGGGTTAGTCTAAAATATCCAGATGGTCGTGAGTGAGTATGGCGAAGACCAGGAGAGAGGTTTGCTCCTTGCAATATCTCTGCAAGGATTCCATTCGGCGGTGGCTCTGTTATGTTCTGGGGTGGCATCTGCTTTGATGCTCGCACAGAGTTAGTTCCTGTCCGTACGAGATCCATGAATGCTGATACTATCTTAAGAATATTGTAATAGAATATGTGATACCTTTCGGTAATTTTGTGGGGCCCAATTTCCTGTTTATGCAAGACAACGCTCGACCTCACGTGGCTAGGGAGGTACTCGATTATCTTAATCCAAGTTGATATACCGATTATGTAATGGCCACCAAAAAGCCCGGATCTGAATCCGATAGAACATGTATGGGATCACCTTAAGAAAAATGTGAAACGTCATATACCTGCACCTAGAAACCTGAGGGAACTTGAAAATGCAGTTATCACAGAATGGGAGCAAATTCCTCAAGATTTTATCCAAAATTTAATTAGAAGCATGCCTAGGCGCATAAACGCTGTCATCTGAAGTAGAAGAGGCAACACACGCTACTAGTGTCCCAGTTACACCATTAATTTTGCTACTAGTGTCCCAGTTTATTTTTTTCATTATTAAATAATTTCAACGATTTTGTTATTAGGTCTTAAGAATAATTTTAATTCGAATCTTATAGAGAAATTTGGTAGCTAATTCACTTTTAAAGTATCCGAATAAGTTTTTTCTAACTTTTAGTGAAACCAATGTTCATAAAAAATTATTAAAATTAATTCATTATAGAGATTTATATGATTTAATATACTGTTGCGTTAATTTTGTCCAGGAGTGTATATACACAATAGACAATAGACAGTTTATTCATCTACAAAAGTTGTAGATAAGACATGTCAACAAAGGGATGTACATCTTAGGTAATATCAAAAATAATAAAAAAAAAGAAATCTTACTATTAAACACATTAATACACAGTAAATACAAGATATAACAAAAACATAACATACATATTTATAAATATATAATAAAAGACTGTTTTTTAGTCAATTTCCAGTGGAAATTGACTAAAAACAGTCTTTTATTATATATTTATAATGAATTTCCATCAAGTAGAAGCTACAACCATCCAAAATACATATTTATAACAAACAAAATACATACTGAAGATGCTTTAATTAAGTAAGGATGTTATAAAGAATAACATTTACACTCCACCCAGCAGATAACTTTCAAATTCAGTTACAGAATAAAAAGTTTTATTTAATAGTATAGTTTTTATTTGTTTTTTAAAACGTGCCATAGATTCAATCCTTTTTACATTTTCCGGCAGTAAGTTAAATAGTCTACAACGTAAGTAGTGACTAGTTTTTTTAACATATTCATGATTGTGTTTTTCAATATAAAAATTTTCTCTGCTTCGAGTCGTATAACGATGAAAAGATCTATGCGAAATGAAGCTATCTTGGTTTTGATAGATATACATTAAGAGTTTATATATATAAATACTTGTAACTGTTAATATTTTTCTATTTTTAAAGACTTCCCTACAGGACGCGTTATATGGCATACTAACAATTAGTCTCATGATTCGTTTTTTGTATTATCAGCACTCTGTCCAGTTCCTGCGCACTTCCCCAAACCGCCAGACCATAGGATATGGCTGGGTACGCATTAGCGTAATAGACAGTTATGAGATTGGGAACACTTAATGAGTTTTTCAAAGATTTTATCATGAAAAAAACATTTATTTACTCTTGAGCAAACGTCATCTATGTGCAAACTCCATTCGATATTTTTATGTCATTTTTTTTTGCGAAGGGTGCACTAGAAATTGCAGGTTTCATAAACAAAAGATTTTTTTTTCGCGTCTCGGAAGATTTCATTGGCCCAGGTCATGGTTAGAGCAATCTTGTTTTTAATACCGTTGAAGTTATCGGTGAATGGGGATATATTGCAACTTTTACCTTATTTATATAACGCTGCTACTGAGCAATTCTCCAATAGACTGATTGTGTATCGCTTGGAATAGATTCTAAATTTTCTACTTCAGTAATTTAGTAAATTTGCTGTTTAAGCTCAATAAAGGAAATTAAAGCCAATAAATAAAATGAAATGTATTAGATATACGGGGTGTCCTAAAAACCAACGTATTCCCTTCGAGGGCTGATAGACCCGCTCATAACTTACCAGAATATGTAAATATGACCTTAATGAAAAAGTGTCAGATTTTGAGATATTGACAGTTTTATGAATTTCGTGAATATCTACTCCTTAGATCAGTTTATCGAGTATAACAACTACAAATTTTCGTCTTCTAAGACTCTAATTATTGTTACGTAATCTTGAATAACCCTGCTGTGCTAAGCCTGTGGGAAAAAATATTTTTACAAGTATCATGAGTAGAAATTTATAACATTTACACTCCGCCCAGCAAATAACTTTCAAATTCAGTTACAGAATAAAAAGTTTTATTTAATAGTATAGTTTTTATTTGTTTTTTAAAACGTGCCATAGATTCAATCCTTTTTACATTTTCCGGCAATAAGTTAAATAGTCTGCAGCCTAAGTAGTGACTAGTTTTTTTAACATATTCATGATTTTGTTTTTCAATATAAAAATTTTTTTCTGTTTCGAGTCGGATAACGATGAAAAGATCCATGCGAAATGAAGCTATCTTGGTTTTGATAGATATACATTAAGAGTTTATATATATATCGGGTCTTCCATTACGGACTTGACAATTTTTTTTTGAAATAAAACGTAACCCATTTGAGACATTTCGAAAATTTTACTATCGGCTTGAAGTACAATCAAAACATTTATGTATGGAATTCGACTTCATTCATATGTCCACCACGGGCACGTTTGCAGCGGTCGATTCGTTGAACCCAATTTTCGATGACTCGGCCACACATTTCGACGGAAACGGTCACTATCTCTCTTTCAATATTGGTTCTGAGCTCCTCTAACGACGCAGGCTTGTTAGCATAGACCAATGATTTAACGTACCCCCATAAAAAGAAGTCTAGAGGTGTTAAATCACACGATCTAGGCGGCCACCGAATTTAGATTGCAGTAAGTCGATTGTTACACCCGCTGTGTGGCTTGTGGCGCCGTCTTGTGGAAACCACATATCATTAATGTCTAGCCCATGCAATTGATCAAAGAAATAACGTTGCAACATGCCTCTGTAGCGATCTTCATTGACTGTAACGTGACGGTTATTTTCATCAACGAAAAAGAACGGCCCAATGACACCACCGGCATGAAAACCGCACCAAACAGTAATTTTTTGTGGATGAAGTGATGTTTCTTCAAGCACATGAGTGTTTTCACCTGACCAATAACGCATATTCTGTTTGTTGACGAAGCCGTTTATCCAAAAATGCGCTTCATCACTAAAGATGATTTTGCGATGAAATTGGTCATCTTCTTCCAACATTTCTAGAGCCCAATTCGAGAACGTACGTCGCTTCATATGATCGAGTGGCTTTAGTTCTTGAGTTAACTTTAACTTATAAGGGTGCAAGCCAAGATCCTTTCGCAAAATTCGCCATAGTGTGGTCTGAGCGATGCCCAATTCTTGAGAACGCCGTGAAATCGACTGTTTTGGTTCGTTTGAGATGGACGCTTGAACGGCAGCAATATTCTGGCCACTTCGACCAACCCGTTGTCTCACTGGCACGGGAACATCCAGCAGCGAATATGTTAACTCAAATTTTTTCACTAGACTATGAATTGCTTGTCTATTGGGACGAGAATTACTACCAAAAATTGGCGTTAACGCTCTTAAAGTTGCAGTCACCGACTCCAAATTTTGGTAGTAAATTTTAATTATTTGTAAACGTTGTTCGTTCGTGTACTTCACCATGATGAAAATGTTGACTTTACTGAATGTTTTGACGTTGACAGTTCGGTGATTGGCTTAAAGGTGCGTTCACAGTGAAATTTCACAGTTGTCAAGTCCCAAATGAAAGACCCTTTATATATATAAATACTTGTAACTGTTAATATTTTTCTGTTCTTAAAGACTTCCCTATAGGACGCGTTATATGGCATACTAAAAAAATTAGTCTCATGATTCGTTTTTTGTATTACCAGCACTCTATCCAGTTCCTGCGCACTTCCCCAAACCGCCAGACCATAGGACATGGCTGGGTACGCAATAGCGTAATAGACAGTTATGAGATTGGGAACACTTAATTTAATTTAATTTCAAAGATTTTATCATGAAAAAACATTTATTTAGTCTTGAGCAAACGTCATCTATGTGCAAACCCCATTCGAGGTTAGAATCTATTATGATTCCTAAAAACTTTGAGCTATGGCTAATAGGCAAGTTCATATTATTAAATACAATATTTAGGTTTA
>CM032452.1:104491019-104594675 GCA_019049505.1 Pachyrhynchus sulphureomaculatus
ACACAGGTACTTAAAACAGTCACTTTCTTGTCGAACTGCTTGCTTAAACCTAATTTAATATAAAGCGGAGGTAACAAAACTTTTTTAGGGTCGATTAAATTTTTTCGTAATATATTTTTGGTTGCAGGTTCAAGCTTATCCCGAGGAGTCCATTGTTTTTTTACGTAGTGTAGTTGTCGTGCTCTCCTATTCCACTCACATAAAAAACAAGGATATTTTGTATATCCTGATTGTTGACCTAATAACATCGATATAATTTTAAGATCTCAACAAAGCTGCCAACCGTGATTTTGATACTCAATTTTATTGAGTAATAATTTCAAATTTTCGTAAGTCTTGCGAATGAGTGCTGTTGCTGTCGTAACCAATACGCTTTCTCACGAGAGGTCGCATAATTCGTGGAAAGAGCGCCAAAACTTAATAGTTTGAATTATTTTTATGAAAAAAGTGAAAATTACCACTATATGGATTTTCTTTAAAACGTGATGTAATAAGATGAAACGAGGGGTGAATTCGTAATCAGTGTCACCGAATTAGTAAAAAAAAGTTAATACTTTAGACCAGTGATTCCCCAAGTGGTTCACAACTCATTTTTCTATTCAACTGGACGAGTCAACTAGGGGTCCACGGGAGACTCGACGGGGGTTTACGTTGACGTGAAAAAAAATGGGGGTTCACAAGTTGTAAGTGGGGGGTCCACGAAAATTTGTCTGGTTTCGATAGTAAAGAACAAAATGTTGGCTTGGCTTTACCTCTCAATGTAGGCAGATAATACACTACTCAAAAAAATTAAGTGAGCAAAAAAAAAATTCCAAATTTTTCGGTGATTTTTGACAGGCTGTATTTCGGTGAAAAATGGTCGTATTGAGACTTTAAAAAAAAAGCATTTTGAAGCTTTAAGATTCTAATTTTCAGATTTTTTGGGTAAAATTTTTTAGGAGCTACGGTTCTCATGCAATCCTAACAGATAGCGCGAAAAAATAATATTGCAAATATTTTGCTTTTTTTTTTGGTCCGCGGGCTTGAAAAAAATTTTTTCAGTTAGGCCGGCATATGGATCAGATAGCCTGTTTATTTAGCATTAATTTCCTTGTTTTAAAACCTCCCTTAATTTTTTTGAGTAGTGTATTTTAAGGAGGTCAGCGACTATTACTTGTAAAAACTTGCATATTCGATATTCAGTACAACGCCCGCTCGCAACGCAACCCGTTCAGACGTGCAAAGGGACGAAATATGACTTGTGCTGTGCTTGCAATCTTGCATGAACTTGTTTGATTCTTCACCAATATAAATACGAATGCCAAGGACAAACGTTACTCATTTGTTTCCGGAATTTTGAAAAGAAAAGTGTGAGTGAATCGATGTCAGTGTTTGCCAGAGCAGGAAAAAGTAAGTACCTGCCTATTTGTTATTCATACTTTTATTTTATATTGTAATAATATTATATTTGTTATGTTTGCGTGTAGTAGGTACGTAATAAAAATTAAATACTGAACAGGGCCATTATTCGATACTTCTATAAAAGAACAGAAAGCCGAGAAAGATTGAACTTTTAGTACTTTTTATTATAAAATTATTTATTTACCCGACTGTGGTGATTCACTAAAGGAGAGATATATGATTGACCTGCATGTTTGTACATATTTCAGTACCCTTGTAGTTGCTAATGCTAAATAACTAAAAATATTTTCATAAATTGTACGTGTCTTTATGTACCACTCATAACGTACATCAAAGTAATAAATAAATCATTAAAATCGCGGAGTTTTGATGTCAAAATATTCTTTAAAAGTATTTTCTCTCGAATTTACAGAAATGTATCAAAATATAATTAATCAAAAAAATATTACATTAAAATAGGTTCAGCCGTTTTGTGAAAACCTCTATATGGGTCTTAGCAGTTTATTACTTACTAATAATTAAAAAACAGTTTTGCCGCCGGCATTTTGGTTTTTTCATTGCAATAATTAATTAATCCTATTTTATTCTGTTAAAATAGCCATATCCTGTTAAAGTCGCCTTATGATTACTAAAACAAACATTTTTTTCTTTACAGGTAGGTAACTGATACGAATCTAAGAAGAAATGTCGACAGTACAGTGTTGATTATTTGAAATTTGGTCTTCTTCCATCAAAGGCAGACAAACGATTGCCCATATGCCTTTTATGCAACAAAGTTTTGAGCAATGACTCTATGAAACCATCGAAGCTCGAAGATCATCTAAGAAGGTGTCATCCTGATAAAATAGGTAAAGATTTAAAATATTTTCAAACATTAAAGGAAAAATATGAAAAGAGACCCACCGTGCACAGTATGTTCGCTTCAACGTCTCAAAGTAACGATGATGGCTTGCGGGCATCTTACAATGTCTCATTGCTTATAGCGAAATCTGGAAAACCGCACGCCATCGGAGAACAGTTAATTTCATCCGCTGTTGAAGAGGTTTTAAAAACTGTTCTGCACAAACCTATATTTGACGTACTCAAAAAGAATTCCTTTGAGTAACAACACTGTACAAAAACGTATTGATGAAATGAGCTCTGATATTGAAAGCTTCTTGTGTAATTATCTGCACACAACTCATTTTTCTATTCAACTGGACGAGTTAACTTTACCTGGTAATGAAGCATTATTATTGGCATATGTTCGATTTGTTTTGGACGAAGAAATCCATGAAGAGCTGCTATTCGCGAAAACTTTGGAGACGGACACTAAAGGCGAATCAATATTTAATGTCCTGAGTGATTTTTTTAAGGAAAAATCGATTCCATTTACAAAACATTATTTCGGTGGCAGCAGATGGAGTTCCTGCCATCTTCGGGCGATATCGTGGGTTTATAAGTCATCTTAAAAGAATTATACCAGGAGTAACTGCAACTCACTGTGTCATCCACCGACAACACCTGGTAGCGAAAAATTTGAGTGATAGATTGCACCAATCGCTTCAATTTGTGATTAAAGTAGTTAACAAAATAAGAAGCAATGCGTTGAATACCCGTTTATTTGCACAATTGTGCGACGAAAATGATGAAGACTTCCAACGATTGCTCTTACATACGCTGGTTGTCGAAAGGTGCATGTTTAACAAGATTTTACTCACTTTTTGAATCAGTTTTAGAGTTTCTGGCAAGTAAAGATCCAGATTTAAAAGAAAACCTGATCAAATTGAAAGCAGACATCGCGTATTTGACAGATTTGTTCAAAAAAATTTAATGACATTAACAGGTTGACTGCCGACCACTCCGATCGGAGTGCGTCGGGTCTCTTCGCCAACGCCGTCTACTTCGATCGGAGTTCGACATGCGTTCTTACGAAACGTTTTAGTATTCCATCGGCGTTGTATATGAAACATGTTTCTAGTGGTGGCGTTGCTTAAAAACGCAAGTTCTAACAGGTGCTTAAGTGGTTCCGCGGATTTGCTTTTGGTTTGGTTGTAATCTGCCGTACAATATGGACAATCAATTTTTTTTTTTTTTAATACCAGCCTTTTGGTATTAAAAAAAGACATTGTAGTGACGAAAAAAAGGTATATGATAAGAAAAAGAAGCTAACTGACACTAAATTATTGCAGCTATTGGAAGAAAGCGGAGGTAGTAGTGACGAACATTACGTACCAGACACAGACGATAGTGATGTAAATTCAAGCTCCGAGTCCGAAGAAGAGAATTTTATAGACTCTATTCGGCCACATCAAACACTTCCTAGCCTTGATGAGATAAAATGGAACGACAGAGGTGCGTTAAAATAAATTTTGTTCCAGAAAACCCAGGAATTATTGGTGCAAATTCCAGGACAGGGTGTGCACCTATCGATTTTTTCGAAATGATCATTGATGATGATTTTTTACAAACTATTGTAGAACGAACGAACTCTTACGCAGTCGAGGTTTTGCTGCGCCCAGAAACAAGTACAAAATCACGTATTACTAATTTTAAAGATCTTACTCTTGACGAACTAAAATTTTTTTTGGCCCTGTTACTTCACACTGGCACAATATCCTTGAGCCGTCTTAACGATTATTGGAAAACTGATCCGCTATTTAATCTACCTGTTTTTAAAAAATATATGTCAAGGAATAGATTTTTGCTTATCTTGAGGTGTTTGCATTTTACATCTCCAGATATGGATCCGGCAGATCGGCTAGGAAAGATTAGATTTGTGGCAGATTTTTTTAACAACAAGATGGGAGAAATTTACTATCCTGGAAGAGAGTTGTCTTTGGATGAAGCTATGGTACTTTATCGGGGTCGTCTCCAGTTTAAACAGTATATCAAGAATAAGCGTCATAAGTATGGTATGAAGTTATACATGCTGACAGAGCCTAATGGACTTATTTTGAAATTTCGTGTCTACGAAGGTGCGACAGATGTTTATGGTGGAAGCGGACATACTGAAAAGATTGTTTTACAGTTATTGGAGGAAAAATTGGGTGTGGGACATGCTGTTTCTCTAGACAATTTTTGCAATAGTGTTAATTTAGCTAGGAAATTACTTCAACAAAATACATACTGCACTGGTACGCTGAGAGCTGAGAGGAAAGATAATCCGAAAGAGGTAATGAGTGCAAACTTAAAACGTGGTGAGAATAAATCTATGTTTTGCAATGGAGTGCATGTCGGAAAATGACGCGATAAACGCAATGTTCAATACATTTCAACAGAATTTGGAAGCGAAATGGGCATTTTTAAAAATAAAAGAAATCAAGAATCTGAAAAACCTTCCACAATCATTGGATATAATGCTTTTATGTCCGGTATAGATAGACAGGATCAAATGATGGCATATTATCCTTGCAGCCGTAAAACCATTCGGTGGTACAAAAAGTTATTCATGCATGTGCTGCAAATGAGCATGATAAACGCCTATTTTTTGTACAATAAATATTCGCGGTCTGACCAGTTACGATTATATGACTTCCGATTGGATGTTATAAGAAATTTACTAGCCAGACGACCAATTACTAATTTGCCGCAAATTCCTCCAGGCCAAATAAATGTCCACAGCATTAGCAAAGTAGAAAAAATTGTTAGTGAAAAAACTAAAGAAACAAAACGGGTAAGCAGAAAGGAATGCAAAGAATGCAGGAAAAATAAAATAAGAAAGCAAACAGTGTATGAATGCAAAATGTGCCCTGGACAACCAGGTTTTTGCCTTAATTGCTTTGAGGATTACCATAAAAATGTACAAAAATGATTTAGAAATAAATGTTTCGAATGGCACATAAAAAAAACACATCCAAGACTCATTTTAATTCATATTTATATATTTAATAAAATAAAAATATTTGGAAAAATCTTACCGGCGTCAACCACAAACTCAAAAATATAGATCGGCAGTCAACCTGTTAACTTGCAGTTACAAGGGGACAGCCTAAATTTAATAAAAACAAAGGGTGTAATTTCGGCTTTTCTTGCGTTTCCGAACTTGTCTAAGGCAGAATGTCTTGATGAGGATATTCAGACATATGTTCAACATTTAAATGCCCTGCACGATGACTTCAAAAATAGATTTGAAGATATTCTGACGATGGAAATACCACCATTGATCATAAATCCATTTGATGAAACGGAAGTGGCGAATGTGGTATTACAAGAGGAGCTACTCGAGCTTAGCACCAATGAGGAGCTGAAGGTGAAATTTAAAAAAGGCTATCAAACATTTTGGCTGCAGGCAGAAATACCCGAAAAATATCCAGGGCTGTGGGAAATTGCGAGAAAACTTTTGATAGCGTTTCCCTCGTCATACCTTGTCGAAAAAAGTTTTAGTGTCGTTACAAGCCTATTAACAAAAAAAAGGAGCAGATTGAACATCACAGAACGGGGAGATTTGCGGTTATTCCTTACAAAACTGAAGCCAAATATTGATAATTTGCTGTCAATCCATCAAGTACATCCCTCCCATTAAAATTATGACTATTTTTTTTTTAATTGTTGATTTGCATTGTTGAAGTTACGGTACGTTATTAATGTTTAATTTTAATTCTATTAAGTCTGTAATCATATTATTTTAATAAATAGAACACAAGAAAATATATTATTTTTCTTTTTATTTTTACCACTCCGAATTTAGGGTTGGAACTCAGCCACGACGCAAATTTCCATCGTTAGATCTAATCTTTACATTTTTTGACTAGTTTTGGGAATATGGTCGAAATGTAGCAGCAGGGGGTCCACCGAAACCAGTAAAATTTTGAAAGTGGTCTACGAGAAAAAAAAGTTTGGGAACCTCTGCTTTAGACAATAAAAATCAAGTCGGCCTGTGTAATTTATCTGGTTTATAAAAAAAAAAACACACTTTGTTGAAAACTCATTTGGGGTGTGTTTTGTGAAGTCATTGATCATTTTATACCTCTGTAACAAAAAATTTTATTTTAAAAGCAATCAACGTACGGAACACTAATTGCGCAAGTCCAACTTGCAATTAGCCGTTTTTTTTTAATTGCTGTAACAAAAGAACCGAGTGAGTTGGACCATATAAGCAAATAATCCGAGATTTTTAGGAAAAATACTATCTCATTGTTTACACTATTAAATAAACCAGTTAATAGTTACATATTCCTTTTTATTAATAAAAAATATTTTAGAAACATAAAACTCCGGGGGTCAAAGCTATGTAACATTTTTGTATATTTAAATTAATTAATATTAAGAAACACTCAACATGTTCTTAAAAATATAAAAAATCTAGATGTTATAAAATTTATTTGTTTATTTGGTAAAGGGCTTTACCAAAACTATAATAATACTAATACACTGGTGAGCCAAAAAATCGACTAAAACGATTATTGCTGGATCTGAAAGCTTTCGTGTATCTACGAGGCTGGTTTGAAAAGTCCGTGCAAAGTCCGAGAGATGGCACCACCGGCGCGTATCGAGGTCATGTTTAGTTAGTAGCATCTCTTGAATGAACGCACACCAAGTTTCAGCCATATTGGTCTATTTCTTTGTGTTTGGCATTCGTGTGAATCAAGGAAGTCGAGTGATTTTCAAGAAATGGACGAAAAAGAATTTCGTGTGGTGATTAAACATTACTTTATGAAAGGCAAAACGCCTCAGGAGACTAAAGAGAAGCTTGATAAACATTTTGGTGACTCTGCACCTTCGATTAGAACAGTTTATAAGTGGTTTCAAAATTTTCGGACTGGCCATATGGGCACAAGTGACGCTGAACGTTCTGGACGGCCTGTGGAGGTTACGACTCCAGAAATCATTGATCAAATCCATGATATGGTGATGGATGACAGAAGAGTTAAGGTGCGTGAGATTGATAGTGCTGTGGGCATCTCGACTGAACGGGTACATAATATTTTGCATAAACATTTGGACATGAGAAAGCTATCCGCAAGATGGGTGCCGCGATTGCTCACGCTTGACCAAAAACGGAATCGTGTGAAGTGTTGCAAGGATGGTTTGCAGCTGTTCCAGAAGAATCCGGAGGACTTTAAGCATCGTTTCGTCACTGTGGATGAAACATGGATACATTACTATACTCCTGAGACCAAACAACAATCTAAACAATGGGTTACCAAGGGGGAATCTGCACCAAAAAAGGCGAAGACCGTTCCTTCGGTCGGAAAGGTTATGGCGACTGTCTTTTGGGATTCGCAAGGGATAATCCTCATCGACTATCTGGAAAAGGGTAAAACTATTACAGGTGAATATTATTCATCGTTATTGGACCGTTTGAAAACCGAGCTGCAAGAAAAACGCCCGCGATTGGCCCACAAGAAAGTCCTTTTCCATCACGACAACGCACCAGCACACACCTCAGCAGTTGTGGTCGCAAAATTAATGGGAATAGGATTCCAACTCGTTTCACATCCCCCCTATTCTCCAGACTTGGCTCCCTCGGACTACTATTTGGTCCCCAATTTGAAGAAATGGCTGGCGGGACAAAGATTTTATTCAAACGAGGAGGTGATTGCAGACACTAATGGATATTTTGCAGACTTGGACAAATCCTATTATTCGGAAGGGATCAACAAACTAGAACATCGTTCGACGAAGTGTATAAGCCTAAAAGAAGACTATGTCGAAAAATAAAAAAGGTTTACCCCAAACACATAAGTAGTTTTTATTTTTGCACGGACTTTTCAAACCAGCCTCGTATATACTAAAGCGTCTGGTATTTTATGCATTTTTTCATTTCCAGTGTAGCGGCCAATAATAAGTGATCTGTGAAAACATCTGCACCAGGGTAGGTCTTAGCGTTTTGTATGGTGTTCCTGAATCTTTTGTTAATAATGATAAAATTTATTTAGTGGCGCACATTTCCATCTGCATTAGAAGTCCATGTATATAGACACCTTGATGGTTGTTTGAAATGTGTGTTGGCTATAATTAGGTCTTCTTCTTGGCAGAATTGTATTAAACGGTCACCTCATTCGATTGGTGTACCTAAGTCACAATTTGCCACTATATCCCCTCTTCGACCTTTACCTACCTTGGCATTTAGATCACCCATGATTATATTGACTTCTGAGGATTTTAATTTCAGTACTTTTCTGATGTCGTTAGATTATCGTAGATTTTTTCAATCATTTCTGATGTGGTAACCTCATTTGGACGACCTGCTGTCCAATATTTTATGATAGATAACGAAGGTGCAGAGTCCCCATAAACTGCCCTGAGTTGCGCTTTTATCAATCGTTTTCCTTTTCAAAAACAAATAAAGGGTGTCCCAAAATTCACGCAAGAAGTAATTTCGATAGAAAATACAGGTTTTTAATTAAAAATTGTAATTTTTTTATTGATTCCCAAAATATACAGTATATATTCCATGACCGTTTTGCATAAATGTGGCTGAATTTCGTTGATACAGCGCTTAATTTCCTCCTTCAAGTCGTGGGGTGGTCGTGGACTTGTTGGCATAAATCTTAGACTTTAAAAAACCCCCAAAGAAAAAAGTACAACGGAGTTAAATCGCATGATCTGGGCGGCCAATTCTGATCACCAAAACGTGATATTACACGACCAGGAAATGACTTATGCAGTAATTGAATTGTTTCTCGGGTTGTATGGCATGTGGCACTGTCTTGTTGAAACCACATGTCGTCCACATCCATATCTTGCAATTTAGGCACAAAAAACTTGATTATCATATCGCGATAACGATCACCATTAATTGTAATTGCCTGGTCAACCGCATTTTCGAAGAAGAATAGTCCGATGATGCCTCCTGCCCAAAATCCGCACCAAACAGTGACACGTTTTGGATGCATTTGTTTCGCAACACTCACGTGTGGATTGTCTGAACCCCAAATGCGACAACTTTGTCGATTAACGAAGCCATCAAGATGAAATGAGCCCCATCGCTGAAGATGATTTTCTTCGAAAAATCAGTATCCACTTGTTGTTGCTCCATAATCCATTCAACGAACTCTCTTCGTTGTGCGTGGTCAGTAGGCTTCAGTTCTTGAGTCAATTGAACTTTGTAAGCATGAAGATGCAAATCTTTCGTGAGAATACGCTGTAGAGCGCTTCTCGAAATGTCCAGTTCTTGACCACGGAGCCGAATTGATGTTCCTGGAGTCTCAGCAACACTCTCACGAACGGCTTCAATGTTTTGTGTCGAACGACTTGTTGAAGGACGGCCAGAGCGTTTAAGAATTTTGCAATTAATCTCTTCACAGTTGAGATTAAATCACTATTCTGACCATATTTTGCACGAAAATTCCGAACTGTAGCTGCCAAACTTTCATTATTTTTAAAATATTACTCAACAATGAAAACACGTTGTTCTTTCGTGTAGTGCTCCATTTTTAATAACCCTGAACTGTCAGCTGTCACGCTGTGTTTTTTGTTTTGTTGGCAACACTCATGTGGCGCCAAATTCAAATCTTGCGTGAATTTTGGGACACCCTTTATTTTATCACTGCCCAATCAATCAATTATTTCCATTGTTGTAAAATCACAAAAGTTATTCTATTTAAATGGCTGCCACTCACAAACTACAGTCCCTGGCCAAATTATTAGACGCACTGCAAGATTTCATGTAAAATATTAATTACCGAGTGATATTGTACCGTTTTATTATTTTAAATTGATTTGTTTTTTATTTTTATATTATCCAATCAATTACCTATTTATTTGACATAAATAAAACAGCATTAATTTAGAAAAGCATAAGTTTATTAAGTTTTAAAGAAAAGTGAAATTAATGTTAGTAAAAGTCAATATTTAGTTGAGCCACCTTTAGCCGCTATCAAAGCTTTAATTCTGCGCGGCATGCTATCAATGCAAGATTGTACTGTCTCCTGCATTTAAGGATGATGATTCCACACATGAATAATCTTTTCTAGGAGCTGGGTTTTGTTGGTAATCACATCTTTAGCCACTTCTCTTTTCATCAGCTCCCACACATTTTCAATGGGGTTCCTATCAGGGCTAGCCCTAGCCAATCCAACAGAGGGATATTTTTTTCTGCCAAAAAAGCTTAAACAGACCGAGCAGTGTGGCAGGGAGCTCCATCTTGCATGAAAGTGAATGGTTCCCCATTTGGAAACCATTCGCTGAGCTGCGGAATCAACCGATTTTGTAATACTTCTTTGTACTGATCTTGCCTCATTATTCCTTTGACGACGTACAGACGTCCAGTGCCCTTGCCGCTGATGACTGACCAAATCATCACTTTGGTGGGATGTTTAACCGTCGGGACGACACAATCAGGATGAAACTTTTCTCCATGACGACGACGCACATACTGAGCTTTATTCTGCAAAATTTCGAATGTGCTTTCGTCACTGAAGCAGACCTGTCAAAAATAGGAAAAGGAAAAATATATAAACTTCCATGTTTATTTGCTTTATTTAACTGAAAATGATAATAATGTATCAATTATTGATTAAATTTCTGTATCTTACCGATCTCCAGAAGTCCACATCTTTGTCTTGCCATTGTTTGGCCCACTTCAGGCGCTTTGCTTTCATTGCAGCTGTTAACTTGGGCTTCCTGGCGGGGCGACAGGCCTTAAAATCTAAGTCTTTCAATTTTCTTCGAACAGTGCGCTCAGAAGCATTTACGCTAGCATCCTGGAGTTGTGATTTTATTACCTTTGTGGTAGCAAATCTGTTTTCTACACAAATTTTCTGCAAACATCTCTCTGACCGTGGAGTGAAAATTGGTTTTCTACCGCATCTTTTCTTTCTTTTCGGGCTTAATTCCTTCCCTGACTCAATTTTCTTTTTTATGCGTCGTACACTAGCTTCAGAAACCTCCAATCTTCGTGATATTTCTCGGTTTGTAAATGTTTTCGCAATCACAAGGGCCTTCACTTCAGCTTTTTTACGTGGTGAAAGATCGCCTTTTCTACCCATAATGAAAATACTCCAATTACTTTTTTAAAACACTGCATACAAAATAAACTAATAACTGAGTAGTATAAAACTGTTAAACAAACAATCACAGTCCATAAAGCCACAGAAACACGTCCGTACCTGACTCGATTCCGATCGCGACTGATACAGATTTGTACTTGTTTACGTTCATGTATCACTTTGTCAACACAGTGTTGCCATATGTTAAAAAATAAATACAAATATGTAGTCTACAACAATTCTTTTAAATAAAAATCAAAAATATTGTAGTTTAAATATACCATTATTGCATAAAAACTCTTAAGAAACATAAAATTACTAAAAAAAAAATACAGTGCGTCTAATAATTTGGCCAGGGACTGTAAATCAAGCAGCGACTTGAAAATAATTTTTTAAATAGTAGTAGCGCCATTTCTGGCGGAGGCCAGGTACTTACCATACAACCCTCGTATCAGCAACGCCACCAAGAAACGACAAAAAGACCAAAAGAAAAATCACGTGACAATTACTTAACTTAATTAGACTTTAACTGAATACTCAAGTACACCAAGTACTACCAGTCACGTATAATGAATTTTTGTTTGATAATAATACCGAATAATTATTCTAGTAATCCCTTATTAAAATCTTACACACACAATTTTCTATCGGACTTAACAAGATATATCTCAAGGCGCGTTAATTAGAAATATAACGGTACTATTTACTGGAATGTATTAAACCCTAGCTGGTACTTAATAATAATATATTACAAATGATGTATGGTAACACTCTAGTGATTTCCAACAACGCGGTGTTGTCAGTACGTTCTTGTTGTTAGCCTAGAGGATTCTGTGGTAATTGTTTCAATAAATCCTCTCTGATGAACAGGTAAAATGGACTGAACATTCCGCTTTTAAATAGGAAATCGCTGCGTAACTTGATCTAGGAGTATACAAGTATGTCGGCAAGTTTTTCTAATAGCGCATAACACGGAACTCTGGCAGACGAATCACCTTTTTTACTTTCATAAGTGGCTAATCAACTTGACGGGACTTCTGGTATCAGATCGCTTTTTCTTAGGTACCTGCCCTTTACTAATCGGCATGTTGGGTACCAGTACAATAAATTTTTCCGCATAAACTAGGAGCTTACTATAACACGCCATGTCTATTATACGAGGGTAAATCAAATATAAATAGTAATTCTTCTCTGAACTTTGGTGAGGTAAACCAATCGCCTCCCCCTCCCATTATTAGTTCCGTAGGGGATGTTAGGAATGGGAGAGACTAGAAAACCACTCGATCAACTCTCTCGATGGATTTTGTCGGCAGCAGCGCCATGCCAAAGCAGGAGGAATCAGTGTCGATTGAGTAACTCATTACGATCAAGTTTTTAACGCTAGAAAACGTAAAACCTTTTGAAATTTTGCAAAGAGTGAAGAAATAGTTCGCTTTCGAAAACCCAAACCTACGACTGGCACAAGAAATTTTCCTTTGACCGGCAAACAATGGAAAATCTTAGTTATTCTCGCCGACCTCGGATTCGAACAGTAACGCGATTGATTTTCTCCATGAATGACGTACCATTAACGCTGCCTACTATTGCCAACTCTTTGATCACGTTAGATTAGCTTATCAACCAAAACGGCGAGACATGCCTTTCGGAGTGTGGAACTGTTTCACGACAACGCTTGGGCCCACACAGCTGTACTGAGTCGACAAAAAAAGGAACAAATGCACTGGAAACCTTTGGAACAGCCGTCCTACAGCTCCGATTTGTCGCCTTGCGACTTTTATTTGTTTGGCCCTTTGAAAGAAGTGTTGAGAGACACGCATTTCGAAAATCACGAAGGTGTAGAATTGTTCGTACGCAATTGGCTTCTGACGCAACCTGCTTCATTTTACGGTGACGGTAAGAAAAAAAAAAACTCCTTTTCGGTGAAAAAGATGTGTTTTGAACAGGGAAGACTATGTAGAAAAATAAGATTTTTTTTGATTTTTTTCACTACGGTAAAAATAATTTTTTAAAAAAAAGAATTCCGGGTTATACGAGGCTGGTTTGAAAAGTCCGTGCAAAGTCCGAGAGATGGCACCACCGGCGCGTATCGAGGTCATGTTTAGTTAGTAGCATCTCTTGAATGAACGCACACCAGGTTTCAGCCATATTGGTCTATTTCTTTGTGTTTGGCATTCGTGTGAATCAAGGAAGTCCAGTGATTTTCAAGAAATGGGCGAAAAAGAATTTCGTGTGGTGATTAAACATTACTTTATGAAAGGCAAAACGCCTCAGGAGACTAAAGAGAAGCTTGATAAACATTATGGTGACTCTGCACCTTCGATTAGAACAGTTTATAAGTGGTTTCAAAATTTTCGGACTGGCCATATGGGCACAAGTGACGCTGAACGTTCTGGACGGCCTGTGGAGGTTACGACTGCAGAAATCATTGATCAAATCCATGATATGGTGATGGATGACAGAAGAGTTACGGTGCGTGAGATTGCTAGTGCTGTGGGCATCTCGACTGAACGGGTACATAATATTATTGCTCACGCTTGACCAAAAACGGAATCGTGTGAAGTGTTGCAAGGATGGTTTGCAGCTGTTCCAGAAGAATCCGGAGGACTTTAAGCGTCGTTTCGTCACTGTGGATGAAACATGGATACATTACTATACTCCTGAGACCAAACAACAATCTAAACAATGGGTTACCAAGGGGGAATCTGCACCAAAAAAGGCGAAGACCGTTCCTTCGGCCGGAAAGGTTATGGCGACTGTCTTTTGGGATTCGCAAGGGATAATCCTCATCGACTATCTGGAAAAGGGTAAAACTATTACAGGTGAATATTATTCGTCGTTATTGGACCGTTTGAAAACCGAGCTGCAAGAAAAACGCCCGCGATTGGCCCACAAGAAAGTCCTTTTCCATCACGACAACGCACCAGCACACACCTCAGCAGTTGTGGTCGCAAAATTAATGGAAATAGGATTCCAACTCGTTTCACATCCCCCCTATTCTCCAGACTTGGCTCCCTCGGCCTACTATTTGTTCCCCAATTTGAAGAAATGGCTGGCGGGACAACGATTTTATTCAAACGAGGAGGTGATTGCAGACACTAATGGATATTTTGCAGACTTGGACAAATCCTATTATTCGGAAGGGATCAACAAACTAGAACATCGTTGGACGAAGTGTATAAACCTAAAAGGAGACTATGTCGAAAAATAAAAAAGGTTTACCTCAAACACATAAGTAGTTTTTATTTTTGCACGGACTTTTCAAACCAGCCTCGTATATGATTTACTCTCGTATAAAGTTTGGAAGAAAGTGAATTGTACGAACCTTAACCATATTAATTTGTTTACTGATATTTAAAGCACATTTCGAAGCTAACGATCATAATAACAACTGTAACCAATAAAAACATCATCAAAGCTTTTTCTTTCCGTAGGTGTCCTGTTCCTTTAGTTTCTTTTTCAACAGCTCCGTTCTCGGGAATCCGTCCATTATTATTATTTTTTAATTACAACAATTACCGCTTTTTAATTATTGCAAATTTTTTGTTTGTCTCCGGTTATCTTCCTCCCGAGGAGTAAAATATCTTTATCGATCACTTTTTAAATTTTTCAAAGCTGTGGGCGAGAAAAATTCTCTAATCTGTTCTTCTGATGTTACTGCGTGTTTCTTCTAATCATGAGGTATTATAAGAGGAATTAAAACACGTTTTGCTCTATTTCTTTAACCGATTTTAAGAAAAAAGGTTCTCAATTCAATATGTATGTATATTGTTATCGATAGTTGGTACATAGAGTGAAAAATTCTGTTTTTTTTTCCTTCAACCTAGTTTCCTTCAAGAGCGAGACACTTATTTCAGCTCTATCCCTGGAGCCATCTTTTCAAACTTGGCAAGAGGTAATCTTGAGTCAGGTCTGATGAGTACGGCGGATGACGAGGCAATTCATAGCCAAACTGGTCCAATTTCACCATTGATTCTATAGACTTGTGAGCATTATCTTCGTAAAACAACAGTCTTTCCTCGCTAAATACGGCCTGCAAACGCTCGAATAAATCAACGTAATAGTATTCGGTAATTGTTTGCTTCTTCTCAAGATAGTCGATCAGTATTAATTAATGCGTATCCCAAAATATACAGGTGTTTCAACAAGAGGTTTCATTTTAAATTATTGGAAAAATGGTCGCCTTGGCTCTTCTTAGAGTAGGGGTCATTCTTTTGAGGAAATTTTCCATCACTTTTCTCGAATTTCTGCTCGGATATTGTCTTTGAGTGCTCCAATCGTTACTGGAGCATTGGGGTAGACTTTATCTGTAACATAGCCCCAAAGAAAAAAGTCCAAGACAGTTAAATCGCACGATTTAGGCAGCCGGTTGAGGTCACCACTTCCGAGAAATTACACGACCAGGAAACTTTTAGCGTTATAATCCGACTGTTTCACCACTTGTGTGGCATATAGCGCCATCCTGTTGAAAATAAAGGTCATACGCATCCACTTCAGGCCAAAAAAAGTCAATCAGCATCTAACGGTAACGCACACCATTCACAGAAACGGTCGCACCAGCTTCATTTTCACAAAATTACACCGCCAGCCCAAAAACCTCACCAACGTCTCTTGGGTTTTCAAAGCCCCAGATGCGACAGTTTTGCTTATTTACGTAGCCAGGCAGATGAAAATGAGCCTCGTTACTAAGAATGACTTTCTTGAAAAAATTGGGGTCAATTTTTTGCATTACAAACACCCAATTAACAAATGTACGTCGTTGTCCATAGTCTGCCGGTTTTAATTCTTGTAATCCTTTAGACAGAGATCTTTGTGCAAAACACGGTGCAGGCTGGCTATGAATACACTCAGTTGCTGTGAACGTCTTCGAATTGACATACGCGGATCTTCTGCAACATTTTCAGCTACAGCAGCAATATTTTCAGTTGATCTGGCTGGGCGAGCACGGATTGGGTTCTTTACATCCGAAACTTAACCGAAGCGTTCAAATTTATCGATTAAATTCACAATTGCTGGACGAGAAAGTGAACTGTCTCTGCGAAATTTTCACCATTTTTGTAGTGAATGTTTACAATTTCAGTGCGTTGCTCAACTGTATATTGTTCCATTTTCGTTAACCGTATAATTTTTACTACTCCAGTGTCAAAGAATGACAGCTGCACATCTCAAACATGAAAAATAGCACGCAATTTAAAATGAAACCTCTTGTTAAAACACGTATCCAGCTGATGTTTATATCGGACGCTTCAGTCGGCTTTCATGCGGTTCCAGCCTCTCTGCGGACTGAGTGTTGGACCCAGACAAAAACTCCTTGAGATTACGCCGAAACAGTGCCAAACGGCGTTCTGAATCTTAGACACGTTGCAGTGCACGCCCATCGGGCACATAGCTATTTCATATACAAATATTCATACTACTCAGTATATATCACCACTACACCAAACACTTTATTTTTGCACTCGCCGCGCGTTTCGCTAACCATGTCAGCTTCATCAGGAGCGATGATTGAGTAAAGCTAAACTACAAATCTACCCTATTTATACTTAGCCTAACCCTTCAATTAATCAAGTGGAACTAATGACATAGGCAAGGCCATCAGTTCCGGTCAAGTAACCAGTAGAGGGGACTATAAGGAATAGGTCCTCTGTCTTTATTTAAACTACTTTTACATTTTATGGTTTCCATACTTTCGTATGCGTTCAACAATCTCCTATCAGATACATTTTTTATTAATCTTAGATTATCTAATGTTACAGTATGATCAGCTTCAAGGGCATGTTCGGCAATGCTAGACTTTTCTGTTCTATTGTATTTTAAGTGTGGTAAATGTTCTTTAAGTCGTTGACCTTTTAGTTTGCCCAACGTACTTTTTGTCACAATCATTAAAACTAATTTCATAAATTCCACTTTTCTCGCAATTAGGAATCTTATCTTTGGGATTTCCTAAGATATTCCTCAGATTGTCTGATGCTTACAGACTAAGGTGAGGCCTACCTTATTGAGTCCCTTGCTATATTTCGGATTATATGGTATGGAGACATACTTGGTGTTATTTTCTTCGCGTGTAAAAAAGGTGGAATTCTGAATATTAAACCTAAACTTATGTCTATTTATTAGCTTATTTACTAAGTCATCGTCATAACCATTAACTCTAGTTATATTTCTAATACGATTCCTTTCTTTATTAAAGTTTACTCTATTCAGAGGGAAAGTGACCAAACGATGAACTAAAAAATGTAATAAGGCTAATTTATGTTGTTTGCAATGAAATGAATCATTAGGAATATATCTATCTGTTACTGTGTCCTTCCTATAGATATCAAATTCTAATCTATTATTATTTTTAAGAATTAAAATATCTAGAAAAGGCAATTGTCCTTTGTTCTCAACTCCGTAAGTGAATTTAATGGGATCATACCGGCTATTTAATTTAGAAACAAAATCATCAATATTTGCTTTCTTTGTATCAAAAATTGCGAAAATATCATCGACATACCTATACCATGCCCTTGGGAAATATTCGAATTCTTGACTGGCTTCGATTTCAAACTTACTCGTGAATAAATTGGCTATGAAAGGTGACAAGCAATTACCCATAGCTGTTCCTTCTTTCTGAACATAAAATTGATTGTTATATTTGAAATAATATTGTTCCTTACAAAGTTTAGATAATGTTAAGTATTCACGAATAATTTCGTCTTCAAAGTCATTCATTCTAAGTAATTCTTCGAGATATTGTAAAGTTTGTGGAATTGGCACACTTGGGAACAAAGAAGACTTCAACTTCATTAGGAACTAGATTTTTTGTTTTATTAATGAATTCTAACGAATTCTTCACTGCGAAAGTATTTAATGGTAACTTCTCAAGTTCTTTTGATAACCATTTGGATATTAAATATGTGGGTGATACGACCGATGAAACAATGGGTCGCATTGCTTTTCCAGGTTTGTGAATTTTGGGTAAGTAATACAATTTTGGTATGGTCGGATTACTCACATTTAATTTAAATTTTAGCGAATCGAAGACAAGGTTCTTACATTTTTTTAAAGAATTTTTAACCTCTGATATCATTCTCGGTAATGGATTTCTTATTACCTTCTCATAAGGGCCAGATTCGATAAGATTATCTACGCGTTGAAAGTAATCTTTCTTATCGAATATAACAACCTTATTTCCTTTATCCGCTTTTAAGTAGAGGACATCTTTTTTTTTTTCAATCCTTTAACTACTTTTATGTTTTTTTTCGTGAATTAGAATTTGTGTTGTTAACTATGTTTTTCGATATTTGATTGCGACATGCTTCCCTAACAAATGATTTACTATTTTCTGGAAGTGTACTAATGGAACTTTCAATGTGAGCAATTATTTCTGATAAATTATCTCTAGGAGGGGGTACTACAAAGTTAAGACCTGACTCCAATCGAGAAATATCTTAGGAAATCCCAAAGATAAGATTCCTAATTGTGAGAAAAGTGGAATTTATGAAATTAGTTGTAATGATTGTGACAAAACGTATGTTGGGCAAACTAAAAGATCAATTAAAATACGATTTAAAGAACATTTAACACACTTAAAATACGATAGAACAGAAAAGTCTAGCATCGCCGAACATGCCCTTGAAGCTGATCATACTGTAACATTAGATAATCTAAGATTAAGAAAAAATGTATCTGATAGGAGATTGTTGAACGCATACGAAAGTATGGAAATCATAAAATGCAAAAGTAGTTTAAATAAAGACAGAGGGCCTATTCCTTATAGTCCCCTCTACTGGTTACTGGACCGGAACTGATGGCCTTGCCTATGTCATTGGTTCCGCTTGATTAATTCAAGGGTTAGGCTAAGTATAAATAGGGTAGATTTTTAGTTTAGCTATAGTAAATCATTGCTCCTGATGAAGCTAACATGGTTAGCAAAACGCGCGTCGAGTGCAAAAATAAAGTGTTTGGTGTAGTGGTGATATATACTGAGTAGTATCATTGTGCCAAAGATTCCACATTCCCAACTTAACAAATATTCATGGAAAATATGCTTCACGTTTTCATATTGATATCTTCATGATGCCAGCTATATCCCCGACTTTTACTTTGCGGTCATTGCAAACAATATGGTGGATTTTTTGGAGAAACTGGCCTCATTTTGATGTCCGGAACGTGGTACTTGTACGACCACATTTAAGTTCACTAAACCATCGATATATAGTTGCTTTCCACGGAGTAGATATGCCATGACACTTCTCAAGCTATACTTGTGTTCTGGTTGTATTTTTCCCATCAAAAAGCAATGTTTAATCAACACACGAAATTATTTTTGTTACATCGTTTTGCAAAAAGCAAAAGCGCGTCACACACACTGTAACTGGCAAACTAATAGACAAAAGGCAATGATAATTTAACACGAATCTTCTGAGAGTTTACACTAACTGAAAATCAAATGGTTTTTTGGTTTGTAGTGCCATTTTTCGGGAAAGTCTCGAGACTTTTCACCTCCTGTAGTATTATTCAAAAATCGATGACTGGAGCGGGGTATGATTTACAAAAAAGAAAGAGTCCATCGGGGTGGAGCTGGAGTATGGAAATAAGTGGTAATTATAGATATATTGGAAAAAATTCTCTCATTCCTAGTTAAAACCGGAACCCAAAATTATTGTTAAGAATAATTATGGTTTTCAATAGCGATTAGCTTTATTTATTTGTTTATCAATTATCATTCTCAATTGGAAACAATCAGTAAAGAATGCGGAATTTGAATAATCTGGTGAAGAGTCCGGATATATTAAAAAATGTGAAAAGTCATCATTATTTACTTTTTTAAATTACATGATAAACTAGTAACAAAATAGCGATTCCGTGTATTTTTTTTTACAACTTTTATTATTTAAATACAATGGTATTCTTTACACAGAGCTTCAAAAAAATATATACTAAGTTTTTTCATGTCATACAAAAAAAAATCATCTTGTTGGCGCTTCGAAACATCACAGCGTCTTTTAGCTCATCATTTCAGGCCCTAAGGTCTTTCTTTAAATGTTTAACCAACAGAACTCGCAAAGTGCTAAATCAGGGAGAACAAAATTCCATCGCAGTCTTACCGTATTCGCCTGATTTAGTTCCGTGCGACTTCTATCTACTTCCAGTATTACATTTATCGATGAAAGGAAAACGTTACGCGGACAGTGAAGACGTCTAAGATGAGCTAAAAAACTCATTTAACATACCTACCGAACGTGCAAGACGCTGTATCGAGTCCGAACATAAATCAATTTTGTCAAAATAATAAGTTTTTGTTTGCATTTTGAAAAATCCTGTTTACTTTGAAACACACTGTATATATGTATGTATATATATATATATATATATATATATATATATATATATATATATATATATATATATATATAAGTTAAAAAAGTAAGATATTTCGATTCCTTTCCCACCCATGAAAAACAACTTTACTGCGTTTTAATAATTAAACGGGAGAAAAAACGTTAATAGAAACGACGTTAATATTAAATAATTAATCAAGACGGCTACTTCCCGTTGCGTAAATCATCGACAGACGTTCACGCAACAACAAACGCAACTATTACAACATCCCAGCGAGCTCGTCCAGGCTCAATAAAAACAACGTACGTCTTGATTAGACTAAATTTAAGCAGATAAAAAAAGTCCTAGGCATCCCAGATTCCATTAGACAGGTAATAAAAATGGCAAACGTTAGGCGATTAGCGATCCGCTTTCCTGGGATCTCAGTGCAACTTGACCCACAAGAATCATGTTTTTGATTTGACAGCAAAACTGAACGGAGAAAATTGTTAGAATCAGCTTTACAAATACGTAGAAATGTGTTTCAAAGCTGGAAAATTCTATTTTAGCGAGCTAGGGATCCTCAAATAGGTAATTTACCCCGGAAATACAACTGAAAGTATCAAAACATTCCGCCATGTTGAATAGTATACACACGCATTTAAGAAGAAAGTTGTTCGAACGTTCTCTTACCTGACGCAGGGCCAAAATAGAATCCTACTGCAGACACAAGGCAGAATTGAAATATGAACATCTCCATGAATCCGTAGGCATTTGGAATTAGTGGAAAATACACTTTAAAACACACTGCCGGATTATAAACACAAAACAATAAAAACACAATCTTCGAAACGCCGCGGCAGCGCCGTATACGCACGTACGTCGGAACTACACTATCAATGCGAAATAGAGAAACTCGGCCGGGGAAATAAATGAAATAAATGTTTAGAGAAGGCTGACCATTCACAAGTAACATAGATTAGGGATGATTCTCTTTTAGAAAGTATCGATATCGATAATATTGCATGGATATTTGCTTCTTTATTTCTTAGAGTTTACAATTTTAATGGAAAGTCAACACATGTGCTTTAAATAGTTACGTTCTGGAAAAAAAAATACCCTACATATTGTAGCGTAGCCAGGATCAAGTGGGCGTAAGAAAAGGCAGATAGATCGCAAGGCACCCCTGTTCCCTTTTAACATTATGGACTACAATAAAATGGAACGACCTAATAGAGCCACTTTTTTCCAAACTCATGAGGTGAAGAAGGGCTTATCCTTCCCTCACGCTACTGCCATATTAGGGACAATAAGGAAAGATCCAAATCAATTCAACATTCGTACAATATTTAATATGTTTAAGAAACCTGAACAACATTTGCGATAATCAAAAGGATAAAAATCCTCTACAAGCTTCAAAAATTTACGAAATTTTCTGATCCTAGAAATGATCTTAGAAGAGGATTAGTATAATTTGAATCGTAATGTTTCTTTTAAGGTATGTAAAAACCCCCTTTACATATTATCGATATTTTATTGTATCGATATCTAACAAACATTTCTGGTATAGAGGCAGCGCTTGCGTTATGTGTCGTAGTTATCGCGGATTTTTGGGAAATCCTGTGCGAGCAAGCGTGAAGAAAAAGGTCTGTTTAGAGAAGAACCGTCTTAGAAATGTAAGTTTTATGCACAAAAGGGGTTTTTCTCTCAATGAATGATCTATAAGTAGAGGAAACCTTCAAGGGAAGTTGTATTCACGAAATGTGGTTGTATTGTGTGGTTTTAATTTACGTTCTTGCTATATACTTATCGATGTAATAATGATTATTCAAGTTATGATAATGTATTAATTAGAGGCAATTTTTACAGTAATTAGGAAGAATTTAATTCATGACGTGACTGTACAATTTCAAAAACGGAAGAAATATGCGGCATGCTCGTTCTGGTTAGCTCAAGTCAATCGATTTGGAATTGTGATTTCTGAAAATAACGAAATTTTGAACGGAAAGGGTCATATGTTAGTATTAAACCAATCCTTCAGAATGTAGGCAATCCATTATACACCGCTCGTCAATAGGGCCTTATAGTAAAGTCTGCAGTACGTAAAATTAGGTACCGTTCATTTCTAGAGCTATTGTTACGGGAAAATGATTGTTAATGATATTGCGAGCAAATTTTTAAATCGTGTGTATGCTTAACCTCTTCACGACCGAATTTATTTGGGAAAGTAGGACCAAAATGCCCGATTTTTTTTATGGTATGTGTTAAATCTGCAAATAGGACTTACCAAATATTTTTTTCAAAGTTTCAAAAAAACAAGTGTTTTCACAAAAAATAAAACATTTTAATTCTGTTCTTGACATCACCCGAATTAACTCGGGCGTTCAAAGAAATGCTAATTTGAAACAAAATTTGAGCCAAATAACAAAAAAGTGGCTTATCTTATCAACTAAATAGTACTAACTGTATGATATACTCTAAAGCAGGGTGTAACACAGAGCGGTACGTCACAAATAGGGCAGTAGTAGCGTGTTTCCTTTCGAACTTTTTTGCCGCGGGCATCACGCACTCTACAGCATACACCACATTGCCGAGTTGGAAATTGTTTTTTTTTTTCGGTTGCCGGGATACACTCAGGGAAATGACGACCTGTCAGTCTAAGTGGTGTAGGTTGGCTTGAAGGTCGTCCTTTTCTAGAAGAAAATTCCGTGCGGTGATATTTTTCCATGATCTGTTTGATTAGATCCAACCTATAAACTAGTGCTGACTTTGTTCCTCCAGTTTTTCGATTTAACACAAAAGAGTTCCACAGAGCCAAATCTAATAAATGAAAAAATATTTTTTTGTAATACTTTTTTCCACGCTTTCTTGGAAGGTTGTAGTCTGCTAAGTGTTGATCCACCCGATCAACACCGCCCATGGTGTCGTTATAATCGATGACAACTTTCGGCTTTATTATAATCTCTCTTGGTTTTTCTACCTCTACACAGGTGTTCGTATGAATGGTTGAAATCAAAGAAACATCTTTCTTGTCTTTCCACTTTAGGACACAAACTTTACCTCTTTGAAAGGCTACAACTTCTCCTTTTTTCAGCTTCTTTTTTTTTAGCTCTGAAGGAACTTCTTTCCGTGTTAATTTTAGTGTTCCATAAACGTCGGTTTTCTTTGTAATAAGTAAATCCGCAAGCTGGGGGGAGTTATAAAAATTATCCATCGTTATGCAATAGCCCTTCTCTAACAATGGCTTAGACAGCGTCATGACAACTTGCGACGAAATTGGTAGATTTTCATAGTCTTTGTCAAGGTTGGTTTGTTTTCCAGTGTAGATGATAAAATTCCATACATAACCACTTTTAGATTCACACAGTAAATAGGTTTTTATACCAAATCGAGCTCTTTTTAGTGGAATGTATTGGATCCAACCAAGTTTACCCTTATTTAAAAGGAGACTTTCGTCAATAGACAGGTTTTTTTTCAGGTACGACCAGTTCTTGAAACTTGCTAACCAATTTTTCGTATACTGGCCATATTTTATTAAGTTTTGGGTTTGGATGAGTTACTTCATCAAATTCATCATTATTAGAAAAATGGATGTTTTGATGGATAGCCTCAAATCTATTTCTGCTCATACAACTGGCAAAAAAGGGCGTCACCAAAAGAGGATCGGTTGACCAATATTGACGCAATTCTGGTTTTTTTTGTAACGCTTTATAAAATTGTCAATCCTAAAAAGACTCTAATTTCTTCGCTAGTCACAGGGTACCACATTTTTCCTCTTTTTTTTTGCTCAGCATACCTGTTGGTTTCTGTTACTATATGGCCAACCAGATCGTCGTCAACGAACTGTTCAAAAAAATCCAACATGTTCCAATCATTGCAGGATACACAATTTATAGACGGTACAGCCGTAAAAGGGAATGATGGTGGGGCTGGGGAATCAGGTTGCAATTCAAACCAATCACGAGCTACTACTTGAAATATTGCCGTAAGATGTATCAGAGCCACTTTCGTCTATTGGTTCGTCAACTTCTGACTCATCTGACAGATCATAATCGTGCCTGTCCATGATATACTAAGTACTTGGGTTTCAGCTACTAAAATGTAAATAACAGGTATAATAAATATATTTACTTATTGTAGACAAAAACTCACGTAAAATTTAATTCACAGAAGCAGCGCAACAAAACTTATCAAGTCGCAACACAAACTAAATTTACCCGCTGGCAGCTTATTTTGCCTCAAGATCAAATAAACAGTCGCAAAAATCCGACAAGACCCGAGGGGTTTGAGTTAAATGTGTAAAAATGCGTATTCCCGCTTTTCACGAGACAGTTCGGGTGATGGCGCATAACATCCATAAAAATTAGAGATGCCCGAGTTAGGCCCGGGCATAGGAAAATCGAAACGTTGACCGTGCCCGAGTTATCTCGGGTACAGTCGTTAAGCGGTTAACCTAAGGATGGTACTACTATCTGATAATGAATAAGAAAGCTTTTTTATGCCGCTTGTCCATACCTTTGTCAAGTAAAAACGTGTCCGCGATAGTTTATTTTCGGTAGATGCAATTCTAGCGATTCAACAAAAAATCAGTAAAGGGAAACTTTGTCTACGGCGCAGTATGAGTCGATGCCGAACTTTCGTCGAAATCTTTCTTCGTTCCCATCCAAAAGGGCCTAAAATGACATTGCTCGGATGTTAAGGGGGGTAGGGTTAATTCGGTCAAAAACAGCATATTTTTTATGAATTTTTATTGAACAAACAGTAGAGATAAATGAATTGATTTTAATATGGTATTATCAGGTGACATTCACAGATTTTGTGGGCAATTTTCGTAAAAAAATATCAAGATGTGAGCCGGTGGCAGCAACTCTTAATGGGCGCCTCAGCAAAAAGGTGTTTTGCAGTGGACATCAGAACTTATGACTGGATCATCTAAAACAAAAAAACCAAGAAAATTCTGTTAGTTCATAAGTTTTTCTAGGTAGCCCAGTCAAGATTTTTTTTTTTTTTTCAATTTTTGGATTTTTTGGGATACTTACAAGTCAAAATACCGATTTTTGACGAAAAAAATCAACAATCAAGCCGTTATAAAATATACTTAAAATTTAAAAAAAAACTCGACAGCGTTACCTTGCTAATTATGTGTAGAAAGAGTGTGCAAAATTTCAAAAAATTCGGTACAGTAGATTTCGAGTGACAGTGTTCACCGACTTTGAAAAAGCAAGTTGTGGGAAAATCGATTTAAAGTTTTATACTGAGAAATTTAAAATTCATCATAAGTAAACAAGTATTTTTTTTTTACTTACATAGAGTCGTCAATGCCAGGTCCATACATTACGGAGCTGTCATCGTGGGTGTCCAGAGCACGTTGTTGCTCTTGTCTACGGCTAATCCGACCTTGTTTGCTTTCAAGCGCAGTTTTGAGCCCAGCTCGTTTTATTCGATTTTTGTCGACTTCTTTCGCCCATCCATGAGAACTTGGCCCTGCAGTGATACCCATGTCATGCATGATGGACAGCAGAGCAAAACAACCTTCATTGAATGTACACGCTGCTATATGAGCAGCAATGTCAACGAGATTAGAGGTACCACTCAATATATATGGAGTAATTTTCCATATAAGTTGGTTCAAACTTTCATGATTGTTCTGTGTAAAACCTCCGAGACATTGCTCCAAAAGTGTCTCATTACTCAAGTCCTCATATATAGGTTTTATTGCTTGTAAAACCTCGCTTGGAAGTGCGGTGTAACTATGTTTGAATGACTTCAGGTTATTCGTTGCTGCAGCTCTCTGCCATTCACACCACGAGTCTTCGCCTTTGTCACAATTCTGATGCTGTGGACTCTTGTTTGTTGAGCTATAATGAAAATAAGTCGCCCAAATGGCATTTTTCATTTTTTCTACAGAATCACAATTACGTCGAATGGCCAAACCGTAATATACAGTCTATCATTTTTCCAGTAAGTTTACCTTTACCAGATAGACTTTTTCGCAGTTGTCGATTCTTGTGTAGTTTTATTCACTATGCTACGCAATCGGGTACCCATTCGCTTCTGAACATGATCTATACATTCTTTTTTGTTTATCAAATAATCATCACCATAAGGTTTAGATTTCAGTACTCCAGAGTATGTTTTTGAATCGCCGTCGCCGATATAGTTGCGATATTTCACTTTATTATCTTTTGAACGCTCAAACATTAATTTTATTGCTTCAACCTCCATATTTCCAGATGGGCCAGTATGATTAGCTTGACATTTTCCTTCTTTCACATGAGCAGTATACCACTCTTCGTACTCTGCAGAATTTAATTTTGATTCCCAAGTTTTATAGTCATGACAGTAGGCGCTTTTTACACAAATATCCAGAACTTTTCCGGTATAATAACCGATCAAGGAAGACACGCCAAATAAAGATGCGAATCCTCGTTTTTTCCAGGTGCCGTCACCTGATACGGTCAACTCCGTTGTATCTTCTACATTATTTTCTTTACACGTGGCTTCTCTCTCTTCATCCACAGCAGATGAAAAAAAATGCGTGTGCCGTATTTTTTATGATTAAACACGTTTTTTGTAAATACGAACTGTAGGTTGTTTTTGATAAAAAATGAGCTCATAAATCCATCAGGCCGCAAAACTTTTCACATCCAGCGAATCCTAGACCTAAGACTCGCATGGCAAAAGCGAATCGATAATTGATTTCATACACTCCAAACTGAATTCTGTTACTAGAAGGAATAAAGCAGAGGTTTTTTACACTTTTCACAATTAACTTGGATGGTGAATCCAACTAGCATAAAAAAATTAACTATTCTGTAATGTATTTCCAGATTTTCTGGTATGTCCCGAGCAACTTTTGTTTTTATTTTTTTTGCCGAAGCACTGTTTGTTTCGACCTCGTCTGTTTTACGTTTCTGTGGAGGTACTACTTTTTTTGATCTGTCCAATCTCGACCCACTGCTTTTACGATCTTCTCTGGTAACTTTCTTAGGCATTTTGATTATAATTAATATAAAATCACTGAGAGAACTAATAGAAATACACAGAGCACGTGTTTGCTAAAATACCTAACCTAAACTGAACTATACGTTATTCACTGAATTTATTGAGGCACGTTGGAAACCGCATTGGAGGGACTCAAACTAAAAACGCTCTATCTCCGTCAGTTTTTTTCGTATTGACTTGAAATTTTCACACAATATTCCTGAAATGTGGTAATTTCATCTCACAAATTTTGAAAAAATCGAAAAAAAAAATAATTTGAAAACCCTACCCCCCCTTAAATATGTTAAAAAATCGGTGTCATTTGTGAAGAAGTGGGTCAATTGCTTTTACGAGACGAACAATGTCGACGACTTGCCAAAACGTGGCTTTTGTTTTTTTTTTGTTAATTTTTATCAATTTTTTTCCACGCATCGTTGGATTACTGTGCTGATAGTGGCCCAAGAGAGTTTTATAGAAGGCAAGGAAAATAGGTTACAAGTCAGACCAAATTACGAAGGGATACTTTTTTCTTGACCTGTTAGGGTGTACATATGCCCATTTACTCCCCCATTTCCTTCGGCTGAGTCACGGAGTGATACGTAAACCTTATTATCATTACTATATACATATTATTCTAAATTACCATAGTTTTGACTATTACTTGTTTTTTTTACAATTTTACGGAGGCGCTTTGTTTACCACAAGCAGATTATAGATTGCAACCACTCCATAAAGAATTCGTTAGAGAACTAATCATGAAATGCCTACTGCATGCGTATCCTGTTGAACCCCACTTTAACGTTAACGTAGTTTGGCTGTACCCCCCTAGTTTGGCTGTTCCTGTTGCCCGTTAGTTAGACAACCAATAATGCATAGTGGTTAAGCTATTTGTTTGGAGTTTTCTGTGAAATTTAAATATCTGTCCATAAAAATGCCACAACAAAAAGAAATAATAATAATAATAAAAAGACAAGAAATAAATTCGTTAATTTCTTATTTACGAAAAATGTTGAATGAAATAAATTTAATAACTGACTTCTTTCCGTCAGAAAAAAGTATCAATATCTTTTGTTGTTGATCCCTGAATGTTTTCATAAGGCAGAGAGAGTGGCAAAAGATACAAAGTTAAGATTATATATGTTCATATCGTATTCAAGAACCCTTTTAAAATTATCTGTGCCAAAAAAACGCAAAAACACAATCCCTCGGCCCTATGAAAGTTACCCAAACTACAAAGTTTTTTTTTTTTTTATTTGACAACAGAAAAATTTGGGAATAAAATTTCTTTACCTGTTTCAGGAAGAAAAATAATTTATTGTGTTCAACTCTCTTGAATTCCTAAAAATACATTCTGAGAGAAACGCAAGAAGGTCTTTTATTTACTTAGCTAGCAAATTATGTGCTAGCTGAGGCATTTTTTTTTGCATTGACAGGTACTGGTTTAGTTTAGGTTACAACTAATATTGAAACAAAAAAACACAGAACTTCATGACGTAATTTCCAATCTCTGTTAGAAACAATCTTTGTAACAGTCAAACTTCCCGCGCTTATCTAGAATTCCCTAGAATAAACACGAAAGACTATACAACATACGTCCCCCACTTCCAGAATGTAGGAAAAACGTAGGCTAAACGCACGGTACGTCGTGTATTGTCAAAATTCTCCATTCTTTTAACGTGGACCAATTACGAGTGGCCAACTTGCGACGCGTTGACCAATCACGCATCGTATAGTTTAAACTCTAACCAATCATAAGCTACCACGGGGAAAGGTATAGTATATTTTTGACGTGACGATTCGATTGATCAGTCAGTCATTTTCATGAAAGAAGCCAAGGAAGTATTCATAAAGTCTAGTGTGAATCTTCGGTGAATTTTTGTGCGAATTTTGTGAATAAATCTGTGATTTTATTATAGTATTTTAATTGTAAGTATTTAAAAAGTGTGTATAAATGTATTTTTGGTGTTTAGGTTCAAAATTTAGGGCGTTTTTGAAGCGATAAAGATAACCCGGTCTTGCGGGAGTTTCTAGGTAAATTCTGTCCGTAAAATATCCGATTAGTAGAGATTATTTATTTTAAATGTTAATTTTTTAGTTGGCACTGCAAACTAATTTAGTTATAATATATTTTAAATAATATTAAAGTGTTTTTCGTGGTTTTTATCCATGAAATAATCACTTTTTAGCGCAACGTGTCCGATCTCAAAAAAACAGTTACTTGGTCCAATTAATTGAGAATTCCATAAAGAAATATACCGTTTACTGATGGGATCGGTCTCATTGAACAGTACTGGTGACTTTCAACGATTTTTTAAACATTATGGTTCATCAAAGCCACAAAAGAGCCCCAATTAGTATTTTCAGTTAGACAAAACACCCCTGAAGGATTATCTAGAATTTTTTTTAACTTCGTTTAAAGATGCTGTAATCTATTACATCTATCGTAAAAATTAATTTATCTGTTTTATTTGAGTCTTGACAATGTGATTCCCTTGATTTTCAGATATCTAAGTGACCCGAGAGAGCAAAATGAAGTTGTGTGTAGCGTTTGGGGCCCTGTGCCTCCTGGTCACTGTTTTGGCCAAGGATGATAAAAAAGATAAGGAAGATGTAGGAACAGTCATTGGTATTGATTTAGGAACAACATATTCTTGGTAAGTTTTCAGTTTTGTAAGTAAAATTTTATCTTGTTATAGGATTAAGTGATTATTAAAAGTGATAGTTTTATTAACAGAAAATACTTAATGTTTTTGACTCAAATAAGCTCATTGTTATTTTTTTTCTTACGTAATGTTTCTGTAAAGCTAATTGCAATGAAATGAATGTGGTTTATCAACCTGTCAAAGTAAAAGTGGTTTAAAAGGGCAAAAAATTGAAATTAATTGCTACAATGTGGTTAAGTGAAAGTTGCAATTTATGAAAAAAAAGTTTGCCAATTTTAAACGTTTTTATTATTTTGTATAAGTATGAACAATTATTATTATTTTTATAGTGTTGGTGTTTACAAAAATGGTCGTGTTGAAATCATCGCCAATGACCAAGGTAATCGTATCACTCCGTCATATGTAGCCTTCACGGCTGACGGAGAACGGCTGATCGGTGATGCTGCCAAGAACCAACTTACCACCAATCCAGAAAACACAGTTTTCGATGCTAAACGGCTGATTGGACGTGATTGGTCCGATCCAACAGTTCAACATGATGTCAAATTCTTCCCATTTAAGGTGATTGAAAAGAACAGTAAACCCCATATTAAAGTGGAAACGAGCCAGGGTGAGAAGGTCTTCGCCCCTGAAGAAATCTCCGCTATGGTTTTGGGCAAAATGAAGGAAACTGCCGAGGCTTACTTGGGTAAAAAGGTAACTCATGCCGTAGTTACTGTACCCGCATACTTTAACGATGCCCAACGTCAGGCTACCAAAGATGCTGGAGTCATTGCAGGTAAGTGTGCCTAATATATTTACTTTTTAAAAAGTTTTCATGAATTTTTTAAACGATGTCATGATCTTTGAGTCAGGTCGAATATCAAAAAAATTAACATATTGGATTATTCAAAATCTGCATTTTTGTAATTTTCCACTGTGTCTTGTTTCCAGGTATGACTGTTATGAGAATTATCAACGAACCAACAGCCGCAGCTATCGCATATGGTCTCGACAAAAAAGACGGCGAAAAGAATGTTTTAGTTTTCGATTTGGGTGGTGGTACCTTTGACGTCTCCTTGTTGACCATTGACAATGGTGTATTTGAAGTAGTAGCTACCAACGGAGATACTCATTTGGGCGGTGAAGATTTCGATCAGAGAGTCATGGACCACTTCATTAAGTTATACAAGAAGAAGAAGGGCAAAGACATAAGGTACTAGTTGGTTTATAGCCTTCATGTCGTGTAATCATCGTTTTTAGAGAACCTTTTAATGAAAAACTAGCTCATTTGGTTCACTAGAATGCAATTTAGCAAAAGAAGTTAATGGTCTTGTTTTTAGATTATAATCATGAATCTTGTTTACAGGAAAGACAACAGAGCTGTTCAAAAACTCCGTCGTGAAGTAGAAAAGGCCAAGAGAGCTCTGTCTGCCAGTCATCAAGTCAGGATTGAAATTGAAAGCTTCTTCGAAGGTGATGACTTCTCAGAGACACTTACGAGGGCCAAGTTTGAGGAATTGAACATGGACTTGTTCAGATCTACAATGAAACCAGTACAGAAAGTAAGCTTCAAGTTAGTTTACAAGCCCACAAAATAGTTATCGCTACTATATTAAACACTTCTTTTTTTTCACTTTGCGTGCGTTTCGCTAACCATATTAGCATCCTCAGGAGCGATGATTGAAAACAATGAGTCGATCTTCATTCCTGATGATGCTAACATGATTAGCAAAATGAACGAAAACAAAAATAAAGTGTTTGGTGTAGTGGTGATAGTTGTTGTGTAGTGTGTGGTATTGCGCCAAAGATTCCCAAATTCCAATGAGTTATAGGAAGTTTAAACTTAAAAACAATAAAAAATAACAACATTGTTTTTCATTTTAGGTATTGGAGGATGCCGACATGAACAAAAAGGACGTAGATGAAATTGTTCTTGTAGGAGGTTCGACCCGTATCCCTAAAGTTCAGCAACTCGTCAAAGACTATTTTGGAGGCAAAGAACCCTCTCGAGGCATCAACCCCGACGAAGCCGTCGCCTATGGTGCCGCTGTCCAAGCCGGCGTACTTAGCGGAGAGCAAGCTACCGATGCGATTGTACTACTTGACGTTAATCCATTGACTATGGGTATCGAGACTGTCGGTGGAGTTATGACCAAACTCATACCCAGAAACACTGTCATCCCTACCAAGAAATCGCAAATTTTCAGCACCGCATCTGACAACCAACATACTGTTACCATACAAGTTTACGAAGGCGAGCGTCCAATGACCAAAGACAACCATCTTTTGGGCAAATTCGACCTTACTGGTATTCCCCCAGCACCTAGAGGAGTTCCTCAAATTGAAGTCACGTTTGAAATCGATGCCAACGGTATCCTCCAAGTATCCGCTGAAGATAAGGGCACTGGAAATAGGGAAAAGATTGTCATCACCAACGATCAGAACAGGTTGACTCCTGATGACATTGACAGGATGATCAGAGATGCTGAGAAGTTCGCCGATGAAGATAAGAAACTGAAGGAACGTGTCGAAGCTAGAAACGAACTTGAAAGTTATTCGTATTCGCTCAAAAACCAGTTGGGCGACAAAGACAAACTTGGTGCCAAAGTGAGCCCAGATGAGAAGACGAAAATGGAAGAAGCCATAGATGAGAAAATCAAATGGTTGGAAGAAAATCAAGATGTCGAAGCGGAAGAATACAAAAAACAAAAGAAAGAACTCGAAGATGTCGTTCAGCCAATCATAGCTAAGCTTTATCAATCGTCGGGAGGCGCGCCGCCACCGACACCCGGTGGTAGCGATGAAGACGATGACCTGAGAGATGAGTTGTGAAGATCCGCAAAAAAGACTGATCAAAATGAACTTTAAAAAATGTTTCTCTTTGAATGATGTGAGAGATGAGTGTTTGTGTGAATCTGAGAGAGTAGAACGTGTATTTTTGAGTAAATTTTGATTTTTTGTATCAAAAGTTAGATAATTTATTTATTTGGTCAGGAAGCCGCGTACAAACTGGTTTCGTATGTGATTTCTTGATTTGTTGTAATTTTTATTTGAAATAAAAAGTACCTTTATTAATAATACCCAAATGTTTTATTTTTTCCCCTTTACCGAAATATAAGCCCCACATAAAAGCTGAATTATTTGACAAGGGTGGTAGACTGATTGAATAGGACAGAGGTTTCGGAGCCACAGTCCTTACATTCTCAACAACACGCCTATCGGCCAGGTAAATCCACTGGAATAATGTTGCATCGTGTCACGAGTAAAATTAAGGACTCGTGCTTCGATATCTTTTACAGATATTCGATAATGCATCCTTCGAATTGAGAAGAGGAGAGTCAATGGCCACGTAGTTAGCTGTTGTGACCATCCTCTCCAAGAGACAGATTGCTGAATTAAATGACAGACATTAAGGGTCACAATAATTAAAGTACACCCTTTCTCCCTTGGTGAGTTACCTTGAATGAATTGTTAATAACATTAAACTCTAAATGTTATTAGTCTTCCGGTACTTTTCACGAAGAAAAAATTTTCAGACATATGGAAGATAGAGTTCGCCGATAACATATTTTCATAATTTGGCCTCTAACAGTAAACGTCAAACCTGTCACGTAAACAATAAACATCACCTGTCTAATGTCACTTCAAGACGCTAATGAACATTTGTAATTAAGGAAAAAAACACCATTTCACAACACTGTAAATGAACGAGCGCGGGAAAGATATTTATAGCGACGAGAATTTGGCAGGACTAACAATGCTAATCAAAACTTAGAATTAATCCCGCCAAATTCCATTGCTTGTTTTGATTGGTATTGCTAATCTCGCCAAATTCTCGTCGCTATAAACATCTTCACTGTGCTATTTTGTTTACAGTGTTGTAAAATGGCGTATTTTCTTAATTACAAACGCCCATAGCGCCTTACGCCCAAAAAGTATCTTAAAAGTGTCAAATAATGACAGACATCATGTGATTACAGTTTAAAATGAAAAAACGGGAGACCACGTGATGGCTGTCATTTTATCTGTTAACTACAGGTTAAAAGAGGGCTCGCCAGTTGTGCTGTTGTGTGAAAGAATAATCAACAATCTTTTTAAAGAGATAAGTTTACCCTAAGAATGTTTGAAACTGACGATGATGATTTCTCAGCCTCATTCAGGTAGCACATTTTCTAAATGCTTATAAGTAGACATTTAAATAGATGTAATCATGTTTTAGTACAAATTTATCCTCCATTTTCAATGCTTCGCTTCATTCCGATGTTACTACAGACTTAAGTTACAAAGCTCCTAAACAACCAAAAGCCCTAAGGGATAACACTAGAGCCGATTCCCAACAAAATTCTGAAAAGAAAGTTGGAATGCCCATTGAGTCTTCAGTAATATTAGCTAAAGTTATTACCCTCTGGAAACTGTAAGTAAGAGAACTATTGTATTGAAAATTAATATAACTTTTAAACATATCCTATGCAATTCTTCAAAGTTCCCTTTGTTACTAATTTTCTTTTTTTTTAGGCATAACAAACAAAACAGACTGCTTGGAAAACATATCATGGCCATAATAGGAAATACAAATCAACATTTGTATGAATTAATTGTCTATCAAAACAAAGCGAACATACTAATTCGACAGTCTCTTGATGAATCTCTCACTCTATACAAATATCCAAAACACTTTGTAGGAATCTTTGATAGTAATAAACAATTTTGGAATTTTAATTTTGATAATGCTGAAAATTTAGAACATTTTTTAAAAGAAATCTCCGTATATAAGTGTCAGATAGTCGAACAAAAGTCTCCAACTGGGTTAGACAATGATAAAATGGGTATTTTAACAAATTCAGAACTTGTACCTATAAAAAGCAAAGATACAGAGCTATTAATGAATAAACCGAATCACAAGGAAAACATTTCCAAGGATAAAATACTATCGAGAATAACTAAAGTTGGACAGCAAATTATTCCTAACTCTGCCGTAGAAAGAAAGACCAGTACTGAATTGTCAGACTGTGAAAGTGATTCAATTAATAGTGATTTGAAGCCCCCAAAACCAATTACTGCTCCTCGGAAGTTTCGACGAAATCTAAATCATGAAACGAAATCACTTGCACCTATTATGACAGAGAGCCACAATCAACATAATACTTATATGCCAAATAACCAAACATTTTTGAATAACAACCAAATGGTTTTAAACTCACATGGTATGATGTATGCCCAACAATACCCTGAATACGGAGTAAACAATTTTATAATTGCCCAAAATATGGAGCTTAAAGCCAATCTGGCTGAAATAAATTCCAAATTAGGGCTGGCGTTGGGTGAACGTGTAGACAAAAATAGGAATATACAAGAAGATGATAATTTAAAATCTAGAAATAAATGTCTCAACTTAAAAATTGAGAATCTTCAAAGTGATTTAAATAGGGTAAATCAATCATTGGAAGATTTGAAGAAGAAATATGGTCAGAAATGTTCTCAATTGATAAGTGAACAAGAAAAAAATAAGGCTTGTGATAATCTAGCTCAGGAGGTTGACAGGCTAAAAGTAGAACTTCAGGAAGTAGAAATACTTAAAAAAGTGAATCAAGAACTGAACTTAAGCATAAAAGACAAAGAAGAACTTATAGAAAGTCAAAAACTTAAGTTGAATGATAATGAAAATGTTGCAGTGCAGAGTCAAAGTGAGAGTGACAAACTTAAAATGGATATTGGTGAGCTTAATATGAAAATCGAAGAATTAACAGTAAAAATTAAAGAGTATGAAGAAAAATTGACAGTCAATTTTAATGAACCACCTCAAAATGATTTAACATTACAAAGGGACATTTTTTAAATAAAACAATTAAGGAAACTATGAATAAAACATTCAACAGTATTATGGAAAGCTTTAGTGATAATGCTCATTATAATATTCTTGATATTCAAGAAGTTGTACTAGAAAATTTGAAGAGAACTACTTATAATCTTATAGATGGATTAAAATAAAATTGAATACGTATTTTTAAAGAAGAAATACGGTTATAAGATTGTGATATTTAGATGTTATTATGTTAGTTACTTTTATTATAATGGTCTGATATTGTTATGAAAAAACCTTGCTATGTACGCAATAAACTACTTTTTTTTTTACTGAGTTTTATAATTTTTTAAGTGGCATAGAAACCAAGTAAAAAACGTCTACAAGTCCTTGTCATGTCAAGTTCCAAAATGCATATTCATAGTTGCTTTTCGATTAATTGTGGGGTGAACCAGTTTTTTTTATGCACATGTGCTGCAGGGAAATCCCTAAAGTGCTACAGGAGCGCACTTTCCATGAAAACCGTTTTGGGATTTGACAGAAAAACTAAGCGCAGTCAGGCGACGGTCTAGGCGTTGTTCAGCAGGCTGTTGGTGTTTTGTGTCATTCGGCATTTCCATGCAGCTGGAAGATCAAGGGCATTATCTCTTTTGTGTTAAGTGCTATTTATTTTTAACCATTAACGATTTTGCGGCTTGTCGCTAATTGATGTTGATAGAGAGTTGATGTAGTTTGTTACCGATGCTCAATTTGTATTCTTCAATCCTGCTCTATATATATATATATATATATATATATATATATATATATATATATATATATATATATACGAGTATATATATATATATATATATATATATATATATATATATATATACGACTATATATATATATATATATATATATATATATATATATATATATATATATATATATATATATACGAGTATATATATATATATATATATATATATACGACTATATATATATATATATATATATATATATATATATATATATATATATATACGAGTATATATATATATATATATATATATATATATATATTACCTTAAAATTTGGGGTTTCAATCCGTTCGTTTAACAATGAATTTGCACGATGTTTCGCCAAAATCTTATTTGGCATTTTCAAGTGCTCTTGCTGCTGCTACTGCAGCTCGAAGCTAACTCTTGTTGTTGAGTTAGCTTTGAGCGGCAGCAGCAGCAAGATCACAGTATCGAGCAGCACTTGAAAATGCCAAATGAGATTTTGGTGAAACATCATGCAAATTCATTGTTCGATGAACGGATTGAAACCCGGAATTCTAAGTATTACGTTCCACCATCCGTGAAAAAACGTGTATATCATATATATATATATATATATATATATATATATATATTATATATATATATATACGAGTTAATATAAGCGATTTTTAGATACAATAAATTGTTAAGTGACAACCTAAAATACTACCAATTAAGAAAATTGTCCTTTGGAACGTGTTTTTGTTGATCATTGCTCTGGAATAATCCGTAATTATCTGCTACTCAGTATATATCACCACTACTAGCGATGATTGACTCAATCGTCGCTCCTGATGAAGCTAACATGGTTAGCGAAACGCGCGTCGAGTGCAGAAATAAAGTGTTTGGTGTAGTAGTGATATATACTGAATAGTGTCATTGTGCCAAAGATTCCACATTCCCAACTTACGTAATTATCTGGACTGGCCTTAAGATTCAGGGTAATGACATTTTCTGATCAAATCAAGTTAAAATATATATATATATATATATATATATATATATATATATATATATATATATATATGTATATATATATATATATATATATATATATATATATATATATATATACACACGAGATTTGTTCAAAAAAAGACCGAACTTTTAAAATTGCGGGTCAACGTTGCAGTTTGAATTAGCGCGCCATGCTTCACCTAGCGGCATTCTTTGGAAGCAAAACGTGGCTTGCCACATTGTGGTGGTTTGATTAGTTAGCAAATTAGAGTCGGTTAACTAAACACATGCGGTCACCGTTCTGCGATATAGTGAAGATGAAGGACTTCGAGGAGCAACGTTATGACGTTGAAACGAAGGCACAATGGTCGCGATAGATCGGTCAACATTCGCCACGACCTTTCAAATATGACAACTTGATTGTTTTCTTTAACTGTCGTGTCAAGAATTCGTGCCACAAGGTCAACAAAAAGTTCTATGTGGCAGTTTTAGGGCGTTTACTGGAAGATGTGCGCCGGAAGAGGCCTGATCTCTGGAAGAATTGGATGTTGCACCCCGGCAACGCGCTAAGTCTCTCGTCTCCGCTCGGTGGTCAATTTTTGACAGGTAACGGAACTGCCGTCCTTTCTTATCCTTCGCACTTTCCAGATATGGCTTCAGCAGACTTTTTTCCACTTTCTCATAAAAAGCACCTTGAAAGGACGTCGTTTTCAAAATGTAGAAGAAATTCAGAGAAAGCGCTGGCACAGCTACGAGGTATCACACCAAACGAGTTCTACAAGAGCATACAAACAATGGAAGAAATGATGGGACAGGTGCGTAGCTAGAGGAGGTACTTTGAAGGAGATGAAACATAATATGATGAAAGTTCAGCCTTTTTTTGAACAGTCCTCGTATGTATGTGTAAATATATATATATATATATATATATATATATATATATATATATATATATATATATATATATATATGTATATATATATATACATATATATATATATATATATATATATATATATATATATATATATATATATATATATATATATATATATATATATATATATATATATATATATACATATATACATATATACATATATACATATATACATATATATATATATATTTATATATATATATATATATATATATATATATATATACTTTAAAATTTTCTTGAACCATCAATTAATATATATTTTCAATTCTTGGTATTTGGGTTCATTTTATGAATATTTAGTATTCAAAATTAAACTTAAACCGACGTTTCGCCCTTTGGTTTAGAGCAGAGATTCAAGAAAAAAAGAAAAAATGAAAATGCCCTAAACTAAAGGGCGAAACGTCAGTTTAAGTTTAATTTTGAATACCAAATATTCATATAAAATGAACCCAAATCCCAAGAATTGATATATATATATATATATATATATATATATATATATATATATATATATAATATATATATATATATATATATATATATATATATATATATATATATATATATATATATATATATATATATATATAATATATATATAGATATATATATATATATATATATATATATATATATATATATATATATATATATATATATATATATATATATATACAGTAATACCCCGCTTAGCGCGCGACCCCGTTACGCGCGGTTTCACTATAACGCGAATTTCAAATTTCGCGCTCATGTAGTCATTAACTTCTCTATGGTCGCGGGGGGATCCCCGCTTTCTCTGAATATTCTCTTTGAAGAATTGGGAATTCCCTGTCCTTCGACTTTGTTCTATGGGGATTTCCTCGTTCGTTTCGTGTGTTCATTTGTTCCGTAATGTTAGTTCGGTCGGCTGGCAGTTTTGTTTTAATATTTATTGGAGATACATACATACATAATTTAACCCTACGTTAAAAATGCCGCCTGTAAAGAAAAAAGAGCGTAAAAGCGTCACTTTGGAATTGAAGATGAAAGTGTTAAGAAGAATGGAAAATGGAGGCAAAGCAACAATTGTTGGGAGAGATTTTGGACTCTCAGAATCGACTGTGAGAACGATTTATAAAAATCGGGAAAAAATTAAAATCTCCAGCGAAGGTTCAACACCTATAAGTGCAACAAAACTTTCTCGTTCGAGATCATCTATCTTAGAAAGAATGGGAGAAATTACTGTCAGTCTGGATCGAAGATTTGAATAAGAAGAACACACCACTAAGTCAAGATCTCATATGCACAAAAGCAAAATCTTTGTATGAGATGCTGAAAACAAAAGAAGGAGAAGGGAGTGCCACTCCGACTTTTGCTGCCAGCAGAGGCTGGTTCCATCGGTTCAAGCAGCGTTCTAATCTTCACAATATCCACATAACAGGCGAGGCGGCCAGCGCGGACATTCAAGCTGCAGCTGAGTTTCCAGACAAGTTTCAAGACTTCGTTAGACGAGAGAAAATTCCTGCTTGTCTCATCTTCAATGTTGATGAGACCGCACTTTACTGGAAAAAAATGCCATCTCGAACATTCATTTCTAAGGAAGAACGTCAAGCCAGTGGTTTCAAAGCTGCGAAAGATCGACTAACACTTCTGCTGGGTGGTAATGCCACTGGTGATTTCAAACTGAAACCTTTACTAGTGTACCATTCAGAAACACCCCGTGCAATGCGAGGCACAGACAAGACAAGTCTACCAGTTGTGTGGCGATCAAACAGAAAGGCGTGGGTTACACGGGAAATTTTTCAAGAATGGTATTCTAATAGTTTTTGCCCATCAGTCAAATCATACTGTGACAGAAATGGGCTTGAACCTAAAGTTATATTACTCTTAGACAATGCCCCAGGACATCCAACCTCACTTGATACGCCCAGAGACTTAAAAGTGTACGTAAAGTTCCTTCCACCAAACACTACGTCAATATTACAACCTATGGACCAGGGAGCAATAGCAAACTTCAAAGCTTATTACCATCGCCGCACTTTTAGCCAACTAATTCATGAAACTGACGGGGAAGGAAGACAGTCTATGCGAGAGTGGTGGAAGTCATACAACATTATGAAGTCTATTCACAACATAGAAGAGGCTTGGAAGGAAGTTAAAATGAGTTGTATGAATGGGGTGTGGCGTAATCTTTGGCCAGATGTAGTGGAAGCACCTAGAAGAATTGTCCAGATGCAGAGACAAGTGCTTGAAGACATTGCTGCAATGATTGAGGGGTCTGAACTTGAAGATGTCACGGTAGAAGATCTCGTAGAACTTGTAGCAACGCACGACGATCCTATTAGCAATGAAGATCTGATCGAGTTACAGAATAATCCTATCTACGATGAGGAAGAACAAGTAGAGAGAAAGTTTTATCTTCAGGGGAAATACAAAATGCACTTTCAAAAATTTATTCAGGTTTGGACATATTGCAGAGTATAGACAATAATGATGACCGTGTCTTGACCGTGTGTCAAACAATTAAAAACAGTGTTGGGTGTTATGAACGTATTTTACAAGAACGTAAACAAAACGTTACCCAAAAGACAATAGATGTATTTTTCCGTAAAAAATAAGAGTATGTATTGCATAAAGTGTTCTTAGAATTAAAGTGATTGATTAAAATGATTTGTATTTTTTTGTATTAAATTTTGACTATGTTTAATCATAAACCTCGATATACGCGAATTTCAGTTAACGCGATTTTTTTCGGAACGTATCCCTCGCGTAAAGCGGGGTATTACTGTATATATATATATATATATATATATATATATATATATATATATATATATATATATATACATATATATACATATATATACATATATATACATATATATACATATATATATATATATATATATATATATATATATATATATATATATATATATATATATATATATATATATATATATATATATATATACATACATATGTATGTTTTTGTATTTGGATAGGCCAGTTTCTATGTGATGTTTGCCAGCAGACATCAGGAAACCCTCAAAAACCCACATACTGTAAAAAAGGCAATTATTGGGGGGAGTCTACTCGAGCTATGAAAAACCGACGATAAATATCGGAGTATATCACGTTCTTAAAAAAGATGCGGGCATGAAGTTAGACTGAAAGGATCGAGCGCCATGAACATAGTTCACCGCAATGCCACAGAGATTACGGTTGGTCGCCTGTCGAGATTCGTGGCCAACAAAGAAAGAAAGAAAGAAAGAAAGAAAAAAAAAAAAAGAAGACTGTTAAAACACCGGGCCGGGAAACTACCAATCTACAGAAAAATACTTTTTAGAAAATATAACAACTTTATTTATAATGTGAGATATAAACATTAATAATATTATCAATATAATATTACAGTGAGAATAATAATCTAAATCTTACTTTCTAAACAGGCAAGATTGATTCAAAAAATAATTTAAATACAAAATAATAAATTAAAATTATGAAAAATTATTTACAGCAGAGAGTTAGTGACAAACGTAAAACTAAACATGTTAAATAAAAGAATAAATATAAAGACAATGTGTAAAAAGTTTTGTACCCCCTTTTTCTTTTTTTTTTTTTTAATGTAAAAACGAAATTCAACATAACACAACAGTATGAGATATTTAATAAAACAGAACCTAAATCAGTAATATATAACACCGGAGATTTTTAAAAAGTAATTGTTTCATCTCCGGACAAAGTGAAGATTAAAAAAAAATAAATACAACAATTAAAATAGTTTAACGGAATATTTTGTCGCGGAATTCCTTATCTGAATTAAATGCAATTCTTTTTATAACAGATACACACTATTGGATGGCAACATATTAAAAAAAAACTCAAATAATGTATTGCTCTTTTTAACCAACTACTTTTTTATGAGTTGTTTTAACACACAAGTTACCTATTAAATTAAAAAAAAAACCGGTCAAGTGTAAGTTGGACTTGCGCAATTAGTGTTCCGTACCGTGCTTGCCTTGAAAATAAAAAAATCTCAAAACACATTCCAAATGAGTTTTCAACAAAGTTTGTTTCCGATATTAGTTGAAAACTGATAAATTACCAAAGGTAATGCACTCGTGATAATTTTCGTTTAAACTACACCTTGTGGAGAATATTCCAGGATTTTTCAAAATTTTTTGAGAAACACTTTTCGAGATGAGTGGGGGACAGCGATTTTTGGCAATTTTTTTAAAAATAATACAAAGAAAAGTGTGCGCAAGTATTATATCATATAAATTTTTGAACTCATATTTTTAAAGCTTTCATCTGACACCCCACTCGATGTCCTGGTAAAAATGTTTTTTTCACTTCTTATTTCATCCCCCAAAACTAATCCCACAAGTCAAAATTAACTTTCAAAACTATACGGCTTTGATGCGGTCATCAATTCCTATACTATTTCCAAATTTCAACCTTCCATGTCCAATAGTTTCGGAGAAAATTGGGTGTGACAGACGGACAGGCACCGAAGTAATCTTATAAGTGTTCCGTACGGAACACTGAAAACCAAGAATGATATAAATTAAGGCGACCGCTTGAGTAAACCTTTTCGTGCGGCATTGATGCCGTGTGGTCGGGGTGTGCGTGCAGCTTCGCGACAGTATGATCAAGTTTTTTCAACGTTCCGCTTGTTTCCATGTAAACACGATCCAACATTAACAATGGACTCGAGAAACGGCGACTGGAAACGGTGTATATATGTATATATATATGTATATATATATGTATATATATTTATTATATATATATATATATATATATATATATATATATATATATATATATATATATATATATATATATATATATATAATATATACATATATATATTTCTTTAAGATAATCCAAAGGATTTAAAACTGTTACCTCAGTTTTATGATGAACTACAGGTATAAGTATTTTAAGATAAGGTTATGAAGCCTAAGTTGTTTTAACTCCCAGACACGAAAAATAATGGTCAGAGTATGTCAGTGCGGCAAGTCAAGTAGAAAATACTGGAAAAATTGTAACACTGTCTTATATAAAAGAATTACTATATGCAACGTCGCTAAAAACCCAAAATGATCATACGTGATCTGCTAGTAAAGCTTGTTGGGTATGCGTACCGTATATAACTTATTAAAGTAAAAAATTTAGAAACTATTCAGCTATTTTTCACAAATATAATGCTATTTACTTTCTTCTTTGTTAGCTAGAAATATACACAATAATTTTACTTCATTAGATTACGACTTTTAATAATATAGCGATAGCCGGTGAACCATCGAATATTTAAAATTTTAGAAATCTTACAACAGTTACATCGAACCAAATCATAACTCATCGTTGCAGTCGACTTTTGAGTCCACTGTTAACGTTGGATCGCATTTAGATGTAAACAAACGAAGCCTTAGGTTAACTACAAAACGGTATATTTAAGAATATTTTTAATATGTTGCTTTATTTTTGTTTGACTTCCATAATAATCGACGGCGTGAATTTATACTTTTTAAAAACCCCTTTTAATTCAACATTTCGTTTACTATGTACAAATAAATAAACTGCTGGAAAGCTTTTACAATTAACAAATACTGACTAGCTATTTTAAAAGAGTCGATCCTGTCAACATGTCTTGTATATCATACTTTGTAGCAGTTCTCACTATGATGTCGTTCTAAAAAATATTTTTAATATGTTTAATTTATTTATTGTTCGGAGGTTCGCTTTTGCTGTCATATGATCCTGCAGTCTCCTAAAGAATTAGAGTAAGAAAAAAACACAAATAATACTGTCAGATGGTGGGTGGAACGTCAAATATAATTAAAAATGACAAATGGGCGTGAGAATTTTAGAGTTCAATACAGCACAAGTTTTTCCTGGAAACCGCAAGGAGAATTCCAACACAAATAGGTAGTGGGACTCTTCCCCCTAGATATTTGGAACAGAAAACCTCAGTTGTCGTTCGATCTTGGTCACAAAAGGACAAAAAAAAACTCAATGATTATGACTGTGCAAAAAATGAAGAAAAAGGAGGACAAAGTGATTTTATGGGTGCCCGAGAAGGATCCTCATCTCTTATTGTATGGCGGGCAAGCAACTTTGTGTGGAAAGGGTCGTGTGATATTATAAGAAGTTAAACTTCGTAGCATAATGAGAAAATCGCCACTGTCTTGCAAACATGTTTATAAAAGACAACATACTCTTTTCAAGTAAGTTTCTTTTTTGGTTATCTTCTTCTTCAGTCAAACCTGATTTGTCCACCCTAATAGACTCATCAGCATTAAACACTTGGTAGAGCAGCACATATACGATTATTTTTCAAAGCAGGAGTTTGGCATTTTGTTTATCTTCATAGAAAATTTGAACACTGCCAAAATGGTCAATGTACATCAAAAGGTTGCATTACCAACTATCCAAAGGTGGTTCAAGACGAAAAGCAAAAAATTTGAAAGAAGAAAATAAACCAAAATACCGGAATTGTTTTTGTACTATGCGAATCAAAAAAAAATGTGACGACGCAGCAGTCACCAGATGCAAATCCCATAGACAATCAATATCAACTACTAAAATTGAACAAAGTCCATATTTCAGCGGGTATTTACTGTTCTCTCATCGGTCTATCCATATCAGCACGCCTTTCGTCTTATCTCGATTTACCATAGCTCTTGATTTGGTTAAAAAAAAAATAAACAAACACAAAGTAAGTACGTCGATATGTTGACACCAGAACCGACTTCATTTATTAATTATCTCAAAAACTAGCTCTTCATACGAAAGTGCTCAATATAAAACAATTATAAACAAAAACATTTCTATGATCACCGTTCCATTTTACACTATAATAATCCTCATAAAAATATGGAGAAGTATTCCTCCAAAATATCACCCAAATATTTATTTATTATCGTAGGCGAGAAAACCACCAACCAGGCTCATCATTCAATTAACTATTAAAAGTTTATTAAACCGATTAATAACTGTAACAGATGGTTTAAAATAACTGTAAGATAGGCTTGAAATTGTCGACGTTGAATCCTAACTTTTCGCTTCTAAACAGCCGATCGGTTTCTCTAGTGGAGCGTGTTTCTCTTTCGACGTTACCTTAACATAACGAAATAAGATAATAATTAAAAACAGATAAATATTTATATTTAATTAGCAAAAGGCTTCTGTCATCACTGTTTGGTTTCTGGCTGTTTCTTTCTTCTTCTGCCACCTTCTAGTAGGTAAGATACGTCGACGACTTGTTTGGTTGGCATGTTACTTAAGAGATTCAGTAATATTTTGTTGAGTCTGCTTTTTTGTTGCGCTGGAGTCTGTAAAAAACAACATAAGATTTCTGATTGCAAATGCTGCAATTGGTGACTGTCGATTCGAATTCAGAAGAGGTTACTCAACAATGAATACCATCTAACACGTAGGATGAAAAGTTTTTGGTCTAGCTACTTAAAACACATTTTTTTTGCAAAATTCGACTGTATTCATCAATATAGTTTCCTTCAAGAGCGATACAATGAGTTCAACGCTTTTCTAACATTTCTATACCTTTCTTGTAGAAGGATTTATTTTTGCCTTCAAAACAGGCCTCATTGGAGCCAAATCTCTTTCCTGCGAGCATTTTTTTGAGGTCTGTGAATAGATAATAGTCGCTGGGAGCCAAATCTGAAGAATGCGGTGAATGAGGACGCAATTGACGCTCCAATTCATACAATTTTGCCATCGTAACTATCGACTTGTGACGCGGTGCACTGTCTTGATGAAATAGCACTTTTTTCTTGTTCATTTGGGGCCATTTTTTTGCGATTTCTGCCTTCAAACGCACCCATAACTTTATATAATATTCGCTATTGATGGTTTTTCCCTTTTCAGCATAGTCGATGAAAATTATTTCTTGCGCATTCCAAAATAAGAGGCCAAAACCTTCCCAGCCGATTGTTGTGTCTTTGGTCGCTTCGGGCGGATTTCACTGGCTGCTGTCCACTCAGCTGACTGCCGATTTGATTCCGGTGTGTATTGGTGGATCCATGTTTCACCCATTGTCACATATCCTATGAAAAAATCCTTTTTATTGCGCTTAAACAGGTCCAAACAGCGCTCAGAATCATCAACACGTTGCTGTTTTTGGTCCACTGTGAGCAAACGTAGTACCCATTTCGAACAAAGCTTTCTCATGCTCAAAGTTCATGCAAAATATGACCAACTCGTTCTTTTGATATCTCTAGGGTGTCAGCTATCTCACGCAATTTCATTTGACGGTCACTCACAACAATTTTGTGGATTTTTTTGATGTTTTCCGGTGTAACCACCTCATTTAGGCGTCCAGAGCGTTTAGCATCATTTGTATATATACGACCGCGTTTAAATTCAACATACCAGTAAATGACGAGTGATTTTCCAGGGGCAGAGTACCTGTAACACTTATCCAGCCATTGCTTTGCTTGAACGGTATTTTTCCATCAAAAAACAGTGTTTAATCAACACACGAAATTCGATTTTTTCCATTGTTTTGAAAATATCAAAAGCGTCACTAAAACCACTGTAACTTGTAAACTAATCGTCGAAATGTCATGAAATTTTGACACGTATCGTTTGAAGGTTGGTACTTCCTAAAAACCATATAGATTTTTTGAAAAGGGCGTCGTCTATGTGTCAGACAAAAACATTTCAGTCTACGTGTTATTCTAATTTCAACGGATCAACAATATTACTATTAACACTCACTGAACAAATTGAACTTGAAGACTTACCTTTTGAATGGGAGGGGCGCCAGGTTGGGAATGAGTCAGCGAAGAATTGTTTGTGGCGTATTCTCTGTTGGCGCCTTTTTCCTTGTCCTTTTCCACTCTTTTTCGCCCAGCGCCACCGTTTTTGAGAAGAGACACGTCTACATCGTGAGGACAGTAAGTTCTGGATACTTTTAAGCGAGTCTCGAAGCACTCAAAAGCGAAAGTTTTCGTACATATTGGGAACTAAAAAGAGTCAGAGAATTACACCATTAACTGCGTAACATAAGACAAGTTAACTCTTAAATAAATCAGGTTTAATACCTTGCTTTTTGAAGCTTTGCTAAACATCTTGGCTCCTTTATCGACGCGATATTCGCAAATATAAACGTGTTTTTCTTGTACGTCGATCGGTCTGCCTTTGCAGTATGTATTCAAGTCCATGACCCAACAGTGCTCCATGATCAATTCGACCGGGACCGCTTCGTATAATGGCACTCGCATCACCTCGTTCGGAAAGAATCTGTAATCGTAAAAATTGGCTTTAAATGTTAGATTTCGAGAAATTTTGCAAACATCAGGGCAACTGGATACATTTGCGATAAATAAATCTCGCCTATATTTAAAATATTACGCAATTGAACACTTTGGAGAATCTCGAACGGTTGTATTTGATATATTCAAGGCATTCGACCGTGCTTGGCACGACGGATTGTTGGTTAAGATATGCTCTTACGGTATGTTTGAAAAATTTTGTTTATAGCTCTCGTGTTTCCTCAGAGAGCGTTCTTTACGAGTGGCAGTTGAAGGATTTCCTTCTAATACCTCTTGTAGCGCTTTAAGGATTTTCCTGCAGCATACTACCATATCAAATATCTCTGGTCTAGTCATGTTTGTACCAGACGAGGTTACACGAAGGTCGCGATTGAAAATGAAACTATCCGATCCAGTTTGTTGTCTAGGTTTGTCTATTATACATATTTAGGTTTTAACTGGAAGAGAACGATTATCGCCATAATTCATTTAACAAGAATTTAAAGTGGATTGCAAATCAAAATAAAAAATTACCTTGGGGTAACACTGTATGAAATTTGAGTAACTTTCTGACGTATTGCATATGATTGCAGGAAGCAACTTCAGAAATATTTACTCCTTCAGATTAGAACGCTGAATGGAAGCTTACAGGGATTTGGTCAAAGGAGAAACCCTGGTTTTTGGTGTAAGACTGTGACCGTGAGTTGCTATCCTGATGCGTCACCTACTATTGAACGAAACATCTCCAGGTATATTTACTGTACCAAATAGAGACCTTAATCATTGGCGAAACGTCGGAGAGACACTTCAATATAAGACAATCTTTAAACTCAATACTCATGATTTTTTAGTCTTCAAACTCATATTAGATTTATTTGGAAAAACCATGGAAAAAGTAAAAAAAAAAACCTGGAAAAGTTGGAGATTTCTTATGCGTGCAAAGTACGTGGATTCTTTGTAATTCTATGACGATTTTAAGTATTAGTTCAGATTAGTTGCTGCATCCAGTACAATAATTAACAAACTTACTTTCTTGTAGGTTCGTGAAAGGTCTCGTGTGGTCGTAGATAATGATGTCCGTAAGCAAATCGTTGTCCCGTGTCTTTATGCTTCCACAGTGCTTCTATCCGGAAGATGTCCAACTCGGAGTAATCTATACTCCCAATTGTCTTGTACGTGTGCTTCTTATTCGTTCCCGCAATCGGAAGGTCTCGTAGGACATAAACGGTATCTCCCTGGCGAAGTTGCAGATCGCCACGCATCAGTGTCATATAGTATCTGAAATGGGACAGAAATTTAGAAAGTAACGTAAGTTACTGGTTAAACTGTTATGATTATAAGTATCGATACATACCTGTGGCCGTGTTCGGTAAACTCATTCATGGATATCTCGTAGTCTACGTGTCTCGGCACGCATATCTCGCAGTGATAACTGGCTGCCGAGCCGTCCACTTTGACACATTCGGTGTGCTGCCAAACCATGCATCGCTCGCACTGAATCATCAGGCCTTCGTCACGAGGAATTCCGCATATACAGCGAATTATATCTTCTTCTTCGTCTGAAATGTAGTAAAAAAAAAAAAGATAGACTTAATTTTAGTCTTGCGAAATTCGCAATAGTATTATTAAGACAGAAGCTGAGAAATCAGATTTCTTGGAGTGATTTTCCGACGTTTCGTCTACGATTACACGACGTTTGTTTAGAGAGATGTTTTAAATGTTTATACAATTTTGGTGTTCACTAAAAACGTAAAATGTATCTATGTTGACATTACTAGACTGTTTGTAAGCAAAACTATTTTGATTTTCCTTACGTTATTAGGGTGTCTCAGCTATTGTAGCTGAATATTAGCGCTATACGAGATACATTATCAATACTGTTCTTTAGGATCGTGTAGTGCCCAAATTTCATGAAGTAAGATCCCTAAGGATTCCTCGTGCGAAACATCGGAAAGACACTCCAATATAAGACGCTCTAATCCAAAGAACCATTGTTTCTCATCGAAAGAAGGCTGTAAAAGCTTCCGCTACACTTACTCTTTTTTCTGCTAACAAATGTCGATGGTGGTTTTAGACCGAGAACATCCTCGAATTTGGGTAGACTTTGTGTTTTCGTATGGGCGTAAATTTTTTTCAATTTAGCCGCGGCTACACCTACGTCCGTGGTTCGACCATAAAACTTCGAAAATCCTGCAAAAGAAATATAAACCTCTATATAGAAGAGTAAAAAAAAAACATTAAATTGATCTTTTTTCAGCAGAATATTAAACGAAATAAAGTCGATAATACCATACCCGTGAATAATTTATTCATGTCGTCGTCGAAAGCCTGAGGCGTTTTATATACTCCCGTAGCAATGTTCTGTTCGATGGTGGAGAGATCAATTGGATCGGCAACTTGTTGGTAAAACTCCGGGACTTTGCGTTTAGACGGAAGCTGCATCAATTTACTGCAGACGATTTGATCATTTTCATCTAAAAAAAGGAAATATTTAACAACGATTTTCAAGAAAGGTCAACCAAAGACAGCCTTAAATACGTTTTTGGAAGTAATTTATTGACTAAATGGCAAAAAGGTATTTAATGCTCACAGAGTGCTCGACTTTCTATGGGATTTTTTTTTTTGATCGTCTGCCAACTTACAGAACAGTCACACCAAATTTCCAATGTTTATTACAAATTTACGGTCCTTATTTGACAGACACTCGTGTTAGGCGTACAAAATAGTTCCAGACCTCGACCTAGCGACAACGGCACCTACTTAAATTGGAATTTTTGCCCCTTCTTATAGAAATTTTAAAGCGCAATCTTTTATTTTTAAAACAAGATGTAATAGTTTATCTTATATGAACACAACCTGAAAAATTGATCGTAAATACGAGGTCGTTCGAAAATCAACATTTGAAGTACTTCATTAATTTATTTATTTCAAAAAATGATGTTGATAAACTCTTAAAATCACTCTACAAAATCTTCACCTCAAGTAATAAGTTTGTGTTCTTGAACTTGGAGAGCAAAGAAACAACAGTACCGCAGAGTCTAGTTGCGTTTTTGAAAATAAGCTCCTGGAAAAACCTTCGGGATCCCCTGCCAATCCTTCACAGCTTTTGTAGATCATAGAAAGCAGCTGCTGCATTGTTCCCAGCATATTTGTAAGTTCAAGCTCAATTTGGCCAGGACTCTCGTCCAGAAGTTGTTCCAACTCCTCATCTTCCACTCTTCTTGGCAGGTTAGGGAGATTGTCATCGTTAAGGTTAAAAATTCCTTCTCCAAACTGCTTTAAACACTCTTTACACGTACTGTATGGAGCAAACCAGTTGGCCTCAGTTGTGTTTCTCCTTTTTAAACAGAATGCCGAGAAGTAACAAGTAACTGATTTTTCAGGGTATTATTCACAGAAGGGACAAATATTTTACCTTCTTTTAAAGCTAAAAGATGACACTTTAAAATAACTACAAAGTGAGAAAAAAATATATAATCGGAATGCGCTGTGTAGTCGACAAAAAGTAGAGGCCGAAAATTAATTTGTAAGCCTTATATATATGTATATGTATATATACATATATATATATATATATATATATATATATATATATATTTATATATATATATATATATATATATATATATATATATATATATATATATATATTTTTAATATATATATATATATATATATATATATATTTATAATATATATATATATATATATATATATATATATATATATATATATATATATATATATATATATATATATTTATAATATATATATATATATATATATATATATATATATATATATATATATATATATATATATATATATATTATTAATATATATATATATATATATATATATATATATATATATATATATATATATATATATATATATATATATATATATATATATATATATATACGAGGCTGGTTTGAAAAGTCCGTGCAAAAATAAAAACTACTTATGTGTTTGGGGTAAACCTTTTTTATTTTTCGACATAGTCTCCTTTTAGGCTTATACACTTCGTCCAACGATCTTCCAGTTTGTTGATCCCTTCCGAATAATAGGATTTGTCCAAGTCTGCAAAATATCCATTAGTGTCTGCAATCACCTCACCTCCTCGTTTGAATAAAATCTTTGTCCCGCCAGCCATTTCTTCAAATTGGGGAACAAATAGTAGTCCGAGGGAGCCAAGTCTGGAGAATAGGGGGGATGTGAAACGAGTTGGAATCCTATTTCCATTAATTTTGCGACCACAACTGCTGAGGTGTGTGCTGGTGCGTTGTCGTGATGAAAAAGGACTTTCTTGTGGGCCAATCGCGGGCGTTTTTCTTGCAGCTCGGTTTTCAAACGGTCCAATAACGATGAATAATATTCACCTGTAATAGTTTTACCCTTTTCCAGATAGTCGATGAGGATTATCCCTTGCGAATCCCAAAAGATAGTCGTCATAACCTTTCCGGCCGAAGGAACGGTCTTCGCCTTTTTTGGTGCAGATTCCCCCTTGGTAACCCATTGTTTAGATTGTTGTTTGGTCTCAGGAGTATAGTAATGTATCCATGTTTCATCCACAGTGACGAAACGACGCTTAAAGTCCTCCGGATTCTTCTGGAACAGCTGCAAACCATCGTCGCAACACTTCACACGATTCCGTTTTTGGTCAAGCGTGAGCAATCGCGGCACCCATCTTGCGGATAGCTTTCTTATGTCCAAATGTTTACGCAAAATATTATGTACCCGTTCAGTCGAGAGGCCCACAGCACTAGCAATCTCACGCACCTTAAATCTTCTGTCATTCATCACCATATCATGGATTTGATCAATGATTTCTGGAGTCGTAACCTCCACAGGCCGTCCAGAACGTTCAGCGTCACTTGTGCCCATATGGCCAGTCCGAAAATTTTGAAACCACTTATAAACTGTTCTAATCGAAGGTGCAGAGTCACAATAATGTTTATCAAGCTTCTCTTTAGTCTCCTGAGGCGTTTTGCCTTTCATAAAGTAATGATTAATCACCACACGAAATTCTTTTTCGTCCATTTCTTGAAAATCACTCGACTTCCTTGATTCACACGAATGCCAAACACAAAGAAATAGACCAATATGGCTGAAACTTAGTGTGCGTTCATTCAAGAGATGCTACTAACTAAACATGACCTCGATACGCGCCGGTGGTGCCATCTCTCGGACTTTGCACGGACTTTTCAAACCAGCCTCGTGTATACATATATATATATATATATATATATATATATATATATATATATATATATATATATATATATATATATATATATATATATAAATAAAAATTATGAGTATATAAAAAACGGCAGTCTTTTAAATTAAATCAATCGTTTGGATAACAAAACCGTCGTAATACTTACCTTTCGCGTTTATAATGGCGTCCAAAATATCCTTTAAAATGGCCGCCAATTTGACGGTCTTATTCAATTCGGGGTCGTCTTCGACCTGAGCTATCCTCCTCGTTTTCATATTTCTCGGTTTTTGAAGCGCGTTCAGCTGATTCATGAAGGCGCTGCTGTCGGTTGTTGGCGTAGCCGTCTGTTGCCTGGATACGGTACTGGATGAGATGCTCTGCGATCTGTCTCTTACTTTACGAACCTAAATAAAAAAAAAATAATTAATTAAATTATAATAATATAATAGAGAAGTAAAGTTTGCATGTTTTTTTGAGGTAATGTCTGAAACTATCAACTCGATTTTAAAAAATCTTTTACTGGTATGTAGCCTGGACTTTTGGGGTAAACATAAGCTGTAACAAAAGGGAGCTGGTGCAGTGGGGAAAGAAACGGCCACGAGCGCCCTACAAATGAGATGCAGCATCGGGCGCGGGGCGTCCGATAAACCAGCCGACATGCTCGCACGATGTTGTCTATTGTTCAATTTTTGGCTTCTGAGTTGACTTTTCGTTTGGAAAGTTTAGTTCGTTTGTTGTTTGTAAATAATTATTATTTCGTTTCTTATTCCTCGATGTTGTGTTTTTGAAGATGAAAAGATTTGTTGTTATAGTTCTTGTTATCCGTAATTTGAAGTTTCTTTCATCCTTTTGGTAGGTACATTGTAGGTACTTTATTGGTGTCAGTATGTACTTGTACTAGGTTATTGTTATTAGTGTATTTTTGTTCAATAAGTACCTAATAGTGCGAAATTCATTTAGGTACCTACTTCACTGAAATATCTACGAAAAATTGTGTGTGCAATTATCGCATTTTCTTTCACAATTATTATGTAGTTAATTTCAGTGTGACGTGTACGATGCAATTACTTAATTTCTATTAAGTAGTTTCTTACTTCTAAGAAAATGTAGTTGCTGTAAAGACTAGCGCATATTCCACGTATTCCTATGATGCCAATGGATCTGTAGATTCCTTTTACGCGGTTGCTGTTTTGGGTGAAAGCATCGTTTGTTGCCTCAATAAAAAAGCCCCGGGGACAAACTTTCAAACTTGTGAGAATCGATTTGAGACATGAATGTTTTTCTCACGGCCAATTATGGTATATGTTAGGTTATCAAAAGTTGGAACCCCACAAAACCAATATATCTTGCTACCAGAAAATAATAGGTGTTTCGGATAATAATGTCGATTTTGCTAAGACGTGGCGTTACTAACACACTTGTTGGTATAGAGTAGTGACATCTATGGCGTTTTGAAAGGTAAACATACGCCATCAAAAGTCAGTTCATTATTAATTGTCATTGTGCGAAAGCATAGTTCTTCACAGCTTTGAATATGTCGTGTTTCATACCAGAAAAAGACGTTTTGCGGGGAAGTTTAATAACCTTCTTTCATCTGAAGAAAACGCTGCTGGAAGTTATCGATTGTTGGTTGAAGCTTATGGTGAACATGCTCCAACCCAAAAAACTTGGACAGACCCAGGCCAGTCTTCAACATCACAACCAGTGCGCAATATACAGGGAAAGAAAGCTTTGCTGTGTATTTGGTGGGATAGTAGAGGAGCTGTGTATTACGAACTGCTGAAACCTGGTGTAGCGATTTCTGGTAATCGATTGATAAAGTTAAACCGAGCATTGAAGCAAAAACGACCACAATACGCCCAAAGACACGATAATTAGTAAAGTAATTTTTCAACATGACAATGGTCGACCCCATGTTGCAAAATGTGTAAAAAACTATTTGGAAAGCATCAAATGGGACGTTCTACGCCATCCGCCGTATTCACCGGACTTAGCCTCTTCAGACTATCAGTTCTTTCGAACGATGCAGCATGGTCTTTCAGAACAACACTTACATTCTTACGAAGAAGTGAAAAATTTGGCTTGATGGATGGTTGGCCTCAAAAGATGAAAAGTTCTTCTAGTGCAGAATCCAGATGATGACAGAAAGATGGGGAAAACCCATCCAATACTTTGATTATTAAGGTAATTCATTTTGTGATGTAAATAAATGTTTCGAAAAAATCGACATTAAAACACCTAATAATAAAACATCAAACATAATATACAGAGAAGCTCTAACCAATTAACATAGGTACCTAAATTTAAAAAAAAGTTCTGAAAAAAATAACGCTTCTACGCGAACGAACTCGCGGGCGACTGCTAGTTTTAAATAAAGTAAAACGAATACATGATAATAAATACCTTTGTTAAATTCCTCAGCAAGAAACAATGATGTTCCAAAATGAAGCACTTCTGCTGATGACTCATCGGCTTCACTTGAATTTGGGGCACGATCTGAGGCGCCGGCGGCAGAGGTGGATTACTGGGGGCGCTAGTTTCTTTGGTCGCGTTCGGTTTCTTCTTGGCTTCAGTTTTACGCGGTCGACCCACTCGACCCGGGTTCTTTTGAACCGTACATTCCGTCGGAAGTTGCCTTATCCTTTGAGTTTTACCACCTGGAATTAAAGCAGAAAAACCGGGTTGGAAATTTAAGAGTGTAATGGATTAGTTGGAAAAATATTTTTAAGAAATACGAACCTATAACGCCCCGACACATTTCGCTACCGCATTTGCACTCTTGTCCCTCAGCTGGATTAAATAGGGAGAAGTTGTAATCGTAGGTGAGTTCTTCGTAAGGTTCTATATCTCGCAGTGCGAAGAGCGCCATCCGAAACTGACCGTTCACGCTCCACTATTTAAATAAAAAGAAGAAATATATTCATGAGACATCATCATCAAAAGCAATATAATCAGAATAATCGATTTTTTTTTTTTAAGAAAATCTCTTCGTTCGTACCTTTTGAATTTCACAATTCGGCTGACAGGAATGATTAACGAACCGTCCGTCTCCACCCATCCTGTGTCCGTCGATGACCAATCCGCCATCCAAATGCAAACAGTAATGGTGGGTGTCGTTGACGTAGATGCTGTGCATTCGTTCCTTGAATTCCTGATCGGCGACCACCTCGCCCACATATTCCAGGATGAAGTCTCCTTGTTTGATGGGCCCTTTGGTTCGGACACCCCAACCTAAAGAAACATGACAATAAAATACAGTCTGTCAAGTAAGAACTTGTAGCTGGTAAAAAAAAACATTTTTTTTTGAGGTTATTGTTGGCATCCCTGCTAACAATGCTCCGTGGAAGGGGATTCATTTCTAACCTTATTTATGGTTAAAATGTACATTATGGAGGTTGTATTCCAAGGTAATCATCAAAACACGAAAATAACAACATTTACCGTACTACTAGGAGGAATCGACCTTTTAGAAAGTATCCTATCGGAAAGTATTATATTTTAATAATATTCTCTGAAAATTTCAAGTACTTTCGAAGTTATAGACAATTATAGCGTCAAGTGTAAGGCAGGCCAAATCGAACGCGCGGCGTGCCAACTTACCTTTCGGCTGTTTACAAAGGTTTTGTTCTACCTGCGTCGAACATCTGCTGCTGCTTTTATGATTCTAAGAAAGATAGAAGCAGGTAAAAGGAGAGCCTAATATAATGGGTATAATATCTTTTCAGTTTGAGGCAAAACTGTAGCTCTAAAGCTAACTGTACGATGGCCTGCTCAGTTCGAAAATATCGCTCGCAGGGCTAACACCACTCAGTAAACGTCTCGGCTAATATTGTGCAAAATAGATAAAAAAAATACGGGAAATTTAGTTCGAAGTGAGTGTGTAGACCACGTAAAAGCCAGTTTTATGGTAATTGATTTTCAGATGAAAGTAATTCTAATTTTGCCAATACATCTGTAGAAAAAATTTTAAAAACTTCTGATTTGAATCAAAGCATTGATTCGGCGACAACTCTAGCCCCAAAATTGGGAAATTAATGAAATTAATAGATGATTCATTTTTGTAATGAGATTACTCGGCTGTGGAATCGCGGGAATGAAAAAATTCTTGCGGCCTGATGGATTTAGTAACGGGCTTTTATGAAACAAATTATAAAATCATCGAAAATATTAAAATCGCACGGAGAGACGAAAGAACACTTGAGAACGAGGCGTATGAGGAGTCGGAAGGAATTCTGTATGCGGCAGGCATAGCTGATTGAATGTTTTTGTAATCGGCGTGCACGATAACTTAAAAACCATTTAACCGTTCTTCTATACAATAATAGCCCCAGTATAAACTAGAATAAAAAAGGCTGGTTAATTTTTTCCTCAATTTTTAATGTTTCTTTTTTTTACGAAAAAAAATGCTATTTTTGAGACCACCAACTTGTGAATTTTTGCTCAAATAAAAAAAATCGTAGTCTATACTGGGGTCATAGTCATACTTTTCTAAGGATATTTTTTTCCAGGCGTTTCAGTGAGCCGCAATCGTGCATGCCAGCAGATCAAAATTTTCAAAATGGCTTCCATGAGGCTGCAAAAAAACCTCTATAAAAATTACTTAAAAAATGTTAATATTACTTTTTTGTATTTGCAGACTTGTTTTTTTATTAATTTATCAGTCCCAAAAAATTTTCGACCGAGAAAGTGTAAGGTTCCCTTAAAACTACACTGCAGTCAGAGGCACAAATTGTATCTTACCAGCCGATTTTTATTGTTTAGGCCTTTACGCTCATCAGATATTACGAGGGGCATTTGAAAAATTAATTTCCGAGCTGAAATGAGAAAGTGGGGGAAATCCAGATCATTTCTATTCAAGAATGATAACGGGGATGAAATATGGGTCCACCAATATGATCCTGATACCATACAAGAGGACATGTGATGGAAATACAAGAAAGATACAACTGTCGTTTTTACCTCAAATCAAACTACACTAATTGATTATTCCTGCAAATCTCTCTGCCTCAGCAATGGTGGCTTTAGAAGAGGCTGTTAAACAGAAACGTTGCGGAAAGTTATCGCTTGAGGATTTGTCGCTCCATGAAAATGCACTTGCGCACAAGCGAAGCTGAAACGGAACTTCTAAACAGCCAAAATGTTTCCTTCTATTGTAAAGGTTTTCAGTCAGATGAAGCGAAGCGGATCAAGTTTGTTGCCATTCCGGGGCACTATAGTAAAGAACTAACAAGCCGAGTCTCATCAGCACATAAATTACACAGGGCAACAAAAAATATTTTTGTTTTGGTGCCTGGGATTTTAGAGCTGATTATAACTATATTTGGGACGCTAAATCTATACATGCAATCCGTTTTTCTCTATCAGCTCTACTTTTTTAGATACATCAACTTATCTACCAATGTGGTTTTTATTCAGTATATTCATTTATGAGAGTTCTAAAATTATTATATATTCATTAATGTAGTCTGTAATTGAGTAAATTCCAGGTAAATCTATAAATAGTGGAACCATTGCCTATCAGGTACCTGAACTGACCCTTTTAATCACCTAACTCGGGTAAGTCTCGTCAGTTTGTGCGTTCTTACTAATGAGAGTAGATCGAATTCGGCGTGTTATTTTATGTTAGAAAAGAGTGTTTTTGTGTTATTGAACAGAATTAAAATGAGTTCAGGTTCCAGTTCAAGAAGAAGTTGTGTAAATCAACCTGATGTGTTTTGCTATATATGCGGAGAATACATGTTTCAACAAAACAGACAAACTATTACTGACTTTGTAAAGCGAGCGTATCTTGGATACTTTGGAGTTAAGCTTGGTGATCAGGACAAAACGTGGGCCCCGCATCTCGTATGTAAAACTTGTACAGAGCATTTACGGCAGTGGACTACCGGGAAAAGAAAATGTCTAAAATTCGGCGTACCAATGGTTTGGAGAGAACCAAAAAACCACTTCAATGATTGTTATTTCTGTTTAGTAAATACTAATGGAATCAATCAAAATAACCGCCGTAAGTGGACTTATCCCAATTTAGACTCGGCAATACGCCCTATCCCGCACTCAGATGAAATACCGATTCCAACATTTCATCAGCTACTACATATCTCTGATGACGAATATTTTCCCTCTGATCGCTCTTCTGATGCTAATAAAAGTTCTGATGCTAATGAAACTAACAGTGACTATGAGGGGACGTCATCAGTTCCTCAACGCTTCAATCAAAATGAATTAAATGATATCACCAGGGATCTCAATTTATCGAAAAAAGCTTCTGAAGTACTGGCTTCTAGGTTGAACGACAAAAATTTACTGGAACAAGGAACCAAAATTACCTTTTACCGTACAAGAGAAAAAGATCTGCTACCATTCTTTTTTCTCAAGAAGACAATCTTGTATTTTGTCACGAAATTAGGGGACTCATGAAAGAAATGGGACTTTCTGAATATATTCCAGATGATTGGCGCCTATTTATTGACAGTTCAAAGCGAAGTTTAAAATGTGTCCTTCTACATAATGGGAATAAATATGGTTCAATACCACTAGCTCACTCAACGAAACTGAAAGAAGAATATAATACCATAGCTTTGGTCTTGCAGAAGATAAAGTATTACGAACATCAATGGATGATTTGTGTAGACTTAAAAATGGTAAACTTTCTTCTTGGGCAGCAAAGTGGTTACACGAAATATCCGTGTTTCTTGTGCCTCTGGGATAGTAGGGACAAAACACACCACTGGGTTAGAAAAGACTGGCCTCAGAGAGAAAACATGGACGTTGGGGAAAAGAATGTCATTAACGACGCTTTGGTTGAAATCATACTTCCTCCGTTACATATAAAGTTGGGCTTAATGAAGCAATTTTAAAGGTTCTTGATAAGAATGGGTCTTGTTTTGCATATATAGGGGTAAAAATGCATCAGTTGAGCACAGAAAAACTCAAAGCAGGGATATTTGACGGCCCACAAATAAGACAATTAATTAAGGATCCTGCCTTCATAAATTCAATGAATCAAGTTGAACGAGAAGCGTGGACATCATTTGTTGCAGTTGTAGAAAATTTTCTAGGCAAACATAAAGCTCAAAACTATGTTGAAATGGTTAACAAGATGCTTAATAGTTTCAAATCCTTAGGGTGCAATATGAGTATTAAAATACACTATTTACACAGCCACTTAGACCGTTTTCCAGAAAATTTAGGAGACATGAGTGAAAGATTTCACCAAGATATTAAAGTTATGGAGGACCGCTACCAAGGAAGATGGGACATGCACATGATGGCAGATTACTGCTGGAGTTTAAAAAAGGACTGTTTAAAAAAACATTCAAGAATGTCGCGGAAAAGAAGCTTTCCAAGTGTTGAGTGACTATTTCATTTCTTCAATGTTTTTTTTTTTTTGTTTGTAAGTACGACATAATATTGTATTTTGTATAACTAAAATAAAAATTTCGTATCTACTTTTGTTTACTACACTTACGGATTTGAGTTACAATAATGTAACTTATATTTCTCTAAAATCGTATATCTTAAAAATTTGAGCTCCTAGGTACAAATGAATACGTTATTTGAATTCAGGATATCAAATTGATTTAGAATCAGCTCAAAAAACCTCGACACCAAAACAGCTGTTCCCCTGTGTTATCGGTCCTAAACCCCCCCACATAAAACCAAAAAATGAGCGTTTGCATTACCTTTACTCTCAGTCATAAATTTTTCTATACCGGGAGCCCATTCGTGCCTCTGAATCTTCTGGTTATTGCACCTGTGCGTGGCCGGACATTCCGCCAAAACGAGCCGATTTATACAATCGTCTCCGCAATTCGACGAAGGACTGCAATTGCAAGGTTGTGGCTCGCACGCTCCGCCGTTAGTTTTGACATTGTAAACGTTAGTGCGAATTTTCCTGCAATTAAAAAATAAACCATTTCAATTTACGAGCAGTTTTTTTTTTGGCGTTTACCGAACAAGATGTTAGGTTAGATTAAACTCACCTGTAGTTCCACGACGGCACGACGTCTCTCCCGGGCAATTGCGAATGCGTATGTTGCCACCAGAGGTCGTGCGGGAGCTGAAAATCGACTTTTCGACAACGCAAGTACTTCCCGCAGTGATATGGGGGAGGAAGAAGACCGTACGGATGCTCTTCTGGATTGTAAATGAGATTCCTTGTTGGTTTCGTGTTTTCTTGACGTTTAAGGCTAAAACAGGAAGATAGAAATCACAGAATTAATATTTAAATATTAACGGTTTAACCACAATCAATACTTACTCGTCCTCCTTGTAATAATCGGAAAATAGTCCCGCTACCAGACACTTCTTTCTCCATTTGGGCGTCGATTTTTTACCTTTTTTCGTGAGCTCGTCGCCCGAAGCACTGGCGCTGTCTCTCAGTCTGTTTTCCACGGCAGGTTCTATACTGCCCGCCGGAGAGTCTTCTCTCCGTCTTCTTTTCGGGTAAGTGTTGGTTTCTACTAAAAATAAACTTACTTCATTCTTGATGTACGCATATGCACAGACACACAAGATTTGGCAGAACTACTGTAACATTGTCGGCAGTCGTTGTCCCATTTAAAACCATTAAGTCGGAGTAAATGCTACAGCAATGGTACCTAATTGGGACGACGACCTCCAGCAAACAGCACTTAATTTATAAAACTAATCACTTATTACTAACCAGGTATTACATTTTTAAAGTCTTTACTTCTCTTGCGCTTTTTCTGATCCAATCTAGACTTAAGCCTCTCTATGGAAGATTCCAGAAGTGACAACGTTTCGTTCTCGTCACCGTCAGACCTCTTACTCCTTCTCCTCGATTCCGATCCGTTTTCGGCAATACTTTCGCTCCTAAAATTAATCGTTATAAAGTAAACATTTTCGCTCTAATATTTATTTTATTTATTTATTTATTTATTTACGGGACAGGCCCATTAACTAATAAAGACAAAATACAAAAGTTTACAATATAAATGACACTTAAAACTACTTAAAACTAAAGGCTAAAACTAAGAAATTCAGAAAAGAACCCCGATCTGCTTCTTAAAAAGTGACAAGGAGCTGGAGAACAATTCCAGTGATGGGCAGTTATTTACAATGCCCATAGATCTTGTTATGAAGGTATTAGCTCCGTAGGTTGTCTTATGATAAGGTTTGAAGAAGGACAACATAGATCTAGTATGTCTAGAGGGTGCATACAAATTAATCTGAGATAAAAGTTCTGGACAATTTACAATGGAATTTAAAATTTTAAAGAACATTACAAGATCACGCTGAACTCTTCGGTTAGACAGGGTATTCAAGTTTAATACAGATGTCAGTTTTGAATAACTAAAAGAATCATTGTTAAAGAATTTAAAATTAATATGACGTAGAAATTTACTCTGAACAAGCTCCAAGCTCCTAGCATGGCAAGCAAAAGGTGGGTTCCACACACATGAGCAATATTCCAAGAGAGGCCTAACCAACAAGCAGTACAGCATTTTTAGAGGTAATGGATGAAAATTCTGATGAGCAACGCCTAATGAACCCAAGCATCCTCAAGAGACCTAGACGTTACCTCGGTTATATGAGGAATAAAACTCAGTGCCGAATCAAACTTAACCCCCAGATCCTTAAGATTAACCACGGACAAGAGGGAAGTCCCATTTATGCTGTAATCAAAAAACAATGAATTGCGTGATCTCGAGAAAGACATAGAGAAGCATTTAGAAGTATTTAAAACCATACCGTTTAACTGACACCAGACACTAAGTCTATCCAAATCACTCTGCAATCCCACACAATCCTCAATCGATCCAACTGCCGTATACAACTTCAAATCATCAGCAAAAAGCAAGAACCTGGAAGACCGAAAGCAGGCGGCCACATCATTCAAGAACAGGTTAAACAGCAGAGGCCCCATATGGGACCCTTGAGGCACTCCTGAGGGCACAGTAATGTTGACAGACTTTAAAATTATTAGCTCGGACCACTTGAACTCTGCCACACAAATAACTCCTAATCCAGCCCAATAGCGGACCCGATATGCCAAGGTTATTGAGCTTCTTAAGAAGAACACCATGGTTGACCTTATCAAAGGCCTTAGAGAAATCGGTATAGATGGAATGTACCTCAGATCCACTCTCCAAGGTCCTCGACAGGTAGTCTGTATAGGAAATCAAGTTCAATTCAATCAAGTTAGATGGCAATACTTTAGTTACTAGGTTTTCAAATAATTTAGGAACAGTACTCAAAATACTTATTGGCCTATAGTTTGCGATATCTGCCCTGTCCCCTGACTTGAATACCGGGGTGACAAAACTGGTCTTCCAATAGTCAGGAAAGCAACCCTCCTCCAATGACCGGTTAAACAACATGCATAATGGTTGCGATAATACGAAGCTACATGCCTTTAGTAATCCAGGAGGTAAACCATCAGGACCAGACCCCTTTCTGTGATCCAACCTCATGAGCCCCTCGTAAATTTCAGAGATTGAAATCTTAAATTTGAAGATATTGTGAATATTAGTAGAAGGTAAGGCTGGATAATCTAGTAACTCATCAGAATAAACAGAGCCGAAGTAACTTGCAAAAAGATTAGCCACATCAATGCCCATGTCCACAGATTGCTCATTATAAAACATCCTAGGAGGAAGGTCATTTGTGCCACGCTGTGCACCAACAAAGTCCCAAAAGCTTTTCACGTTATCTCTGATAGAGAGTTCAATGTTGGAGATATAATCAACATGGCACCTACGTGATAAATTCTTACACTGTGATCTTAAAGCAGAGAAGTAATAATAGTTCTGAGGTTCCCCAGATGATCTAAACCTCTTGTGTTCTTCTTTTTTTACGAATTATTAAGTTTTTCAACTCAGGAGAAAACCACCTAGGGAATTTTCTACTAGATACCTTCTTTAACGGAACATACAAATCTATGGCCCTATAAAGTACATCATAAAAAATATTCAACATCTGGTTAACCCCCCGGTTCGAAAGCAGATGATCCCACGATACCGAACCCAGAAAATGATTTATCGAAATATAATCTGCAGACTTAAAATCATAATAGAATTCAGTACATTGGGGTGAAATAACTTTTTTATTAGTTATAAATATTAGCTCAAGTTCAAGAGGTGGATGGAAATCATCCGGTAGGATCAGAGGATCATCAGCCATCCCCAGGGATAGATCATTTACATGGCTTAGAACCAGATCAAGAACAGAACCAGTTTTATTAATTACATTATTCACTTGAAATAAATTATGAAAGGCACACATATTTGACACTATTTCACATATCTCCAGTTCACGGCCAGCGGGTGAATCCAGGGGAAACGGTGTTGAACTCAATGCCTCCTCGATCCAGGCCATTTTAGGAATATTAAAGTCACCAGTCACACAAAACTTAGAGTTTGGATATGCCTCAGAGATGCTATCAAGGGTATCACTAAATATTTGGTAAGTTTCAGGAGGTGATCTAGGTGGTATATACACACAGCCAATACCAGTAACGTATTTGCCAAAATTAATAGAAACATATAGATGTTCAATACTATCCGGCGATGCAATTAGCTGACAAGGAATGTGCTTCCTAATGGCAATCAGTACACCACCTCCCCTGAGTGCAGCATTTGTGACCAGGGACCGATCTCTTCTAAAAATCACATAATCATGCATTCCAAGCTCTGCATCATGAAATGCATTCGACAACCAGGTCTCAGACAAGGCTATTACATCATAGGACTGCAATGCAACATTCTGAGCCAGAGCAACAAGCTTGGTTCCGAGTCCCCGAACATTTTGATAATAAACAGGATGTTTTCTACAATTGGGCATTTTTAATCTGTTCATAATACTTCGCCAAATAAAGTCTGTGAAGTTTAATAACAATGGAGACAGCAGGTCTTCCATATGCTTCATCGCTCTCAACAGGTGGTTTACTCGACAATGACGAACATAGCCCCTTTGAAGTCTTTCTTTGGGTGTTGTCAGTCTATTTTTTGCCAAACTAGGGTAATAAAACATAATTTATCGTGCCAACAAGGTAACCTAAATAAAATTTGCATATTTAAAATTATTTTCTGTTGTATTCCATTTTATTATTTATTACTTTTCTTCGACGCAGGCACATCGGATATTGAGGTTATTTATTGGGTTAGGTCATTGTTCAAGTAGATGCTACAATAAGATGTGAGGATTAGGTTCGTTTGATATATAACTTTTTGAAAATTATTATATATTTGGCGCGCGCTATAATCCGTTAAAAATAATGCTCCAAATTAAAATACACCCCGTATACATGCCTATTTATGGAAAAAATAATTAAATCTAAAAAACATATTACCTGCTACTGTCTTCTACATCGAAATCCGTTCGTTCGTCTTGTGGAAGACTTTCACATTCGCTGATGTCGTCTGTAGCCAACTTTTCAGATGGAATTATGACGCTCAGATCCTGTATCGAGTTCCCCGCACTTCTTTGAAGAAATTTAGTGTATTCTTCTCCTAAAATTCGTATATTTAAATGAAAAATTGGTCAAGTTATCTAAAGTTGACTAAATTTAAGATTAAAAAATAGATGATTTATCTTAAGGCGGTAATTACTCAAGGGGTTGCCAGTCAATCAACCACAGACATCGTTCCGGTTAAGTAACCAGTACAGAAGAGTATAAGTTAAAAATTATATTTATATTAAAGTTCTTTTTAAATGTATCAGAAAGAGATGAATCAAATTACGATTGGTTGAACACAAACGGGATTGAGATGGTTCTTTGCCAATCGTAAAATCACACGGTAAAAAGGTGGTACTTGACAAGATTGAGGATATTTGACATTTTCATATTTTCACACCAAATTTTTGACATTGTTCTAATTTATTACCCAAATAAATAACACTACCTACCCTCTTTAGGCACTCTATCACATACTGGTAAATTGTTAACTTGTTTCTTCTCTTCTACGGACAATTCGGACATTTCTAACCCAGAATTCTTTTTCTTCTTTTTCTTTACGTTGGGAAAACCGGTCCTGTTAATGGCTCTTCTTTTTCTCACTTTCTTCTTAGTGCTCTCCGGAGACACTTGAACAGTTTTTTCGACCTGAAATTCAAAAAAACAAATAGAAATCATGGCGAATGATAATAATGTTCTTATTAGCAAAAGTCAATATCCCTGAAGACGCCTTGTGTAATATAAGAGAAACATCGGAGTGTCACTCCAAAAACTCGATACGATCTTAGAACCGAATCTAAAAATTCCTGAAAATGTCTATTGCAAACATACGAGAAACGTCGGTAAATCACTTCAATACTCTGACACGATCTAATAGTAAGAACCACGAGATTAAAACACCGAATGCATTCAACGTTTTTATCACAAAAAGTAAAAAATCGTGGAAGATGTATCGTGGAATCATCGACGAAACGACGGAAAGTCACTCCAACAATTTAACATGATCTAGTACCATATTTACCTGTAACGTGGTAAAATCCTCTTTTTTAACTTCAACCTCGACAGTTTTTTCCGTTTCAAATGCCTTAGCTGCCTCCTTTACATCCTCTATGATGTCGCCCTTCTGATTCAACATAGTCCTTTTCAATTTCAACTCGTTGATGTACGACTCGACGGTAATATTCGATTTGATTTTCTCGAATTTCTCCTCGAAACTCGTACTGACCGATTCGATCTTGATTTCCGGGGACGTCTCGGTGTTCGAATGTAAGATTTCCACGTTGTTAGAATGGAGATTTTCCAATCGGTGACGTTTTTTCGGCGTCGTCGCCGGAACGACCTTTTGTTCGACCGATTTCTCTTCAGTTTTCGCCGGTTTTTTATCGGCAAATTTATTTATGCACGCCTCGATTGCTTCCTCTATGTGAACCGTAGCCTCGTTATCGTTTTTTTCAGCCTGAAAAAAAGATATATTACCATCATTAGTACTAACAGAACTACCGCGACAAAAAGTAATTTACTATTTAATTTACTCACCTTCACCTCATACTCGTTATTATTGATATGACTCTTGATGACCGGCACATATTTGGGAGTAAGTTTGCCCTCCTTTTCTTTATTTATTTTCTCCTTCTTGTCACACTTACTCTTAACTTCGCTCTTAATCTCTTCGACTTTATCAGGCACTTTTTCTTTAGTTTCGTCCACATCAGTTTTGTGAGTCTCGCTGCTGTTACTTACTAAATGGTAGTGTCTCTTTTTAAGAGGTAGCCGCTGCTCGTTAGAATTGTGTACCTGAAAGAAAACGAAGGGGAATATTATGATCCTGAATGGAAATTACGTCTCTCGTGATCTGGAGACTGTGCAATGTGAAGAAATGCAATATTGTAGTCACTCAATAATTTCTCGTTATCTGATATCGACTGACCTTATTTATGGTTGTACTGACGTTCTGCTTCTTCTTTTTCTTCTCCATATGGTCGGTGGTTCGTCTCTTTTTCGTAACTTTCTTCAGAGTTTTCAAAATTTGCTCCGGCACGCTCTCTTTCGGCTGCTTGGTAGCGATGACACAAAACTTAACGAAGTCGACGATAAGTTTTTCGATTTCCTGGTTTATTTTCGGATCGGACGAAACTAACGGTTTTAGGATTTTAAATTTGCGTTTCTTGTGCTTGTGTTTGTGCTTCGAGTGTAGGATTTTCGGCACTTTCAGTGTTATACTTTTACTTTTTATTTGTTTCATCGTACTATTCTGTAATAATCCTCTTGCTCTTCCTTTACCTAAAAACGAAACGGTCAACGGTACAAGTTGGACTTGCGCAATTAGTGTTCCGTACCGTGATTGCTTTTAAAATAAAATAAAATCCTCACCTAGGCTAAGTTAATAAGGTCCCTGACATGTATAAATTGGTGATGCCGTGGGAACCAGAGGCCTTGTTTTCTATGCAGGTTTTGATTCAGCGATGTAGAGACGTCATTTGTGACGTATATTTGAGCTCGATCGACTCTCAAAAGGCCTTTGATAGAGTCCAACATCACAAAATGGTCGGAATTCTAACAGACCTTGAGCTCTATACCAGAAAAACTATCAAACGTAATGCACTCGTTATAATTCTTGCTCAATCTACACTTTATTTAGACTTTTCCAGAATTTTTTCAAAATTTTCTGATTAGTACTTTTCAAGATAGGGTGGGGGACGATTTTTGACCATATTTCAGGTTTCATTTGACACCCCACTTAATCAGCTGGTATTTTTTTTAAGTCCCATTTCACCCCTAAAACTAACTCCTTAAGGCGAAATTCAACTTTCAAAACTACACGGCTCTGATTGGCCCATCAATTCCTATATTTGTGCCAAATCTCACCTTTCTATGTCAAATAGATTCGAGATACAAGATCTCATAAGTGTTCCGTATGGAACACTCAAAAAGGAAATTAAACAATTGCACAAAAATCTGTCACCTACTTTGTGAGTTAATTTTTTAAAATTTACATACCTTTTAATGCTTGCCTCGACTTATCATGCCCATTTTTACCTTCTAAAGACTCGCTTTTGTGTTTAGCTGGTCTCCCAGGTCTCCTATTAATCGGCGGTCGACCAACTTTCCGTCTCGGCGGGTATAGCACCCTGTCCGCATTGGCGTACAGGACTCTGTCGAACTGATTCGATGTTATAGGTAATTTCGTGACGGATTCCTTCAGTTTTTCTTGCGACGAATTCCTGCTCGAGTGCTTTTCTCGGGAGGAATTTCTACTAGATCCTTTTTCTTGTGAGCCGTTTTTACTGGACACTTCTTTCTCTTCTAAGGTATTTCTATTTTTATGTTTGTCTTGTGATATGCGGGAAGTTTGTTTTTCCCGTGGAGGGTTTTTATTTTCTTGTGATGAATTTTTATTTGAGTGTCTATCGTACGATGCACTTCTACTTGAATATCTTTCCTGTGATGTATATCTACCGGTCGGTTGTGATAGTTTCTCAATTTTTACGGGTTTCGATTGTGTTTTGTGGTCTCGCGAACTACTCGATGACTTCTTTTTGACATCTTGTTTACTTTGAGCATATCTGGGTTTTATATTTGGAGATAAGGAGGGTTCCGGACTTGAAACATGATCTGGGCTATTTTGGATTCCTAAAATGTGCATAATTGAAAAAAAATATGTGAAAATACTCGTAATATTTTTTGCAACTGACCTGAATCCGGGCTAACATTGGGTCCACCACAATAATTCTGAACATGCTTCGTATTGTCTCCTTCTAAATCTTTTACTCCCTCATCTACTGTTTTGTCTCTTTTCCCTCCCTCATTGGTTGTCTTTTTAGGCCTCCCCCTTCTTCTTTTGACTGTTTTCGAGTTCATACTGACATCTGTAGTGGAAAGTTGACAGCTGTCATTTGAATCTTTGCTAATAACGACCATGGAAGTGTTCTGACTACTGTTAGTGCTTGAATTAGTTAAAGATTTTGCTGGACTTAAACTGTCATTCTCGGAAGGTGTGTTTATATTTTGAGAGGAGGGAGGACTCAACAGGGGATTGTTGGCCACGAATTGTTGGAGAAGACTGTTGGCGAACAATGTTTGTGGGTTAGGTAACTGATGACCTTCGCCGTCACTAGAGGACTCTGTGGTACGTTGAATTAACGAATTTATGGCCTGTTGGGGCAGTTCCATGTCCGAACCGGACATGTCGCCTGTGGTAGGTGAATCCTGGAGAAAAAAAAATTATAAGGCATAGAGTATGCGCAAGACGCTGTATTGGCAATAAATTGCGTTGCAACTTCTTGCAGTATAAAAAAAAATGTCGAAAGAACGAAAGAAACGAATTAACATATTTTTCCCGCTGATAAAGGTGTTAAATTAGTTGATTATGGAACACAATCATTGCCGTCATTGCATCTGGCTAATTTTAAGAGATTTCTCTCCAACCTACCTTATCGTTCTTATCAAAATCATTAAAATCATTGCACTCGTTCTGGTCGGGCAGTATGGCCGCCAGATCTTCCTGACGTATTTCCTGTAAACTGCAAGAGGCCGGTAGCAGGTCGTCTGATGATTCAGAATCCGAACTGGAATAAGTTGAGCTGCGGGAGAGAGGTAATGATGCCATCTAGAAACAAAAGAAAAATGTCAAAAAATATATCACCGTTAAACAATCTTCATTTTTAGTGTTCCGTACGGAACACTTATAAGATCACTTCGGTGTATGTCTGTCTGTCTGTCTGTCACACCCGATTTTCTCCGAAACTATTTGACATAGAAAGGTGAAATTTGGTAATAATATAGGAATTGATGGCCTCATCAGAGCCATGTAGTTTTGAGAATTAAATTTTGACTTAAGGGGTTAGTTTTGGGGGGTGAAGTCGAAAGTGAAAAAAAAAAAAATTTTACTAGGTCATCGAGTGTGGTGTCAAATGAAAGCTTGTGAAAACACGAGTAAAAAAATATATATATCATATTATACTTGCGCGCACTTTTCTTTGTATTATTTTTAAAAATTCGCGAAAAAATCGCTGTCCCGGGCCTTATCTCGAAAAATACTTATCAAAAAATTTCGAAAAAAAATTCTGGAATATTCTCCACGGGGGGTGTAGATTGAACGAAAATTATGACGAGTGCATTACCTTTAATAATTTATATGGTATATAAAAAAAACAAAAATTTCAAGGTCACCAGATTTCAGTAAAGATTGGAAACAAACTTTGTTGAAAACTCATTTGGGGTGTATTTTGTGAAGTCACTGATCATTTTATACCTCTGTAACAAAATTTTTTTATTTTAAAAGCAATCAACGTACGGAACACTAATTGCGCAAGTTTAACTTGCACTTGACCGGTTATTAAAAATTGATCTGGAAAGTTGTTATCTTTAAATTAATGCCTTTCTGGAGATCTGACTTGTCGGAGTTAGATGGTTTAACGTCTATAAAAGAAAAGTACGATTGCCCCTAGAAATAATCCAAACTGTGTATCTATGGTGAGTCGCAAGCAGATTCTTGGTTCTCTCATATTACCTGGGTCTTGTAGGATGTGTTTATACGGAATTAATAACTGAATTGTCAAATTGAAGCAATATCTTAGATATTTTACCAGTGTGTTTCACAAACATTATTTTTTACTTTATGGTGGTAAAATTTTGCGTGCTGTTTTTTTTTTAGTTAAAAGTTTTTATTCAGAAACTATATCACCAATTACAATAAAATTTATATGAGACCATCATAAATATGAACACTTTCGAATAAAAAAAGAATTATTCAAATCGGTACATATTTGCCAGAGTTATCGGTGTTTTATTACAAAAATATAAGTTTTCAAGATTTTTTCAGAATCTACATAACCAATTTCAATAAAATTTATATGAGACCATATATATAATGTGTACTCTCTCAAATAAAAAAAAATCATACAAATCGGTACATGTTTGCCAGAGTTATCGGTGTTTTATTACGAAAATTTAAGTTTTTCAAGATTTTTTCAGAAACTCTGTAACCAATTTTAAAAAAATTTATATGAGACCATCTCGAATATGTACTCTGTCAAATAAAAAAAGAATCATCCAAATCGGTACATACTTGCCAGAGTTATCGGTGTTTTATTACAAAAAGTTTTTAAGATTTTTTCAGAAACTACATAACCAATTTCAATAAAATTTATGTGAGACCATATCCAATGTGTACGTACTCTCTCGAATAAAAAAAAAGAATCATCCAAATTGATACATATTTGCCAGAGTTGTATTACAAAAATTTAAGTTTTTCAGGATTTTTTTCAGAAACTGCATAATAAATTTCAATAGAATTTATATGGGATACCTCGAGTGTGTTCTCGCTCGAATAAAAAAGAATCATTCAAATTGGTACGTATTTGCCAGAGTTATCGGTGTTTTATTACAAAAATTTAAGTGTCTCAGAAATTTTTCAGAAACTACATAACCAATTTTAATAAAATTTATATGAGACCATCTCAAATGTGTACTCTCTCGAATAAAAAAAGAATCATCCAAATCGGTACATATTTGCCAGAGTTATCGGTGTTTTATTACAAAAATTTAAGTTTTACAAAATTTTTTCAGAAACTACATAACCAATTTTAATAGAATTTATATGAGACCATTTCAAATGTGTACTCTCTCGAATAAAAAAAGAATCATCCAAATCGGTACATATTTGCCAGAGTTATCGGTGTTTTATTACAAAAATTTAAGTTTTACAAAATTTTTTCAGAAACTACATAACCAATTTTAATAGAATTTATATGAAACCATCTCGAATGTGTACTATCTCGAATAATAAAAAAAAGAATCATCTAAATCGGTATATATTTGCCAGAGTTATCGTGTTTTTATTACAAAAATTTAAGTCTTTCAGGATTTTTTCAGAAACTACATAACCAATTTCAATAAAATTTATATGGGACCATCTCGAGTGTGTACTCTCTCGAATAAAAAAAGAATCATCCAAATCGGTACACACATACGCGTCGAATTGAGAACCTCCTCCTTTTTGAAATCGGTTAAAAAAAAGAGAAAATTGAGAAAAGTTCATTAATAAGGATAAAGGACAGGATTTATGTAATATTGTATCCAACGAAAATCCAAGCTATCAACCGTAAATAAACACTATTAAATCTTATCGTAGATAGAACTTCTAACGAACTAACCTTATCTAAAATAACGGTCAAAATTCTAAAATCTCCCAACTTGACTCCGTCGCCATTCATTTTCTTCATTTCATTCAATATTTCAACGCTAATTTAAATTCGCAACTTTTGAGGAAAGAACCACGGCGTAAATATTATCTTACCAATCTAAACACTTATATAACGTATGTTTTGCAGAAGGCATAACAACAAAAACACTCATAAAACATTTGTAGAGTAACTGAAACCACTAATAATTATTATCAAGATTAAAACACAAAAAACTTCCCCTCTGAGGGCCACAAACAATGTACACTTTTGAACTTATTTATTTTTATCCACGCACAACCATAAATAAAAACAATCCACAGGTTTGAAACGACTGTATTTTGTAATATAAACATACTGAACGTTGTGCAACGCCGTGAGTATTATCAGTATCACGCACGATAAATAATGATGAAGGGACCACGTTAGCATAGGGGGAGACGTAAAGGACTTGGTCATATTACTTTATAAACGACTGTACGTACGTATTCTCGGGTAAAAAGGGTGAATAAAGGGAATGGAGGGTGCTCTTCGCCGGTGGTTGGTTCAGGTTAATCATGGAGCGATCCAAGGTATCGGGTGTATTTAAAAAGTACGAACGAGTTATTTCATTACTTTTTTACTTCCCCTGTTACAGTCGGTCGGGTCAGAACGTGTCGCCTATAACCTGTAGTCGGTAAAAGTTTTTTTTGAGGTTATTGTTGGCACCCCTGCACACAATTCTATGTGGGAAGAGTTTCATTTCTAACCTAACGATTTGAAGTGACGGGCGTACAATCAAGAAACCATTATACAGATCGAGACTGGAGCTATGTAATCTTTTCTGATGAAGATGAAGCTTCATTTTGGGGTTATGTTATCACCCCACGAGGCTGTTAAATTTCTATTAACCGATGAGTTCAGCGCACCGTGAAACATCCTGTGAAGATCCATGTTTGGGAATGTCTTCTGGGTTGGTTTTTGGAATTCTTCATCTTTACCTACAATTTGAACGCTCAAAAAATGCTTTAAATTTACAAGGCCTTAGCACCGAATGCCAAACGGTGGTTTGTCGATAAAAATAAGGAATGGATTTTTCAAGAGGATAAGGACCCAAACATCGGAGTTAAATCTATAGCCAGTAGAAAGGGGAATCCGGTATCGTCACTCTAGATTCGCCACCCAAGTCGCGCGATGCAAAACCCAAACGAGAACGTGTGCAGAAGCAGTGAAGCAGATGTCACGGCAAATTCGGGCAATTTAGAAATCTTTACCCAAAGAGAACGCGGAAAATCTCGTCGAAAGTATGGCTCAAAGATGCCAGGCAATCATCAACGCTGATGGGGCCGGACGAACTACTGAATCATTAGGATTTTAATGGCAATCCTTTACTATCGAATGACGTAAAAAACTTTTAAATAAATACATTCTTTAATGAACAATGAGGGACGCGTTCCTACTTGACCGACTGTAGAAGGAAGTATACTAGCGGAAAAATCACCCTCCGGGGTTGTTGATGGTCCTCACGTATCAAGGTCTCTAAATCATAAAAAACATACTTTGTCTTTTTTGTCTGTCGCTCAGCTTGTTTACTTCTAAACCAAGATTACCAGCAGACTCAAGAAAATGTGACGGAAAACGATGCGTTACGATTTGGTAATATTTAATGATTCACCGGCTTTCGTAATATTATTAAAGTCTAATCTAATGAAGTAGAATCATTGTGCAAAATTTTAGTTATAATACAGAAGAAAGTAAATAACATTATACCTACAGTCCCTGGCCAAATTATTAGACGCACTGTATGTTTTTTAGTAATTTTATGTTTCTTAAGAGTTTTTATGCAATAATGGTATATTTAAACTACAATATTATTGATTTTTATTTAAAAGAATTGTTGTAGACTACATATTTGTATTTATTTTTAACATATGGCAACACTGTGTTGACAAAGTGATACATGAACGTAAATAAGTACAAACCTGTATCAGTCGCGATCGGAATGGAGTCAGGTACGGACGTGTTTCTGTGGCTTTATGGACTGAGATTGTTTGTTTAACAGTTTTATACTACTCAGTTATTAGTTTATTTTGTATGCAGTGTTTTAAAAAAGTAATTGGACTATTTTCATTATGGGTAGAAAAGGCGATCTTTCACCACGTAAAAAAGCTGAAGTGAAGGCCCTTGTGATTGCGAAAACATTTACAAACCGAGAAATATCACGAAGATTGGAGGTTTCTGAAGCTAGTGTACGACGCATAGAAAAGAAAATTGAGTCAGGGAAGGAATTAAGCCCGGAAAGAAAGAAAAGATGCGGTAGAAAACCAATTTTCACTCCACGGTCAGAAAGATGTTTGAAGAAAATTTGTGTAGAAAACAGATTTGCTACCACAAAGGTAATAAAATCACAACTCCAGGATGCTAGCGTAAATGCTTCTGAGCGCACTGTTCGAAGAAAATTAAAAGAATTAGATTTTAAGGCCTGTCGCCCCGCCAGGAAGCCCAAGTTAACAGCTGCAATGAAAGCAAAGCGTCTGAAGTGGGCCAAACAATGGCAAGACAAAGATGTGGACTTCTGGAGATAGGTAAGATACAGCAATTTAATCAATAATTGATACATTATTATCATTTCCAGTTAAATAAAGCAAATAAACATGGAAGTTTATATATTTTTCCTATTTTTGACAGGTCTGCTTCAGTGACGATAGCACATTCGAAATTTTGCAGAATAAAGCTCAGTATGTGCGTCGTCGTCATGGAGAAAAGTTTCATCCTGACTGTGTCGTCCTGACGGTTAAACATCCCACCAAAGTGATGATTTGGTCAGTCATCAGCGGCAAGGGCACTGGACGTCTGTACGTCGTCAAAGGAATAATGAGGCAAGATCAGTACAAAGAAGTATTACAAAATCGGTTGATTCCGCAGCTCAGAGAATGGTTTCCAAATGGGGAACCATTCACTTTCATGCAAGATGGAGCTCCCTGCCACACTGCTCGGTCTGTTAAAGCCTTTTTGGCAGAAAAAAATATCCCTCTGTTGGATTGGCCGGGTATGAACCCCATTGAAAATGTGTGGGAGCTGATGAAAAGAGAAGTGGCTAAAGATGTGATTACCAACAAAACCCAGCTCCTAGAAAAGATTATTCATGTGTGGAATCATCATCCTCAAATGCAGGAGACAGTACAATCTTGCATTGATAGCATGCCGCGCAGAATTAAAGCTTTGATAGCGGCTAAAGGTGGCTCAACTAAATATTGACTTTTACTAACATTAATTTCACTTTTCTTTAAAACTTAATAAACTTATGCTTTTCTAAATTAATGCTGTTTTATTTATGTCAAATAAATAGGTAATTGATTGGATAATATAAAAATAAAAAACAAATCAATTTAAAATAATAAAACGGTACAATATCACTCGGTAATTAATATTTTACATGAAATCTTGCAGTGCGTCTAATAATTTGGCCAGGGACTGTACAAGAAACAGCGAAATATTTTTCAAATTTGCGTTGTAAGAAATTGTATATAACCATATATAATTTGCTATTAAAATTAATAAAAATAAATGACAACACCGGTACACATTCTCAACAAGTTTTACTAGCAGATCACGTGCGATCATTCCGGTTTTTAGCGGCGCTGTACGGACGCGGAATGCGGTAATTTTTTTGCATAGGCACCATTGAAAATCTGTCCAGTGTTTTCTACTTGTCCTTAGCGCACTTCTTGCAGTTTCTATTGGATCGTCGATTTGGCGGGAAACGATGTTATAAAGGACATATTCTGTCTTTCGTTTTTTCGGGTCTGGAGTTGTAACGAAAATGACTCATACAACAAAAATTGTTTGCTTGTCAAATTAGTGTTTTCGTGATTTTATGTTCTTTCGAAAAATAAGTGGAAGTAATGTGGAGAATGGCACAATGTTAGAATTTGGTAGGATTAACGCTACAGAAAATTGACCCCGTCAAATTATGGTTGCTATCTTCATCTTCAGGCCCTTTTGTTTACGGTATCTTGAAATCGGAAACGTTAGTAACACAGGACAATAAAAAACATTTGTAAAAACTTTTTAAACCAATACATCTAAGTGTTATGTATTTTTGGGTGCTGAAACCGTATCTGGTATCAGTTTTTTTTTTGTATCACCTACAGTTCTCTCACAATATGACATCGATTAAATTTCAAAATAGGGAAAATTTGATACATAAAAAATAAAAACTTTAACCGTACTCTTTGATAAGGCTACAATTTTTACTCACGATAACATATTTCACTTCAATGCGAATATTTTAGGTGTTTTTTTTGGATTTCCTTTCCCTTTTCTCTGTGAAGTTTCTTGTACCTCTCTTTTTCTCCGATGTGATGCATTTTGTTGTTCTCTATGCAGTGACCAACAGTAATTATCCATCATGTTGATATTCCACCGTCCCTGGTACCGTTTCTCCATCTCCTTTATGTCCTGATGGAACCGTTCCTCCTGCTCTTCACTCACATCGCCTAAGTTTTTAGGAAAAAAGTCAAGATGGTTGTGCAAGAAGTGGTTAAAGTCCACAGTCATCAGACAACCCAGATTTTTGAACTCGTCTATCATATGAGGCGTTGCGGATAGTAAGGGCGAACTCGACAAAATGAAGTTTCGAAAAAATTGAATTTATAGAAAAATCTAAATGGCGAACTCAACAAAATATTGGCAAAATTAGGTTTTTATTATTTATTTATAATTTATTAGCTTTTTATTATTTACTTAAGTAGAATAGTGTATTCCGTGAATTTTTAAATGTTTTTTAAATATTTATTTGTGTATTTTTTTTTCATATTTTACTGTTCGTTTCTGATGCTACACTATCACCTAAAATTGGCAATACCTGGGAAAAAATTAGACCGGTATTAAAAATTTTGAACACATTTTATTTAATTTTAAGGTTATTGTTTTAATTAAAGGTTTTGTTATTACAAAATAGTTACTTGATACAACATACAAAACAGTGGAAATATGGTATTGAAACTAACATAAAAAAAACTAAAGAAAAGAAACAAATAATTAGCCAAGTTCAGTTGTAATCTATTTGGTCATCGTCCATAACATCTTCATTTTCGGTGCTCTTATTCGTTGCTGCGTCTTGAGAGGCTATAATGTTAGTAAAGTACCGACTCCAAGGTAGGGGAACATACGGTAACAAGTCCTGAATGTCCTTTAATTTGGGGGCTGGTATTTTAATGGGAGCACTGTAAAGTCTCGTCAGTGTTTCACTGGCCAAATGAAAATGATCAGGATCATAGTTTTTCACCTTGCCTTTTTGTAGTTTGACTGCCGTTTTGACATCCAAATTGTAAGCAGAATGAATGTAAAAACCTTGCTTAAAGTTATTTGTAAATTCAAAGATCTTTCCATCTTTAAACTTAGCACCAGCCATCTGCATTTTAGTAATTTTCTTTTGAAAATTAGAGAAATTGAAAATCATGTCCTGTCTAAGTTGGACAACGCAAAACTGGTTTTTTCGGCGACAGCTTTCAATCATTAACTTATACTTTTGAACTGCATATTAAACATATTACGATAATAGTGCTGATTTACCGGGCTGTAACCAGGGTAATTTTCCGTAAGCCATTCATTGTAAAGAGAATAGAGCTTTTTAATATTAAGTCCAACAGGTAAGTATTTTCGATGAGGGCTTTTGGCGCGACTGTAATGACTGGTGACAGTAGGTAGTGACATGATGTGTTCTTTTACTTTAGAAAGATCATTTCCTATTTTCTTCGCGGGTTCACACCTCCCCCTTTGATCCGTTGTAACAGTTCCAGTTCTGCTGGTTTTGTCAAGTACGACTCGAACGCGCTTTTCAGAGATGCCATGAATGTTATAAAACGCAGTACGACAAACTTCATGATTAGCGTGATCAACAGTCACATTATATTGAATGCGTCTCAGGGTACGACTTGGACGCCCCTTTACGTAAGATCTTTTTACATCATTGCAGATCAACAATTTTGATAAGTAAGCATTCTGTAGATCATAGTTTCCAATTTGCCAAAAAGAGTCAAAAATATTGGTGACCAGTTCAGCGCCTATTTTCTCAAAACATCCACACTTGCAAGGAGGTCCAATTTTGCGGGCGACAACGTGCCTTTTGTTATTTCTTGAAATGTAAGCACTTCCTGAATTTCGTTTCAACTTACACTCGATTTTTTTGCCAATCATTCATCTTAGCAGGTCTTTTTCGCGAATAACCGACACAGCACTACCATCTAAATGTTGTACACTTACTTCACTACTAGAAGGTCCAGGTTGCGCCATACTTTTCTTAAAAAAAGAAGCAACAAAACCAAACAAAACATAAACGTATTAACTTCAAAATTAACTTGAACTAACACGCAGAAAGCGTAAAATTTCAAGTAAACCTCCTTTAGTGACGCAATACCGGCGGTTGCTCCGCGCGAAATTGTTGAGTGCGCCCTTACTACCCGCCCGGCTATCGCCTGTTCGAAATTTCTCATTTATTTGATACTGAAATTTGAAGGCGAAGCAAGGGCGAACTCAACAATTAGACCGGTATGTGATGTAGGAAAAGTACTATAAAATAGAATTATATAAAAAAAAAAATTTGACCCAATGTTGAGTTCGCCCTTACTATCCGCAACGCCTCATATTAGCTACGATAAGTTCATAGTTAGGGTCTTTCACATTGCCCAAAAACTTTGTCACAACTTCTTTAAACGATATCCAAACCTTCTTTTCCTTCGTAATCATCCTTGCTTCAAAGTTGGAATCGAACATCATTTTACGAACATCAGGCCCAACGAAAACCCCTTCTTTCAGTTTGGCTTCTGATAAATGAGGAAATCTTTTACGCAAATATTTAAAGCATTCACGATCTTTAGGCAAGGCTTTCACACAATTGTTTCATTAAGCCTAACTTGATGTGTAGTGGTGGTAGAAGAATCTTTTTTGGGTCTACTAAAGTTTTATGCAAAATGTTCTTCTCGCCAGGTGTTAAAGTTTTTCTTACGGGCCATTGTTTTTTGGACCTATGTTGATCCCTCGCTCTGCTGTCCCACTCACATATAAAACATGGAAACTTCGTAAATCCCTTTTGTTGACAAAGGATCATGGAGACAACTTTTAAATCTCGAACATAGCATCCAATCGTGAGCTGGATACTTAATTTTCTGTAAAATCATGTTAAGATTTTCGTAAGTTTCCTTCACATGGACTGAATAAGCAACAGGTAGTGAAGCATAAGTATTTCCGTTGTGTAACAGAACACCTTTTAAACTAGTTTTTGATGAGTCTATAAAAAGCCTCCAATCTTCCTTCTTGTACTCAATGCCAAATTCGTTTATTAGACTACGAATATCATGGCAGTAAACCAAATCCTCTTCCTGCTTGAAAAACTGAGCAAACTGTTGATCTCTTGTTCTATAATGGTAAATAGATGTTCTAGATTCCAATAAATGTTTTTCTTTCAGCCTAGAACCCAGCAATTCTGCTTTTTCCTTAGTCAAACCCAAATATCTCACTAAATCATTTAACTCAGCTTGTGTAAACAACTGTGGTTTTAAATTTTCTAGAGAACATTGAAACTCATCATCATCCGGTTGACTTTCATTAAATTCGGGACTGGACTGTAAAATGTCATCAATAGACTGAGGTGGCTCAGGGACAGGAAGTCCCGATCCATGTCCTACCAGCCGATTAGCTGAAGTAAAGTTAGGATAGACAATTACTTTCTTATTTTTGCAGTTATATCCAGAAACATTAACGCTGCAAAAATAACAATCACTTGAATGATTTTCTTGCTCTCTCCAAAGCATGGGTACTGCAAATCTAAAAGCTTTCTTTTCTTTCTTATACCATTTCCTAAGATCCTCGACACAAACATAACATACTCTGTGAGGAGCTCAAAATTTTTCTTGATTACCGATTTTCTACACCGAAATATGCAAAGTATACTTTTTTTACAAAGTCAGTACTGTTTCTTTGATGTTTTTAACTACAAACTCACCACATAAAAGTGTTGGGAGAGTTTTTACAACCACGATTAGCCATACTTTGAGTGTGAATTAAAGCACATGGGTTAAACACTGCAATGCGAGGTTATATTAACTGGAAGAAAACAAACAGCTGTGACATTTATCGGAACTGCCAACCTAATAACATTTGATTTTACTGCCAACCTTATAAAATTTTGATTTTATTGTCAACCTAATAACATTCGAATGATAAAAAATAAACTTTTTACATTTTGAATAATAAAATGTGAAAAATTGGTGGGTGATACGACTTTCTTATTATTATTTTTGGATTCAGCACAATAAAAAACATAGGAATCAAGTAAAATTATTAAAAAGTTTTTTCATCGTTGGCCTGTGTAATTTGTCACCGATAATGATTGAGGGGAAGGAAGTCTAAGGGATCTTTAAATAGTATTTTATTTTTGGTTGTGATAAAGGGTAATTTTTGAACACAATTATTAAGAAAAAAAACTAAAGGAATCCAGGGGGGGGGGGGTTAGAAGGTTGGCCTCATATATATCGTTTTTCAGCTTAAGAGTAAGGGCTCTTTTTGGTGGAAGAAAGGCAAATTCAGTATTTATTTTAGAACTGCTTATTCAGATTATTTCACCCGAAATTTTTGCAATAAGCTTTTAATAACGTAAACTATACTCTTATCGTTGTATAAAAAAAACGGAGTTTTCTAAAAACCGGTATAATTATGACACATCTAAATTACTGCGTCAACATATACAGCTATAACTTTCTTGGCAAACACTGTCTTATCATTTGGCAGCTGGTTAAAGTGATAAGAGTTCGAGAAAACCAATATTATGCAGGCACTATGACTGTGAAAAAGGAATCCTCAATTTCAAACATACCAATAAAAGTAATGTTTTTTTATGAGCAAAACACACGTGCTACAGGGAAATATCTAAACCGCTATAGGGGCGACGCGTGTGCGGAAAAAGCGCTTTACGTTGATCTGGAATCGTTATAAATTGTACTCAGTGGGAAACACGGTCGCGGGCAAATTGTTCCAAAAGGATGAGGTACTCCATATAAAAGACTGCTTGAAAAGGATTGTACGAGGAGTGACAGGCTGTACTTTATACGGATGTGAGGTATTAGCGCCACGTGTATTTCTAGCACGCACCGCTCTGGAAGCAATTAAGGGGGCTAGATCTGCCGAACACTTTCCATGAAGATATTTGTGGAACAGTTTCAAGTCGCCAACCGTTCTTTAATGTTCCAAGGTATCAAGATTTCTGGTGAAGTCTGGTTCTGCAATCAGGCCCACAGCTCCCTTTTGAAATTTCTTTTTCTTAATTCGCCGTCAAATGGCTAATATAGTCCTGAAAACTGCAGCTCTAAAAATATCTATTGATGGGCGATTAAACCATCTTCGGACGTCCTTCAACCAGGAATTTTGACGTCTTCCAACCCATCTTCTTCCTTATATTTTGCCCTCGATGACCAGTCTCAGCAAGCCATACTTCGCTGCCCTCATTAAATGACCGATATAGCTACTTTTTCTTTCCTTTAGAGTCAGCAGCAGTTCGGTGGATTTGCTCATTCGCCTAGGTACTTCAGCATTTGTTACTCTATCCACCCATGATATCGGTAGAACCCTCCCTAAACATACATTTCAAAAGCTTTGAAGCGTTTCTCTGTGTTGGGATCAAGAATCCAGCCTTCACATCCACATAGGAGTACCGAAAAAACATACGCACTCGAAGTTCTAAGGTCCGATCTAGTGAAAAGACTTTTCATGTTCATGAAGGTTCCACGGGCCTGCCCGATTCTCGGCCTAATCTCTATTTTTGGATTACACTGGCTATTAATAAGTTGTGGTTCCAAACATGTGTTACATTAGTTAGAAGATCTGTTGATCTTGGCTTACGATGGTCGCTAATAATATTGAATCTTTCTAGATATTTTAGAAGATATCGGCCATCGGCTAAACCGTAACGCATTTCCAGCAGGAAGGAACTATTCTCTTTTTGTAGGATGGGCTGAAAAGTCTACAGGTGTTAGTTCGCTTGGGTATTTCTTGAGTACTATGGAAGGTACTCTACCAGCGCCAGACGCTTTTTTTGGTGTCTAGCTTCATTAAAATATACTTTACGATACGCTGTCAAAATCGGGCCTCTTTGACTGCCCTATGGGAATAGTGGGTGGTCTTTTTCCTTGGAAATCGACAGTAGAATGTAAAGTAAAGAGTTGAGTCAACAAGTTTGTTTTCTCAACAGGTTTTGTAATAATATTATCTGACCGTGCGAGTGGTGGTATAATGGTTTAGTAAAATTTTAACTAATTGCCCTAGCGACTGACCAAAAAGATTTGGAATTGTTGGGACAGGCAAAAAGTTTAATTATAATTCTTAGATTATGTGCCTCCTTGGTTTCGTCAATAACTTTTTTACATTTGTTCCGGGTACGAAAAAAAATGTTAGGATTTATGACGTTAGGACTTCCACGCCATTTTTGGTAGGCAAGATCTTTAAAAGTAACAGCTTCTTTGCATTTTCGGTCGAACCAGGGCTAGCCGTTGAAAAGGTCCGTCCTTGCCAAGCCAATTAACGAATTTCCTTTATAACCAAGTCACCCACACTTATTCTTATAAAACACCTTTTATTTTTTTGACGATTACTATTTAAGCTACATCACCAGGTGTTGTGAATTCATTATACAACAGAGAGGAAGTACAAGTTGGACTGTATAACGAAAAAGGCGTGCTTTCGGAAGTTAAGAGGTAAAAGCCTGGTTAAATAGCCAAACTCTCCGAAGTTGAACCACATTATGTAGAGTTGTGCAAACTCTGCATATCGTGAAAAATAACCGTCAAAATGTTTTTTTGAAATTTCTCGTTTTGTATTAAAATATGTAAACTTGTTTGAGAAGAAGCAAGTAAGACAACTTTATTACATCATGGAAAATAAGGTTAAGAAATATGAAATATAACTTTTTGCAAATTAATCAATTCTGAATGTAATTAAGACATTTTCATCGAATACCTAATACTACGGTAGGTTTATTAGTTATTTCCTTCCATGCACTTACCGACATACATCTTCAACTTTCAATAGAACAATAGGAAAACTATTCTGTCTGTTTAAACAACATTTTTATCTTTGCCACTATGTTTTTTGAAAACACTATTAACCTAGAGCTCATTTATAAGCGAAACGGCTTGAGTAAAATTTAGTTTTAGACTTGTTTTTTTTACTCTTTGGACTTTTTACAAGCAATTAGGTACGACATAATTCTGTCGGAAGCTTAAAATATCCTAAATTGGACTTGGTGCATTTTCCTGGTCAACCGATTGGATTCGTCGTCTTCAAATATGAAACGGGCACTTTTTTCACAAAATGAACTTGAAGCAAAAGAAAATGTTATAAAAACTTGGTAAATGAGCACGTTTTTTAGCGATTACTTTAAATTTGACTGAATTCCTGCTGCTTTTAAACCGACGGGAACCATTATCACCAAATATGATACACCTACATACGAACACTGTTTTTTTTTTTTAACTAAAACGACTTGAAGCAAAAGAAAAATGTCGTTAAAAAGAACGAGTAAAAAGAGCACATTTTGTCGCGATTAATATCCACGAAAATATTTGACTTGAAGACCGCGACGAAGTTTTAGATAGTCGGGAACATCTGGCCTCAATAACAGACTTTTTAATATATTCATTAGCTTTTTCCAGTTGTATTTTTAAGCTGTTCGAATCGACGATGCGTCCTAGTGACAAACGATTACGTAAGGCCAAACAATGTTGATAAAACTGATGTTGGGAACAATCGATATTTTATCTAGTCGCTACATTCGGGATAGATCCGTTATGTTTATTACATTCCCAATGGAATGTTTGCTAAATTCGCTAAGGTCCCACTGGGCAGTTTCGATGCTGACTCGTCGGAGTTAAGTGGCTTACTGAGAATTTACTTTGCTCCCGCGTGTTCAATATCGGCGCCGCAGGTTGTAATAACTCGGTATATTCGGGAATAAATCCGTTTGTTTATTACATTATGGGTGGGATGTTTGCTAATTCGCAAAAATCCCATTGGGCAGTTTCGATGCTGACTCGTCGGAGTTAAGTGGTTTACTCAGGATTTACGTTGCTGCCGCGTGTTTATACATTCTGGGTGGAATTTTTGCTAAATTCCCTAAGGTCCAACTGCGCAATTTCGATGCTGATTCGCCGGAGTTAAGTGGCTTACTGAGAATTTATTTTGCTCCCTGCGTATTTAATATCGGCACCGCAGGCTGTAATAACTCGGTACATTCGGGAACAGAACCGTTTGTTTATTATATTCTGGGTGGAATATTTGCTAAATTCGCTAAGGCCCACTGGGCAGTTTCGATGGTGACTCGTCGGAGTTAAGTAGCTTACTGAGAATTTACTTGCTGCCGCGTATTTAATATCGGCGCCGCAGGCTGTAATAACTCGGTACATTCGGGAATAGATCCGTCTGTTTATTACATTTTGGGTGGAATGTTTGCTAAATTCGCTAAGGTCCCACTGGGCAGTTTCGATGCTGACTCGTCGGAGTTAAGTGGCTTACTGAGAATTTACGTTGCTGCCGGTTGTTTAATATCGGCGCCGCAGGTTGTAATAACTCGGTACATTCGGGAATAAATCCGTTTGTTTACTACATTCCCGATCGAATGTTTGCTAAATTCGCTAAGGTCCAACTGGGCAGTTTCGATGCTGACTCGTCGGAGTTAAGTGGCTTACTGAGAATTTACTTTGTTGCCGCGTATTTAATATCGGCGCCGCAGGTTGTAAGAACTCGGTATATTCGGGAATAGAACCGTTTGTTTATTACATTCTTGATGGAACGTTTGCTAAATTCGCTAAGGTCCAACTGGGCAGTTTCGATGCTGACTCGTCGGAGTTAAGTGGCTTACTGAGAATTTACGTTGCTGCCGGTTGTTTAATATCGGCGCCGCAGGTTGTAATAACTCGGTACATTCGGGAATAAATCCGTTTGTTTACTACATTCCCGATCGAATGTTTGCTAAATTCGCTAAGGTCCAACTGGGCAGTTTCGATGCTGACTCGTCGGAGTTAAGTGGCTTACTGAGAATTTACTTTGTTGCCGCGTATTTAATATCGGCGCCGCAGGTTGTAAGAACTCGGTATATTCGGGAATAGAACCGTTTGTTTATTACATTCTTGATGGAACGTTTGCTAAATTCGCTAAGGTCCAACTGGGCAGTTTCGATGCTGACTCGTCGGAGTTAAGTGGCTTACTGAGAATTTACGTTGCTGCCGGTTGTTTAATATCGGCGCCGCAGGTTGTAATAACTCGGTACATTCGGGAATAAATCCGTTTGTTTACTACATTCCCGATCGAATGTTTGCTAAATTCGCTAAGGTCCAACTGGGCAGTTTCGATGCTGACTCGTCGGAGTTAAGTGGCTTACTGAGAATTTACTTTGTTGCCGCGTATTTAATATCGGCGCCGCAGGTTGTAAGAACTCGGTACATTCGGGAATAGAACCGTTTGTTTATTACATTCTTGATGGAACGTTTGCTAAATTCGCTAAGGTCTAACTGGGCAGTTTCGATGCCGACTCGTCGGAGTTAATTGGTTTCTGAGAATTTATTTTGCTGTCGCGTATTTAATATCGGCGTCGCAGGCTGTAATAACTCGGTACATTCGGAAATAGATCCGTCTGTTTATTACATTTTGGGTGGAATGTTTGCTAAATTCGCTAAGGTCCCACTGGGCAGTTTCGATGCTGACTCGTCGGAGTTAAGTGGCTTACTGAGAATTTACGTTGCTGCCGGTTGTTTAATATCGGCGCCGCAGGTTGTAATAACTCGGTACATTCGGGAATAAATCCGTTTGTTTACTACATTCCCGATCGAATGTTTGCTAAATTCGCTAAGGTCCAACTGGGCAGTTTCGATGCTGACTCGTCGGAGTTAAGTGGCTTACTGAGAATTTACTTTGTTACCGCGTATTTAATATCGGCGCCGCAGGTTGTAAGAACTCGGTATATTCGGGAATAGAACCGTTTGTTTATTACATTCTTGATGGAACGTTTGCTAAATTCGCTAAGGTCCAACTGGGCAGTTTCGATGCTGACTCGTCGGATTTAAGTGGTTTCTGAGAATTTATTTTGCTGTCGCGTATTTAATATCGGCGTCGCAGGCTGTAATAACTCGGTACATTCGGGAATAGATCCGTCTGTTTATTACATTTTGGGTGGAATGTTTGCTAAATTCGCTAAGGTCCCACTGGGCAGTTCCGATGCTGACTCGTCGGAGTTAAGTGGCTTACTGAGCATTTACTTTGCTACCGCGTATTTAATATGGGTGCCGCAGGTTGTAATAACTCGGTACATTCGGGAATAGATCCGTTTGTTTATTACATTCTGGGTGGAATGTTTGCTAAATTCGCTAAGGTCTCACTAAGCATTTTCGATGATGACTCGTCGGAGTTAAGTGGCTTACTGAGAATTTATTTTGCGCCGGGTGTTTAATAACTGCGCCTGAGATTGTAACTACTCCGACTGGTCATAGCTGGCTCCGCCCCCTTAACCGTCGTTCGCTCCTCAATTAATTGTTCTGTTTTACTGAGATTCTTTGAAAAACAAGAGCAGGATATGAATTCCACCGATTAATAAAACATTTAATATTTGATTTGTAACTGTTAATTTCCATAAACTATTACTTTGACTAAAATAATACGACCAGCACGATTGAAAACATAATACCTGCGAGTAATTATTTCTGGCATTTAAACTAGAATTAAAAATGGCCACGATTAACTCTGGACGCGTTGTTATTTATGACCGAGAAATAAAATATTACATTTATTAGTGTTAATTTACTTTCGTTTTGCAATAAACAAAATACCAATTATGCACTGAGACTTAAAACTCGCTCGGTATTGGCATATTGCGAAATTTCTTCTGCGCCGTTAAAAATTTTTATGCAAAAAAAAGGAGTGTTTGGTTTTGCGTAATAATTCTTTTAAATTAATTTTTTTAGTTATCCTTGGTCACAAAATATTAAATTATCACTACGCGGGTGTAGTGTTACCTGGTTAAAGTACAGGGTGGTCATTTTTAGACGCCCGGCCCCGGTTTATGGAAAACTGTAGAATGGTAAGGTGCATGTCAATTAGTATTATGCAGTATTTGACATTTGGTAATGAAAACGACGCTAGGCGCCACGACGCAAAACAACTTTTTTTTTTAACATCGACATACCTTTTGTAAAACGCCATTGGAAAGTCCTAATTTTTCTCAACATCTAAAATACTATTTTTTGGTCATCGCGGTTGCCATGGATCGTATGCCAGGTTTGGCGGTTTTCAAACAATTTATCTAGTAGGCGGCTGTCACACTTTAATTTGACAGCAATTATAATATTAGTTACTATGCTGTTGAGGTTTTTCCTTTAATAAAATATCTTTGAATAATACAAAATAAGAATACATTATTTTTATTAAAACCACAAAAAAACTATGTAACTTTTAACATTACATAATTTATTACATTCTTTCTTCTATCATGCATTTTTTCATCCTTTTCTGATGATATTTTGACCTTTAAGAGCTCAATATCATTTATCGCAGTTCTGTATACATTATCTGCAAGAGTAACTCACAAAAAAAACTAAAGGCGGAAGATCTGGTGACATAGGTGCCCATTGAATAACTTGGCTGCGAACCCCTATCCATCTTCGTTGAAACTGTTTATACAAATATTCTCTAATAGCAGCAGTTTTTATAAGGTGGTGCTCAGTCTTGTTAATATCATATATTTCTTCTTAACATAAGGGGAACATTTTCTAATAAAACTGGTAGAGTATTAACCACGAAATTACGGTATCTATTTCCAGTTAGTATTCCCTCAAAGAAGTTTGGTCCAACTAAATGTCTTCCAATTATCCCACACCATACATTAACGCCATAATGGCCTTGATTCTGAATTTGATTTACTTTGTATGGATTCTCGTCAGTCCAATAACGATAATTTTTTCTGTTAGGTTTGCTCTTGCTGACAAAATGACTTTCATCTGTCCATAATATATGATTCAGAAAATACCTTCTTCGTCATATTTAATCACCTTTCTGCTACAAAACTCAGTCGTCGATCAGAATCAAATTGTGTTAATAACTGAAGATAATGCATTTTATAGTCATGGTATTTGTTAGCTTTAAGACATTTCGGAATAGCCTCAAAAGATACATTCAATTGCCTGCTTGCTTGCCTGATCGAATTATATGGATGGTTTTGAAAAATTCTGCATAATTTCGGCTACTTTTTTATCAGTTAACAGTTTTTCGTTTAGAAGTACCTTTCTGCCGAGAAAATTCATTCTAATCGACAAAACATAGTATAATATATACCTGTCAGGATAACGTTCTCGATACAGTCTAACGGCTTCCCGAGAATTTTTTTCTGCTTTTCCATAAATAAGAATCATATCTACTTTTTCAGCGTGGGAAACCACTTCAGCTAGAAGCTATTAACACACTGTTTACTTAGGTTAACTTTATTGAATTGAATAGGTGTACAAACAAGAGCTGTCAGATTAAAGTATGACAGGTGCCGCTTCGGTCGGCTTTCATGCGGTCCCAGCCACTCTGCGGACCGAATGTTGGACTCAGGCGTGTAGTACTGGATCCATGTTTCGTCCATTGCTACGAATCGACGCAAAAACTCCTTTACCTTGGTTATATGTGTACTAAATTTCAAAGCGATACATAAGTTCGTTAGACAGTTATCGAGCCAACAAACCGACAGAAATTAATTCGTGAGTTGATCCTAAAATATGAAAAAATGTGAACATTTTCCGAGTGTGATTTTTTACAATTCTCGTCAGCAAGGGAAGTCAAAAAACTCAATTATTATGCTCTCTATGCAATCGATAAATTCCTCTTAAGAATAATGAATAACATCTTTTCTTCACATGTTTCTCGACCGTTTACCTTTGCTTTCGACATTTAAAATTGGTAATTTTTTTCTATATCTAACCGATGCCAGATCGGGTCATCGCATCGCCACAAGGTTACCACCGTTTCTATTCTCATCAAGACAAACAGAATCTATCCAATCGGCACGAACAAAACACAAGAAGTTAGAAACCTTTTGGTTTACGTAATCAATTTTTGGGATTAATAAATTATGGTCACGATGTCTTGGCGTTGGTGGCGAATGACCGCTAAGTTCATCAACAATGATATACTGCTCCGCATATTTAAGGTAAAACGTGTATGTGTCTGTGTGGCAGAGTTTGCGAAGCTATGAGAAAGAAACACACACCCCTGCGCACACAGTCCAAGTTGTGCTGTTCACAAGGCTAGGTCTTAAGGAACTAATCATCCACCCTACAGTCCTGACCTAGCATTCGGCAACTATTACACGTTTTACTCCAATATATAGGGTCGTTATCCTCTAGAAGAATTCACTCCTCATTTTTATCGACAAACCAGAGTTTGGCAGTCGGTACTAGTGCCTTCTTGTAAATTTGGAGCATTTTTTCAGCGTTTTTATTTTTCTTTAAAGTTGTTTCTTTCGTTGTTTTGAGTTTTTGGTAGTCCTGGTGGTACCTATATAAGGTGCCGCACAGGATAGGAATATATAACTCCGATTGCGTAGTACCCACTGTAAAACACAGTTGCGCTAGTATTACGGTGTGGAGTGTGCGTTTCCTGCAAGATAACGCACCGCCGGCTCTGATAATTGCGAGACATCAAAATGGCTACTCGAGTCGACAAATTGCGAGTGATATGCGGATGCCAAGGAGAACGGTGGACTACATGCGAGACATGGAATTCGCAACCAAAAACGTTCAGGAAGGCCGCGAAAAAAAAAAACGAATCCTGCTGAAGACAGAGCTATAACAATGTCCAGCAGACATAATCGCCGTCTAACCGCACCAGAAATCACGGCTCAAGTAAACCTGGAGCGGCCCATCCCCATCAGCGTGACAACCGTGAAGAACAGGTTAGCAGAAGGTGGACTACACGGAAGAGTTGCAGTTCTTAGTGAATAAACGTAAACGATTAAAGTGGGCCCGAGAACATGAAAAGTGGACATCAGAACAATGGAATTGCGTTCTTTAGAGCAACGAATCTACATTCGAAATTTTCGGTTCAAATTGACGACTTTACGTGCGGAGAGAGGATGTTGGAAGCCTATCAATTGCCTACAGTAAAAACATGGTGGAGATTTAGTAATGGTTTGGGGTTGTTTTTGGCAACGGTAAAGTTGGAAAAATCTTTAGGAAAGAAGGAATCTTGCGAAAAGAACAGTATCAAGAAATGCTCCTTCTGGAAGAGATATTTTTCAGGGGAAATTTATTTTTCAGCATGACGACGACCCTAAACATTACGCTAAAACAAATTAGGGAACTTTTGGACCAATGGAAATCCGATGACGTCCTGGATTTGGCCTCCACAATCACCCGACTTGAACCCCAACGAATTGCTGTGGGACCATTTGGACAGGTGTGTTCGAAAACTCAATCCAATATCAGAAAATCACTTGTGGGAACTTTTACAAACAGACTGGGGTAAAATAACCGAAGAAACTCTGAAGAAACTACTGGACAGAATGCCGAAACTCTGTAAAGCGGTAATTAAAAACAAAGGAGGTCACATAGATGAGAAAAATCCTGGAAAATCATGACTATTTTTCTGATTTTCTAGACTGTAAATAATGTGAAAATAAATAATTCATTAAAATTTAAAAAAAAATATATATATTATCTGGGTTTTTGTTGTCTTGGGACTGAAATAACTAGGTGGGCAAATATTTTTTGACGATAGTGTATCTTGATAATACGCGCGATAAACGATGTCATGTATGACTTGTTTTTAAGCGACAGTGTAAAACAAATTTAAAAAATCGTCATAAAATTCAGCAGTATCGATTAAATTTATGCAGGTTCGCATTAGAGACGAATAAAATTAATTGAGTAAGAATTTAAAACAGGAAACCCGACTAGAATCACTAAAAAAACAAAATACAACGTCTACCCGCGTGTGATAATAACAAGTAATTTATTCGGATGGTTGATCTCTCGTTGAAGTCAAGGTCAGCCGGTCGGACGTAGTGTTGCCGTTCGCGTAAATTGTTTACTTTAGTACAAAGATCCGCAAAATTATATACCCCTATGTACAAAAAGTAAAGGGGCTGATTAAAAAAATACAAACTATTAATTGATTTATCTAAAGTCACTCCCGAATATCCTTATTAACTGTTTGGCCAGCTTTAAGCTACTTTTTGTGGACAACACCACGCTAATCGAAGCTGTTTATATAGTAAACTATTTACATCAGCAATGACAGTTTTTATTTTTCAATGTTTTAATTACCTTCAATTATATAATTGGAATAAGGAGTGTCTAAAAATCATTAAAAATTCACCTGAGAAACTTAATTCAAATCCTATTATAAAACAAGAAATAATGATGTTGTTCGAGCTGTGCATAAAAGAAAATTATTTTCAATTCAACAACCAATTTCTGAAACATAAAGAGGGCCTTGCCATGAGATCCCCACTAAGCCCCTCGATGGCCGAAATTTTTATGTCAGATTATGAAAACAATTTTCTAGAGGCACAGCAGGCAAAGGATATAGTTTTATGGCGTCGGTATGTACACGACATATTGGTCTGTTTTAAAGGAGGTGACGAATCCCTCCAATCCACCCTAAATTCCTTGAATAGAATACATCCGAGTATAAAATTCACATTAGAAACAGAAATGAATAATAAAATAAACTTCCTAGACCTCTCCATCACCAAAGATAACAATAAACTCTCATTCGATATTTTTAGAAAGCCCACTTTTACAGACACCACTATTCCCAATAATTCATGCCATCCCAACTCACACAGCACATAGATCCATGATTCACAGAGCATTCTCCATCCTTTAAATAAACAAAGAATTAGATAACCTAATTAAAAATAAACAAAAACAACTAAATTTAAGACACATTTATCCACACGTTAAAAATGATGAAAAACAAACTTTTTCCTTACTGACATATTTCGGACCAATTTCTAATAAAATTGCATATATACTCGCAAAAGACAACATAAATATCGCTTTTAAATCACCTCAAAAACTTTCCTCCCTCTTTTTCAATGTAAAAGACAAAACTCATAAATACAAAGACTATGGAGTTTATAAACTGCCATGTAATAATTTCGATACTAGATTTAAAGAACATCAAACATCTTTTAGATTAAACAAAGACAACTCCAACTTTGCTAACCACTTCCATCAAACAAATCATATTTTTCCAGAAATAAATAATCTACAAATATTACATAAAGCACCAAAAGGAAGAAAATTAGATATTTTAGAAACCTTAGAGATCTACAAGCACAATAAAAATAAAGATACAATCCTATTATATAGTCAAACAGAAGTTCAGAATTCAACCCTGTTTGGCGTATTTTAAAAGTTTTTTAGAAGAAGGAATTTTTGAAAAAAGTTCTAAGAAAATATTGAAAAGTATTTCTTCAAATTTGAAACAATAATGTCACTTAACCCTCTGTAATAAATTAATTTAAGGTCATTGTAATTTAAAGATGGGTAATTCCAAATTGTACCTGGATATTTGTTCCAAATCGCAAATAAACTACCTTAGTTTGTAGTATCAGGCTTGAAAATGTAGAAAACCTACGAAACTGCAGTAGCAGATAAATAAAAAAATAAGTGACAAATAACAAAGTAATTTGTTTTATTTAATTTAGAAATTTTAAATGCTTTGTTTTTCCAACACCGAAGGAGTTTTAAAGAAACAAAATGATGCAGGTTTGGGGCACCGAAACCAAGAACAGTCAGGAAAATACGAGGGTTGTATAAGTAGCTGGCCTCGGCCAGAGATGGCCCTACTACTATTTAAAAAATTATATTTTTTGTCAGTATAAGCTTTCACAAAAATCCTGTCAAATTTTCAAGTCGCTGCGTGATTTAGTTTACTTAGTCACTTAAATATGTGTGATTTTAAAGGGAAAAATTGAATCTCGAGTAGTGATAAAATATTTGTTTTGGAAAAAAAAAACGAATGATGAGACAAAAGTGAAATTCAGTGAAGTTTATGAGGACTCTGCACCTTCGTTATCGATCATAAAATATTGGGCAGCTGAATTCAAACGAGGATGTACAAGCGTTTTTGATGAAGAACGTCCAGGTCATCCAAATGAGGTCACCACATTTAAATTAAATGAAAAATTCACGATGCAGTGATAAATGATCGGAGATTGAAAGTGCGTGAGATTGCTGAGACCGTGGGCATCTCAATTGAACAGGGGCATAACATTTTAACAATTCATTTGGATATGAGAAAGCTTTCCGCACAATGAGTGCCGTGATTGCTCACAATTAACATTAAATTCGCACGTGTGTCAACTTCAAAAGCATGTTGGGCGATGTGGAAACGCAATCGGAATGATTTTGTAGTCGATTCGTAACTGCTGACGAAACATGGATTCATCACAGCACATCAGAGACCAAAGAACAGTCCAAACAGAAGGTTTCCCTTGGCGAACCGGCGCCAAAGAACGCCAAGGCCAATAAAGTCATGGACAGTGTTTTGGGATGTACGCGGCACAATCCACGTCGATTATCTTGAAAAGAGTAAAAACGATTAATGGAGAGTATTGTGTCAACTCACTGGATCGTTTCAACCAAGCTGTGAAAGAAAAACGTCCGCATTTGGCAAAGAAAAAATTCTCCTCCAAGACAATGTACGTGTGCACACTTGTGTCATCGCCATGGCAAAATTCCACGAGTTATGATACGAATTGCCTCAGCATCCACCATATTCGCCAGATTTAGCCCCAAGCGATTATTTCCTATTTCCGAATATGAAAAAATGTTTCGCTGGAAAAAAATTTAAGGTGACTGCTGAAACAAAGGCCTGTTTTGAAGAGTTGAAGAAATCGTATTTTTTAGATGGGATACAAGAGATAGAAAAACGTTGGACTAAGCCTATCGAGCTAAAAAAAGACCATGTTGAAAAATGAAATAAATTTTACACATGAAAATGTTCTTTTCTTGTCGAAGCCAGGTACTTGTCATACAACCCTCGTACTTGAAGGTCGACGACACAACCATAAGATAAATTACTGACTGTTCAAATGCGCGTAACGTAAAGAGAAGTAAGAGTGGTTCCCGATTGAGGTGGGCAAGGTGACGACGAAACAGCTCACCGACTAGCAAGCCAAGATATGCTAGTGCCTAGTTGGCAAAATACAGGCGCGGATACCACGCTATCGTAGGTTCGAATCTCACCGAAGCCTAGAAACTTTTTTATTTCACTTGTGGTTGTATTTTTACCTCCGAATACTTTTGGTGGTCGACCGGGAGGAAGGTCTTCTTGTTTCTGGTTTTTCATCTTTTGCCCATCTTGGCCAGCTATTAGCTGGCATCCTACTTGCCTGATCGCTCGCATATCGACGCCTGGATCTGGCGAAACGGACGATGTCTTGAATCTTGAGTTCTTGTCGTATAGTTGTGTTTCGTATCTGATTTCTTAGGGTCATTCCTTTGAGATACGCAGTGTTTTCATTTCTGTAGCTCTCATGAGGTTTCTTGTTTTAGATGTTTCTGCTGCGTACGTTAGAACCGGTATTACCCCGGTTCTATATATACGCATTTTTCAATACTAAGTCCTTCAAACAACCAGATATTCTCGATGTGACATAATATTAGTGGAGGTAAGATAGTAGGAGAAATTGCAGGAGAGGATATGACTGTTGTTGATCAGTGGTTTGGCCAATGTATGGCCGGAAATTCGAGAAAGTTATGAATATGTGGACATTTTTAATGGGGATGAAACGGGTTTGTTTTACAAGATGACGCGTGAGAAGACATTAAAGTTTGTTGTAGAGAATTGTGCTGGTGGAAAATTATCAAAAGTAATGACTTCTGTGGTGGTAACTGCAAATATCTCTGGAACAGGAAAAGAAAATTGTTGGTGATAAGAAAGTACGCCAAACCCAGGTATTTTAAAAACAAACATTTACCAGTAAAGCACAAATCAAAGAGTAAAGCTTGGATGACATCAGAAATTTTTAAAAACGGATCGAATGGGACAAAGAATTAAAATTCACAAACAGAAAAAATTGATTGACAACTGTCAAAATAAAGTTGTTTTTTATGCCTCCAAACACAAGTGTAAAGCTGCAGCCTATGTATCCAGGTGTGACACATTCTTTAAAATGTCATAAAAGATTTTACTTATGAAAATGTTAGAGACGATCGACAAAGGTAACATTTTTTCTGTAACTCTTTTGGATGGTATAAACTCTATCCATATGGCTTGGCAAATAGTCAGTAGAGAAACCATCGCAAACTGTTTTAAGCATGGCGGATTTTTAAGGAAGGAATGTAGATATGACTCAGATGATGAGCTACCGTTGACTCAGTGGATTGAAAAACATCGAGAAGATCCTACTGATTGTCTAGAATTTGTTTATCAAGCTGAGATTCAACAAAGTACAGTGAAAATCGAGATTAAAAAGATGTTTAATCACTTTAATTTTGAAGAATATGTATGTGCTGATAATGAATTAATGACGAGAGAAATATTAACTGATGATCAAATTGTGACATCAGTGACTTCTGGAAAAATTTTAAGCGATAATGACGACGAAGACGAGCTTGGAGAAGGAGATAATATTTATGTTCCATCCATTTCAGAAATGACTAAGAAAATGACTGGAACTCGCAATTTTTTGAAATCTCGTGAAGTTCCTAAACATATATGGAGTAGTTTTTGTGACCTTGACAATTATATAAACACCATTTCGTTTTGAAGTAAAATTGTATAAACGAAAATTACTAATTTTATTGTATAAACTACGTATTTTAATGTTTTCGTTTATACTCGTATATGTACCAACATACCATAACTTTAGTGTGATTTGTTTATTTTCTTTTGAACGTTTTCTTTTAATTTAATAATTATTATTAATTTTTTAAGCATTAGCGTTTGTTGTAGCCGACCGTTGTTTTATTGGTTTAGTAAGTTAATCAAAAATAACACTTAATAAAAAACTTCCAAATCTTTATTAAGAAAATTTCATGATATTTATCACCTTAATATGAGTATAATGCTATCGTTGCTTGCAAAAAATCATAATACATGGGCTGAAAAGTCCCGGGCATAACACATAGATGGCGCTAGTTTTATTGCAGTCACCTTTTTTTCAGTTAATACTAACCTTCAAAAGACAGCTGTTAAAATTTCATGATATTCTATTCATTAGTTTGTGAGTTATTGTGCTAAGAGGGACGCTACTTTTGTTATTTTCAAAACAATGGATCAAAAACAATTTCGTGTTTTAATTTTACACTGCTTCTTGATGGGAAAAAATACCGTTCAAGCGAAGCAATGACTTGAAAAGTGTTATGGGGACTCCGCTCCATCAGAAACAACAATAAAACGTTGGTTTGCTGACTTCAAACGTGGTCGTAGAGACACCGATGATGCAGAACGCAGTGGACGTCCAAATGAGGCGGTAACACCAGAAAACATCAAAAAAATCCATAAAATCGTTTTGAATGATCGAAAAGTGAAGTTGCGTGAGTTAGCTGACATCGTAAAGATATCAAAAGAACGTGTTGGCTTTATATTGCATGAGCATTTGACTATGAGAAAGCTCTGTTCAAAGTGGGTGCCGCGTTTGCTCACTGTTGATCAAAAACAAGAACGTGTTGATGATTCTGAGCAGTGTTTGGCCATGTTTAAACGTAACAAACCGGAATTTTTGCGTCGATATGTGACAATGGATGAAACATGGATCCATCACTTCACTCCGAAATCAAAACGATCGTCATCTGAGTGGACAGCAACTGGTGAACCTCGTCCAAAGCGCCCGAAAGCACAACAATCGGCTGGAAAGGTTATGGCCTCGGTATTTTGGGATGTGCGTGGTGTAATATTCATCGACTATCTTGAGAAAGGAAATACCATCAACAGTGAATATTATATAGCGTTATTGGAGCGTTTGAAGGCCGAAATTGCAAAGAAACGACCGCATATGGCAAAGAAAAAAACTTTGTTTCATCAAGACAACGCACCGTGTCACAAGTCAATCAAAACAATGGCAAAACTACATGAATTGAACTTCGAATTGCTCCCACATCCACCGTATTCGCCAGATTTGGCTCCCAGCGACTACTGGCTGTTCGCAGACCTGAAAAAAAATGCTCGCCGGTAAGAAATTTCGCACGGATGAAGAGGTTTATCGCTGAAACTGAGGCCTATTTTGAGGCAAAAGATAAATCGTTCTACAAAAGTGGTATTGAAATGTTAGAGCGGCGCTGGAATGATTGCGTTGCTCTTGATGGAGATTACGTTGATGAATAAAGCTAATTTTGAACCAAAAAAACCGTGTTTTCTTTGTTAGGCCCGGGACTTTTCAGCCCATGTGTTATTTAATATTTGGTATATATATATATATATATATATATATATATATATATATATATCAATCGGTTTTTATAACGTCTTCCGATGCCTAATTTCCACTCCTCCCGGTTTCTCCATCCCTCCTCCTCCAGATCTCTCTCTAGTACTTCCTTGTTGATTCCTGCTCTCCAGCTTTGGCGTGGTCTTCCTCGCTTTTTTTTTTTCCATGAGGGTTCCAATTTAAAATCTTTTTAGGTTAGGTTTAGGTAGGTCTTGTGACATTCTCTGTACATGTCCGTACCATACCAACTGTTGGGTTCTGATTTCGTCCACTATATCGTGCTTTATTTCTAAAGCTCGCCTTATTGTGTCATTTGGTATGCGGTCTTTTCTAGATTTTCTGGCTGCTCGTCTCCAGAAATCCATTTCTGTAGCTTTTCGTATTTTTTCTGTTCTTTCTTTTAATGGCCACACCTGGGAGCTGTAAGTTATTATACTTTTCACTATTGAATTGTAAATTCTCTTCTTATTTTCAATGGTTATGTTTTTGTCCCATAGTATACTATTAAGCATTGCAATCGCTTTTCTTCCTTGGATATTCCTCTCGAATATTGCTTCTTCCAGTGTTCCGTCCCTAGATATTCTCGTTCCCAAATACTTATAACTGGCACAGTGTTTGATGGTGTGTCCTGTGGCCAGTTTCAAGTCCTGCTGTTGTCCTCCGACGCACATGTACTCGGTCTTTTTAATATTGACTTCTAGGCCCCATTTTTCATATTCCTCCATAAGTTTTCGTGTCATGTATTCCATATCATCGATGTCCTGAGCGACTACTACCTGGTCATCTGCGAATGATAGCGTGTACAATGTAGTATCGTCATCCAGTGGTAATCCCATACTGCTGCATTTCCTTTTCCAGTTCTTCAGTGCACTCTCCAAATAGATTTTAAATAGCGTTGGGGATATACAGCAGCCCTGTTTGAGACCCTTTGTGACCGGGAACCCTGTTGTTATACCATATTTGGTTTTCACACTACTTCTTGCGTCTTGGTATAAGGATTTTACGGCTTTAATTATTTCGGTGCTTACATTACTCTGTTGTAGTGTTTCCCACAATCTCATTAGGGGCACGCTGCCGTAGGCCTTTTTTAAATCAACAAACAAGACATGGACTTCCTGATCAAATGCGGTTTTCTTTTCTAGGATTTGTGTCAGTGAAAAGAGATGGTCTATTGTGGATCTTCCTGCTCTAAAGCCTGCCTGTTCTTCAGCTTCTACGTCCGCGGATTCCGTTTCTTGGTACTTTGTTAATTAATTAATAAATAAGAATGTTACTGTAATAATGCAATACTAATAGTAATACTAATAACGATACTAATAATGCCACTAATAATGATAATGTTAAACTCACATCAAAACAGAGCTCAGAACCGAATTCAAAAACAGACTCACGAAACTTTTGCAAACAAAACTCAACTCCAAATATATCACGTTCGCTGTACCTATACTCACATATTCATTGCACACAATGCATGCAAAGAAAGACCATCGAGAGGAAGGCAGGAGGAAGAGGAATCATAGACATCAGATCACTACACACAAAACAAATACAAGTACTTAGGAAATTCTTTCACAGCAAGCAAACCAGCCTCCACACAGCAACAGTGAAAGCAGACAAAAACTACACACCTCTCGACTTATGCCGGGCAGACCACCCAGCAGACACACACAGTGTCACACCCAATTACAACAAGAAAAGATGAAAACGTGGTCAGAAAAAACACTCCACGGACAACACAGATACCACATAGAACAAGACCACGTAAATAAAAAACATCATACATCTGGTTACAGGATGGGCAGCTATTCCCTGAAACAGATGGCTTCTTACTTGCCATACAGGATAAAGTCATATTAACCAAAAACTACCAAAAGTATATCATCAAAGAACCAACTATTACAGAAGACAGATGCAGGAAATGCCACCAGCAGAAAGAAACGATGGAACACATAACAAGCGGATGAAAAATATTAGCCGGAACAGAATACACAGCTAGACATGACTTAGCTGCAAAAGTAGTTCACCAAGCACCATCCACAACATACAAACTCTTAGAAAATACAGATCCCTACTACAAATACACATCAACACCAATACTTGAAAATAAAGATTATAAGCTCTACTCACAGTCTCACCTATCTAATTGACATAGCTGTCCCTAACGACACAAACATCCAAACGAAATACACAGAAAAAATCTCCAAATATACAGACCGTGCAAGAGAAATATGGCTATGGAAACAAGAAAGAGTCAGCACAGTCCCCTTCATCATATCAGCGACAGGCCTTACACCAATAACATTCACACCACACTTAGTACAATTAGGACTCAACACAAACATACACAGAAACATTCAGAAGTCAGTGATTTTGAAAACATGTAACATTGTCAGGTCATACCTTAATACACAATGGTAATAGCGTTTGTGCTGACTTGGCTCGGGCCCATCAGCCAAACATGGAACCACACTGTACAAATGTGAGAAAGAAGAACTTTTTTGTGATCTACATATATAATGTTAATAATGTAATGCTAATGTCCTCTCTAGCTGACCGCCTATTATTTTATACTTTTGCTCTTTAAAAATTTACATAGCCGTACTCTTAAGTTTAACTAACAAATATTTACTTATCATGGTTATAATAAATAAGTTTGGCGACGTCTTGGCGCCATCAAGAAGTGTACAAGGAAAAATATTAATTGAGCTATTAGTAACTGTACATAGTAGATCTTTTATTGAGAATTGATTATTGTTAAACTATGACTTGTATTAAACTCATAGGCGTAGCTAAAGGGCAAAACAATATAATAATAAAAAGAGTTGGTTTACAAATACGTTTACCATCAAATGGCGAAGCTATTGCAGCCGTGGATCGATATGCAGATCTTCCGGAAAGTATGAACTTTAATGATGGTACTGAATTATTGGAAAAATGTTGGAATAAATGTATTGAAGTTTCAGGAGATTATATTAAATAACCGGTCAAGTGCAAGTTGAACTTGCACAATAAGTGTTCCGTACGTTAATTGCTTTTAAAATAAAAAAATTTGTTACGGTGGTATAAAATGATTAGTGACTTCACAAAACACACACCCCAAATGAGTTTTCAACAAAGTTTAATTCCAATCTTTACTGAAAACTGATGACCTTGAAATTTTTGTTCTTTTTATATACCAGATAAATTATTAAAGGTAATGCACTCGTGATAATTTTCCTTCAATCTATACACCGTGGAGAATATTCCAGAATTTTTTTCAAAATTTTTTGATCAGTACTTTTCGAGATAAGGTAGGGGAACAGCGATTTTTTTAAAAATAATACAAAGAAAAGTGTACGCAAGTAATACATTATATATATACAGTAGACACTGTTTATAGTGAAACTCTATATAGTGAAAAACTCTTTATAGTGCAATTTTTTCAAGACCTAGAATATTTTAATGAAATTTCATGTAAAAAACCCTGCATATAGTGAATCTGTAAAATAGTAACACTCTATATAATAAAATTTTTACCGGAATTTTATGTATAAATTTTTATGCATTTATTGAGGCCTTGGCCATTTCGGGTTTCCCCATTTTTATCTAACATAGCACGAATTCCATTTTTATGACGCATTATTTTGAACAGGTTCTTAACGCGTTTATAACGCCTAATGATTGGCAATAAATCAGGTAGATTTCTGTGAGAAACCCGGGGAATAACCCATTTTATAGAAACCCGGGGAAAAAACCCATTTTATAGTCGAGGCCTAGTAATTCGCAAATTCACGTTCAGTTTCTTTTTGTTTAAGAATCAAGTGAGATGTCCAAGCGAGCGTGTTTAAGTTTAGCTGAGAAAATTAAAGTTTTGGAGGAAGTTTGATAAAAGGCTGCAAAAAAAAAAAATTGATGTTGCTGCAAAATTTGGTGTTTCTCCAAGTTGCGTCTCTCTGATAATCAAAAGAAACCTAATGTTCCAAGCAGTCGAAAACGAGTACGGGTGAGTACTTACGAGGATGTAAATGAAGCAGTTTTACGATGGTTTCAAGTGGCCCGTACGCATCAAAACGGACCAATATCGGGAAATTTAATAAAGCAAAAGGCTCTACAATTTGCTAAAGAATTTAACTGCGTTAATTTTCAAGCTAGTGAAGATTGGTTGAGTGCCTGGAAGACTCGCAATTCAACTGTTTTTCAAGACTGAAACTGCTTTAAAAAGTGCATTGAAAAAGTAAGAGCCAAAAAACGTTTTCAATTGTGATGAAACCGGTTTGTTTTTTAAATGTTTGCCAAATAAAACTTTTGCTTTTAAAAGTGATAAATGTTTTGGTGTTGAAACAAGGAAAGAAAGGGTGACACTTATGGTTGGAGCGAACATGGATGGCTCAGAAAAACTGAAATTACTGCTCATAGGTAAAAGCAAAAATCTCCGTTGTTTAAAAGAAGTTAAATCTCTGGAGTTAGATTATGCCAATAATAAAAAGCATGGATGACTTCTGAGATTTTCGAAAGATGGATCAAAGAACTGGACACGAAAATGAAAAGCCAAAGCCGAAAGATTGTGATGTTTATAGACAATCGTCCTGCACATCCAGTTAGTCTAAGTAAAAAATTAAGGAATATTGAATTGATCTTTTTTTCACCAAACATGACTCCAAATTGCAACCTATGGACCAGGTATTATAAATAAAAAACCGGTCAAGTGCAAGTTAAACTTGCGCAATTAGTGTTCCGTACGTAGCGTTGATTGCTTTCAAAATAAAAAAAAAAATGTTACAGAGGTATAAAATGATCAGTGACTTCACAAAATACACCCTAAATGAGTTTTCAAACAAAGTTTGTTTCCAATCTTTACTGAAATCTGATGACCTTGAAATTTTTGTTTTTTTTTATGTACCATATAAATTATTAAAGGTAATGCACTCGTGATAATTTTCGTTCAATCTACACCCCGTGGAGAATATTCCAGAATTTTTTCGAAATTTTTTGATAAGTACTTTTCGAGATAAGGCCCGGGACAGCGATTTTTCGCGAATTTTTAAAAATAATACAAAGAAAAGTGCGCGCAAGTATAATATTATATATATATTTTTTACTCGTGTTTCACAAGCTTTCATTTGACACCCACACTCGATGACCTAGTAAAAAAATTTTTTTTTCACTTCCGACTTCACCACCCAAAACTAACCCCTTAAGTCAAAATTTAATTCTCAAAACTACATGGCTCTGATGAGGCCATCAATTCCTATATTATTACCAAATTTCACCTTTCTATGTCAAATAGTTTTCGGAGAAAATCGGGTGTGACAGACAGACACCGAAGTGATCCTTATAAGTGTTCCGTACGGGACACTAAAAAACATAAAACATCATTACCGAAATAGAACTGTT
>CM032452.1:104594775-104610474 GCA_019049505.1 Pachyrhynchus sulphureomaculatus
GCGATTGGTAACAACCTTCCAGTCCAAAAATTGATTACCCTTAAAGAGTGTATAACCGAAGTCGCTAAAGTATGGAGTGAAAATGTTTCTCAGAAAACTATCAAAACTGCTTTTCTAAAGCAGGTTTTACTGAAAAAATTGACGAATGGGAAGAAGAAGACGAAATGGATCTCGCTACATTAAAAAGGCAATGGGGTATTCTACGAAAAACTGCTACCGTTGACGCAGATTTTTTTACTTGAAGATTTCTTAGAAATCGACAATGATGTTGGCACGACAGATCTCCCAACTGACCAAGACATAATTGTATAGAAGATCATGAAGAAGAAACTGAAACCGGGAATGTCCTGCTAAATTTAGTGAAAATGAAATAAGAAATGCATTTGACATTGTGCGAACTACTCACAGGGGCCAGGAAAGTGTACCTGATCAAATCTTTATGCATTTGAATAAATGCGAGAATTTTGTTGAGCAACAATTATTTTTCAAAAGTAATGTTCAAAAGAAAATAACTGATTATTTTTCCTAGTACGTATGTACGTAGAATGTACATATGTATTAACAGATTTTGTATTATTCTTTTTATTTCGTATGTAGTACATACATAAAGTCCGTACGTTATATCTTTACATGTGCGTCATAGTTTTCAGGCAATATCCCGGACGACTATTATATTTTTTGTCTCTTTTTACCAATAACTACGATTTATTGGTGAAAAGAGACAAATAATATAATAGTCGTCTGTTATATGGCCTGAAAACTATGACGCACGGGTAAAGATATAACGTACGGACTTTATGTACGTATTTAGCCCTGTACATGCTATGTACTATTTAAACTTTCAAACGTTTAATAAAATCTTTTCTAATAATTCAATTTTGCAATTTTTTTTGTTGCTTGTACCTTATAAAATACAAGTAAATGATTACCAATATAAAATACACACATAGCAATATATACGGATTTTTTCTTTATATAGTAAAAAACTTTCTATAGTGAAATTTCGGTCAACATTTTGGTCTTTCACTATATAGAGTGTCGACTGTATGTATATGTATATATATATATATGTATATATGTATATATGTATATATATATGTATATATATATATGTATATATGTATATATATATATATATATATATATATATATATATATATATATATATATATATATATATATAATATATATAAAATGCAACGTCTCTCTGTCTGTCTGTCTGTCCGTTAGTGCGCCTATCACTGAAGAACCACTTATCAGATTTACGTACTTTTTTTTAAAAATATACATATGTTCTCTGGCCAGGTTATAGGCTATATTTTATTACGATAGGTAACATAAGGAATGAGCAGTGACGTAAAATAGTGAATGATGTCGGAAATAAGTTTGCTGCTAGCGCGTGCCTTTGCAATAAACAGCCTAAACCATTAAATATGGAACAATATTATGTAGCAAAGAATATCTGTAATGTATAATCTATAATATATATATATATATATATATATATATATATATATATATATATATATATATATATATAATGCAATGTCTCTCTGTCTGTCTGTCCATTAGTGCGTTTATCACGCGGGAACCACTTATCCGATTTACCTGTCTTTTTTTAAATTCATACATATATTCTTTGGTCAGGTTACTATATCCATAATATATATAAAATGCAATGTTTATCTGTCTGTCCGTTAATGCGCTTTTCCCTCGAGAACCACTTATCCGATTTACGTGATTTTTTAAATTCATACGTATGTTCTCTGACCAGGTTATAGGTATATATTTTATTATATCTATAATATATATAAAATGCAACCTATCTCTGTCTTATCACTTATCCGATTTTCGTACTTTTTTTTTTAAAACATACATGTGTTCTCCGGCCAGGTTATAGGCTATATTTTATTACGATAGGTAGCCTAAGGAATAAGCAGTAACAATAATAGTAAATGAAGTCGGACAAAGTTTGCCGCTAGCGCGTTCTCTTGTAATACACAGTCCAAACCATTAAATATGGAACAATATTATGTAGCAGAGAATATCTATAATATATATTAAATGCAATGTCGCTCTGTCCGTCTGTCTGTCCGTCCGTTAGTGTGCTTATCACTGGAGAACCACTTATCCAATTTACGTGCTTTTTTTTTTTAAAACATACGTATGTTCTCTGGCCAGGTTATAGGATATATTTTATTAGGTGACATAAGGAATAAGCAGTGACGATAACAGTGAATCAAGTCGGAGAAAAGTTTGACGCTAGCGCGTTCTCTTGAAATACACTCCCTAAAGCATTAAATATGGAACAATATCATGTAGCAAAGAATACAATATATATAAAATGCAACGTCTCTCTGTCTGTCTGTCTGTCCGTTAATGCGCTCATCACTCGAGAACCACTTATCCGATTTACGTGTTTTTATAAATTTATACATATGTTCTATATAATTCGATATAAGCCTAGATAATGGGAGATAAGGTGAGATAATGGGAGATAAGGAGAAATAATGGGAGATAAGTCGAGATAAGCCTCGATAATGGGAGATAAGGTGAGATAATGGGAGATAAGTATAAATAATGGAAGATAAGGAGAGATAATGGGAGATAAGCAGAGATAAGTCTAGATAATGGGGAGTTCTGGTGAGATAATGGGAGATAAGGAGAAATAATGGGAGATAAGGAGAAATAATGGGAGATAAGGAGAGATAAGGAGAAATAATGGGAGATGAGCAGAGATAAGCCTAGATAATGGAAATTATGTAGAGATAATGGAAAATAAGGAAAAATATTTGGAGATAAGGAGAAATAATGGGAGATATTTTATTACGTTGGGTAACATAAGGAATAAGCAGTGACGATAGTAGTGAATCAAGTCCACGCCAGCGGAGCCGCGGGCCCGGCTAGTATATATATATATATATATATATATATATATATATATATATATATATATATATATATATATATATATATATTTTACTCGTGTTTTCACAAGCTTTCATTTGACACCACACTCGATGACCTAGTAAAAAATTTTTTTTTCACTTCTGATTTCACCCCTCAAAACTAACCCCTTAAGTTAAAATTTAACTTTCAAAACTACATGGCTCTGATGAGGCCATCAATTCCTATATTAGTACCAAATTTCAACTTTCTATGTCAAATAGTTTCGGAAAAAATCGGGTGTAACAGACAGACACCGAAGTGATCTTATAAGTGTTCCGTACGGAACATTAAAAATAAAACATATTTCATGCCAAAAATCTTTCATTGTTAGGCAAAGAACTTTTCAAACCACCCTCGTAACAATGATTAATTTTTGAAATATACCTAATTTTTTTTGTATACCCTTGATTAATAATTTTGACGGCTTAAATGTCAATTTTAATTATACTAGTTTTATTCAAAACTATTGTATTACTATGACTGAAAATACTATGAACCTGATAGTATACAGCATTATCGGCAAACCCCTCGTCCTCGAAATCGTCATCGTAACCGTGAACTCCACCTTGCATGTTCGACTGGTTCACCGCGTAGCTTTTCACTAAATCACTCACGTATTCCCACACTCGTTGTTCATATGTCCCAGCACTATCTTCACCCGACCAATTTTGCGTTATATCGCGAAAATAACGAACCATGACGACAAACTGTCAATACTGTTCAAACAGTAAGCTCGCTCTTTTTGGTTTCTTTTTTTTATCGAAATAAGATACCGTGAAAGACGGGATATTTGATTCGACTACGCTTTGAAAACGTATCTTTCACTATTCTGGGAAATTTTCCCCTATTTGTTTACTGTATGGCCAATGAATCACCTTCGCCTCAAATTTAATTTATATTAAACGCATAGGTGGCAACTATGGTCGCGTGCATAAAGATCAAAAAAAATCGCCCTCGTAAAATATTAATTCATGCATTGTTTCCGTTACAAACTACCCTAAAACTTGTCGTTCGTAAATATCAGCCGGAAAAACTGTAAAATTTGTTGTGCCTTGGTTACAGTTTTCTCTTATAATGTCTTTTGAGCACACTGAGTTCGTTATAAAACACTGAACAATAGAACATCTGATATCCGAAAGTTTATAAATATTAGACCATTATTACCGCGCGCAATCATTTGTTTTTCCCGAAATAGCACGATTGATCGTTGTTTACGTCAAAACAGTTGCGCTTTTCGTCTGGAAAAATGTCGAATTTTTCACTGTGTAATTGCCGTCTTATTGCGAGATTTTTTACGATTTGTCTTCCTTTCTTAAATGCCCAAATAAACACACAATAATTTAACGTTGAAACGACGCTATTTGATTCATTTCCATTAGAAATTAAAAGATCGCGAACGGCGGCGCGGCGTTAGTTGTATCCCGGCCGGCCGGGAAAAACAACGAACACACATCAACAAACAAATGAAATGCCCGGCATGGCTAACCGGATTTACATTAAACAATTATGTATTAACTACTCTCCGAGTGGCGGCAATTCGTTTCAAGGACGAGCGACTGCTATTTTTAACTAAACCGATGATTTTGCGATAAAATGCGCGGATTTTTCTCTTTTTTTTCGCATGAAAAGATGGAATGGAGGAATGAGCAAAAGTAGCGGAGCGGCGAGATCGTCGGATAATGGGACGTCGGGGAGCGTGACGCAAGTCTACGTCACGACGAACGATGTTTTAGTTTAATCAAATGAAAATTTTAGCGCCGAGACGACCGAGCTTGGAGTTTGATTATTATTTTTTTAAACATTAAGATTTTAGGGAATAAATACATGAATAAATTGGTTTAATCATTTCCCTAGTACAGGGTGATCATTTTTAGACGCCCGGCCCCGCATTTATGGAAAATTGTTGGACATTTATTTTCTTAACTAAATGTAGACTGGTAAAGTGCATGTTAAAGAACGTACTGACGTATTTGAAATTTGGTGGTGAAAACGACGCTGGGCGCCGCGACGTCAAACATCTTTTCTTTTCATTGACATGTCTTTTGTAAAACGGCATTGGAAAGTCCTAATTTTTTCTTAAACTGTTTTTTTCTAATTTGTTTTGCAAAAGATTTATGCAGCAAAATCTCTCTAACAAATTAATATTTGGTCATCGCGGTTGCCATGGATTGTATGCCACGTTTGGCGGTTTTTTAAACAATTTATCTAGTAGGCGGCTGTCATAATTTAATCTGACAGTAATTATAATAATGTTAGTTACTATGCTGTTGATGTTTTTCCTTTAAATAAATATCTTTGAATAATAAAAAATAAGAATACATTATTTTTATTGAAACCACAAAAAAACTATATAACTTTTAACATTACATAACTAATTACATATTTATAAAATTAAATGTTTAAAACTTAAAAAATAAAGAAAACATCAAAGGAAATTTTCTATGTCTTCCTTCTTCTATCATGCATTTTTCTATTCTTTTCATTAACGGTTGATGAGATAATTTCCCCAGATATACTATTGCGTGCAACTGATATTTTTGCTTTTAAGTGCTCAATATCATTTGTCGCAGATTACTTAGGCCGCTACCTAATTTGTCGGTGCAGTATTGTTTTTCTCGGTGTGTCTGATTACGCGGGAGCGGAGCAAGTCAAGTGGGTTTTATTGGAATATAGGCGTTCGGCATGTTTTCGTTACCGAATCGGTTCCGAGCACACCGAAAAAAACGATACCGCACCGACAAATTAGGGAGTGGTCTTAGTTTAAGTCTATTGAATCGAATAATGTACAAACAAGAACTGTCAGATTAAAGTATGATAGCCGCCTACTAGATAAATTGTTTGAAAACCGCCAAATACGGCATACGATCCATGGCAACCGCGATGACCAAAAAATAATATTTTAGAGGGTTTTTTAAGCATAACTTTTTTACAAAACAAATTAGAAGAAAACAGTTTCAGGAAAAAATGTTGAAAAAAAATTAGAGCTTTCCAATGCCGTTTTACAACACGGATGTCGGTAGAAAAAAAAGTTGTTTGGCGTCGCGGCGCCCAGCGTCATTTTCACTACGAAATGTCAAATACGTCAGTATACTCCTTGATACGCACTATATTATTCTACATTAAAAAAAATATATATATTCTACAATTATCCATAAATCGGGGTCGGGCGTCTAAAAATGATCACCGTGTACTCCCTTGCAAATATGAGATGTAAGGTCCATGTGTATTTTTTCAGAGCTCAAAGACCATAGGTTCCGTTCCTATTGTAAATATCACACGTGCACCAAATTTGAGGTCGATATCTCATTTCGTTCTAAAGTTATAGTGCCAACAGGCCGGCCGAGAGACAGGCGGAAAGGAAAAAACTATGTTTTTTGTGATTTTAATATCCTAAACGTGAAAAAATGCAAAAATAACACAGCCCCACAAAAAAAAAAAGTGGGGTATACTTTTGATGCGATATATCAGATCCGTAGTATTTTTGCCCGCTGATCACGAATCTGACGTCAGAATATCGCTATCACATCTCAATTTTTTTCTAACCTCAAAAAATAGGTAAAAAATTAGTAAAAATTAAGGAAAATATACTCCTAAAAAAATTGATTCAAGCTTTTTCATGAATCCAAAGATGTATTAATATGTATTCGGACACGCTAAGCTAATATTCATCGGTTGGATTAAGCTATACAGTTCTGTTTTCTATCTAACCTCAATAAATCTGACAGATATAGTGCTTGCTGCTCGAATGCAAAAACGAATTCAAATTAAAATTCAACCGATTCTTACCAAATTTGGTACACGGAGGTTTTTTGGGTTGCTGATCATGAATCTGAGGTCGGATTTTCAAAATTCAAAATGGCGGATCCAAGATGGCGGACAAAATTTTTGAAAACCAACCGATTCCTACCAAATTTGGTATACAGTTGGGGAATCCTCAAACCTGATACTCTTAAACCCTAAACCCTGAAACCTTAGACTCCCACACCCTGTAACCTCAAAAAATAGACCTCAATAACCCTGTAACTAAATGAGACCCAATAAAGTCAAAACCAGGACTTTTAAACCATATACTCTCAAATAGTAGACCCTTACGCCCTAGAATTGCGAAGGTTAGACCCGCGCCTAACTTTCCTTTTTTTGGCTGTATCTTGTTCTTTTTTCCGCGAATGACCTATTCAAAGGCTTTTCTGCCCAAACGCTTTTGAGGACTTGTTTCTCTTTTTAGCGACCAGCAATAGTCCGCTAGCATATGGTCATCCCATCGTCCTTGATACCGATTTTCTATGATTTTCAGATTTTGTTGAAAACGTTCCCCTTGCTCCTCACTGTAGTCACCAAGATTATCTGGGAAATCATCGATGTGGGAGTCCAGGAAATGTAATTTTAGATTCATTAAGCAACCTAATGTTTGAAAATTTTTTACCATTTTCTCGACTATGTCTTTGTACTTAGGACTTTTATTATTTCCCAAAAAGTTTGTTGCGACTTCTTTAAAACTAAGCCAAGCAGCTTTTTCAACTTTATTCATTTTAGTAACAAATAATGAATCTTGAAACAATTTTCTTATTTGTGGCCCGTCAAATAATTTTAGCTTCAGAAAATTTCGGAAATTTTTTATGCAAATATTTGAAACATGGGCCGTTTGTATCTAATGCTCTCGTGAAGTCCAAGCTTAATGTGAAGCGGGGGGAATAAGAACTTTGCCTGGATCTACCAATGGTGGAAACAATACATTATTTTCACCACGAGTGAACCCCGTTGGCCAAATTTTTTTCTTATAATGACGTTCCCTGTCTCTGCTATTCCACAGACATTTATAACAGGGATAAAGTGTAAACCCTGACTGTTGGCCAAGCAAAATTGTTACAATTTTCAGATCTCCACAAATTTTCCAGTTATGATCAGCATATTTTATTTTTATCAAAAGCTGCTTCATTTTTTCATATTGCTCTTCCATAACTGTGGAATGAGCAATCGGAATGGGAGCGTAAACGTTGGTATTATGCAGCAAAACTGCCTTAATGCTCCGTTTAGAAGAATCAATGAACAGTCTCCATTCTTCAGGATCGTATGAGTCATTTTGAAATTCATCCATTAGACCTTTTACATCGGTACAATATGAAAGTGACAATTCCTCGTCCATTGTGAAATATTTTCGAAATTCTTCATCTCTGTTTCTATAATAAGAAATCGTAGCTTCTGGCTTAAGTAAATGTCTTTTCTTTAAAAAGGAAGCAAGATGCTCTGAACCATCTTTGGATAAGCCTAAATCTCTGACTAGATCACTAAGTTCTAACTGTGATACGAGTATTGGTTCTGGTTTACGGTTGTATGGTAGAAATTCTTTATCTGTGTCACTAGTATATGATAGGTTGTCACTAGAACATTCATTAGTAACAGTGTTTGAATCTTTTTCGACAGTCTCAATGTTTTCGGCATGAACTGATAAGGCAAAATAACATCAGCATCAGCATCAAGTGGTTCAGGAGGCGGAATTAGTTTAGTTGGTCTTGTTACTGTCGAAACATCGTTATAAGTAATAGTGCTTTTATTTTTTCGGTTATGCCTAGATAAACATTCATACAAAAGTAGCAATCATTTTCACTGTATGGTCTATTCCATATTGCTGGTCTGGAATATTTAATCGCCTTCTTATTGATGTACAACATTATTTTGCAAGAACTGCAAATGCTGTGGGGAACCCAATCTGTATCCTGGTGCTGTATTTCAATGTTAAAACAATCCTTATATAAGGTTTTAATCTTATCCGTTATCGGTGACCCCATTTTACTCAATACGTGTTGACAGCAAATATAACAAAATGAATCACTGTTTTGATCGCACTTATGAAAAGTCCTTGTACCGTGAGACCGTTTTCTTGTAGCATTATACTCTACATGAGCCAAGTCACCCACACATGAAGAGCTACGGTCGCTGGATGACGACGGCTGCGGGCCCGCTTTTCCACCCTGACCAACCGCCGATACTGGGTTTCCGAGTCCCTGCATCGTAATTCTCTTTCTTCTACCTGCCATGACGGCATCTAAGCCGTTATCCAGGGACTCTGCCGGCTAGTGGAGTAACACCGTTGCCCACCGTCACCACGTGGAGATGCCCTGGATGCAGGTAGAAGAATAAAAATCGACCGATGAATTTTCTCGGCGTTCAAAATGGCGCGAAAACATCTGCCATCTTGAATTTTGCAAATCCAACCTCAGATTCGTGATCAGCGACCCAAAAAATCCTCGTGTACCAAATTTGGTAAGGATCGGTTGAATTTTAATTTGAATTCGTTTTTGCATTCGAGAAGCACTGATTTATTGAGGTTAGAAAGAAAACAGAACTGTATGGCTCAATCCAACCGATGAATATTAGCTTAGCGTGTCCGAATACATATTAATACATCTTTGGATTCATGAAAAAGCTTGAATCAATTTTTTAGGAGTATATTTTTCTTAATTTTTACTAATTTTTACCTATTTTTTGAGGTTAGAAAAAAATTGAGATGTGATGGCGATATTCTGACGTCAGATTCGTCACTTTTTTTTTTGTGGGGCTGTGTAATAATTTTTGCACCAATAGATCCTAACAACCAGAATTAGAAAGATTAAAATTTGTAACAACGGAGAACAATACGCCAGCGTATGTATGCTTCATAGACTTAACTAAAGCCTTCGACAAAGTCAGATTCAATGACGTAATACAGACGTTGATGCAGAAAAAGACACAGACAAAGAAAAGTTGTGAAAGTCATAAAGAACGTGAACATGAACAGTAAGATGAAAATTAAAATAAGCGAGGACACTAGAGGAAATTGGTATATGTCCTCTAGTGTCCTCCAGGAAGTATTAGACAGAGAGACAATCTTAGTACATTTTTTTAATGGACAAAATAATAGAAAACGTAGAGTCACTAAGAATGGGATATAGAATGAGTAACAACAGAACTAGTATGCTTTGTTACGCAGACGATGCGGCGTTGATCGTCGAAAGTGAAGATTATTCACAGAGACAACTTTTTAAATTTTACCGAGCCTGTCGATAGCTGAATATGTGCATATCTACTGAAAAGACTAAAAGCATCACTATTACCAAAGACACCATCATGTCCAAACTCGTATTGGACGATAAACTCATAGAATAGTTAACCTAGTTCAAATTTCGTGGCGTAGACCTATCATGACCCAGCCAGAGACCTTAAGAGGATTAATTAATAAAGCAGTAGTTATCTCAGGCAGCTTAAGAGATATTGAACGGACCTATCAATACATGCGAACAGACAGCAATGTTAAAAAATACAAGTCTTGCGTTAGACCCATAATAACCTATGATATAGAATTACGACTAGATACTAATAAAATAAAAAGTAACCTACGTACTGCCGAAACAAAAACCCTAAAAATGATGATTGGTAAAACAAGGAGGCATAAAATACGAAATACTGACATCAGGGAATAACGCGGCGTGCAAGACGTGGTAAGATGGGGAAGACAAAGAAAAAGACAGTGACATAATCGCGTAAAAAGAATGGACGAGTATAGACTACCAAGGAATCATCAGAGAGAAAACCAGCAGGCAAACGTCCACTGGGGAGACCACCAAAAGGAGAGATAGTTGGCAATCTACCTCTCAAGAAAGCTCTCAACCTCGGAATTAACAGATCATCAGATCTATAAAAAGTTTAAGAAGGAAATTTTCTTCTTAAATTTCTCTGTTTGAAGAAAATCAACTTTAAAGATTCATGTTTTCCTTCACCAAGGAATAAGGATTGTACTCGTGAAAAAAATCGCCCTTAGAGATTTTTGCTTTTTTTTACGTCTTAAGGTTCGTTTTCGTTGATCTATCGGTGGATAACTCTCGAACGAAATGAGATATCAATTTTAAACTTGGTGCATATACAGGGTGGCCCAAAATTACCGAAGGGGTTTGAATTCCTTATAACTTTTTTATTATAATTTTGTTTTTTATTTCTTTTCAGTATTTTGTAAAGACTTGGGGAATTTAAAATGGAACAGTACACAATTGAACAACGTGCCCAAATCGTTGAACTTTATTTCTCAAATCAACGGTCCATTGTTTTGACTCAGCGTGCATATCGTCGTTATTTTAATGTGCGGGTTGGACCCTCAGAGAGATTTCCTAAAAAAAAAAACATGTTTTTTTTTTTTGCTTTTATATCGATTTTTTTTTATTAGAGGTTCTCGAGTGCGATTTTTTTGGTTATTTTTAGTTAGTCTGTATGTCAAGTATCAAAAATCATCAAAAAAAATTTGAACTAGTTACTATCAGTTTCAAATGGCGGCTTGTTAATGTTTCTAAATTACGAATTTTTACCAAGTGTTTCCTACTTTAAATCAATAAAGAGAAAAAAAATGTATGGAAGTTATTCTGCAAATTATTTTAAAAACAATCGATATAAAAGCAAAAAAAACTCATGTCATAGAGTCAAATCGGTCAGAAACGACCTAAACTATAACGTCCTTAATTATCTAGGACGACTTTCCCTGTAAGCCTGTATATAATGAGCACACTTTTCTTTGTACTATTTTTAAAAAACTGCGAAAATTCGCTGTCCCCCCCGTACTTTGAAAAGTATTGATCAAAAAATTTTGTGCATTACCTTTAATAATTTACCTGGTATATAAAACAAAATAACACGTAAAATTTAGTGCCTACTCCCAATATAACTTTGTAGAATATAAGAATTTTAGATTTAGTAATAAGTAATTTTCCTGACCCCTATGTGAGTAGGGATGATGTACCTATTTTACCGGAAGATGACCACCATCCTTCTTTGTCAGTAATATTGAATGGATCTGAGGGCAGACGATCATAGGAACCGTTTACTAGAGTAACTAATTATAATTTTAAATAACCGGTCAAGTGCAAGTTGAACTTGCGCAATTAATGTTCCGTATTGCTTTTTTAAAATAAAAAATTTTGTAACGGAGGTATAAAATGATCAGTGACTTCACAAAAAACACACCCCAAATGAGTTTTCAACAAAGTTTGTTTCCAATCTTTATTGAAAACTGATGAGCTTGAAATTTTTGTTTTTTTATATACCAGATAAATTATTAAAGGTAATGCACTCGTGATAATTTTCGTTCAATCTACACTCCATGGAGAATATTCCAGAATTTTTTCAAAATTTTTTGATAAGTACTTTTCGAGATAAGGCGGGTGAACAGCGATTTTTTTAAAATAATACAAAGACAAGTGCGCGCAAGTATTACATTATATATTATTTTCTTTACTCGTGTTTTCACAAGCTTTCATTTGACACCACACTCGATTATCTAGTAAAAAAAAAAATTTTTTTTTCACTTCCGATTTCACCCTCCAAAACTAACCCTTAAGTCAAAATTTAACTTTGAAAACTACATGGCTCTGATGAGGACATCAATTCCTATATTATTTCCAAATTTCAATTTTCTATGACAAATAGTTTCGGAGAAAATCGGGTGTGACAGACGGACAGACACCGAAGTGATCTTATAAGTGTTCCGTACGGGACACTAAAAAGGTAATTTTTGAGCGATTATACCAGGGGTGCTCAAACTTGAACTGCTGGCGATCTACCTCAATATTATTAGACTACGATCGATCGACTCTGAGAGGCTGCAAGTAAGTGTGATGCAGGATTGTCGTCTAGGTAGGGTGTATCGTGGCATAAATATTAGTTTTTCCGCACAATATACATTTTTTTAGGTAACTGTAGGTCTGCTCTAAAATGTCAATGAAAAAACTCATAATTATTCAAAATTGCGAGTTTATTGGTTCTTACAAAACAAACGAGTTCTAGTGTCTAAACTTAACTAAAGAGTGACTTTGGATGTTGAAGCGTGACACTGCATGTCCTCAGCATACTTTTCATAAGATGGTACGTAATTACCGAGTGCTAATCGCAAGCATGATGACATATGTTCGTCAGTTAGTCGATTGCGATATTTTGACTTAATTATCTTCATTTCAGAAAATGCAGACTCGCACAAGTAAGTTGACCCAAACATTGCCGTCAGTTGAAGGGCGATTTGCCTTAGATTTGGATATTTATCTTCAGATATAAAACACCAGAATTTTGTATCTGATGCTGTGGCTTTGAGATGTATATCTGATATAATCTGCACTAACTTATTTTCAACAGAACATGAGTCCATGTTAAACTGACTTGCTATTTCAGTAGCTAATTCCTCAATGTTTTTACACGAAAAAGGATAACTCATAAATGATGCGATATTTGCCAATTTACTGAAATCATAAAAACGTATTTCGAATTGGCCCAAAATATTTGATAATTCTGCCTCATAAATATCATAATTCAACTGAGGAATCCTTGTTTTCAAAGACGGAAAAATTTTCAGATCCTTTCTTTTCAGTTGATCTATCATAAGTTGCAATTTACTTTTGAATGCCTTTATTGCGCTAATCATCTCAATAATAGTTTTTCCTTTATCTTGAAGCTCCAAATTAATGGTGTTTAAATGCATTGTGATGTATGTCAAAAATGCCAAATCAGTCAGCCATTTTCCGTTTTTCAGCATCTGAGTGTCATCACCTCTTTAGTCCAGAAAAACTGTTATTTCGGGCAATAATTCTTGAAACCTTTCTAGGAATTTTCCGCCACTCAACCACCTGACGTCCGTGTGAAGAACTAAATCAGTGTGTTCAGCTGACTCAACGCAATTTAAAGAGCCGTCGTTGCAAGCTACGTGCACGGATAGAAACTCACAATTTTTATTGCAATGCCCATAATCTCCTCCATGTTTAGAACTTTTGAACACAAAACTTGTTGATGTATAATGCAATGGAAGGACAAAAATAAAGGGAAATCATCATTAGCTCGACACAATGCCACAAAACCGTTTTTGTTTTCAGTCATTGCTGGTGCTCCATCGGTTGTAATGCACACTAGTTTTATATATTGGTAGCTTGTAGTTTGTTACAAAATTGAAAGAAAACGTCATATATATCTTCGCCACGGGTCTTTCCTTTCAGAGGAATCATTGTCAAAAACTCTTCCTCAGCCGACATATCATTGAATACCATTCGAATAAAAATACGCAGGTGGGCAGTGTCTGTCATATCGGTGGATTCGTCGAACTGTAAAGAAAAGTATGTACATTCCATGATATCATGTTTTAGTTTATCTGCCATGTCCTGACTCATGATTTCAAAACGCCTTGTGACAGTCGGACGAGATAACTGAAGTGCTCTAATAGCAGACATAATCTCTGTTTTATTTTTAAAATCTCCAAATAAAGTCTCACCCGCTTGAATAAATGTTTCCTTCACAATCAATCCATCATCAAATGGTTTCTTGTGTTTGGCCAATATATGAGATATTTTAAATGACGCGATCGTTGCAGCTTTTGATTGTTTGGCTGGTCTTGTGAACATGGTTTGTTCTTTTTTCAAACAAGTTATCAAATCACGTACTTTTCGTTTTCTTAATTCACTCTGTGACGGAAAATCCTTTTCATAGTTTTTATTAACCGTTTTATGATGCCTCTCTAAGTTCCCACGCTTAGGTATTGCAACTGACGCAAGGCAAATGAGACAAATGCACTTATCCTTTACCATACAAAAGAAAAATTCTTCCTCCCAATCGTTATTAAAATGATAAGTTTTACTTTTCTTCGCCGCACTCATTTTGGACTATTTATTAATAAACTTTGTATCGATGTATCGCCTTCAAGTTACAACTCAGACTGACTCCTATTCCTGCAGGCGCAATATTTATATCGGCGCGAACGAAGTCTCGAATGTTCCCGTCAAACACGCCGCCCGAAGTTTCTAGAAAAATCGGCGGGAATCAAAAACGCGGCTTTTCTTTGATAAGTACCGCGCGTTCCTTTGATAAAGCCGCCTTTTGCCGCTAGCAGGGGGTTATTACGATAAAAGAAAGTGATGAGGGGGTTATTCTGGCCTAATTGTGGATCGAATAAATTTTAGTAGTTTATTCATTACATTTCGTATTAGTTACCTAAAATAAAATCTGTGAATAGTTCTATATCGGAATTTTTTTCTCGAGATCGACTCAAAAAGCACTCGCGATCGACTTGTCGATCGCGATCGACCGTTTGAGCACCCCTGGATTATCCTATGAATTTAGCAGTATCGATTGGTCTGAGGGTAGAAAAACAAATTGCTGTTGACAAGGCCGTGTATAAGTTTTATGAGAAAACCTATGGCATATTTGATCTCTGCTTTCCTAGCGCTAAGCACTCCATAAGGCGATATCCAATTTGGTTTAATTATGAAATAATAAATAACATAAAATTAAAAGATAAATTTCGTAGAAAGTTTTAAAAAAAACGGTGAAAAGCGATGGGAACTAAAATACAAGGAGTTACAGGCAATTAGTAAAAGCTCAAAACACAACCGCCTATCGTTCATATAAACAAGCGCAGGATGAAATGAAATCAGATCCAAAAGCATTTTGGTCCTTTGTAAAAAGCCAAAGCGTAGCTCTGTTAAAAATATGTTCCGGAATCAGCAAGAGGTAAAGGGTACACAAAATGTAGGGAATGCCTTTGCTTCCTATTTTGGTTGAATATACAACATATATAATGGTTGTGTTGAGTTAAAAGAAGAGAATTTCCGTATTTCTCGTGGTTTTGGATTTTTGAAAATAACAGAGGCAATTAAAAGAATAAAAGTACGAGGCTGGTTTGAAAAGTCCGTGCAAAGTCCGAGAGATGGCACCACCGGCGCGTATCGAGGTCATGTTTAGTTAGTAGCATCTCTT
>CM032452.1:104610574-104672152 GCA_019049505.1 Pachyrhynchus sulphureomaculatus
TACGTATGTTTATAAAAAAGCACGTAAATCGGATAAGTGGTTCTCCAGTGATAAGCACACTAACGGACGGACAGACAGACAGACGGACAGAAAGACGACATTGCATTTTATATATATTATAGATATTCTCTGCTACATAATATTGTTCCATATTTAATGGTTTGGACTGTGTATTGCAAGAGAACGCGCTAGCGGCAAACCTTGTCCGACTTCATTTACTATTATTGTCACTGCTCATTCCTTATGCTACCTATCGTAATAAAATATAGCCTATAACCTGACCGGAGAACATATGTATCTTTAAAAAAAAAGTACAAAATCAGATAAGTGGTTCTCCAGTGATAAGCGCACTAACGGACAGACAGACAGACAGAGATACGTTGCATTTTATATATATTATAGATGTAATAAAATATATACCTATAACCTGGTCAGAGAATATATGTATGAATTTAAAAAATCACGTAAATCGGATAAGTGGTTCTCGAGGGATAAGCGCATTAACGGACAGACAGACAAACATTGCATTTTATATATATTATAGATATAGATTATTATTATTTATTATATAACCTGGCCAAAGAATATATGTATGAATTTAAAAAAAGCCAGGTAAATCGAATAAGTGGTTCCCGCGTGATAAACGCCCTAATGGATAGACAGACAGACAGAGAGACATTGCATTTTTTGTATATATTATAGATTATACCTTACAGATATTCTTTGCTACATAATATTGTTCCATATTTAACGGTTTAGGCTGTGTATTGCAAAGGCACGCGCTAGCGCAAACTTATTTCCGACATCATTCACTATTTTACGTCACTGCTCATTCCTTATGCTACCTATCGTAATAAATATAGCCTATAACCTGGCCAGAGAACATATGTATGTTTAAAAAAAAAGCACGTAAATCGGATAAGTGGTTCTTCAGTGATAGGCGCACTAACGGACAGACAGACAGACAGAGAGACGTTGCATTTTATATATATTATAGATATTCTCTGCTACATAATATTGTTCCATATTTAATGGTTTGGACTGTGTATTGCAAGAGAACGCGCTAGCGGCAAATCATGTCCGACTTCATTTACTATTATTGTCACTGCTCATTCCTTATGCTACCTATCGTAATAAAATATAGCCTATAACTTGGTCGGAGAACATATGTATCTTTAAAAAAAAAAAAGTACGAAAATCAGATAAGTGGTTCTCCAGTGATAAGCGCACTAACGGACAGACAGACAGAGATACGTTGCATTTTATATATATTATAGATGTAATAAGATATATACCTATAACCTGGACAGAGAACATATGTATGAATTTTAAAAAAAGACAGGTAATCGAATAAGTGGTTCCCCGCGTGATAAACGCCCTAATGGACAGACAGACAGACAGAGAGACATTGCATTTTATATATATTATAGATTATACCTTACAGATATTCTTTGCTACATAATATTGTTCCATATTTAATGGTTTAGGCAGAGAGACATAGCATTTTATATATATATATATATAATATATATATATATATATATATATATACATATATATATATATATATATATATATATACATATATATATATAATATATATATATATATATATATAATATAATATATATATATTATAGATTATATATATTATAGATATTCTCTGCTGCATAATATTGTTCCATATTTAATTGTTTGGGATTGTATATTGCAAGAGAACGCGCTAGCGGCAAACCTTATCCGACTTCATTTACTATTATTGTCACTGCTCATTCCTTATGTTACCTATCGTAATAAAATATAGCCTATAACCTTGGCCGGAGAACATATGTATCTTTTTAAAAAAAAAATTACGAAAATCGGATAAGTAGTTCTCCAGTGATAAGCGCACTAACGGACAGACAGACAGACAGAGATACGTTGCATATTATGTATATTATAGATGTAATAAAATATATACCTATAACCTGGCCAGAGAACATATGTATGAATTTAAAAAATCACGTAAAATCGAATAAGTGATTGTTCCCGCGTGATAAAAACGCACTAATGGACAGACAGACAGAGAGACATTGCATTTTATATATATTATAGATTATACCTTACAGATATTCTTTGCTACATAATATTGTTCCATATTTAATGGTTTAGGCTGTGTATTGCAAAGGCACGCGCTAGCGGCAAACTTATTTCCGACATCATTCACTATTTTACGTCACTGCTCATTCCTTATGCTACCTATCGTAATAAAATATAGCCTATAACCTGGCCAGAGAACATATGTATGTTTTTAAAAAAAAAGTACGTAAATCGGATAAGTGGTTCTTCAGTGATAGGCGCCCTAACGGACAGACAGACAGACAGAGAGACGTTGCATTTTATATATATTATAGAAGAGGAACGGAACAAAGACTGTTGCGTGGAGTATTTGGCTTCCCTAATTGCAACAATTACATAGTGAAAAGAGCATAGTATTTATGCACGGGATGCACATTGATAATAAGCAATTTCTAGCACAACTTCCTTTTCGAGTGGGTAGAAACAACAACAGTAGATCCATTGACATGTTTTTATATAACAGCACAAAGGGGGAATATCTATAACAATTCTCCACTTGTGAGGCTCTGTGGTTGTTCCAATAAATATTGTGGAGATATAGACGTATTTGGCTTATCCCGAAAAGAATTTAAAAAGCAAATAAGAATAGACATCAGACAATTGAATTAGATATTGGCAGTGTGTTATGGGTATTTTGCGTTTTTTCATGGTAGTGAAATTAATAATAAAGTAAAATAATTCAATTTTAAGTTAGATTAGTTAATTAAGTATATTATTAGTGTAAGTAGTTAAGTAAGATATTAGTTTAGGACATGTATCTATCAATTACATGTAATGTCGTTGAGACATTAATAAATAAATAAATAAATGTTTTCACCCCAGGAAAATTTTCGGTCCTTGAGGTTTTTTTTAGATGTGTGGTGGATAGGGTTATCCTAAATTAAATGTGATCATATTAACCTATGAGATTATACAGCAACAATAAATATAAAACATGGATCGATCATATTTTGAAAGAAACTTGGATTGATGTATATAGGGAAAATTCTGCAGAATATAAGTACAACCATTTTTCATAAAAGCTTTTTATACTACTATGATATGTGTTTTCCTCAGAGTAAAAAAAAAGAATAGGCCAGAGACGGGAAGCTGGATAACTCCAGAAGTAGTTAAAGTAAAAGATAGGCTTAGATTTTATTTTGAAGTTAAACAGCGGTATCCTACTGAAGGAAATAAAAAGAATATATAAAGAGTACAGGGGCATATACAATAATGTCCTATCAATTTCAAAAAAACAATATTATAAAAATAGGCTGGAGAAAACAGATAATTACAGCAAAACTGTTTGGGATATAATAAATACTGAAACTGGGAGAAAAAAATAAATTGAAAATTACCCCCGGAAAACATATCTGCAAATGAGTTGAATAGTTTTTATATAACTCATGCAAAGTCACTCACCCAAAATCAAGCATAATATAAATTCATATCTAGATAAAAAATTAAAACAAACGGACACCATGTTCATCAAACCAGTTGATTTCTACGATATAAAACGTATAATAAATAAACTTAAAAATAAGAAGACAGAAAGATATCTTTGGAGTGAGTGTTATTAGCATGAAAAGGGCATCTGAATTTTTGATTCCACCAATGGTAGATATTGTGAATGCCTGTCTGGAATAAAGAACATTTCCATCTCAAATGAAATTAGCAAAAATCATTCCACTCTATAAAAAAGGTAAACCGAGCCTTCCCCACAACTTTAGGCAAATATCAATACTACCTGTATTTTCAAAAGTTTTGGAGAGTGTCGTATTCGAGCAGTTTGTTGCCTTTCTAGATAAACATTGTATAATCATCCCAAGACAATTTGGTTTTAGAAAAAATGTAACAACTTCAGATGCTATTTTAACTCTTGTAAAATGTATAAGAGATGCTTTTGAAAAAAAGAAATAAATTTATAGGGCTATTTGCAGATTTAAAAAACTGCAGCTTTCGACTGCGTAAACCATAAATTTCTGTTAGACAAAGCATATTTCTATGGAATTAGGGGTGTGGCCTTTAAGCTCTTGCAGTCATATCTTGAGGGGAGATATCAGGTTGTCTGCTGTAATGGTGACAGCATGAGTGCTGGGTCCCCTACTCTTCCTGCTTTATGTGAATGATCTTCCACAGGCATTTGAAATTTTTGGAAAAAATATCCAAAATATCGAGAGCATTATTTATGTGGATGATGCAACATTTGGAGTGTCTTTCGAGGGAGGTGAGGATCCGGCTCAGTTGCTTGAGGCAATGATGGATCAAGCTAAACTATGGTTCCTCTCAAATCAACTAGTTTTAAACGACACAAAGACCGAGTCCATAATATTTGAAGCAAAAACTATTAGCACTGATGTAAAAAACAAAATAAAATTCCTAGGGTTTACTCTAGACACCAACCTTTTATATACCGATCATGTAAACAATATATGTAACAAACTAAACAAAGCAATATATGCTATAAGACGAATTAAAAATACAATAAACGAAGCAGCCGCACTTACAACTTACCACTCTCTTTTTGATTCATATTGCGTTATGGAATCCTAGTATGGAGTTCTGCGGCAAGCACTCACCTTGAAAAAGTTTTTAGAGTGCAAAAATCTGCTATAAGATGCATTGCAAACTTAAAAGAGGATGACTCCAGTCGACCTTATTTTAAGTCACTAAAAATAATGACTCTATATGGTTTGATTATTTACCAAAAACTCATATATGTCAGAAAGAATGTTGCTAGGTATTGTACATTATCGCATATTCATACACATGGTACCAGGAGTCGAGACAATCTGCTCTTGCCCGTAACTAGATTGGCCAGAACAAACATGGAATGAGATTAAATTATTTATGCTTTGCCTCGAGAGATGAGATTGCAACAGCTCGGTCGATTTAAAAGTAGCTTAAAAAAAATTATAATCAATGCCGCTATCTATAATTTTAGTGAATTTTATACACTGACTAGGAATAGAGAGAATTTTAAGCACTACATTTAACTATAGATATAGACCAAACCCTTTAAATTGTGTGATATGTGTGGAGTTTCTATTTGTTTTGTTTCGATCCTTAACATTTAGATGTACAGTATTTTGTGATCTACACTTTTAGTTTTTAAATCTTTTGACGTGTCTGTTAATACTATGTATTTTTTTATGATCAATAAATTATTATTATTATTAACACGTTACTTGAAAATAAGATGGGTTGTCATTGCTTTACATCTAGTTTATGAATAATGTTTGGACCCTTTTCCTCTTTAGTAAGAAACTTTACGACTGCCCAATGCACTAAATCACTTTTACTACTTTTTGGAAGGAAAAACATCGTAAAAAACTGCAAAATGAACTTGCACAAAATTTCCCTGAAGTACCTAGAGCGGTGGTTCCCAACCTTTTTTAATTGCGACGCTTTTTAGATTTTTTAAAAATGTTCGCGACCTCCCTTTTGCATCTGTCATATTGGATCAATAAAACAAAAAATAAACTCGCAGCTAAATAACTGAAGATTGTCCCCTACAGCTCTGCTTGTTGCTTATATATCACTTGGGAGTACTTTCCCGATTATTCTCAGCTCGGTGGACGCCAAGCTGTCCGTCCCGAAACTTCTCTCTTTTACATGTTTCTTCGAGAGGCAACGGACTGTTGCGGTCGCTGCGGACTACCCGGCTAGCTTGCCCCAGTCGGATTTCGCCAGGCATAAGGAGAAGTGCGTGCGTCAGCCGTCCACTGATTAGGTCGCATATCTCATGTGTTTGCCAAGCATATATAAATTATTAACATTTTAACACCTACCTTTAAATTTTAAAATCTAATTTACCCCCCAAAAAAGCCAAGGCGACCTCCTTTTGGGTCGCGACCCACTGGTTGGAAACCAACGACCTAGAGGCAGTAATAACTTAGACTAGTAGATAACTTAAGAAAACATCGTCGTATTCTAACTCCACGCTAAATATTATATTAACACACCAACAAGTGTACTAAAAAATTTTCATTATGGAATGTCCGTTCTATAATAGAATAATCCACTAAATGAATTAGAGTATTTTTCGACGTTTCATCTACGATTGCATGAAGAATCTTTAGGGACCTTAACTCTTCTCGAAGAGTAAAGATCCTTGATGATGCCTTATGTAATCGTAGGGGAAACGTCTGAAATTTACTCCAAATCAACATGACCTAATGCTGGAAACCAAGATTTCTCATGTATAGGCGGTGTTAAACTCATTTTTATCAATTTAACAGTTACAATACATTCATATAAAAAACTACTCACCTTTTTACTTCTTCTCTTTGTTCTCAGTTTCTTTTTACCACTTTTTCCGTCCTTGCCGGCTTTCTCGTTTCCTCCTATAATTTTCTCTTTGTCTTTTCCCGATCCTGTTTCTTTATCTCTTGAAGAACTTCCTTCTCTTTCCTTTGTACTTGTAGTGTTTGCACCACCTGCGCCACTACAATTTGAAAGACGAGATTTAGACGTCACCGAGCCATCCTTGGAACTTTCTTCTTTGATACTAACACCATCTTTTTCTTTAGTACCAGCCGAAGAAACATTATTAGAGCCTCGTGTTTTCATTGCCGGACTTTCTTTTTTCTCTCTATCTCGCTCAGTGCTGGGAGCTTGTCTGTCTTTTTTGCTTGCCACTATGTTATTTGAACTTCTCAATTTCCCTATGATAGAACTATCTTTTTCCTTAGTTCCAGAATCCTTATTATAACCAACACCTGAACTAGTATGGTTACTTCGTAATTTTGTTAAGCCACTTGTAACAGATTTGTCTTCATCTTTTGTAGCCTCTTTGTTATTCGAACTATTTCCTCTATTTGAAACTTTCATTTTAGTTGGTGGTCCTGTGGATTCTTTCTCCTTATCTTTTGTAATCTCTCTGCTTTCCTTATCTTTACCAGTGTTAGTGCTTGAAAGTGCTAATCTCGATGTCACTGGGCTTTCTTTATCTTCTTCTTTAACAGCACAATCTTTATCTTTCTGGTTTGTTGTGTTTCCAGATAATTTTAACTTAGGAATAGTAGGGATGTCTTTGTTGGTTCTGGAAGCAGCAGCTGGCACTTTGCATTTAGCACTCGAACTTTGTTTCTCTCTTTCCAAATCTTTACTACTTTTGCTGCTTGTATTTGATGTGATTTTCAGTTTGGATGCTGGTTGAGTCTTCCTTGTACTTTGAAATTGTTTTTTTACATATTTTATTACTGTCCGACTCACTTCCGGAGTCACTTGAGCACTCGGAGCTGCTACTACTGGTGGTTTTTTTTACTTCCCTTTACTTTGCCGACTGGAGTTTTACTGGAGTTGCTTTCTTTTGGTCCTTTCTTAGCAGTATTTATAGGGCTGTTAATACTTTTTCTCACGGTAGCAATGGTAAGTCTTAAACCATTAGTTTGGGTACTGGTTACTGAAAATTCAGGACTTGGCGAACGAGATGATGATTCTTGGGAGCTGGAAGAACTGTCACTGTCCGAGCTATCGCTGTGAGAGCAGGATTCTTCACTAGCATCTGAATTCTACAAGAAACGAACAAATTTATAACTTCTATAGTCATATCAACTGGCGTAGAAACGAGGGCTAACTTTTAAATTTTTACAAGAACAAAACAAACTATTCAGCTAATTCCTGAGCTACCAACAAATGTCAAATTTTACAATGATGTCACATCTTAATAGCGCCATCTAGTGGTCATTTGTAAAAACACAAAAGGCGGCCCCTGTAGTGGGTATGTGATTGTATATCTGAACTTACACTAGAATCAGCCTCAGAATCCTCACTTTCTGATTCGGTTTCAGCATCATTATTCTGATTTTGGTTTGGATCAGTTGGCTCAACGTTAAGTGCCCTAATATCCACGGTGGAAGGCAACTCGGATTCTTCTGGTTCTTCTTCGGGTTGATGGACCACTGAAGACCAACCGGTAAATAGTTCTGTTGTAGCACCATCGTTTGTTGCCATTCTGTAAATGGTTAAAATGGTATCTTAATTTATTGGGAATATAAATAGCTCAAATTTGAGTAGTCAGCCCCCGCTAGTACTGTAATAAGTACTGCAAGTTCTATTCTCTTGTTTGTCAACCCTTGTTCCGCTGATGAGCCGTAATACAGCGAAACTCACCCGAAGAGGGATTGACAAACAGTGGGTCACTATTGAAATATGGACTTTGTTAATTTTTAGTAGTTGATACTGATTTTTATATACATAAGGTGACATTTATGCTGCCTGGCAGAAATTGGTGTCAGTTTAGCTAGATAATCTGCTGTCAGTCCGTGGCCCTAAAAGACCCCGATGGAGTGCAGGTATGATTTTAAACTTTAAGCATTCACTGGCCAGACATACAATTTGGAGTATTTTGCCGTGGTGTGCTTTTAAGTAACCTATAATATATAATAATGGGATTGTCATATGCTTGGTTTACATCCTGTGAGAAAAAAACTGTATCTTAATTAAGGTGTTTTAGTTTTTATCTAAGCGGTGGTTTCATACTACCATTTCTTAAAACACAAAATAAAAACGTTGAAAAGGAAAGTAGTTCATATACATCCTGCTTCCATTATTTTTTAAAACATCTACATTTCACTTTTAAGTATCGTCTACAGGATATAGTTATTTTTAAAGGTAAATATACAGTATAAACGTGGAATATGATATAATACATGCAAGCCACGCTGAAAAATGGAATAATTTAAAATATTTACTCGAATATTTAAAATTGGCGCTAAAAACAAAACAGTAACAATACATGCGCCATGTTGCCCAAATTTCCCACTAAACATTTGCAACTTTTACCGATCTCCAATTGTTTATAAAACAAAAGAGAACGAAGTACTTACTTGTTACGATAAATGCGACATTTTTACACTAAAATAACATCATTTAAACTAAACGCATTTCGATAAAAGAAGTCTATTTCCATGTTTATGTCAGTCCTGTAAACAAAATGGCCTCCAGCTGATGTAGTAACACATTTTCAGCATTTTTGCTAATTAAATTGTAACAACAACACGTTTAAGGTGTCACTAGGCATTCTTGATGAATTTTATTAACAAATGAAAAACAAATCACTTGGGTTGCTCATTAGATTTCACTCATTTTTTCTTATTTCAGAGTCGACAGTTGCGCAACGAAACGCCACCAACTGAAAACTAGATCGCGGCATCGCGGGCGGTGTTGCCAACACGCGAATTAAAATATTTCTGGAAATAACGGTAATTTTTTTGTGTCGTTATGTCCTTTATTATATAAATAAATATTGACATATTTATTATTTTTGTGGGAGAAATTAAAAATAGTTTTACAATAACAGCTTGAAACAACAAATAGAAACAAAATAAGATTCTCTACTTAAAAAAAATAAAATGCAGGAATTTTCAATGTATTGAATTTTTATTAGATTGATGACGTGCAGATCGGTTATAGGCATTTGAGTCAAATTCAGCTATTTAATAGTAGGTGGCGCTCAGTAGGTCAAATGCGAGTAACGTTATATCAAAATAGTGAAAATACTTAAAACAAATATGAACCACAATAATCCACTCAAAAATGAAATTTAAAGGCCATTAACGCCTAACTTTTTGGTGAGATCCTAAACGCTATGAAAAACGGTAAACGACCAAAAACGCCGGGGAAATTGAAAACAATATTGCACGTTTTCACGTTTTAATAATTAAAAATATTTTATTTTTTGAACATTTCTAACATAATATAAAATTTTCTTAGTGTGACTTTTTTTTACAAAAAAAACACTCAATTTTCGAAACCACATAAATAAGAAATATAATCTTCCAAAATATATTATCAACCGACGGTAATTAGAATTTATATATTTAAGGAATGATCCATTAACGAACTTTCCTTATTTTGATAATGCCCTTAGAAAGATACGCTAGAATTAAGTAACATCAAACCGGTATTTTAGGAATCTTCTGTATACGGTGTTTAGCGACCTCTCGTGATAAGACTCTCTATCTGGCTGCTCTGAACCGAAAACGCCCTAAATTCGCCTTCAGAAGCCTAAACTCGAAAATAATCTTCCAAACTTGTCTGTTATTGTTAAACACAGAATTGGACGGTCATTGGAGCCAGACTTTTTAGTAGATTGAGTAAAAAGCGACTTGTATAAAACTGGCTGGCTCATACCCGTTGACTATGAAGGCATAAAAAATGTGAAATTGTAGTATCTACTGTTGCATTTTCTATTTTTTTTGAGAAGTTCTGTTGAAACTAAGCAAGGTACAAAACAAACCTGGCATGTGGTTAAAAATATTTAAATAGATTATTGCCATCTTGATTAGTTTTTGACGTACACAGTGTTTTTGAAATTCTTCCAACTTAGTGTGCCCTTGTATATAAGTTCTTTATTTACACACTTCTTTATTATATCTAAGTTGGCAAATCCAGCTATCTTATTAGTCGAAATATTCCAGTCAATGAGTTCAGTTAGTCAAATTGCTAGAGTTGGTGCCTTAAGGAACATATAAACTCGAAAAACAACTTTCCAAAATGACGTAATATCGGCAACCGTGAATGTCAAGGTCATTAGAAGTCAGACTTTTGGGTAAATTCAAATGTAAAGTATGAAACAATTTGACGTCAAATGACCTTGAAAATCGATGTTTCATGGTATTTGTCTTATTTGTCAAAATTTTTTTGAGGTTATGTGGTTTCGAAAGTTCAATATGTATAACCATTTTTCTGAAAAGACTATTAATTTAACTTTTATAAATGTTATTTTGATTCAGACCTAAGTAAAATAACCTATTTCCACTTACTAGAGTACTAAACGATATTTTTATAAGTTTTTCCCATAGACATAGAGTATGAATTGAGCATTAACCTCACAAAATTGACCACTCTCTAGAAAGAGACAAAGCGACTGTGCGGCCAATCCCTGTCTCTTTTTTCTGTAAGCCTGTAGTAACCAAGGCACAGTACCACGAGACAGAATTCAAGGCGAGAAAAGCTCCTACCCGATTTTAGTTCAAATAGAACACTTAGAAATATTATTTTCAAGAGCTTAGCGGCATTTTAGAAAGAGACAGCTACTGGCCGCACATTCGATTTGTCTCTCTGACCCTTTTGCGTCCATATTTACTTCACAGCGTGATAAGGAACGCTCAGTCCATCCTCTGTGTCTATGGTTTTTTTCCCATTTCCGTGGTATTCAACCAATAATTGATAGCACAGCTTTTTTGATGGATTCCTGTAGGAATTCTTCTTCCCAATATATTTGTTTCATTCCCTTCCAGCAGACCAGTAAAACAATTTCCTTATGAACTCAAGCAATTCATTAAAACCAACCCTAATTAGCTAATTAATGAGTAAATTAAATCACGAGACAAAAAAGAAAACGAAAAAAAAAAAAAAAAAAAAAAAAAAACAGAATAGCCCGGGGGCATTTTTATTGTTTTCAAGAAAAAACTCTGGTTGAAAAAGTTTCCGAACAAAAAGACTATTGTCCTTCTATTTCCAAGGTTGCCGATAAAAAACGATTAGGAGATTTTGTAAGAGTTGTCAAACTTGGTGATTGGAATTAGATCCATTTTTATAGAAATTAGAGGGGTCTGTTTAATAAAAATAATGCTTTCATCGCTCTTGCCTTTAAACCAAATTTCCAATATTATAATCTATAATTTATTATATATATATATATATATATATATATATATATATATATATATATATATATATATATATATATATATATAAAGGGTGTTTTTTTATAGAGGTATAGAACTTTGAAATGGAATAAAAAACAAAGATGAATTTTTTAAATTGACATGAAATTTACTTTATTCGAAAGATAATCTTCTGGCATTATAATTTAAATATGACTTCTGGCATATGACCGCCACGGCTGGCTTGGACGTAGTCTAATCTGGAGGTCCAATTTTCGAAGACTTTTTCCAACATTTGTGGCCATATATCGGCAATAACGCGGCGAATGTTGTCCTTCAAGTGGTCAATCGTTTCGGGCTTATCGGCGTAGACTAGCGACTTCACATATCCCCACAGAAAATAGTCTAGCGGCGTTAAATCGCACGATCTTGGAGGCCAATTCACGGATCCGAAACCTGAAACTATGCGGTTATCAAACGTTTCCTTCAATAAATCAACTGTGGCACGAGCTGTGTGACATGTTGCGCCGTCTTGTTGAAACCACAGCTCCTGCACATCATGGTTGTTCAATTGATGAACGAAAAAGTCAGTAATCATGGCTCTATAGCGATCACCATTGACTGTAACGTTCTGACCAGCATCGTTTTTAAAGAAGTACGGACCAATGATTCCACCAGCCCATAAAGCACACCAAACAGTCAGTTTTTCTGGATGTAACGTGTGTCTCAACATACACTTAAGGATTATCATCACTCCAAATACGGCAGTTTTGTTTTTATTGACGTATCCATTCAAACAAAAGTGAGCTTCATCGCTAAACAAAATTCGCTTATGAAAATCGGGATCAACGGCAATCTTGTTTTGGGCCCATTCACCGAATCTACGCCTTGCTAGGTGATCGTGTGGCTTCAATTGTTGCACGAGTTGGATTTTGTAAGCACGCAAACCAAGATCTTTCCGCAAAATCTTCCATAAAGTGGATGGACACATATCCAATTCCTGTGCACGATGGCGGATAGACTGATTCGGGTCTTCCTCTACGCTACGTTCTACAGCAGCAATGACTTCTTCTGTACGCACTGTACGACGTCTCTGTGGATGCGTATTATCATTTAGAGTAAACGTGGTGCGAAAACGTTCCATAGTTAATCGAATTAATTGCTCTGATGGACGATTATATTGACCGTAAAATGGACGTAGTGCGCGATACGTATTTCGAACAGAACCATGATTTTCAAAATAAATTTGCACAATTTGAAAGTGTTGTTCAGGCGTCAGTCTATTCATGTTGAAATTCCAAACCAAACTAAACATAAATCACTTGACAGCTGACAAAATGGCCGCCAGTTAAAAAAGTGTTGCCAACTTAAGGTTTTATACCTCTATAAAAAACACCCCACCGTCCGTTAGTACGCTGATCACTCGAGAACCACTTATCCGATTTAGGTGCTTTTTTTTTTTTTAAAACATACATATGTTCTCTGGCCAGGTTATAGGGTATATTTTACTACGGTAGGTAACATAAGGAATAAGTTTGTCGCTGGCGCGTTCTCTTGCAATACACTGCCTATAAACTATTAAATATGGAACAATATCATGTAGCAAAGAATATAATATATATAAAATGCAATGTCTCTCTGTCTGTCTGTCTATCCGTTAGTGCGCTTATGACTTGTGAACCAGTTATTTGATTTACGTGTTTTTTTTTTAATTCATACATTTGTTCTTTGGCCAGGTTATCTATAATCTTCTATAATATATATAAAATGCAACGTCCCTCTGTCTGTCTGTTTGTCCGTTAGTGCGTTAGTCGGAAAAAAGTTTGCCGCTAATATATACAAGCGGAGCCGCTGCCGGCACGGATAGTTGAATATAAAAGTATTATTATTTGACCAGATTTAATCACAATTGTTTCAAAAACTACTATGGATATTAGAAGAAAAAAAATTCAAAGCTATATACAGGGTGTTGTCTAAGTTGGATCACTTTTTTAACAAGTTTTAGTACTTACTAAAATAGGTCAAGGAAATAGTCTTTTCAAAGTACCTATTAAAATTTTAATCGAGAGATAACATAAAAATAAAAAAAAACGGTCATGTGCAAGTTGGAATTGCGCAATTAATGCTCCGGCTAAGTTAGTTAGGTCCCTGGCAGCTTAAGATCCAATATGTATTTTCACGTTTTTTCTTAGTCAATAATTTATCTTAGCTACCTAATAGCCCATAAATTAATCTAGCTCAATCTAGAATTTAGTAATAAAAGTGTAAAACACATTATTACGGAAGTGTTTCGATCTATTTAATTATTTTGTCGATTGCAAACGAGAGGGACCAGAAATAAAGCAGAGTGTAGTGTTAGATTAAGACAATCAGTAAAAAAAATATATGAAATAAGAAATATCTCGGTGCAAGAGCGACTCGCCATTCGGTTACAGCAATGTACTTTAAAATATATTATAAAAACCTCCACCAAACGTCAAGAAACATAGTTTTCATAGGTTTTTTTTTATCCCAGGTAATATATCAAACACAATGCACATAATTTTCGCTCAATCTTCACTTTATGGAGAATATTCTAGAATTTTTCCAAATTTTCTGATCATTTCGAAATAAGGGACGGGACATCGATTTTTTAAAAATAACACAAAGAAAAGTGTGCGCAAGTATTACTTCATACATATTTTTGAACTCGTGTTTTCACAAGCTTTCCTTTGACACCGCACTCGATGACCTGGTAAAATAATTTTTTTCACATCCGATTTCATCCATCACAGACGGACAGACACCGAAGTGATCCCATAGGTGCTCCGTACGGAATCCTAAAAAGAAAAGCTTAAATACCCCTGGACTTAGTTTGCTTTACGTATTTAAAAGGCTCCACTGTCTTACATCTAAACCCGATTCAAGATTAACAGCGGATTCAAGGAAAGACGACTGAAAACGCTGAGATACGATTTGGTTAAATGTAAGTGTTGTCAGTTTTGTAAAATTTAACGTATTCAACAGGTTTACCGGCTTTCGCTATAGTCGTTCGCTATAGTATATAGCTATTAAAAGTCTGCAATAATCGTCTATAGTTTTAGCTAAGAGAGAAGAATGTAAATAACATTATATTTAAAGGAAACTGTTAAATATTTTCTAAATTTGTACTTTAATAATTTATATATTACCACACATAATCTGCTATTAAAATTAACAAATATACGAGGCTGGTTTGAAAAGTCCGTGCAAAAATAAAAACTACTTATGTGTTGGGGTAAACCTTTTTTATTTTTCGACATAGTCTCCTTTTAGGCTTATACACTTCGTCCAACGATGTTCTAGTTTGTTGATCCCTTCTGAATAATAGGATTTGTCCAAGTCTGCAAAATATCCATTAGCGTCTGCAATCACCTCCTCGTTTGAATAAAATCTTTGTCCCGCCAGCCATTTCTTCAAATTGGGGAACAAATAGTAGTCCGAGGGAGCCAAGTCTGGAGAATAGGGGGGACGTAAAACGAGTTGGAATCCTATTTCCATTAATTTTGCGACCACAACTGCTGAGTGTGCTGGTGCGTTGTCGTGATGGAAAAGAACTTTCTTGTGGGCCAATCGCGGGCGTTTTTCTTGCAGCTCGGTTTTCAAACGGTGCAATAACGATGAATAATATTCACCTGTAATAGTTTTACCCTTTTCCAGATAGTCGATGAGGATTATCCCTTGCAAATCCCAAAAGACAGTCGCCATAACCTTTCCGGCCGAAAGAACGGTCTTCGCCTTTTTTGGTGCAGATTCCCCCTTGGTAACCCATTGTTTAGATTGTTGTTTGGTCTCAGGAGTATAGTAATGTATCCATGTTTCATCCACAGTGACGAAACGACGCTTAAAGTCCTCCGGATTCTTCTGGAACAGCTGCAAACCATCCTTGCAACACTTCACAAGATTCCGTTTTTGGTCAAGCGTGAGCAATCGCGGCACCCATCTTGCGGATAGCTTTCTCATGTCCAAATGTTTATGCAAAATATTATGTACCCGTTCAGTCGAGATGCCCACAGCACTAGCAATCTCACGCACCTTAACTCTTTTGTCATCCATCACCATATCATGGATTTGATCAATGATTTCTGGAGTCGTACCCTCCACAGGCTGTCCAGAACGTTCAGCGTCACTTGTGCCCATATGGCCAGTCCGCAAATTTTGAAACCACTTATAAACTGTTCTAATCGAAGGTGCAGAGTCACCATAATGTTTATCAAGCTTCTCTTTAGTCTCCTGAGGCGTTTTGCCTTTCATAAAGTAATGTTTAATCACCACACGAAATTCTTTTTCGTCCATTTCTTGAAAATCACTCGACTTCCTTGATTCACACGAATGCCAAACACAAAGAAATAGACCAATATGGCTGAAACTTGGTGTGCGTTCATTCAAGAGATGCTACCAACTAAACATGACCTCGATACGCGCCGGTGGTGCCATCTCTCGGACTTTGCACGGACTTTTCAAACCAGCCTCGTAAGTGGCCACACCGGTAAGTATTCCCAACAAGTTTTACTGGCATATCACTTGCGATCATTTAGGTTTTTCAGTGACGCTGCACAGACGCACTATACGATAATTTATATATATCAAGGATTTTCTACTGCTGACGCTGTCTTCCTTCTCTCAGCCTTTGATTCCATCCGTTTCTATCTTCCCAGTCTCCATCTGTTAGACCCCTGTTCTCCATAGCCTCGTTCACATCGTCTCTCCACGATCGTCTGAGTCTTCCTCTTTTTCTTCTCCCTATAGGGCTTCACTCCGTTATTTCCTTTATCTACCTATTATCTTCGCTCCGTCTTATGTGTCCATACCATTTTAATCGTTTTTCTTCAGTGGTGTTTATTGCGTTCTCTTTGATGTTAATTCTGCTTCTTATTTCTTCATTTGTTATTCTCTCCATACGTGTCGCTCTACAACATCTTCTTCAATACTCCATCTCTACCGCATTAATTTTAGATTTATTTGTTTTGTTGATCGTCCATGTTTCTGACCCGTATGTCATTATGCTTTGTATTATTGATTTGTATATGCGTGTTTTGTTTCTCTTTGTAATGTGCTTGTCCCACAGGATCGAATTTAATTGTCTTATGCATGTCCGCGTTTGTCCTAATCTAGCTTTAATCTCTTTTTCTGATTTCGTTTTTTGAAATGATGGTTCCTAAATATTTAAATCTATCGGTTCCTTTGACTATTGTTTCGTTATCGACTTCTAGATTCTCCACGTTTCACAGTGCGAAATTTAGGAAGTTTAGCGGAACTTTATTCAATTTTTGAAATACGTAAAATGCATAAGATTATTCATTATTTTGGTAGGTTAATATCCCACCTCTAAAACCTCATACTCAGTTTGGGGATTAACCCTGCGAAACAACTGCAAAATGCACCTGAAAGTTGCATTACTTATTCAATCATACTTTTTGCCTACAGAAAGCTATTCGATTTGTTTGGTACATACAAACGGCAAGTCAGTACGTCATGATTTTTTCTTCATTTATTCTATAAGAGAATTGTCAATTATTGGCAGTTAAATAATTGCAAAATCTTTTCTTACTCGTGTGTGATTTGTTCGTGAAAAAAGTGATTTTTAAGAAGTAAGTAAAATTTACATTTTTAACTTCAGTGGAGACTTTAAAAAGTGATACTACATAATACCAGCTTGAAAAGCACAAAATTTGAAAGATTTTTTTTCCTCTGTTGGAAACACAAAAGATCTTCTGCGATATTTTGCGATCTTCTTTTAAATTAAACATTTTCCAGAATGACTTTGCAAATTTCATATAACTGCATATTCCAAAAGCGGAAGGAAGAACCGACATCGGACTCCATCATTGGTTTTGTTTTGGAAAAAATAGGCTCACCAATGCTAACATCTGACGCTCTTTGCAGTTTAAAGGCGACTCTTCGTGCGCTGGTTTGTAAAATACAAAAAAGGTGGAGGAATCCAGTCGAAATTTAGCATCATTTCTGAATAAAAATGCTAGCTGGCTTGAAAATAATGTAAAATTTTCAAATGCTGTAAGGGATGCATTGCCTAGTGGATCGAGGACCAATGCAGGCAGACCTAAAAAAGAATTTAGGGATTGTCATCCTAAAGTGCAAAACAGAAAAGTGCATCATCAGTCCGGTAGTCAAGACGAGTTAGCCAAAGCAACTGCAACAAAGCTATACCAATCTGGAAAACGAAACTCTGTAGCGATTGTCAAGGAACTGGCATCTGGTTCTCCAGAAAGGGGTAGCAAAATCAAGAAGACTCGCACAGCCCACGAAAATTAACTCCATACCAGGCTCTGGCGCTACTTATTGATGCAAACTTATCGTCAAATCAGTACAACATTGTTCGAGATCAAGCAAAAAATCACCGTTGCACTTTGTATCCACCTCGTTATGTTGTAAAAGAGGCAAAGAGGTTGTGCTATCCAAAGGACATAATAATAACTGAAGTTTCAGCTGAATTATTAGTTCAGTCGCTTATAAATCATACCGTAGCAAGACTTTGTACAGGGCTAGAAGGGATTCTTAGAACTTTATCAAACGTTAAAGCACTAAATATTATCGTAAAGTGGGGTTGTGATGGGGCGGAACAAGTTAATTATCGACAAAAGTATATGGACAAACATAGCTCTGATGATAGTATGTTTAGTGTATCAATGGTACCAATCCAAATGTGCTCCGTAAATGATAATGGTGATAATCAGTCAGTAATTTGGAAAAACCCTGCTTCTTCTTCCACACGGTACTGTCCCCCTATTAAGTTCGTTTTTGCCAAAGAAACAGTCAGTAATTACCTCAGAAGTAAACAAAGTGAAAGAACAAATATCTCAGCTTATTCCAAACACTATACTGGCAAGCAATTTCAGGTTACAGCAAATATGATCTTTTGTATGATTGACGGTAAAGTATGCAATGCTGTATCATCCTGTGCATCATCACAAACATGCTACTTTTGTGGGGCTAAATCTAGTGAAATGAACAACATCTGCGATATACCTCAAAAAAATATAAATGAATCCTTTTTATCCCTTGGACTATCACCCTTCCATGCATGGATAAGGTTTTTGGAATGTATTTTACATATATCGTACAAACTGAATATTAAGGCATGGCAAGCTCGTGGAGCAGGAATTAAAAAAAAGTTGCAGAGAAGAAAAAATACATTCAACAAAAATTTAAAGAGGAGCTTGGCTTGCTTATAGATATGCCAAAACAGCAGACCGGAAACACAAACGATGGTAATACCGCGAGGAAATTCTTTAGAAATGCCGAAAAGTCTTCCGAAATAACTGGCGTTAATTTAGATTTGATCAAGCGTTTTCATGTGCTGTTAGAGTGCCTAAATTGTGGTCTTAAAATTGATTCAGAAAAGTTCGGCGAATATGCAAGAGAAACTTTGGAATTGTATTTGAAAGAATATTTCTGGTACTCAATGCCCGTAAGTGTGCATAAAGTCCTTTGTCATGGAAAGGATATTATAGCCTCTTGCATTCTTCCTATCGGACAATTTTCTGAAGAAGCTCAGGAGGCAAGAAACAAAGACTGCAGAAAATATCGCGAACTTTTTACTAGAAAAACATCCCGAATTGACACAAATACAGATTTATTTAATCGACTGCTTATTTCGTCGGATCCGTACATCGCTAGTCTTCGTAAAGCACCCAAAACCAAGCATAGTGAAGTTACGCCAGAAGTTTTAGAGTTGTTAGAAAGATTTGCAGACCCCTGTAATGATTGCGAGTCTTCAGACGATTGCAGTGAGTCTCGTTCTGAATAGATGTTCAAAATGTTGTTACAAAATGTATGTTTTTTTAATTGTTCTATAATAAAAAACACAAATAAACTGAAAAACTTTAAATAAAACACATTAATTTTTATTAAAAATTTTAAAAAAAAACCAACAAATAAAACTGTTTTATTACTGGTTTAAATAATTAAGTTCCGGTAAACTCAAGAAATTTCGCACTGTGCGTTTCCCTCCTTTGTTGTTAGATATTCCGTTTTATCAAAATTTATTGCTAATCCGGCTTTAGTGTATTCTTCTTTCAGTTTTCTTACCATATAACTGAGGTCTTCCTCATCTTGCGTTATGATTACTTGGTCGTCTGCAAAACTTAAGAGTATATAAGTAATCTTCTCTTATTGGGACTCCCATTCCACTACATTTTTGCTTCCATTTTTTTAATGTTTGTTCGAGGTATATTTTGAATAGTGTTGGGGATGTAGAGCATCCTTGTAATAGGCCTTTTGATGTTTGGAGTCTCTTCCCTATTTTTTATGTCCTATTTTTATGTTCACTGTGTTGTTTTCGTAGAGAGCTTTTACTGCGTATATTAGTTCTTTGTCAATGCCTATTTCTTTCATTGCGTTCCATAATCTTTGTCTTGGTACTGAGTCATAGGCCTTTCTTATGTCTATGAAGGCTAGATGAACTTCTCTATTCTTTGCCAGTTTTTTTTCCATTGTTTATTTTATAGTGTATATGTGGTCTATACATGATTTTCCGGCCGTAAAGCCTGCTTGGTCTTCTCCAATTTTTCCTTTTATGTTTTCCTCCATGATATTTTAATAATTTTTACATACAAACGTCCCATACTCGATATTATGCTTAGGCCTCTATAGTTTGTGCATTTTCTGCGGTCTCCCTTTTTAAATATAGATACTATATAAGCTTTTGACCATTCCTCTGGTATTTTTTTTTCCATTTATTGCTCTGTGGAACATGTTTCTCAGCATTCGATGTAATTTATTAGACCCGTACTTAATCATTTCATTTACCACACTCCCAAGCCCTGCAGATTTATTATTATTATTGTCTTCTTTAGTTCTTCATAGCTTAGTTCTATCTCTTTTATTTCCTTATTCTGTTCTTCTTCAGGGTTCTCTTCTTGGAATTTCTTGTCTGTCTTCTGTTAGCAGCTTATGATAATTTAAGACACTTAAAATTTCGTCCAGCGCTTTCTACTTACCCTTACCTCACTCATTACGGTTTCTAATGGATCATTGATTTGGCTGGAGACGATGTTATGAATGAAATACTCTGTCTATCCTATTTATAAACTCAGCACGTCAGCTACACTACCGTCAGAAAGTTATTTGCCCACCTAGAAATTTCAATGTAACTACTACCTAATTAAACCCTTTTATTTAATTGTTCTTAACAAGTGTCCATCATAAAATTGTTTAGATAAGCTTTTTTGGTGAAATCACAAATTAAAAACCAATTAAAACAAATTTCTAAGTTTTGCATGATAATCGTTTTGAGGCGATTTCTGAGAATTGAAGTAAGTTGTAAGTAAGAACTCATTTCAAGTTTCTAGGGATTTTGGAAATTCCTAGTGATATTTTATGATAAAAACTATGCTATAAATAGCATTACCCTTTTGGAAAGGAACCATTCGCAAACAGTACTTTGACATTGATACAGGCTCAATTATTTTGTGAAAATGCTAAAAACGAAAGAAATTTCTGTTGAATATTGGGCTCTGATAATTGCGAGACATCAAAATGGACACTCGAGTCGACAAATCGCGAGTGATATGCGGATGCCAAGGAGAACGATGGACTACATTGTGAAAAAATTTTCTGCGGGACATAGAATTCCAACCAAAAAACATCCGGGAAACGAAAAACGACTCCCGCTGAAGACAAAGCTATAACAATGTCCAGCAGACGTAATGGCCGCCTAACCGCACCAGAAATCACGGCTCAAGTAAACCTCGAGCGGCCCATCCCCATCAGCGTGACAACCGTAAAGAACAGGTTAGCCGAAGGTGGACTACATGGGAGAGCTGCAGTGAGGAAACCACTTCTTAGGCGAGTGAATAAACGTAAACGATTAGAACGGCCCGAGAACATGAAAATTGAACATCAGAATAATGGAATTCCGTCCTTTGGAGCGACGAATCTAAATTCGAAATTTTCGATTCAAATTGACGAGTTTACGTGCGGCGGTCAGCTGGAGAGAGGATGTTGGAAGCCTGTCAGTTGCCTACAGTAAAACATGATGAAAGTTCAGTAATGGTTTGGGGTTGTTTTGGCAACGGTAAAGTTGGAAAAATCTTTAGGATAGAGGGAATCATGCGAAAAGAACAGTATCAAGAAATTTCGCTAACTCAAATGCTTCCTGCTGGAAGAGATATTTTTCTGGAGAAATTTATTTCTCAGCATTGCAACGACCCTAAACATTCTGCTAAACAAATTAGAGAACTTTTGGACCAATGGCAATCCGATGACGTCCTGGAAGCGATGACTTGGCCTCCACAATCACCCGACTTGAACCCCATCGAATTGCTGTGGGACCTTTTGGATAGGTGGGTTCTAAAACTCAATCCAACATCAGAAAATCACTTGTGGGAACTTTTACAAGCAGAATGGGTTAAAATAACCGAAGAAACTCTGAAGAAACTACTGGAGAGAATGCCGAAACTCTGTAAACCAGTAATTAGAAACAAAGGAGGTCAAATAGATACTATATAAGCTTTTGACCATTCCTCTGGTATTTTTTTTTTCCATTTATTGCTCTGTGGAACATGTTTCTCAGCATTCGATGTAATTTATTAGACCCGTACTTAATCATTTCATTTACCACACTCCTAAGCCCTGCAGATTTATTATTTTTATTGTCTTCTTTACTTCTTCATAGCTTAGTTCTATCTCTTTTATTTCCTTATTCTGTTATTCTTCAGGGTTCTCTTCTTGGAATTTCTTGTCTGTCTTCTGTTAGCAGCTTATGATAATTTAAGACACTTAAAATTTCGTCCAGCGCTTTCTACTTACCCTTACCTCACTCATTACGGTTTCTAATGGATCATTGATTTGGCTGGAGACGATGTTATGAATGAAATACTCTGTCTATCCTATTTATAAACTCAGCACGTCAGCTACACTACCGTCAGAAAGTTATTTGCCCACTTAGAAATTTCAATGTAACTACTACCTAATTAAACCCTTTTATTTAATTGTTCTTAACAAGTGTCCATCATAAAATTGTTTAGATAAGCTTTTTTGGTGAAATCACAAATTAAAAACCAATTAAAACAAATTTCTAAGTTTTGCATGATAATCGTTTTGAGGCGATTTCTGAGAATTGAAGTAAGTTGTATGTAAGAACTCATTTCAAGTTTCTAGGGATTTTGGAAATTCCTAGTAACATTTTATGATGAAATCTATGCTATAAATACCATTACCCTTTTGGAAATGAACCATTCGCAAACAGTACTTTGTCATTGATACAGGCTCAATTATTTTGTGAAAATGCCAAAAACCAAAGAAGTTTCTGTTGAATATCGGGCTCTGATAATTGCGAGACATCAAAATGGACACTCGAGTCGACAAATCGCGAGTGATATGCGGATGCCAAGGAGAACGGTGGACTACATTGTGAAAAAATTTTCTGCGGGACATAGAATTCCAACCAAAAACATCCAGGAAACGAAAAACGACTCCCGCTGAAGACAGAGCTATAACAATGTCCAGCAGACGTAATGGCCGCCTAACCGCACCAGAAATCACGGCTCAAGTAAACCTCGAGCGGCCCATCCCCATCAGCGTGACAACCGTAAAGAACAGGTTAGCCGAAGGTGGACTACATGGGAGAGCTGCAGTGAGGAAACCACTTCTTAGGCAAGTGAATAAACGTAAACGATTAGAATGGCCCGAGAACATGAAAATTGAACAACAGAACAATGGAATTCCGTCCTTTGGAGCGACGAATCTAAATTCGAAATTTTCGATTCAAATTGACGAGTTTACGTGCGGCGGTCAGCTGGAGAGAGGATGTTGGAAGCCTGTTAGTTGCCTACAGTAAAACATGATGAAAGTGCAGTAATGGTTTGGGGTTGTTTTGGCAACGGTAAAGTTGGAAAAATCTTTAGGATAGAGGGAATCATGCGAAAAGAACAGTATCAAGAAATTTCGCTAACTCAAATGCTTCCTGCTGGAAGAGATATTTTTCTGGAGAAATTTATTTCTCAGCATTGCAACGACCCTAAACATTCTGCTAAACAAATTAGAGAACTTTTGGACCAATGGCAATCCGATGACGTCCTGGAAGCGATGACTTGGCCTCCACAATCACCCGACTTGAACCCCATCGAATTGCTGTGGGACCTTTTGGATAGGTGGGTTCTAAAACTCAATCCAACATCAGAAAATCACTTGTGGGAACTTTTACAAGCAGAATGGGTTAAAATAACCGAAGAAACTACTGGAGAGAATGCCGAAACTCTGTAAACCAGTAATTAGAAAACAAAGGAGGTCAAATAGATACTATATAAGCTTTTGACCATTCCTCTGGTATTTTTTTACCATTTATTGCTCTGTGGAACATGTTTCTCAGCATTCGATGTAATTTATTAGACCCGTACTTAATCATTTCATTTACCACACTCCTAAGCCCTGCAGATTTATTATTTTTATTGTCTTCTTTACTTCTTCATAGCTTAGTTCTATCTCTTTTATTTCCTTATTCTGTTATTCTTCAGGGTTCTCTTCTTGGAATTTCTTGTCTGTCTTCTGTTAGCAGCTTATGATAATTTAAGACACTTAAAATTTCGTCCAGCGCTTTCTACTTACCCTTACCTCACTCATTACGGTTTCTAATGGATCATTGATTTGGCTGGAGACGATGTTATGAATGAAATACTCTGTCTATCCTATTTATAAACTCAGCACGTCAGCTACACTACCGTCAGAAAGTTATTTGCCCACTTAGAAATTTCAATGTAACTACTACCTAATTAAACCCTTTTATTTAATTGTTCTTAACAAGTGTCCATCATAAAATTGTTTAGATAAGCTTTTTTGGTGAAATCACAAATTAAAAACCAATTAAAACAAATTTCTAAGTTTTGCGAGATAATCGTTTTGAGGCGATTTCTGAGAATTGAAGTAAGTTGTAAGTAAGAACTCATTTCAAGTTTCTAGGGATTTTGGAAATTCCTAGTAACATTTTATGATGAAAACTATGCTATAAATACCATTACCCTTTTGGAAATGAACTATTCGCAAACAGTACTTTGTCATTGATACAGGCTCAATTATTTTGTGAAAATGCCAAAAACGAAAGAAGTTTCTGTTGAATATCGGGCTCTGATAATTGCGAGACATCAAAATGGACACTCGAGTCGACAAATCGCGAGTGATATGCGGATGCCAAGGAGAACGATGGACTACATTGTGAAAAAATTTTCTGCGGGACATAGAATTCCAACCAAAAACATCCGGGAAACGAAAAACGACTCCCGCTGAAGACAGAGCTATAACAATGTCCAGCAGACGTAATGGCCGCCCAACCGCACCAGAAATCACGGCTCAAGTAAACCTCGAGCGGCCCATCCCCATCAGCGTGACAACCGTAAAGAACAGGTTAGCCGAAGGTGGACTACATGGGAGAGCTGCAGTGAGGAAACCACTTCTTAGGCAAGTGAATAAACGTAAACGATTAGAATGGCCCGAGAACATGAAAATTGAACAACAGAACAATGGAATTCCGTCCTTTGGAGCGACGAATCTAAATTCGAAATTTTCGATTCAAATTGACGAGTTTACGTGCGGCGGTCAGCTGGAGAGAGGATGTTGGAAGCCTGTTAGTTGCCTGCAGTGAAACATGATGAAAGTTCAGTAATGGTTTGGGGTTGTTTTGGCAACGGTAAAGTTGGAAAAATCTTTAGGATAGAGGGAATCATGCGAAAAGAACAGTATCAAGAAATTTTGCTAACTCAAATGCTTCCTTCTGGAAGAGATATTTTTCTGGAGAAATTTATTTCTCAGCATTGCATAGACCCTAAACATTCTGCTAAACAAATTAGAGAACTTTTGGACCAATGGCAATCCGATGACGTCCTGGAAGTGATGACTTGGCCTCCACAATCACCCGACTTGAACCCCATCGAATTGCTGTGGGACCTTTTGGATAGGTGGGTTCTAAAACTCAATCCAACATCAGAAAATCACTTGTGGGAACTTTTACAAGCAAAATGGGTTAAAATAACCGAAGAAACTCTGAAGAAACTACTGGAGAGAATGCCGAAACTCTGTAAACCAGTAATTAGAAACAAAGGAGGTCAAATAGATACTATATAAGCTTTTGACCATTCCTCTGGTATTTTTTCTCCATTTATTGCTCTGTGGAACATGTTTCTCAGCAGTCGATGTAATTTATTAGACCCGTACTTAATCATTTCATTTACCACACTCCCAAGTCCTGCAGATTTATTATTTTTATTGTCTTCTTTACTTCTTCATAGCTTAGTTCTATCTCTTTTATTTCCTTATTCTGTTCTTCTTCAGGATTCTCTTCTTGGAATTTCTTGTCTGTCTTCTGTTAGCAGCTTACGATAATTTAAGACACTTAAAATTTCGTCCAGCGCTTTCTACTTACCCTTACCTCACTCATTACGGTTTCTAGTGGATCATTGATTTGGCTGGAGACGATGTTATGAATGAAATACTCTGTCTACCCTATTTAGTGTTTGGGATCAAAACTGAAAACACGCAAGCACGATCATGTTAACTATTATGTTCGATTACCGTGGTGTTCTGCACGAAGAGTTGCATGTCTTAAATCCCTACAGCAAGCTTGGGTACAAACAATAAACAACAATAAGTAAACAACTACCAAAAACAAATATTCTTAGCTTAATTTAGGTTCATCCTGATATTCTGTTATTTTCTTAACGGGCCAGGAAAAAAAAACAAACCACAAGAGTCATCCTTTAAAAAAGAAAAACAATGTCAGCCAGGAAATAAAATCAAATAATCTTGTTAGCGTAATCCCCAGGGGTACATGGGAATTTCGGAACTTTTTTAACAAGACTGACCGGTCAATCGGACTCTGAAATATTACCGATTCCCTTACAGCCCTGTGTGCCTTTTATTTCAATCAGATCGAAGGTTACACCGGAGTTGCTTAAGCTTATTTGTTTGATATTGTATGTTTAAAATATTTTTGGATGGTGGTGATCAGGAGAGAGATCGAGCTCGATATGTATTAGCTTTCCACTCTTATTCTCTAAGACATGGGTCGGCAACCTTTTAACTAAGGGGTGCCAGTTTTCATCCATACAACATTTTGCGTGCCGACATACAGTCCCTGGCCAAATTATTAGACGCACTGTATTTTTTTTAGTAATTTTATGTTTCTTAAGAGTTTTTATGCAATAATGGTATATTTAAACTACAATATTATTGATTTTTATTTAAAAGAATTGTTGTAGACTACATATTTGTATTTATTTTTAACATATGGCAACACTGTGTTGACAAAGTGATACATGAACGTAAACAAGTACAAACCTGTATCAGTCGCGATCGGAATCGAGTCAAGTACGGACGTGTTTCTGTGGCTTTATGGACTGTGATTGTTTGTTTAACAGTTTTATACTACTCAGTTATTAGTTTATTTTGTATGCAGTGTTTTAAAAAAGTAATTGGACTATTTTCATTATGGGTAGAAAAGGCGATCTTTCACCACGTAAAAAAGCTGAAGTGAAGACCCTTGTGATTGCGAAAACATTTACAAACCGAGAAATATCACGAAGATTGGAGGTTTCTGAAGCTAGGGTACGACGCATAAAAAAGAAAATTGAGTCAGGGAAGGAATTAAGCCCGAAAATAAAGAAAAGATGCGGTAGAAAACCAATTTTTGACTCCACGGTCAGAGAGATGTTTGAAGAAAATTTATGTAGAAAACAGATTTGCTACCACAAAGGTAATAAAATCATAACTCCAGGATGCTAGCGTAAATGCTTCTGAGCGCACTGTTCGAAGAAAATTGAAAGAATTAGGCCTGTCGCCCCCGCCAGGAAGCCCAAGTTAACAGCTGTAATGAAAGCAAAGCGCCTGAAGTGGGCCAAACAATGGCAAGACAAAGATGTGGACTTCTGGAGATCGGTAAGATACAGCAATTTAATCAATATTTGATACATTATTATCATTTTCAGTTAAATAAAGCAGATAAACATGGAAGTTTATATATTTTTCCTATTTTTGACAGGTCTGCTTCAGTGATGAAAGCACATTCGAAATTTTGCAGAATAAAGCTCAGTATGTGCGTCGTCGTCATGGAGAAAAGTTTCATCCTGATTGTGTCGTCCCGACGGTTAAACATCCCACCAAAGTGATGATTTGGTCAGTCATCAGCGGCAAGGGCACTGGACGTCTGTACGTCGTCAAAGGAATAATGAGGCAAGATCAGTACAAAGAAGTATTACAAAATCGGTTGATTCCGCAGCTCAGAGAATGGTTTCCAAATGGGGAACCATTCACTTTCATGCAACTGTTGGATTGGCCGGGTAATAGCCCCCATTGAAAATGTGTGGGAACTGATGAAAAGAGAAGTGGCTAAAGATGTGATTACCAACAAAACCCAGCTCCTAGAAAAGATTATTCATGTGTGGAATCATCATCCTCAAATGCAGGAGACAGTACAATCTTGCATTGATAGCATGCCGCGCAGAATTAAAGCTTTGATAGCGGCTAAAGGTGGCTCAAATAAATATTGACTTTTACTAACATTAATTTCACTTTTCTTTAAAACTTAATAAACTTATGCTTTTCTAAATTAATGCTGTTTTATTTATGTCAAATAAATAGGTAATTGATTGGATAATACGAGTATAAAAATAAAAAACAAATCAATTTAAAATAATAAAACGGTACAATATCACTCGGTAATTAATATTCTACATGAAATCTTGCAGTGCATAATTTGGCCAGGGACTGTAGGTACTTACAACTAAATTAACAAAAATTAACTTAAATTAACTTAAAATATTGCTTTTAGAAGGTTTAATTACAAAAAAATTTTAACACTTAACAAATAATTTTATTATACTAGTCCTAGGACATAGTGTGAACCCTGTGCTTGAAGTTCTTTAGAGAGTTTTCTTATATCCGGTTCATGTCTGGTTATTTTCAGTGTCACACATGCTTCCGAGTTGTCTGTTGTCAGCCTGCTTCGGTACGGGTTTAAAATCACTCTCATATGGGAAAAAAAATTGTTCACAGATATAGGATGATCCGAAAGCTGTAAGCATGACAAACGCTACTTTCTTAAGACAAATAAATTTCTCTGGTAAACTCATCCAACAACTGAGTATCTCGTTTGAATGGTTCTGGCAGTCACCTTCTTAATTCTACAAAATTCGTGTTCCATAACTCGGAGCTTTTAAATTCAGTGTATTGAAGATCAAAATCATTAATGTCCATCCATGAGAAAAGAGATATGTCAAAGCAACTGCTGGAAAAATCCATTAAATCTGGTTTGATTAAAAAAGCGAACATAGGACAATGTTTATCAAAATCCTGACCCCTCTCGATAAACTCCTCTTTTAAATCAGTCATGTATTTAAGAATTTCGTCTATTAGTGCACCATCGTCGACACTGGATATATAAGTTTTTAAATTTGGAAAATATTTATATGTGTTTGTAGTAATATCGCTGATAAATAAATCTATTTTTAATTTGAATGATTTCCAGGATTCGTATAAATCCAGAACTGTTTTGCCTGAACCTTGTAACTTTAAGTTGAGTTTCACTGAGATGGTTTGTAATATCAGTAAGAAACATTAACATACAGATCCAGTTCTTATCTTCTAGTTCAGGATAAGCATCCACTTGATTTTTTTCCCAACAAGAACGATTTAATTTCGTCCAGACATTGCACAAATCTAGAGAGCACTTTACCACGGCTGAGCCAGCGCACATTATTGTACAATGGTATATCTGAATATGCACTTTCTAATTCCTGCAGAAACGCCTTAAATTGTCTATGGATCAGTGAAGAACGACCGACAATGTAGTTAACTATTTTAACCACCCTATCCATCACGGATTTTAAACTTCCAGCGGAGATTTTAGCGCACAAACTCTCTTGGTGAATTATGCAATGAAAATTCAAAACTGATCGACCCATGCGTTTAATAAGAAGGGAAACAAATCCTTTATGTCTCCCAATCATAGCAGGAGCGCCATCTGTCGTTACGCAAAATTTTTTATTTAAATCAATGTTCCGCTTTTCATAATGTTTAACAAATTCTCAAAAAAAATATATCCTCTCCTCCTGTAGTTCTCTGCAATGGGAGCAAACAAATCAGCTCTTCATACACACTGCCATCATCGAAGTATCGCGCAACAATTGCTAGACGGGCAATGTCATTAATATCGACACTTTCATCCAATGCTACACTAAATACAAAACTCCGTTTGATAGCGTCTCTCTGCTGTTTTTGGACATTTTGTGTCATTTCGGTAATTCGTCCCTCGATGGTCCGCGCTGATGCTGGTATATCCCTAATCCTGGCCAATATTGTATCCTTATTGGGCAAGTCGTCGAATAAAATCTCGCCAGTACTCAAAAACGTTTTGCTTCATAAATTCTCCGTCAGTGAACGGCCTACCCTTTTGTGCCAACGATTGTGCAATTTTGAAACTGCATTTAGTTACCTGATTTTTTCCTTGGAAAACTTTGCTAAAGAATGTTGACTGTTTCTCGTATTGTTTACTTGCTCTTTGTATTGCCTCCCTTTCATCAGCGTTATCTTTAAATGACGATTCATGTTTTATCTGGAAATGTCGTTGAACACTAGATGTCCGGAAAACTACGCTTTCCCGACATAGGACACAAATGGCCCGATCGTTTTGCTGTACAAAACCGTAATCTGTTGTCCATGAAGTTTGAAATGATCGAACGTCTACCTTCTGTTTCTTCGCGGCCATAACGCAACGTAATTTTAATTTTTAAATTTTTCGACGACTATTGACTGGAATGGATGTTACTTCTATATTAAATGATCCAAACGTGTAGCCGCTTGCTATATACAGAAAAATAATGTTTCCAGAAAATTCCAATAATTACGTTTATTAAATTTCTTAGAACAAAAATTATTATCTACAACGCGCCCATTGCAATCAAAGGGCCGCCTAGAAGTTAAATCTAAAAAAAACTAAAGTTCGGCAATATAAAAAGAGTTGCGGCGCGCGTCGGAACGATTGAAGTGAAGTCAAACAAAAAACCACCTTATAGCGGCTCTTTTGATCTGAATTGAGGACGGTTATTTGTGTTTTTGCCTAGGCTCATATTTTGAGGCTTACCGTCTTTAATACTTGCCGAAATTATAGCCAAACCAATGCATTCAGTAAAATTATAAGTTACAAAATATATATTTTGTAGTTTTTGGTAATAATACCTAGTGACCTATATAATATATCGTTTTTGTTTGTATCGTTAAAGTAATACTGTCTTCGATTATTTACTTAATTTCGAAACATGTCACAGATTCCAGTATTAATGTGTAAACTTTGAATAGGTACGCGTGCAAAATTGCTTGGCGTGCCAGAGATGGCACGCGTGCCATAGGTTGCCGACCCCTGCTCTAAGACATACCCTTATAGACCAAGAGGGCGACCCGAAATTTTGACCTGTCGATTAACCGTCTGCCTAGTTGTTCATTCTAACGAGTCGAATAAAAGCCGTTGGTGTTGATTGTGCGGCCCCCGTACCAAAAACGGTCGTTTCTCGAGTTTTTGAACTCGAAAAACGACCGTTTTTGGCTAGAAAAAGCTTCGTCCTCCGGTATTGGCGGCGTCTGCCTTCTGCAGATTCCCCTTTATTTTATCAAGAACAAACTAGATCTATTGATTTTATATAGTTAAATGACAGCTCAATTTTGGATTGACGTTTTTTTTAGGCCCTAAAGCTGGGTCCGGTCTCGGTGGCATCTGCGGTTTGGGGCGCTCGACTTTTTTAGTGTCAACAAATGTTATGGTACTTGATTCAAGTGGTTAAACGCCAGTCCATTTTTGGATGTAGCATTTTGGGCATTACAGGGCACGGGGGCAGCAAAATCAACGGTAAAGGCTAGCAGTTTCAATCAATTTTCATATTTGTTTCAGCAATAACAGACAATGACATCGTGAAAGCTTTGAATGACTCTGAATTCGATTATTCCGGGGATGACTCAGATGAAGATTCGGAGTTTCATCTACCAGATTTCGACCAAAGGGCCAGAAACCATCGGAATAGTGAATAGCGGACGAGGATGAGAACACATTGGTTATTCCAGTACCTTCTCCAGCATTGTCAGACAACTCAGATTTAGCATCTTCACGATCGAGAGGACGCGCGAGAGGACGCAGTCGTAGTCGAGGTGAAAGAGCGACGCTATCCACTCGACAGGTAGCTATAAGAAATCGTCAAAATAATTGTGGTATTCAAGATACTTGGGTGCATGATACTCTAGAATCAGAAATAAATAACTTAATGCAACCAGCGTACATACAGAAAAATACAGAAGAGTGGAAGTGGTACCAATTTTATGACCAATACATAGATGGCGATATTCTTAACCAGATAGTTGATTGTACTAATAGAACACATATTTTAGAAACCGGAAAATCTATGGGACTTACATTAAAAGAGTTCAAAGTATATATTGGTATTACTATGATTACGGCTGCTTTACAGTATCCACAAATATCTATGTGCTGATCTGAAAAATGGCGAGTTCCAATAATAGTAATGGCCATGACCCCCAATAGATTCTTTTTCATAAGACTACGATTGAAATGCGTATATGATCCCGATGTCACACCGGAACAAAAATTACGAAAAATATGGAAAATTCAGCCGTTATTTGATCGCATTTTAAATGTATGTCATGGATGAGATCGGCCACAGGAATTGAGTATTGACGAAATGATTATCTCTTTTACAGGAAAATGTCCTATGCGCCAGTATTGCCCCAATAAACCGAATCCTGTCGGCCTGAAAGTCTTCGTCTTAGCTTCACCACAATGTGTAGTTTGTGATATGGTAGTGTATGAGGGAGATACTGCATTCCCCCATTTGACTAGCCAAGGATTTAGTTTGGGAGAGGCTGCTGTAATTCTGGTTCCTGCATCTCTGCTTTTTTTGATCGATTACAACAGCTAAACTTTGCGAAAAGTTAATAAAACGTGGTTTTCATGGCACAGGCACCATTATGAAAAATAGAGTCCCAAAAAACTGTGTGTTGACTGAAGAAAAAACGTTCCGGAAGAAAGCAAGAGGCAGCAGCGAAGTCAAAGTTAGTGAAGACCGTAAACTAGCTGTAACAATGTGGCTGGATAATAAGCCAGTTTTGCTGATGTCCGCTGTTTACTGCGATGAGAACCACGATGAATGTGAGCGATGGTCGAAGAAAGATAAGAAATATGAAAGTGTGAGGAGGCCAGAAGTTAATAAAAAGTATAATAAAAATACGAGTATGGGTGGCGTCGATCTTGCTGATCGGATGCTATCAGTATGCCCATCACGTTACCGAACGAAGAAATGGACGATTCGCGCGATATCGCACCTTTTTGACTTATGTGTAGTAAACGCTTAGCTAGAATATAAGGTTGTAGAAGCAAAGAAGGGTACTGCAAAGAAAAATATTGTTCAAATGCGTGAATATAAACTAAATATGGGCACTAAACTCATTACAGTTCAAGAGGAACTAAGTGAAAATGAACGTGAAATTGAATATGAAGCACTTGAAGCAAAGGATAAAAAACGTAAAATTCTAATAAAACCAGTACCTTCTAAAGAGAATCATGCCAAAAGTGCAGCACATTGACCTAAGTATGGTACAAAACAGTGGCGCTGCAGAAAAAGTGGCTGTGACAAAAAAAACCACAGTGTTTTGCAAGAAATGCGAAATTTTCTTGTGTTTTTACGCCTAATCGTAATTGTTTCACAAATTTTCACGAAGACTGTTAAGTTTTAGGATTAAGAATAACTGATTGATCCCTAATGTTCCTATTTTATTACTACTTAAATGTGCTAAAGTACAGTAATTATTAAAAAGTCGAGAAATTTGCAAATGCAAAATGACCAACAAAGATCCCACGAATGCTATATTCCGTGCCTTTCCTCCTACGACTGAGCCTATACTCTTCATCAGGTAGGCTTTAGGCAACGGTATCGATCGTGAAGATCCGAGTACCGTGGAGAGTCAAGTTGGAATGACTCTCGCTAGCTTATAGGTTTGTATAGTTGAGCAGTTTTTCGAAGTTCGAAAATCTCAACAGATGGCGCAAGGGTCTGTATCTTGCCCAACTAGTAATATCTCGTTTATTTAAGGTACCATGATTGCTATAAGCCAGCGCGAGTCATTCCAACTTGACTCTCCACGGTACTCGGATCTTCACGATCGATACCGTTGCCTAAAGCCTACCTGATAAAGAGTGTAGGCTCAGAAACTATAGGCGTAGGAGGAAAGGCATGGAATATAGCATTCATGGGATCATTGTTGGTCATTTTGCATTTCCAAATTTCTCGACTTTTTGTTGTAGTGACCAATCAAGTAACAAACCATATTCCGGAATTTTATTTCGGAATATCGATTTGGTTACAGTAATTATATAAGCATGGTAGGAAAATATGGCGAAGAAGTTACTAACGACAACGGAAGAAGAATTATAGAGATATGTGAACAAAACAACCTTACAATATTAAACGGACACTACCAGCATAGGGATATTCATAAATATACGTGGAGACAAACAACAAGAGATTTAAAAAGTATTATCTACTATATGATAATACATCAGAGATCTAGACTAAACTTCCTAGATGTACGAGTCCAAAGAGGGGCTTCATGTGGCAGCGACCACTACCTCGTGAAAGGAAAGATAACCTCACGAACAACACGGGAAAGCAAACTGGAAGATACAAGTACACAGCACACAATAAGTGAAACAACAATAAGATATAATACAGACAGCTTACAAAATGAGAGTATTAGAAATTTATACAAGAGTAGACTGGACCAAAAGATACAACGGACGGGATTTCTTAATATAGAAGAAGAATATAAAGTATATAAAGGAATGCCTACTCGCAGCCGCACTGGAATCATTAGGGTACCAAGAGAAAAGGGAAAAACAGCAAAAACCATATTGGAGGGATGAAGAAATTAAATACGAAATTGAAGAAAAACGGAAAAGCTATCACAAATACTTAAGTTCAAAGAACACAAACGACAAAGTAAAATACAAGGAATCCCAAGCTAGAGTACGCAAAATGATTAGTGACAAAAAGAACAACCAATGGGAAAAGACATGCTCAAGACTCAACACTTACATAGGAGGAAGAAAAAGCACAGAAAGCTGGAGACTTCTTAAAAATATGAGAATAGAACGGAAAAGAGAAATCTTCTCACCAATAACACCAGAAAAATGAAACCAATATTTTACAAATATGCTAATAGAAGATAGACCAGAGTTCAAAAGTACCCAACATGGAAACCCAAATATAGTTATACGAGGATCCCCAATAAGGATAACAACATCAGAAGTTAAAGCAGTATGTAAAACGCTAAAAAAAAATGGTAGAGCTCCAGGACCAGGAAACATCCCAGGAGAGATAGTAAAATACGGAACTGAAAAGCTATTTACCGCTTTGAGGAACTTATTCCAAAGATGCATTAACACATCAGAAGTACCTGAGGAATGGAAAATATCATACATATCAACAATTCATAAGAAAGGAGACAAAAATAATTGCGATAACTATACGGGAATAACGGTTAGCAGAATATACGGAAAAATACTTAAAAATAGAATAGAAACGGAATACGCGGACGTAGAAGCTGAAGAACAGGCAGGATTTAGAGCAGGAAGATCCACAATAGACCATCTCTTCTCACTGACACAAATCCTAGAAAAGAAAACCGCTTTTGATCAGGAAGTCCATGCCTTGTTTGTTGATTTAAAAAAGGCCTACGACAGAGAGAGATTGTGGGAAACACTACAACATAGTAATGTAAGCACCGAAATAATTAAAGCCATAAAATCCTTATACCAAGACGCAAGAAGTAGTGTGAAAACCAAATATGGTATAACAACAGGGTTCCCGGTCACAAAGGGTTTCAAACAGGGCTGCTGTATATCCCAACGCTATTTAAAATCTATTTGGAGAGTGCACTGAAGAACTGGAAAAGGAAATGCAGCAGTATGGGATTACCACTGGATGACGATACTACATTGTACACGCTATCATTCGCAGATGACCAGGTAGTAGTCGCTCAGGACATCGATGATATGGAATACATGACACGAAAACTTATGGAGGAATATGAAAAATGGGGCCTAGAAGTCAATATTAAAAAGACCGAGTACATGTGCGTCGGAGGACAACAGCAGGACTTGAAACTGGCTCCAGGACACACCATCAAACACTGTGCCAGTTATAAGTATTTGGGAACGAGAATATCTAGGGACGGAACACTGGAAGAAGCAATATTCGAGAGGAATATCCAAGGAAGAAAAGCGATTGCAATGCTTAATAGTATACTATGGGACAAAAACATAACCATTGAAAATAAGAAGAGAATTTACAATTCAATAGTGAAAAGTATAATAACTTACAGCTCCCAGGTGTGGCCATTAAAGGAAAGAACAGAAAAAATACTAAAAGCTACAGAAATGGATTTCTGGAGACGAGCAGAGCCAGAAAATCCAGGAAAGACCGCATACCAAATGACACGATAAGGCGAGCTTTAGAAATAAAGCACGATATAGTGGACGAAATCAGAACCCAACAGTTGGTATGGTACGGACATGTACAGAGAATGTCACAAGACCGACTACCTAAAAAGATTTTAAATTGGAACACTCATGGAAAAAGAAAGCGAGGAAGACCACGCCAAAGCTGGAGAGCAGGAATCAACAAGGAAGTACTAGAGAGAGATCTGGAGGAGGAGGGATGGAGAAACCGGAGGAGTGGAAATTAGGCATCGGAAGACGGAAGACGTTATAAAACCGATTGATATATATATATATATATATATATATATATATATATATATATATATATATATATATATATATATATATATATATATATATATATATATATATATATATATATATAATTATATAAGCATAACTTGTTTCTTGATAATTATGTTGAATAACTTAGATTTATTTATAATTTTGTTGAAGAAAACAAAATATTTGTAATTGATTATGAAACCTTTTATAAAAATAATATTTCTATAACTGTTTATCTGTTTAATTATTGCTCCTAACCTTTAGCTGTGCCTTGATTCAGGCACAATAATTGTTTATGTCCTTTAGAAATGACATATCAGTACCATCCCCTTGTTCTTTGAGTAGGACATAGTGAAAAACCAGATTTTCGAGTGCATAATTTTTCTAACTATTTTTCTCATAATAGGTCGTTATTAATGAGTATTCTAGAAGGGTTTCAAAAATATATTCCAAACAAACGATGTCTGGTACTCAGGAAGTTAAGACGTAAAGAAATTCAAAAACCTCAGAGGGCGATTTTTCACTAATTAATAATACCCCTCGGTAAGGGAAATAGAAGCACAAAGTCCTCTTATAACAGCTGATTATTATTACGTTACAGTTTTCAAAAATCAAATCAATGGTAAGATTCATTGGACAGGCATTACAAATTGTCTAAATCAGTCCGACGAAATAAAATCTCGAGCATCTGTCCAACATGAACTGAAATGAATGAATGAATGCTTCTTTTCACCATTTGCAAAAATAACGTTCACTAACTATACTTTCCTTTTTTTTAATCTACGTGGACTTTTTCTGATTTAGAACATTGCTCGAAATTTTCCAAGTAGCTGAAAGGAAAAATAAAGAAAATAATATATGTTCGGTTATTTCAGACCCTTGTCTTTCCTTTTATTGGCATCGGTGACAAAATGACTTATTTAGGAAAAAAAAGGATGACTTTGCTATTGTTTATTACGTATTACTTCTTATTACTGATTGTCTTTATGTCTTCTTTACATTAATAATCCATTGGGAAGGCCTACACATTCAGTCTATAAGTCTATTGATGATATCATCATTATTACTTCAGTGTCCTATTTGACTTCGTGATTTGAGCCAAATCTCTTTGTCTGGAGCCACCTTCTTAAACTCGGAAAGAGGTAATAGTCGCTGAGGGTCAGATCTGGTGAATACGGTGGATGAGGAAGTAATTCATAGCCCGATTAGTTCAATTTCACCATTGATTTTATGGCCTTGTAAGCTGGTGCATTATCTTGATGAAACAATACTTTTTTTACTAATTGCCGCATTTTCTTCTTGATTTTACCATTTAAAGGGTCCAATAAACCAACGTAACAGTCTCTGGTGATTATTCGCCGTTTCTCAAGATAGTCGATCAGTATTAGTCCATGCGCATCCCAAAAAATACTTGCCCAAACCTTTCCAGCAGATGTTTGTGTTTTTGGAAGTGGCGGCCGGCTTTTATGCGGTTTCAACTACTCTATGGACTGCCTGTTGGACTGAGGCGTGTAATGGTGGATCCACGTCTCGTCCATTGTTACGAGGCGACGCGAAAACTCCTTTGGATTACGTCGAAACATTGCTAAACAGCGTTTTGAATCTTCGATATGTTGCTGTTTTTGATCAACGGTGAGAGTGTGCGGCATTCATCGGCCACACAGCATTTTCATATTCAAATATTGTTGTAAACCAACTAATTTTATTATTATATTACTATATTGTTTTGCCCTTTAGCTACGCCTATAAGTTTAATACAAAGCTATAGTTTAACAATAACCAATTACCAATAAAAGATATACTATGTACACTTATTAATAGCTCAGTTAAAACAACTACTTTCTACAATTAATTATTTTCTTTCTAAACTTCTTGACGGCGCCGAGAAGTCGCCAAACTCTGTAATCATTAGGATGATAGGTAAATATTTGTTAGCTAAACTTAAGAGTACGCCTATGGTAAATTTTGGAGAGTAAATGTATAAAATAATAGGCAGTCAGCTAGAGAAGACATTATTACATTATTATTATTCTTAGTTAATTAACAAAAGATATAAAAGGCATTATTATCTATAATATATATAAAATGCAACGTCTCTCTGTCTGTCTGTCTGTCTGTCCGTTCGTGCGCCTATCACTGAAAAAAACCACTTATCCGATTTACGTACTTTTTTTTTAAAACATACATATGTTCTCTGGCCAGCTTATAGGCTATATTTTATTACGATAGGATAAGGAATGAGCAGTGACGTAATATAGTGAATGATGTCGGATGATATGGAACAATATTATGTAGCAAAGAATATCTGTAATGTATAATCTATAATATACATAAAATGCAATGTCTCTCTGTCTGTCTGTCTGTCCATTAGTGCGTTTATCACGCGGGAACCACTTATCCGATTTACCTGTCTTTTTTTAAATTCATGCATATATTCTTTGGCTAGGTTATATAATAATAATAATAATCTATATCTATAATATATAAAATGCAATGTTTGTCTGTCTGTCTGTCTGTCCGTTAATGCGCTTATCCCTCGAGAATCACTTATCCGATTTACGTGATTTTTTAAATTCATACATAAGTTTTCTGACCAGGTTATAGGTATATATTTTATTACATCTATCATATATATATAAAATGCAACGCATTCTGTCTGTCTGTCCGTTAGTGCGCTGATCACTGGAGAACCACTTATCCGATTTTCGTACTTTTTTTTTTTTTAAAACATACATATGTTCTCCGGCCAGGTTATAACCTATATTTTTATTATGATAGGTAGCATAAGGAATGAGCAGTGACAATAAGAGTAAATGAAGTCGGACAAAGTTTGCCGCTAGCGCGTTCTCTTGCAATACACAGTCCCAACCATTAAATATGGAACAATATTATGTAGCAGAGAATATCTTTAATATATATAAAATGCAATGTCTCTCTGTCCGTCTGTCTGTCTGTCTGTCCGTCCGTTAGTGTGCTTATCACTGGAGAACTACTTATCCGATTTACGTGCTTTTTTTTTTAACCATACGTATGTTCTCTGGCCAGGTTATAGGATATATTTTATTAGGTGACATAAGGAATAAGCAGTGACGATAATAGTGAATTAAGTCGGAGAAAAAAGTTTGCCGCTAGCGCGTTCTCTTGCAATACACTCCCTAAAGCATTAAATATGGAACAATATCATGTAGCAAAGAATACAATATATATAAAATGCAACGTCTCTCTGTCTGTCTGTCTGTCCGTTAGTGCGCTTATCACTCAAGAACCACTTATCCGATTTACGTGTTTTTATAAATTTATACATATGTTCTATATAATTCGATATAAGCCTAGATAATGGGAGATAAGGTGAGATAATGGGAGACAAGGAGAAATAATGGGAGATAAGTCGAGATAAACCTCGATAATGGGAGATAAGGTGAGATAATGGGAGATAAGTATAAATAATGGGAGATAAGGAGAGATAATGGGAGATAAGCAGAGATAAGTCTAGATAATGGGAGTTATGGTGAGATAATGGGAGATAAGGAGAAATAATGGGAGATAAGTCGAGATAAGCCTAGATAATGGGAAATAAGGTGAGATAATGGGAGATAAGGAGAAATAATGGGAGATAAGGAGAAATAATGGGAGATGAGCAGAGATAAGCCTAGATAATGGAAATTATGTAGAGATAATGGGAAATAAGGAGAAATATTGGGAGATAAGGAGAAATAATGGGAGATATTTTATTACGTTGGGTAACATAAGGAATAAGCAGTGACGATAGTAGTGAATCAAGTCCACGCGAGCGGAGCCGCGGGCCCGGCTAGTTGATAATAAAATCAAGTATTAAATATTGTTAAAACGAGCATTGATCTTATATTCATACCAAGCTAATAAGTATTATAAAATTTACTTAATAAAAAGTTGGAAGTTTTATCACGTGTTATTTTTGATCGATTCATAAACCAGTAAAGCAACGGTTGGTTACAACAATATTAATGCAAAATATGCATTCTGTTGATATCTTCACGATGTCAGATCTCTTTCACTCTCATTTTGCGGTCATTCAGAACAATATCACAGTAAACATACTACAGTAGCGAAACTGAGCTCCAATTTGGTGACGAGATTTTGACGGCGCGTGCGTCGATGGGTCCTTTTTAAAATGGCTGCTCAGTGTTTACATCCGATCTCGGAATGTGTCTTTGGAAATGTATTGTCCATCGTTTCTTGATGTGACTGCAGTTTATATGAATATAAAGACAGAAGGAAAAGAGAGTTAGTAAAAAAGAGAATTAAAAACGTTTGTAAGTGAAAACATCGAAAAGGTTGAGAAACAATTTATATAATCATGGGGAAAGGAGGTTATTGTTGTGCCGTTGAGAATTGCAATATTCCATATAATTATTTTCGCAAATTATTTGCTCGAGTCAAACTTTTTTATGCTCTAAAATTTGCAAATAAGAAATTTCTAACTCAATCAGGGCGCGCTAAGACTATTATTCTAAATCATAACTAAATTTAATTATGCTTTATTTACATCACATGTAATCATCAACAGTATTATCCGTCAAAGTTTAAGTTGCTGCATTAATGATTTTTTTTTGCAGTTCCTCTGCTTTTAGTTGAAACAATGATTTTATAGAAATCATGGTATGCGATTAAAGTTGTTGGAATTGTTGATTATTTTAATAAACCTCTATTGCTTGCTTTCACAAGACAACTTTTCCCTATCTTAAATGCATTTTTGAAAAAATACATATGCATGAAATAATATTATCATTACTAATGTACATTTTGTTTAGGCATATTTGCTCAAGAGACAGCCTTCCAGGGAACCTTGATTGATTTAATAAAATGTTCGTATTGGTAGAGTGATTTGGTCATTAAAGCTTGAAATTTATTTCTAAACATAGTTCGGCTGGTTATTTAAAAATCCTGACATGATTGCTCAATTCTGACCTCGGATTCCCAAAAATACATATAGGTATAGGGATCTGTTCGGTAGTGAAAAACTTTTTTTGTGTGCCTGTGTAATTTTTTTATGATTAATAAATAATCCTCCAAATTCTGGTTTTTAGAAAGATTTATTTTTGTGTAAACTAGTATTCAGTTATTTAAAACTATTTATATTTGATAAATTATAAATAAAACATATTATTTTTTTCTAAAAGGTGTATTCTCAAGAGGGTTCTAGTTTTCAATAACTTCATCTGAATTAATTGTTTGACATACCTTTTCTAATAATAAACCTGATAAATTTAACACTGTTTAATTGCAAGTACAATTAATACTCTGAAAGTGACTTTTTTTCTATTTTTCTCTATAAATTACATTGCTCCTTTTTCATGCCAATCTTTCAAAAGTTTCTGTGAATATATTGTAAGGAATACAGAACCTATAACAACATATTTATTATTTTCAAATTTTAGACAGTATATTTTATTTTCTCATAAGCTGGGTTTGAAAGTTTAAATATTAAGTGTCATGTTGAGATCACAAAACCACTGGGGAATGGGTTTATTGAAATAACTGATATAAATGGATTATTGAATCAAATATGCTATTAAATAAAAAAAATTTTAATGTGATTCCAAAGAAATTTTTGTAATATGATTTTGTCAGACGATGTGTGTCAGAGGGTAAAATATTCTGAAAATAAGTTCGTTAAATGGACAGTACACCTAATCGAAGTCCATTTTGATAGTAATTATGGTTACTATTAAAATTTTGAAGATTTAGTTACCTGTTATTAATATTCCTTCTATAAAGAACTTATTTTTATTGTTGTATACCTATACTGTAAATTAAATATAGTTATTTTCCTTTTAAAACTGTAATTGACAATACTCAGTATATATAAGTCAACCATTTCTCCTAATGAAGCTAATATGGTTAGCGAAACGCGCGTCGAGTGCAAAAATAAAGTGTTTGGTGTAGTGGTGATATATACTGAGTAGTGTCATTGTGTTAAAGATTCCACATTCCCAATATAGTTGTAATTGACAAGTCAGCTTGGTCTTAACTAAGTATTGTATGTAACTATAATTAGGAAATTACTGTATTGACTCTTTGATCTAAATATTAATTCATTTTAAATAAAAGCAAGCGTTAATTACATTATCAAAAAGTAATACAGGTAACAGAAGCAAAAAGGTATAGAACCTCTAAGAATCATTCACATAGAAAATAGAGGTCTATACATATACGTTCATAATTCATTAATAATATTATATTAACCTTTCTCGAAGTTACACAATATAGTTTTGTAGTTTAAGAAAAAATAAGTACCAAAAAAGTAGATACAGTGTTTTTTAATTAACGAGAGATCTATCACACCAAACAACACAACACTGCTTAGAAAAAATGCTCTTATTTTAGAAGATGTTGACATCTTAGAAATGACAATTAAAATTAAATTAATTTAGTCCTTAAAAAACATCTTTAATCACAAATTTACTTGAAAAATGATGTAAATAAAACTTTAACCTCAAACAGTGACGTTTAAACTTTGATAGACTTTTAAATTTTTGGATAAGATTATTAAAAACTGAAGTTGAATATGAAGAATTCCATCAAATACCTTCCTATCAAGTTTTTCACCTGTATTCATTTATTTTCGAACACAGTGCTCCATTCTTTTTGTTTTTTTTTATATTTACTCATGCTGCATTAACTTTTATATTACTCATGCTGCGCACAAATCAAAAATTTTCAAACATTTCTAACATATATCTATGATTTTGAATGATAAAACTTTGCACAACTTTATTTGTATTTCAAATCTCGCGCTGGTCCACTTTTAACATGGCGGATTGCCACGTGACCTTCTGAAAACGAACCTGATTTTCCTATGCGATTATCCTTGAGTTTCGCTACTGTATAGTGTGTTTACTGTGAAAATATAGTGCATTTTCTTTGTGTTCCTTGGAGGGACTGCTTCAGTTGGACATCGTCGTTGTTGTACGACTGCATTTAGTTTTTTTCGGATGGTTGTAGCTTCTACTTGATGGAAATTCATTATAAAAATAGAGTTAGTCGAAAAAGACTCCATAAACCACCTGCTTTCTATACTATTTTTCTGTTATGTTTAACTAATTAATTGTAACTATGAGAAAACATGTTGGCATGTTCGCCCATTCGTTCAATATTCTGTTTTTTTTATTCTTCTCCATTTGAAACATTATGTTTGCGAACGCGCCGTTTTAAGTTCCTCCCATAAATGCTCGATAGGGTTAACATTGAGTGATTGCGGAGTATTACGAAGCTGCTGTGGCACATTATGGATCATCCATTCTCGCACCAAGTTTGCAGTATGTTTCGGATAATTGTCTTGTTGGAAAATGTATCTTTTTTCTAGTGCTAATTTTTGGACACTTTCTCTTAAATTGTCTCTCAAAATGTTCAGATAAACATGCTGATCCATGGTACTATTAATAAAATGTAAATTTCCAACCCCTCTAGCGGACATGCATCCCAAAAGCAGAATACCGCCACCCCCTTGTCTCACCGCCGAACAAATGTTTTTAATATATGCGGTATTCTTCTTTCTCCAAAGTTTAGTTCTGCCATCAGACCCAAAAAAGTTAATTTTGGTTTCATTAATAAAGATTACGGACTCACAAAATTCAGGAAGTTTAGTGACGTATTCCCTAGCAAAAGCTAACCGCTTTTTGCGATTAGCTTCGGAAATTAACGGCATCTTTCTGGCTGCACACCCCTTATAGCCTACCCTGGGTAAACGATTTCTCACTGTTTGTGAACAAACATTTTTCGAAAATAGTTCCCGTACTTCTTCTTTTAATTTTGGTGCACTTTTCTTGAGACCTATAACACTGGTCAACACAAGTCTTGTTTCCCTTATTTTTTTTTCTGTTATTGGGTATTTTTATGGCCCTGACTATGAAAAAAATACTGGAAGATTGCTAACAGCTTTACCTTTTGAAATATACAGTTTTATTATTTTGCCAAAAAAATACAAAAAAAGAATACATTATGTTAACAAAATTTCTATTGAACACTAGCAAATGATCTTTTATAAGATTTCCTTGAATGAACGACTTTTAGGTAGATCTCGTTGCAAACTCCAGCAGTAGTCTGCCATCATATGTGAGTCCCACCGCCCCTGATAACGCTCTTCCATTGTCCGAAGATCCTGATGAAATCTTTCACCCTGCTCCTCACTAAAATCACCCAGATTTTGTGGAAATCGGTCTAAATGCGAGTGCAGGAAGTGGATTTTTATGCTCATGTTGCACCCTAGCTCTTGCAAGTTCGATAGTATGCACTCAACAAGCTCAATATGGTCGTCAGATTTCTTTTTGCCTAGGAAGCTACTCATAACCAAAACAAATGAATTCCAAGCTTTGGATTCGACTTCAGTCATTGATTTGACAAAATTAGGATCTTTCACGAGTTGCCTAATCTCTGGCCTATCAAAAATACCAGCTTTCAATTTTTCTGAACTTAATCCTGGAAACTTGCGTGAAAGAAAATTAAAACATTCGCCACTTTTGTCAAGCGCCTTCACAAACTGTTTCATTATGCCGAGTTTAATATGAAGTGGTGGAAGTATGATGCGGTCTCGGGTAACTAAAGGCACGTTTATAACATTTTTTGTACCAACTTTTAGCTCTTCCCGCACTGGCCAAACTTTTTGTGACCAATGGTGCTGTTTGTCACGACTATCCCTGAGACACATGAAAGAAGGGAACTTTGTGTACCCCCCTTGTTGACCTAAAAGAAAGTTAACCATTTTCAGATCAACACAAATAACCCATTTCTGGTCTTGATACTTAATGTTTTCCATAACCTTAGAAACATTTACGTATTCTTCTTTTAAAGTCGTTCGAATGTGCAATAGGTATAGATCCGTACTTGTTACCGTTATGAAGCAAAACACACTTTAAACTTCTTTTGCTGCTGTCTATGAAAAGACGCCAATCACTAGGTTGGTACTGTTTTAATCCCATCTGCTGCAAAATACCACCAACATCGTTACAAAAAACTAAATCCTTCTCTTGAGAAAAATACGGTAACAGATTTTTTTGTCGGGTACGATAAAATGTAATGTTGGTTTCCGGAGTAAGCAAATTTTTATCTTTTAAACGAGATGCTAAAATTTCAGAAGCTTCTTTTGGTAAGTTCAGATCTCTTACTAAGTCATTTAGTTCTTTCTGATTAAATGGTTGAGGTTCTGAAAGGCTACATTTGTAGTCTGAATCAGAGTCTTCACTTGATGTATTTCGTTCGGGTTCACAGAGATTTGGATCATCAGAAGATTTAGATGTGCTCGGTTGTACCTCTTGTGATTTTAATTGAGGTCGTTGAGCAGAAGATAAGTTAGGATATGACCACTTACTTCGATTTCCAGGGTTAATTCCGTTTATTTTCACAACGCAGAAGTAGCAATCGTCATGATGGTTTCGAGGTTCTCGCCAAATCGTGGTGTTACGAACATTATTGCATCTCTTTTTCCACTGGACCATAACCGTAGACATACCACACATTTCTGGCATACAATATGAGGAACCCATGGTTTGTCCTGATTACTCAATTTTATTTTAAAGTATTGATGATACGCAGTTTTCACAAAGTCCGATATAGGTTTTCGATATTTTGCAAATATATATTCACCACAAATATAGCAAAAACAATCGGGATTAAGCACACAACATCTTCTTGACGAAGCCATATCTAAAACAACAACAAAATATATTTTAGTGTCCAATAAAAAACGAAAATCTAAGTAAAAATAGTAAATGAGTGTAGTTAGCTATAACTCAAAAACAAAAGCTGTTAGAGAAAAATTGTTGCCATATTTAAAAAATACGCGTCAATTTGAGATAGAAACAAAAAAAAAATCACAGGAAACAAGCAATTTTCTTTTTTTTGTGGACCAGTGTAATTATTTGTCTAACAATACTGGCCTCTTCACGTGGAGTCAATTTCTTGGGACGACCCGAGCGTGGTCGAATTTTACAGGAACCCGTTGATTTATACTGGTTTACAATATACTGAACAGGAGCATGCGACTTTTTAATAATTTTTCCTATATTTTTGTACGATTTTCCATCTTTCCACAAATCAATTATGATCTTTCGAACTTGAAATAGAATTTCTCAATTTCTCTCGCTCATTTACAATACTACTTTGAAAACCCACTGCAAAATTACTAGCAACAAGTGACAGATTATAAAGTGTGGCCGAAAATTATTCATTTGTTTACAGTTTAGCCGGCAATAGATAGACTTTTTGGACTGACTGTATAATAAAAGACTGTTTTTAGTCAATTTCCACTGGTTTATTTATACTTTTGAGCATCAATATCATAAATAAACCAGTGGAAATTGATTAAATACAGTCTTTTTTTTTATATATGTATTTAATTTCACTAAACCATCTACAAATAGTTGCTATCGAAGGCGCATATGTGTCAGAACACTTCTCAAGCCATTCTGGCTGTATTTTATCCCATCGAAAAGCAATATTTAATCAACACACCAAATTCTTGTTGTCCCATCGTTTTGCAAAAGTCAAAAGTAGCTTCATTCGAACAGCTGCAACTTGCAAACTAATAGACAACATGTCATGAAGATTTTGACGCGAATCTTCTGAGAGTTGACATTAAAATCATATGGGTTTTTTGTTTGTGCTGCCATCTCTCGGAAAGCCTCCGGGCTTTACACCCCATGTAAGTACTATTCAGAAGAACTGCCTTGTTTTTTGTAAATAATCGAAAGTGGTTTCGGCAAATACTCGTAGTAGTACAAGCAAACACTACACACTTAATACATTACCAATATGAACGGCAAATCAACATGTGCTATTTCATCACTGCCTCTCTTCCTTCTCTCGAAATCTCCAGTATTTTACGACCCGTCAGGGGAGCCATAAATATTATGTTGGCAACATTCTGACTGACTATAATTGGTATACCTTTACCATATTGACACAAAAAAAATGAAATATTGCCGAATCAGATCCTCGAAGGATTAGAAAAAAGAAAAGGAGAAACGTGAGTTAGGAGCATTAACTTGTCAGAACGTATAATTCGGTATAATTTGTAGGGACGGAAAGAGACGTAGCGTTGCTGGATAAGGCAGAGGTGGTGAGGTTAAAAATTATCTCCAGAAACGCGTTTAATTTTTTTATGATTATTATTATAAGTAAAATCAGCTATGATTTATAAAATGTCTTTCTCGTAAGAAAGATTACTTATGCAGTAATATAAGGTAAAAAAAAGGGAAAACCTCGGAATGAAAGTTAGCATAGAATAAATCTTTGTTTTGACATTCTAAAAGTTCGCGCAAAAGTCTAATAGAATCTCGTGCCCGCGAGTCGAGATATTCAAGGTCAAACGTTGCGAGATTCGTTTTTTTGCAAATATCTTGCTTCTTATGCTTCGAATGACGTTTAAAGTTCTTATAAAACTTGTAGAGCATAAAATTCTCTACAAATTTGATCTCAGGCGATATTTTATATAATTAACCGATCTCGAGATAGAGTGCGAAGAGTGGAAAGCACCGGTATATAGGATAACACTATGTAAACTGTGGAATCAAATGCATAGTACAGGGTGAGTCAACGACGATAGAGTAAAGTTCATTATCTCATTTGTTTCGGGAATGACGAAAAAATGTTAAATACACAGCGCACAATTTAAAATTATTTTTGAGTATACAGGGTACTTTAAAAAAATGTGGCTGATAAAACGTACGTTTTTTTTAAAGGGAACATCCTATTTTCTAATTTATTTTTAAATTCTGCGTAAAATTTTATAACTTTTTGATTAATAATGTTATATACCTAAACCTAGTAGTTTTTCTAATATTTCAATTTTTTTTTAAAAATATTAGGTTTCAGTTTTGTAAATAATTTCCAGTAGCGTCATTGTTTCTGAAGGTGGAATACTCATAATTGGTACGAGCGTTCTATAGAGATGAAAAAAAAGATAGTTGTAAAGAAATTTGAGTTAGATGCTACAGGGTGTTCAAAATAAATTTATACATTTTGGGACTATTTTAAATTGAAAAATCTCAAATTTTTTAAATGGCACACCCTGTATATTATTATTTTTTCTGATAGATTTTACAAAACCCTCCAACTTTTACTAAGTATGTTATATACCTATTTCTAATAGTTTTCGATTTATTTTGAATTTTTCAATTTTTACCCTTTTTAATACACTAACATAGTTGCCAAGACAAAACAAAAATCTATTAAGCAAGTAAAAATAGTTTAATTTGTTGTAGTAAGTGACGTATAAAGGTAATAGTTATGGATTTTCCTAAAAATGAATTAATTGATATGGTTTATATACTGGGCGAGGCGGGAAAAAATTGTCTTTTGGCAGTAAGGCTTCACGGAGCGAAGTACTCTAATAGAGGTATACCATCTAGAAAATCTTTTCGCTGCTTAATGGAACGGTTTGATGGTACTGGTAGCGTTTAGTATACGAAACGGAAAGTAGTAAACCAGAATGCTACCAATGAGGAAAAAGAAATGGAGATTACTTCATGTTCAAGATAATCCCCAGGTCAGCAGCCGTCAACTAGCTGACTTATCTGACACATCCCAATCTACGGCTAATCGCACCACCAGAAAATACAAGTATCATCCTTTTCATATGGAACTACACCAAGAACTTCAAGATCGTGATTTTGAACGACGACTTTTGTACCACCATGAATGGAGCGGAGCAATAGAGAACGATCCAAATTTTTTATCCAAAATAATGTTTTTTGATGAAGCTACTTTTCGCAGTAATGGAGCAGTTAACAGCCAAAACATGCATTATATTATTCAACAGTTAATCCATTTTAGGTCCCGAAAATTCAAAACCAAAACCATTGGTCGCTTAATGTATGGTGTGGAATATTAAATTTTCGAATTATTGGTCCATATTTTTTCCCCGAACCGCTTAACGGGCCTAGATATCTAAATTTTTTGCAAAACGAATTACCCCAGCTTCTTGAAGAAGTTGATAACTTTGAAAGGGAACAAATGTGGAATCAACAAGACGCAGCTCCTGCTCATTACCACCGGGAAGTTCGGGAATGTTTTAAACGACCCACAAAAATGGATCGGTAGGGATGGATCCATTCAATGGCTCTCTCGATCATGTGACTTAACACCTTTAGACTTTTTTTTGTGGGGCTACATTAAAGATCGTGTTTATGTGAATCCCCATACAACACCAGTAGATATGGAAAACAGGATACGGGATGCGTGCGACAACAACGCCCTTTATGCTAAGAAAGTGAAGGAAAAAATAGTAAAACGACTTGTAGACGGGAATATTTTTGAACATTTATTACGTCATAATAATTAATCATTAGATAAGTTAAACTATATTATTATTAACTATTTGTTTATGTTTTCACAATAGCGTAAGTGTTTTAAAAACAAGGGTAAAAATTGAAAAATTCAAAATAAATCGAAAACTATTAGAAATAGGTATATAACATACTTAATAAAAGTTGGAGGGTCTTGTAAAATCTACCAGAAAAAGTAATAATATATAGGGTGTGCCATTTAAAAAAATTGAGATTTTTCAATTTAAAATAGTCGAAATGTATAAATTTATTTTGAACACCCTGTAGCATCTAACTCAAATTTCTTTACGTATATCTTTTTTTTTCATCTCTATAGAACGCTCGTACCAATTATGAGTATTCCACCTTCAGAAACAATGGTGCTACTGGCAATTTTTTACAAAACTGAAAACTAGTATTTTTAAAAAAAAATTAAATATTAGAAAAAACTACTACGTTTAGGTATATAACATTGTTAATAAAAAAGTTATAAAGTTTTATGCAGAATTTAAAAATAAAATAGAAAATTGGATGTTCCATTTAAAAAAAACATATGTTATATCGGCCACACTTTTTTGAAGTACCCGGTATACTCAAAAATAATTTTAATCTGTGCACTTTAACATTCCCTAAAACTATCGTATTTTACATTTTTTCTTCTTCATTCCCGAAACAAATGAGATAATGAACTTTACTCTATTGTTGACTCACCCTGTACAGTTTATAAAACTAATTATTTACAAATATCATAATTATGTAAAAACTAGAATTATTTATTTATTTATGAATGATATTTATAAGTATTATTCATAAATAAGATATCCGTATGGTGGATATTACAAAACGAGACCCTGGAACCCACAACAATATTATTACCACCAGCACCAGAAGAACTACTCAGTACGATCTTCTGCAATTGCAACTAAGGCTGTGGCGCAAACTGTGGATGTAGAGAAGTAGTGTTGCAATGCTCCTCACTTTGTGGCCAATGTAACGGATAAGCATGCCTCAAGACTTCATATCCGATTGATCTTGATGAAGGAACTGAATATGTACCTGAGGTCCTCGAGGTTTTAGAGCCAAATATGACGGACAACAAGGATGATGATAACGGTCTGGAAATTCAATTTGGGCAACCACAAGAGGAAGACGACGATGAACAAGAGGAATATTAAGCTGCATGCCTGCTATTGGTAATCAGAGTAAAAAAAATTGCCTTACATTTTAACTTAAATAAACTGTAATAGATTTACGATAAACTTATAATAAATAAAAATGTAATTACAATGTCTGTCTGTCTGTCCGTTAGTGCGCTTATCACTGGAGAACCACTTATTCGATTCACGTACTTTTTTTTTTTTTAAACATTACATATATTCTCTGGCCAGGTTTATAGGCTATATTTTATTACGATAGGTAGCATAAGGAATGAGCAGTGACGTAAAATAGTGAATGAAGTCGGAAAAAAAAATGTTTGCCGCTAGCGCGTTCCTTTGCAATACACAGCCTAAACCATTAAATATGGAACAATATTATGTAGCAGAGAATATTTATAATCTATAATCTATAATCTATAATATATATAAAATGCAATGTCTCTCTGTCTGTCTGCCTGTCCATTAGTGCGTTTATCACGCGAGAACCACTTATTCGATTTACCTGCCCTTTTTTAAATTCATACATATATATTTTTTTTGGCCAGGTTATATATAATAATAATAATAATCTATATCTATAATATATATAAAATGCAAACGTCTCTCTGTCTGTCTGTCTGTCCGTTAGTGCTCTTATCCGAGAACCACTTATCCGATTTACGTGATTTTTTAAATTCATACATATGTTCTCTGACCAGGTTATAGATATATATTTTATTACATCTATAATATATATAAAATGCAAAGTATCTCTGTCTGTCTGTCTATCTGTCTGTCTGTCCGTTAGTGCGCTTATCACTGGAGAACCACTTATCCGATTTTCGTACTTTTTTTTTTAAACATAGATATGTTCTCTCGGCCAGGTTATAGGCTATATTTTATTACGATAGGTACCATAAGGAAATGAGCAATGACGATAATAGTGAATGAAATCGGAAAAAAGTTTGCCGCTAGCGCGTTCTCTTGCAATACACAGTCTAAACCATTAAAAATAGAACAATATTATGTAGCAGAGAATATCTATAATCTATAATATATAATATAATGCAATGTCTCTCTGTCTGTCAGTCTGTCCATTAGTGCGTTTATTACGCGAGAACCACTTATCCGATTTACATGTCTTTTTTTAAATTCATACATATATTCTTTGGCCAGGTTACATAATAATAATAATCTATATCTATAATATATATAAAATGCAACGTCTCTCTGTCCGTCTGTCTGTCTGTCCGTCCGTTAGTGCGCTTATCACTGGAGAACCACTTATCCGATTTACTTGCTTTTTTTTTAAAAACATTCATATGTTCTCTGGCTAGGTTATAGACTATATTTTATTACGTTAAGTAATATGAGGAATAAGGAGTTACGATAATAGTGAATCAAATCGGAAAAAAGTTTGCCGCTAGCGCGTTCTCTTGCAATACACTGCCTAAAACCACTAAATATGGAACAATATCATGTAGCAAAGGATATCTATAATATATATAAAAATGCAACGTCTCTCTGTCTGTCCGTTTGTGCGCTTATCACTGGAGAACTACTTATCCGATTTACGTGCTTTTTTTTAAACATGCTAAACCATTAAATATGGAACAATATCATGGAGCAAAGAATATCTATAATATATATAAAATGCAACGTCTTCCTGTCTGTCTGTCTGTCCGTTAGTGCGCTTATCACTGGAGAACCACTTATCCGATTTACGTGCTTTCTTTTTAAACATACGTATGTTCTCTGGCCAGGTTATAGGATATATTTTTTTACGTTAGGTGACATAAGGAATAAGCAGTGACGATAATAGTGAATCAAGTCGGAGAAAAGTTTGCCGCTAGCGCGTTCTCTTGCAATACACTGCCTAAAGCATTAAATATGGAACAATATCATGTAGCAAAGAATATAATATATATAAAATGTAACGTCTCTCTGTCTGTCTGTCTGTCTGTCCGTTAGTGCGCTTATCATTCGAGAACCACTTATCCGACTTACGTGTTTTTATAAATTTATACATATGTTCTATATAATTCGATATAAGCCTAGATAAGGTGAGATAATGGGAGATAAGGAAAAATAATGGGAGATAAGTTGAGATAAGCCTCAATAATGGGAGATAATGGGAAATAAGTATAAAATAATGGGAGATAAGGAGAAATAATGGGAGCTAAGCAGAGATAAGTCTAGATAATGGGAGTTCATGGTGAGATAATGGAAGATAAGGAGAAATAATGGAAGATAAGGAGAAATATTGCGAGATAAGCCTAGATAATGGGAAATAAGGTGAGATAATGGGAGATAAGGACAAATAATGGGAGATAAGCAGAGATAAGCCTAGATAATGAAAATTATGTAGAAATAATGGGAGATAAGGAGAAATATTGGGAGATAAGGGGAAATAATGGGCGATATTTTATTACGTTAGGTAACATAACGAATAAGTAGTGACGATAGTAGTGAATCAAGTCCACGCGAGCGGAGCCGCGGGCCTGGCTAGTAAATAAATAAATAATTCAAGTTAGTTATAATAATATTTGCAAATAATTAATTTTATAAACTGCATTTGACTCCTATGTCTATTCATATCTCATAAGTGGGGGGGGGGGGGGTTGGCTTTTACTCATCACGCTTGCCAAAAACGGGTTGACGAGTTTTTGTGTTCAGCCGCCCAGTCTGGGTACAGACGCTGTTTGCAGCCGCCCAGTCTGGGTCAGATGCTACAGTTGCGGACTTTCTTAGCTAGAAGAAGTTTTCAAGGAACTCGAATTGGAAAAAAAAAAAAAAGGGGATCAGTATAAATGGACAAAAGTTAAATCATCTGCGTTAGGCTGATGTTGTAGTGATAATATCAGATAATTTTGATGACATACAGGAAATGATTACTAAACTACAAAACAAATCAGAGAGGGTAGCACTACTGCTGAATAGAGATAAGACAAAGGCGATGACAAACGAAGACAATCCGCGAGGTTTGAGAATAGAGGGCAGAACACTTGAATACGTAGAGGAATACATCTACCTAGGGCAAACAATAAAATGTGGAAAAGCAAATCAAACGGCACAAGTACAGAGAAGAATCAGACTGGCATGGGCAGCATTTGGCAAATAAATGGAAAATACTAATCAACAAAAGAATGCCTCTGAAAATAAGAAATATGGTATTCGATTAATGCATTCTACCAGTTCTCACGCTCGCTTGACTAAGAAGTTAATGAACCAACTGAGAGCAATGGAACGCCAGATGCTCAATATAAGATTACAAGACAGAATCAGAAAGGAAAGTATAAGACAATAGACCAAAGTGATAGACGTAAGAGAACAGGTAGCAGGTTTGGAATGGAGTTGGGCAGGTCACACAAAGAGACAACAAGATGAGAGATGGAATAAAAAAATACATGAATAGAGGCCATGGAAAGATGACCTGAAAAGAACGGCTGGTTTAGGATGGATCAGAAAGATGCAGAATCGCGAGGGATGGAAAAAGGAAGGGGAGACATATGTTCGACACTGGATGGAAGAAGGTTTATTAGACAGATAGATGAATTTGATTCCACAATTGACACGGTGTTATCCTATATACGGATAGGCGCTTCCCACTTTTCGCGCCATATCTCGAGAACGATTAATTATAAAAAGTATCACCTGATACCAAATTTGTAGAGAATTTTATGCCCTACAAGTTTTGTAATAGCTTTAAACAACATTTGAATCATAGGAAATAAGATATTTGCAAAAAAATCGATTTTTGCGACGTTTGACCTGAATATCTTGACTCGCGGACACGATGAGACTTTTAAGCTAAATTTTAGATATGAAAATAAAGATTTAAGCAAATTTTCAGCTTTCCAACTTTCATTCCAAAGTTGAATCTCTATTTGATTGGACAATACTCATTATAAAATTGAGCATGACAATTTTGTTAGATCAATACTCTCCATTTGTAAATTATTAACTAAACGATACAAACGATTTAATTATGTTTATCCACTGACCTTCCTTCAGAATTACTGTTTCTAGGGCGAGATCTGAAATGTGATTGCAAGCAGCTTGTGTGCAGTTTTGGAGACTGCATAAATTTCAGTTGCGGATGGCGTAAATGTAGCGGACGAAACGGGGCCAGACCGCGAAAATGTTGCGGAGAAGACCAACTTTGAAAGGGTGATCGTCGAGAGGTTTTTGACTGGAAACTTAGCTACTTACCACGCGAGATTATGCTTGGAAATGCGATTCTATTAAATATTAACCTAATTGTGCAAAACCAAGTAAATTAAATCACTAATGGTAAGTAAAAAATATATATTTTTTGTTTACTGGTTGGAATAAAAAAGTGTTTTGATAACATTCCTACGTACTCAAATACGCACTCATAGATAGGTAGATAACTTTAAAAAACGCAAAAAAAAAACGCCCTCGTATATTCACAAACATACAGGAAAGGGTTTAAAATTACATATAAAAAGAAATTATTTTTACACAAGATGACAAACAGTTGCTCCTACCTCCTTTTCGTCAATATTTTCCTAAGCCCCAGGGTTAAATACTGCAGCTAGTCGCGAACAGAATACGCGTAATAATTTAATGAGGGCAAAGGGGGACAAAAGGGGTCCTCCATAAAGGACAAAACTGTTGCCAGTTCCAGCCAGAGAGCCGGCTATAACTGGAAACCAGTTTACGTAATTCATAATGGCAGTTGTCTTGTAACGACAAGGTTTGTAGTTATAAATGAACCACCCCCCACTAACTACTATACATATATATATATATATATATATATATATATATATATATATATATATATATATATATATATGTATATATATATATATATATATATATATATATATATATATATATATATAATATATATATATATATATATATATATATATATAGAATAAAGAAAGAAAGCAAAAAAATTGCCGTATCTACCAAAATTATTAAAAATACAATCTTAGTTGGGGAACTCGGCAAGAAGGGGGCGTGATAAGAGATCACACAATTTTCATTAAGCCAATATTTCGGTCCTGGATTGGGACCTTCTTCAGGGCAGAACTGAAAAGAAGAACAGAGCGTATTCACTGATCGTGTCTGGGACAACTTTAAATTAATGATGTTGTCATTAGGTTGTTAAAATAAATAAAATTAGTGTAGAACAAGAATAAGATATTAGTCATAATAAGTTAAAAAACTCACATGAGAAGTGCAAAGATTTCGTTAGCCTGAATGGCCGTAGGTTCTACTAGGTTATACATACAACAGTGGTTACATATAAAAGTTGGTTAATCCATAAAATATATAAAATACACACTAAAACACTGTAGACAAAATTCTAAAAAAAACCAAATTTAAAACATGGATGTAATTGGGAACCTTGGATGTTGAGAACATTGTTAATTATTTTCACTTGTGACCACCACATATGGCCACCGCCATTTAGGAAAAATGACAGGGACGACAGGAGACAGCTGCCCGACAGAGATAAGGGGTTTAGTCAAGAAAACTCAATTAACCAGAATGCGGGGGTCGACACCTGGAAGGAACCGATAGAAAAGGAAGTGCAAATATTGGACCCTAAGTGAGAAGGAGATTGAGCCAATTGAGCGACCAAAAAACCCGGTATGTGGTAGAGGAAGGATAAATCATAACCTAATTATAGGTAAATGGTGAGCGAGGGAGCGAGAGAGAGAGTGACAATAATGGGAGCAACGAAGAAGAAGATTATCTAATGAAATAGTTATATAATTTATTAATTTCTTGTTGGAATCTGATTGGAGGAATAGATTGTTTGCAAAAACCAATGCCGACTGGAGGCACCAGGAGGTGTTAGAGGGGTGACGCAAGGTACTGTCAATGGAAGGAAGACAGTAATCGCTAGGTGCACAAAATGGCCCAGATAAAATGGAAGGAATCTGTGGAGCCCAGGATCACAGAGAAACGTAAATAAAGAGAGGAAGGAGGAGAGAAACCCTGGAAATTACTGAGCTAAAAGAGAGACGACCAACGTGGTTCAGATGGATCATAAAACACTTGAAGACAGGGAATTATTGTGTGGAGTTGATTTATCACAGGAGAGGAGGGAAACTATATATGCTACTAAGACCATCTAGGTCGGTTCTTTTATTGATATTAAGGTGATTCTCCTGGATGTAACACATCTCAAGGAATTCTTCTTGGCAAGATTGTTAGAGAAATGAAGAATTTTGGGTTCCCTGAAATTGAAAGAGTGACCATTGTCAACAGAATGGGTCGCCAAAGCACATCTGTGTGGATGGCATCTAGTGTCACTTTTATGGAGTGCAATACGACGATTCAAGGATTGAGAAGTTTGGCCAATGTAGATTGATGGACAATTGAGGCAGGAAATTGAGTAAACCAAGTCTGACATGGAGAGAACTGGTAGTGGGGCCTTCAGCTTGCTGAAGACACGTCTGTTTTTGAAGAAGTAATATTTAGCAATTTTAATGTTGGGAATGACACGCAATATGTGGACCAATTTGTTTGTAAGGCCAGGAATGAATGGTAAAGAAAGCAGCGACCAATTTATTATATATATATATATATATATATATATATATATATATATATATATATATATATATTTATATATATATATATATATATATATATTTTTATATATATATATATATATATATATATATATATATATATATATATATATATATATATATATATATATATATAAAACACGTAGGCTGAAAAGTTTTGGTCTGATACATAGATCTCGCCCTTTTCAAAAAATCCATATGATTTTTAGAAAGTACGAATCTTCAAACGATATGTTTCAAAATTTCAAGACATTTAGACGATTAGCTTACAAGTTACAGTGGTTTTAGTGACGCTTTTGATATTTTCAAAACAATGGAAATAATCGAATTTCGTGTGTTGATTGAACACTGTTTTTTCATGGGAAAAAATATCGTTCAAGCAAAGCAATGGTTTGATAAGTGTTACGGGGACTCTGCCCCTGGAAAATCACTCATCATTTACTGGTATGCTGAATTTAAACGCGGTCGTACAGATACAAATGATGCTGAACGCTCTAGACTCCCAAATGAGGTGGTTACACCGGAAAACATTAAAAAAATCTACAAAATTGTTTTGGATGACCGTAAAGTGAAATCGCGTGAGATAGCTGACACCCTAAGGATATCAAAAGAACGTGCTGGTCATATTTTGCATGAACATTTGGGCATGAGAAAGCTCTGTTCGAAATGGGTACCGCGTTTGCTCACAGTGGACCAAAAACAACAACGTATTGATGATTCTGAGTGCTGTTTGCACCTGTTTAGGCGCAATAAAAAGGATTTTTTTTCATATGATATGTGACAATGGATGAAACATGGATCCACCACTACACACCGGAATCAAATCGGCAGTCAGCTGAGTGGATAGCAGCCGGTGAAAGTCCGAAGGGACCCAAAGACACAACGGTCTGCTGGGAAGATTTTAGCCTAGGTATGTTGGGATGCACATTCTCCAGATTGGGCCCCAGCGACTATTCTCTATTCACAGACCTCAAAAAATGCTGGCGGGAAAGAAAAAATCCTTCTACAAGAAAGGTATAGAAATGTTAGAAAAGCGTTGGACTGATTGAATCGCTCTTGAAGGAGACTATGTTGATGAATAAAGTCGAATTTTGCAAAAAAAAAATGTGTTTTAAGTAGCTACACTAAAAAACTTTTCCAGCTTACGTGTTATATATATATATATATAAATATATATATATATATATATATATATACATATATATATATATATATCTATATATATATATATATATTATATATATATATATATATATATATATATATATATAGGGTGTCTTACTTATCCATTTTAACTAATGGATACGCGCGCGCGTAAATTAAATACAACACACTTGAAATCAAAACACTGCATTCATCAATGCTTGTAAATCGACGAATAAAATAAACACACCGAAACAAAAGACCGAACGATGAACGAACGAAAGCGTGATTAAATGAAGGGGGGGGCTTACTGAGTCGCTAATGAGATGGGAACCCCTGGGTTAGAGAGTTTAGATATCTGGGATGCCTTATCAATGATAAGTGGGATCCAAATATGGAAATTAAAACCCGAGTTGAGCAGATTAGATCCACTTTCATCAAGTTGCGCAAATTTTACCAGATGTTAATAAAAGTTCTGCCAACCTAAAAAGCAAATATCTTAATGAATAACAATAGCAACGCGTATTCGAAGAAAAAAAAAAAGTCCCTTAATTGTTTAACATAGCGTATGTAACAAGCTAGAATTATCTATGTTTATATTATAAAACAGGAACCCAATTTATGTAAATATTCTAAAACTTATAACTGTTAATTCTAAAATTCATTCGAACATAAATTGATTTGTATATAGAATCGAAAGTGATGCCCAATTAGATTAAAGCCTCTGTAAATTGCTTATCACTTTCTCCCAGGATCCCTCCAGCTTATATACGGTGGCTGATTTCGCTTATAAATCCCGCAAATTTCGTTTCGGAATTCGGCGAAAATTTATCAATATGGCGGCATCTGGCTGGATGATTACCGACTCTTGACTAATCTTGTTAAAACATTTTGAGTTAAAACAAGTAAAGATAATTAAGTGGCTCAACACGTTGAGCTATCGGAATCATTAAAAATAGTATATAGTATCTCCCATAAAGTTAAATTAAACAAGATTGAAAGCCGACCTAATCAGTAACAATTATGTAAAGAATGTAGTAATAGATTAAGGTAAATAAATGAATAAGTTGCTACTTCTCTGTCTAATAGCCATCTTTCCTGCCTTCTAATCGTAATACCTCTTGACCTGAATTTAACAGAACCGGACAGGGTTAAAAATCTCCTGCGGTTATCACCTGGATTATCACCTAGGTAAATAAGTGTGTTTCATATCAAACGTAAACAATCATTATGACGTATAGCCCAGTCGCCAGGGGTTTTGAGCTCTCATTAAATGTTAACAGGCTGCATTTTGGCATACAGGTTAGTTTTTTGGACGTAGAATACGATAAAAAAAAGTTTGCTAAAATTCGATGTACGCTAAGTCCACAAAACAAAATCAAAAAAATTCGTTTTTTTCGGTAATATCTCGAAAAATAAAAAGGATATTGAAAAATCAATAGCACCACGTGAAAGAGCGGGAAATTTTACAGAAAAATTTTTGGTATATAGATTTTTTTTATTAGCGTGAGAATTTTATTATCGAAATAAAATTGCAAACATGTGGGCAAACTTTGGCAGAAATTTAACGCATCTTCAAGAAGCTCTAAATTGAATCTAAATAAACAAATTCAGCTTTTGCATGTTTACTTACCGTGTCAAATATCAATTGTATAAATTGAGGTGTCCGTTACTTTGTGACAATACATTATAAATTTCTAAATTGAAATAAAAGCGAATTACTACTAATTAGTTATTTATCACTTAGTTTTTATTTATCTGCTACTTACAGTTTCGTAGTGTTTGATAATGCTTGATAATGTAGAAAACCTACGAAAACTGCAGTAGCAGATAAATAAAAAATAAGTGACAAATAACTAAGTAATTCGTTCCATTACAATTTAGAAATTGTCAAATATCAGGTTTTAAACTGACGTTGAGCATGGCCTGATGCGATTTTATATTACCTGAGATATGTGACGCTAAAGTTATCTAACAAGGAAAAAGCTCAGTATCTCATTTAAAAGAATAAAAGAAGAAACGTTGAAAATGGGTAAAGAAATATGTTTTTTTTTCAAGTGAAACACCCTATATTATATAATATATATATATTATATATATATATATATATAGAGTGTTTCACTTGAAAAAAAAGATATTTCTTTACCCAGGGGTTCTCTAACTGTGCAGACACAGGTCGTCTGCACGCGACGTAATGAGGTAGTGCGCGGCGCGGTTAGCGGCGCGCATCTCATCAGCGACTCAATAAGCCCCCCTTTATTTCCTCGCGCTTTCGTTTCGTTCTTCGTTCGGTTTTTGTTTCGGCGTTTTATTTATTCGTCGATTACAACATTGATGAATGCAGTGTTTTGATTTCAAGTGTGTTGTATTTTCTTAATTTACGTTCGCGTGCGTATTCATTACTTAAAATGGATAACTTTATTCAAATAAATAGAAAACGTGTTGAAGACGCAGGATGAGAGAGTAGAAAAGTACAGAAAATATTAAGAATAGTGATGACCAATATTTAGATTTTGGATTTACCTACGTAGCAAAGGAAATATGGTACTTCCACAATGTGTTGTGTGCCATAAGGTGCTGGCAGCTGAGATTATGCTTCCTAATAAATAATAACTCACAGTAATTTTAAGCCCCCCCCAAAGAACGCCGCGAAATTCTTTTGCAAGAAAATTGCGAGAACTGTAGTATCCTGCTTTTAGAAGGGCGTCGCAAAAAAAAAATGGAAACTTTAAAGGGAGTCGCAGTAAAAAAAAGATTGGGGGACCCCTGCTCTAACCTGTTGTATATTCTCTCCATTTATACGAATACCCGAATTTGGGGTTGTTAAGCTAATAATCATGAATGTTGTTTGGTTAATAATGTTCATGCAAATATTTTTCTCCTGCCTTGTGTATAGAT
>CM032452.1:104672252-104881872 GCA_019049505.1 Pachyrhynchus sulphureomaculatus
CGGAAGGGATCAACAAACTAGAACATCATTGGACGAAGTGTATAAGCCTAAAAGGAGACTATGTCGAAAAATAAAAAAGGTTTTACCCCAAACACATAAGTAGTTTTTATTTTTGCACGGACTTTTCAAACCAGCCTTGTAAATAAGTCAGTAGCGTCTGATAAGTTACCTGTTTATATTATTAAGGGTTGTAGATTTTTTCATAAGCTCGTTAAAATACCTTTTCAACCAATGTTTGGAACAAGGTATCTATCCTACAAAATGGAAAGAAGGTAAGGTTATCCCGATATTTAAAAAGGGTGACAAGGGCGAAATTCGTAACTATAGATCTGTTAGTAGAGTCTCAGCCTGTTCAAAGATATTTGAGATTATTATTGGTAATAGAATATACAGTCATGTTAAACACAGAATCTCAGATGAACATGGGTTTTTGCCGCATCGATCAACTATCACTAACTTAGTGAATTTCACTCAATATGTTCAGGAATCATTCAAGAATGGTGCCCAGGTCGACGTAATTTATACAGATTTAGAAAAAGCATTTGACAGGGTGGAATAGTGAATTCTCGGTAGATAGTAACATAATTTTATTGTTATTATTGTATTTGGGTAACAGGTTCCTATTTGTTGAGATTAAAAGTTACAAATCTAAAAACATATACACCAACTTCGAGGGTACCACAGGGTTGAAACCTTGGACCCCTTTTGTTTTTACTGGTTATAAACAATATAGGTGGGAATCTTAGTTTCTCCAATGGTCTCATCTTTGCTGATGACTACAAGCTTTTTAGTGCAGTAAAAAATGAATTAGATGCACAGAAGTTGCGATTGGATTTGGATGCAGTTGTGCTCTGGTGCAACGAGCATAATCTAAATATAAATACAAACAAATGTTCGGTGATGTCTTTTACACTTAAAAGAACTGTAATTCAATTTGACTATTGCATTGTACCATTGAATAGAACGGAGATGCATCAAGACCTTGGTATCCATTTTGACTCGAAGCTCAACTTTAATAAACATATAGGTAACTGCCAGTGCTATAAAAATTCTGGGTTTTATCATAAGGACTTGTAAATTTTTCAATAACAAAAACACAATAATTGCTTTATACAAGTCGCTAGTCATCCCGAAACTCCTATATGCTTGCATTATATGGGATCCGCAATATATGAACAGAGTATGTAGATTAGAAAATATACAGAGAAGATTTTTAAAATTTTTATATTATAAGACTTTTCATTTTATCCTCAACTAGCCGGGCCCGCGGCTCCGCTCGCGTGGACTTGATTCACTACTATCGTCACTGCTTATTCCTTATGTTACGCAACGTAATAAAATATCTCCCGTTATTTCTCCTTATCTCCCAATATTTCTCCTTATCTCCCATTATCTCACCATAACTCCCATTATCTAGACTTATCTCTGCTTATCTCCCATTATCTCTCCTTATCTCCCATTATTTATACTTATCTCACATTATCTCCCATTATCGAGGCTTATCTCGACTTATCTCCCATTATTTTTCTTATCTCCCATTATCTCACCTTATCTCCCATTATCTAGGTGTAAATCGAATTATATAGTACATATGTATAAATTTATAAAAACATGTAATTCGGATAAGTGGTTCTCGAGTGAAAAGCGCACTAACGGACAGACAGACAGACAGAGAGACGTTGCATTTTATATATATTGTATTCTTTGCTACATGATATTGTTCCATATTTAATGCTTTAGGGAGTGTATTGTAAGAGAACGCGCTAGCGGCAAAACTTTTCTCCGACTTGATTCACTATTATCGTCACTGCTTATTCCTTATGTCACCTAATAAAATATATCCTATAACCTGGCCAGAGAACATACGTATGTTTAAAAAAAACACGTAAATCGGATAAGTGGTTCTCCAGTGATAAGCACACTAACGGGCGGACAGACAGACAGACGGACAGAAAGACATTGCATTTTATATATATTATAGATATTCTCTGCTACATAATATTGTTCCATATTTAATGGTTTGGACTGTGTATTGCAAGAGAACGCGCTAGCGGCAAACCTTGTCCCACTTCATTTACTATTATTGTCACTGCTCATTCCCTTATGCTACCTATCGTAATAAAATATAGCCTATAAACTGACCGGAGAAACATATGTATCTTTTAAAAAAAAAAGTACAAAAATCCGATAAGTGGTTCTCCAGTGATAAGCGCACTAACGGACAGACAGACAGACAGAGATACGTTGCATTTTATATATATTATAGATGTAATAAAATATATACCTATAACCTGGTCAGAGAACATATGTATGAATTTAAAACAAGACAGGTAAATCGAATAAGTGGTTCCCGCGTGATAAACGCCCTAATGGACAGACAGAGAGACATTGCATTTTATATATATTATAGATTATACCTTACAGATATTCTTTGCTACATAATATTGTTCCATATTTAATGGTTTAGGCAGAGAGACGTTGCATTATATATATATATATATATATATATATATATATATATATATATATATATATATATATATATATATATAATATATATATATATACACAGTCCAAACAATTAAATATGGAACAATATTATGCAGCAGAGAATATCTACGAGTATAATATATATCATCTATAATATATATATATATATATATATATATATATATATATATATATATATATATATATATATATATATATATTATAGATTATATATATTATAGATATTCTCTGCTGTATAATATTGTTCCATATTTAATTGTTTGGACTGTGTATTGCAAGAGAACGCGCTAGCGGCAAACCTTATCCGACTTCATTTACTATTATTGTCACTGCTCATTCTTTATGCTACCTATTGTAATAAAATATAGCCTATAACCTGGCCGGAGAACATATGTATCTTTTAAAAAAAAAAAAGTACGAAAATCGGATAAGTGGTTCTCCAGTGATAAGCGCACTAACGGACAGACAGAGATACGTTGCATATTATATATATTATAGATGTAATAAAATATATACTTATAACCTGGGTCAGATGTATGAATTTAAAAAATCACGTAAATCGGATAAGTGGTTTTCGAGGGATAAGCGCATTAGCGGACAGACAGACAAACATTGCATTTTATATATATTATAGATATAGATTATTATTGTTTTTGTTTTTTTTTTCTCACATTTGGTCAATGTGGTTCCATGTTTGGCTGACGGGCGCAAACCAAGTCAGCACAAACGCATTATCATTGTGTATTAAGGAATGATCTGACAATGTTACATGTTTTCAAAATCACTGACTTCTGAATGTTTTGTGTATGTTTGTGTTGAGTCCTAATTGTACTAAGTGTGGTGTGAATGTTGTTGGTGTAAGGCCTGTGGCTGATATAATGAGGGGGGACAATGATGACTTTTTCTTGTTTCCATAGCCGCTTTATTTCCGTTGCAAGGTCTGTGTATTTGGAAATTTTTTCTGTGTATTTCGTTTGGATGTTTGTGTCGTTGGGGACAACTATGTCAATTAGATAGGTGACTTTTTCTTTTTGCACTGAAAAGTAATATCGGGTATATTGGCGGAGACTGTTTTATCTGTATGGATACTGATGTCCCAGTAGAGTTTGTAATCTTTGTTTTCAAGTACGGATGTTGGTGTGTATTTGTAGTAGGGATCTGTGTTTTCTATGAGCCTGTATGTTGTGGCCAGTGCTTGGTGAACCACTTTTGCCGCTGAGTCATGTCTGGCTGTGTATTCCGTTCCGGCTAATATTTTACATCCGCTTGTTATGTGTTCGATTGTTTCTTTCTGCTGGTGGCATTTTCTGCATCTGTCTTCTGTAATAGTTGGGTCTTTGATGATATGCTTTTGGTAGTTTCTGGTTAATATGACTTTATCCTGGATAGCAAGTAAGAAGCCTTCTGTTTCCGGGAATAGCTGCCCATCCCGCAACCAGGTGTATGATTGTTTTTTATTTACGTGGTCTTGTTCTATGTGGTATCTGTGTTTTCCGTGGAGTGTTTTTTTTTCTGACCACGTTTTCATCTTTTCCTGTTGTAATTGGGTGTGACTGTGTGTATCTGCTGGGTGGTCTACCCGGGATAAGTCGAGTGGGGTATAGTTTTTGTATATAGATTATTATTATTATATAACCTGGCCAAAGAATATATGTATGAATTTAAAAAAAAAGACAGGTAAATCGAATAAGTGGTTCCCGCGTGATAAACGCACTAATGGACAGACAGACAGACAGACAGAGAGACATTGCATTTTATATATATTATAGATTATACCTTACAGATATTCTTTGCTACATAATATTGTTCCATATTTAATGGTTTAGGCTGAGTATTGCAAAGGCACGCGCTAGCGGCAAACTTATTTCCGACATCATTCACTATTTTACGTCACTGCTCATTCCTTATGCTACCTATCGTAATAAAATATAGCCTATAACCTGGCCAGAAAACATATGTATGTTTTAAAAAAAAAAGTACGTAAATCGGATACGTGGTTCTTCAGTGATAAGCGCACTAACGGACGGACAGACAGACAGACAGACAGAGAGACGTTGCATTTTATATATATTATAGAAGAGGAACGGAACAAAGACTGTTGCGTGGAGTATTTGGCTTCCCTAATTTGCAACAATTACATAGTGAAAAGAGCATAGTATTTATGCACGGGATATTTAGAAACTACATTGATAATAAGCAGTTTCTAGAACTTCCTTTTCGAGTGGGTAGAAACAACAACAGTAGATCCACTGACATGTTTTATATAACAGCACATAGGGGGAATATCTATAACAATTCTCCACTTGTGAGGCTCTGTGGTTGTTCCAATAAATATTGTGGAGATATAGACTTATTTGGCTTATCCCGAAAATAATTTAAAAAGCAAATGAGAATAGACATCAGACAATTGAATTAGATATTGGCAGTGTGTTATGGGTATTTTGAGTTTTTTCATGGTAGTGAAATTAATAATAAAGTAAAATAATGCAATTTTAGGTTAGATTAGTTAATTAAGTATATTATTAGTGTAAGTAGTTAAGTAAGATATTAGTTTAGGACATGTACCTATTAATTACATGTAATGTTGTTGAGACATTAATAAATAAATAAATAAATGTTTTCACCCCAGGAAAATTTTCGGTCCTTGAGGTTTTTTTTTAGATGTGTGGTGGATAGGGTTATCCTAAATTAAATGTTATCATACTAACACATTACTTGAAAATAAGATGGGTTGTCATTGCTTTACATCTAGTTTATGAATAATGTTTGGACCCTTTTCTCTTTAGTAAGAAACTTTACGACTGTACAATGCACTAAATCACTTTTACTACTTTTTGGAAGGAAAAACATTGTAAAAACTGCAAAATGAACTTGTACAAAATTTCCCCGAAGTACCTATAGCGGTGGTTCCCAACCTATTTTAATCGCGACGCTTTTTAGATTTTTTAAAAATGTTCGCGACCTCCCTTTTGCATCCGTCATATTGGATCAATAAAACAAAAAATAAACTCGCAGCTAAATAACTGAAGATTGTACCCTACGGCTCTGCTTGTTGCTTATATATCACTTGGGAGTACTTTCCCGATTATTTTCAGCTCGGTGGAACGCCAAGCTGTCCGTCCCGAAACTTCTCTCTTTTACATGTTTCTTCGAGAGGCAACGGACTGTTGCGATCGCTGCGGACTACCCGGCTAGCTTGCCCCAGTCGGATTTCGCCAGGCATAAAGAGAAGTGCGTGCGTCAGCCGTCCACTGATTAGGTCGCATATCTCGTGTGTTTGCCAAGCATATATAAATTATTAACATTTTAACACCTACCTTTAAATTTTAAAATCTAATTTTGGTTTTTAAAATTGCGACCCCCCAAAAAAGCCAAGGCGACCTCCTTGTGGGTCGCGACCCACTGGTTGGAAACCAACGACCTAGAGGCAGTAATAACTTAGACTAGTAGATAACTTAAGAAAACATCGTCGTATTCTAACTCCACGCTAAATATTATATTAACACACCAACAAGTGTACTAAAAATTTTCATTATGGAATGTCCGTTCTATAATAGAATAATCCACTAAATGAATTGGAGTATTTTTCGACGTTTCATCTACGATTGCATGAAGAATCTTTAGGGACCCTAACTCTTCTCGAAGAGTAAAGATCCTTGATGATGCCTTATGTAATCGTAGGGGAAACGTCTGAAACTTACTCCAAATCAACATGACCTAATGCTGGAAACCAAGATTTCTCATGTATAGGCTGTGTTAAACTTATTTTTATCAATTTAACAGTTACAATACATTCATATAAAAAACTACTCACCTTTTTACTTCTTCTCTTTGTTCTCAGTTTCTTTTTACCACTTTTTCCGTCCTTGCCGGCTTTCTCGTTTCCTCCTATAATTTTCTCTTTGTCTTTTCCCGATCCTGTTTCTTTATCTCTTGAAGAACTTCCTTCTCTTTCCTTTGTACTTGTAGCGTTTGCACCACCTGCGCCACTACAATTTGAAAGACGAGATTTAGACGTCACCGAGCCATCCTTGGAACTTTCTTCTTTGATACTAACACCATCTTTTTCTTTAGTACCAGCCGAAGAAACATTATTAGAGCCTCGTGTTTTCATTGCCGGACTTTCTTTTTTCTCTCTATCTCGCTCAGTGCTGGGAGCTTGTCTGTCTTTTTTGCTTGCCACTATGTTATTTGAACTTCTCAATTTCCCTATGATAGAACTATCTTTTTCCTTAGTTCCAGAATCCTTATTATAACCAACACCTGAACTAGTATGGTTACTTCGTAATTTTGTTAAGCCACTTGTAACAGATTTGTCTTCATCTTTTGTAGCCTCTTTGTTATTCGAACTATTTCCTCTATTTGAAACTTTCATTTTAGTTGGTGGTCCTGCGGATTCTTTCTCCTTATCTTTTGTAATCTCTCTGCTTTCCTTATCTTTACCAGTGTTAGTGCTTGAAAGTGCTAATCTCGATGTCACTGGGCTTTCTTTATCTTCTTCTTTAACAGCACAATCTTTATCTTTCTGGTTTGTTGTGTTTTCCAGATAATTTTAACTTAGGAATAGTAGGGATGTCTTTGTTGGTTCTGGAAGCAGCAGCTGGCACTTTACATTTAGCACTCGAACTTTGTTTCTCTCTTTCCAAATCTTTACTACTTTTGCTGCTTGTATTTGATGTGATTTTCAGTTTGGATGCTGGTTGAGTCTTCCTTGTACTTTGAAATTGTTTTTTTACATATTTTATTACTGTCCGACTCACTTCCGGAGTCACTTGAGCACTCGGAGCTGCTACTACTGGTGGTTTTTTTACTTCCCTTTACTTTGCCGACTGGAGTTTTACTGGAGTTGCTTTCTTTTGGTCCTTTCTTAGCAGTATTTATAGGGCTGTTAATACTTTTTCTCTCACGGTAGCAATGGTAAGTCTTAAACCATTAGTTTGGGTACTGGTTACTGAAAATTCAGGACTAGGCGAACGAGATGATGATTCTTGGGAGCTGGAAGAACTGTCACTGTCCGAGCTATCGCTGTGAGAGCAGGATTCTTCACTAGCATCTGAATTCTACAAGAAACAAACAAATTTATAACTTCTATAGTCATATCAACTGGCGTAGAAACGAGGACTAACTTTTAAATTTTTACAAGAACAAAACAAACTATTCAGCTAATTCCTGAGCTACCAACAAATGTCAAATTTTACAATGATGTCACATCTTAATAGCGCCATCTAGTGGTCATTTGTAAAAAACACAAAAGGCGGCCCCTGTAGTGGGTATGTGATTGTATATCTGAACTTACACTAGAATCAGCCTCAGAATCCTCACTTTCTGATTCGGTTTCAGCATCATTATTCTGATTTTGGTTTGGATCAGTTGGCTCAACGTTAAGTGCCCTAATATCCACGGTGGAAGGCAACTCGGATTCTTCTGGTTCTTCTTCGGGTTGATGGACCACTGAAGACCAACCGGTAAATAGTTCTGTTGTAGCACCATCGTTTGTTGCCATTCTGTAAATGGTTTAAAATGGTATCTTAATTTATTGGGAATATAAATAGCTCAAATTTGAGTAGTCAGCCCCCACTAGTACGGTAATAAGTACTGCAAGTTCTATTCTCTTGTTTGTCAACCCTTGTTCCGCTGATGAGCCGTAATACAGCGAAACTCACCCGAAGAGGGATTGACAAATAAGAGAACAGTGGGTCACTATAGTTGATACTGATTTTTATATACATAAGGTGACATTTATGCTGCCTGGCAGAAATTGGTGTCAGTTTAGCTGGACAATTCGCTGTCAGTCCGTGGCCTTAAAAGATCCCGATGGAGTGCAGGTATGATTTTAAACTTTAAGCATTCACTGGCCAGACATACAATTTGGAGTATTTTGCCGTGGTGTGCTTTTAAGTAACCTATAATATATAATAATGGGATTGTCATATGCTTGGTTTACATCCTGTGAGAAAAAAAACTGTATCTTAATTAAGGTGTTTTAGTTTTTATCTAAGCGGTGGTTTCATACTACCATTTCTTAAAACACAAAATAAAAACGTTGAAAAGGAAAGTAGTTCATATACATCCTGCTTCCATTATTTTTTAAAACATCTACATTTCACTTTTAAGTATCGTCTACAGGATATAGTTATTTTTAAAGGTAAATATACAGTATAAACGTGGAATATGATATAATACATGCAAGCCACGCTGAAAAATGGAATAATTTTAAAATATTTACTCGAATATTTAAAATTGGCGCTAAAAACAAAACAGTAACAATACATGCGCCATGTTGCCCAAATTTCCCACTAAACATTTGCAACTTTTACCGATCTCCAATTGTTTATAAAACAAAAGAGAACGAAGTACTTACTTGTTACGATAAATGCGACATTTTTACACTAAAATAACATCATTTAAACTAAACGCATTTCGATAAAAGAAGTCTATTTCCATGTTTATGTCAGTCCTGTAAACAAAATGGCCTCCAGCTGATGTAGTAACACATTTTCAGCATTTTTGCTAATTAAATTGTAACAACAACACGTTTAAGGTGTCACTAGGCATTCTTGATGAATTTTATTAACAAATGAAAAACAAATCACTTGGGTTGCTCATTAGATTTCACTCATTTTTTCTTATTTCAGAGTCGACAGTTGCGCAACGAAACGCCACCAACTGAAAACTAGATCGCGGCATCGCGGGCGGTGTTGCCAACACGCGAATTAAAATATTTCTGGAAATAACGGTAATTTTTTTGTGTCGTTATGTCCTTTATTATATAAATAAATATTGACATATTTATTATTTTTGTGGGAGAAATTAAAAATAGTTTTACAATAACAGTTTGAAACAACAAATAGAAACAAAATAAGATTCTCTACTTAAAAAAAATAAAATGCAGGAATTTTCAATGTATTGAATTTTTATTAGATTGATGACGTGCAGATCGGTTATAGGCATTTGAGTCAAATTCAGCTATTTAATAGTAGGTGGCGCTCAGTAGGTCAAATGCGAGTAACATTATATCAAAATAGTGAAAATACTTAAAACAAATATGAACCACAATAATCCACTCAAAAATGAAATTTAAAGGCCATTAACGCCTAACTTTTTGGTGAGATCTTAAACGCTATGAAAAACGGTAAACGACCAAAAACGCCGGGGAAATTGAAAACAATATTGCACGTTTTCACGTTTTAATAATTAAAAATATTTTATTTTTTGAACATTTCTAACATAATATAAAATTTTCTTAGTGTGACTTTTTTTTACAAAAAAAACACTCAATTTTCGAAACCACATAAATAAGAAATATAATCTTCCAAAATATATTATCAACCGACGGTAATTAGAATTTATATATTTAAGGAATGATCCATTAACGAACTTTCCTTATTTTGATAATGCCCTTAGAAAGATACGCTAGAATTAAGTAACATCAAACCGGTATTTTAGGAATCTTCTGTATACGGTGTTTAGCGACCTCTCGTGATAAGACTCTCTATCTGGCTGCTCTGAACCGAAAACGCCCTAAATTCGCCTTCAGAAGCCTAAACTCGAAAATAATCTTCCAAACTTGTCTGTTATTGTTAAACACAGAATTGGACTCGGTCATTGGAGCCAGACTTTTTAGTAGATTGAGTAAAAAGCGACTTGTATAAAAACTGGCTGGCTCATACCCGTTGACTATGAAGGCATAAAAAATGTGGAATTGTAGTATCTACTGTTGCATTTTCTATTTTTTTTTGAGAAGTTCTGTTGAAACTAAGCAAGGTACAAAAAAAAAACCTGGCATGTGGTTAAAAATATTTAAATAGATTATTGCCATCTTGATTAGTTTTTGACGTACACAGTGTTTTTGAAATTCTTCCAACTTAGTGTGCCTTTGTATATAAGTTCTTTATTTACACACTTCTTTATTATATCTAAGTTGGCAAATCCAGCTATCTTATTAGTCGAAATATTCCAGTCAATGAGTTCAGTTAGTCAAATTGCTAGAGTTGGTGCCTTAAGGAACATATAAACTCGAAAAACAACTTTCCAAAATGACGTAATATCGGCAACCGTGAATGTCAAGGTCATTAGAAGTCAGACTTTTGGGTAAATTCAAATGTAAAGTATGAAACAATTTGACGTCAAATGACCTTGAAAATCGATGTTTCATGGTATTTGTCTTATTTGTCAAAATTTTTTTGAGGTTATGTGGGTTTCGAAAGTTCAATATGTATACCATTTTTCTGAAAAGACTATTAATTTAACTTTTATAAATGTTATTTTGATTCAGACCTAAGTAAAATAACCTATTTCCACTTACTAGAGTGCTAAACGATATTTTTATAAGTTTTTCCCATAGACATAGAGTATGAATTGAGCATTAACCTCACAAAATTGACCACTCTCTAGAAAGAGACAAAGCGACTGTGCGGCCAATACCTGTCTCTTTTCTGTAAGCCTGTAGTAACCAAGGCACAGTACCACGAGACAGAATTCAAGGCGAGAAAAGCTCCTACCCGATTTTAGTTCAAATAGAACACTTAGAAATATTATTTTCAAGAGCTTAGCGGCATTTTAGAAAGAGACAGCTACTGGCCGCACATTCGATTTGTCTCTCTGACCCTTTTGCGTCCATATTTACTTCACAGCGTGATAAGGAAACGCTCAGTCCCATCCTATATGTCTATGGTTTTTTCCCATTTCCGTGGTATTCAACCAATAATTGATAGCACAGCTTTTTTTGATGGATTCCTGTAGGAATTCTTCTTCCCAATATATTTGTTTCATTCCCTTCCAGCAGACCAGTAAAACAATTTCCTTCATGAACTCAAGCAATTCATTAAAACCAACCCTAATTAGCTAATTAATGAGTAAATTAAATCACGAGACAAAAAAGAAAACGAAAAAAAAAAAACAGAATAGCCCGGGGCATTTTTAATTGTTTTCAAGAAAAAACTCTGGTTGAAAAAGTTTCCGAACAAAAGACTATTGTCCTTCTATTTCCAAGGTTGCCGATAAAAAACGATTAGGAGATTTTGTAAGAGTTGTCAAACTTGGTGATTGGAATTAGATCCATTTTTATAGAAATTAGAGGGGTCTGTTTAATAAAAATAATGCTTTCATCGCTCTTGCCTTTAAACCAAATTTTCCAATATTATAATCTATAATTTATTATATATATATATATATATATATATATATATATATATATATATATATATATATATATATATATATGTATATATATATATATATATATATATATATATATATATATATATATATATATATATATATATAAAGGGTGTTTTTTTATAGAGGTATAGAACTTTGAAATGGAATAAAACAAAGATGAATTTTTTAAATTGACATGAAATTTACTTTATTCGAAAGATAATCTTCTGGCATTATAATTTAAATATGACTTCTGGCATATGACCGCCACGGCTGGCTTGGACGTAGTCTAATCTGGAGGTCCAATTTTCAAAGACTTTTTCCAACATTTGTGGCCGTATATCGGCAATAACGCGGCGAATGTTGTCCTTCAAGTGGTCAATCGTTTCGGGCTTATCGGCGTAGACTAGCGACTTCACATATCTCCACAGAAAATAGTCTAGCGGCGTTAAATCGCACGATCTTGGAGGCCAATTCACGGATCCGAAACATGAAACTATGCGGTTACCAAACGTTTCCTTCAATAAATCAACTGTGGCACGAGCTGTGTGACATGTTGCGCCGTCTTGTTGAAACCACAGCTCCTGCACATGTCAGTAATCATGGCTCTATAGCGATCACCATTGACTGTAACGTTCTGACCAGCATCGTTTTTTAAAGAAGTACGGACCAATGATTCCACCAGCCCATAAAGCACACCAAACAGTCAGTTTTTCTGGATGTAACGGTGTCTCAACATACACTTAAGGATTATCATCACTCCAAATACGGCAGTTTTGTTTATTGACGTATCCATTCAAACAAAAGTGAGCTTCATCGCTAAACAAAATTCGCTTATGAAAATCGGGATCAACGGCAATCTTGTTTTGGGCCCATTCACCGAATCTACGCCCTTGCTAGGTGATCGTGTGGCTTCAATTGTTGCACGAGTTGGATTTTGTAAGCACGCAAACCAAGATCTTTCCGCAAAATCTTCCATAAAGTGGATGGACACATATCCAATTCCTGTGCACGATGGCGGATAGACTGATTCGGGTCTTCCTCTACGCTACGCTCTACAGCAGCAATGACTTCTTCTGTACGCACTGTACGATGTCTCTGTGGATGCGTATTATCATTTAGAGTAAACGTGGTGCGAAAACGTTCCATAGTTAATCGAATTAATTGTTCTGATGGACGATTATATTGACCGTAAAATGGACGTAGTGCGCGATACGTATTTCGAACAGAACCATGATTTTCAAAATAAATTTGCACAATTTGAAAGTGTTGTTCAGGCGTCAGTCTATTCATGTTGAAATTCCAAACCAAACTAAACATAAATCACTTGACAGCTGACAAAATGGCCGCCAGTTAAAAAAGTGTTGCCAACTTAAGGTTTTATACCTCTATAAAAAACACCCCACCGTCCGTTAGTACGCTGATCACTCGAGAACCACTTATCCGATTTAGGTGCTTTTTTTTTAAAACATACATATGTTCTCTGGCCAGGTTATAGGGTATATTTTACTACGTTAGGTAACATAAGGAATAAGTTTGCCGCTGGCGCGTTCTCTTGCAATACACTGCCTATAAACTATTAAATATGGAACAATATCATGTAGCAAAGAATATAATATATATAAAATGCAATGTCTCTCTGTCTGTCTGTCTATCCGTTAGTGCGCTTATGACTTGTGAACCAGTTATTTGATTTACGTGTTTTTTTTTTAATTCATACATTTGTTCTTTGGCCAGGTTATCTATAATCTTCTATAATATATATAAAATGCAACGTCCCCCTCTGTCTGTCTGTTTGTCCGTTAGTGCGTTAGTCGGAAAAAAGTTTGCCGCTAATATATACAAGCGGAGCCGCTGCCGGCACGGATAGTTGAATATAAAAGTATTATTATTTGACCAGATTTAATCACAATTGTCTCAAAAACTACTATGGATATTAGAAGAAAAAAAATTCAAAGCTATATACAGGGTGTTGTCTAAGTTGGATCACTTTTTTAACAAGTTTTAGTACTTACTAAAATAGGTCAAGGAAATAGTCTTTTCAAAGTACCTATTAAAATTTTAATCGAGAGATAACATAAAAATAAAAAAAAAACGGTCATGTGCAAGTTGGAATTGCGCAATTAATGCTCCGGCTAAGTTAGTTAGGTCCCTGGCAGCTTAAGATCCAATATGTATTTTCACGTTTTTTTTCTTAGTCAATAATTTATCTTAGCTCAATCTAGAATTTAGTAATAAAAGTGTAAAACACATTATTCGATCTATTTAATTATTTTTCGATTGCAAACGAGAGGGACCAGAAATAAAGCAGAGTGTAGTGTTAGATTAAGACACTAAGTAAAAAAATTTGGAAATTTATGAGAAAAATTTTGTGAAATCGTATGAAGCTAACGAAACGATAAGCGACGACCTTGATCATTTTACTGTTTACGGTGATAAGAAATATAAACAACAATTTTTTTTCTTTTACTTCTGTGTTTTGAAAATGGAATATACGAGGGACACACGTAAAGTTTTTATAACAGAAAGAACAATTGAAAGCGATGATTAAACCTCAGAAGACTCAAAAAGAGGAAGAGTCGAAGAAAAAGAAGAGCCAATGGGATTATTCAAGAAGAGTAAAAAGCTGATAAGAATACTACAGAACGAGAAAAACGAAAGAGTAGATAAGATAGACAATATGATAGAAATGATCAGACAGCTAATGTTAGATATAAAGGATATAAAACAAGATCAGAAGAGATACTAACAAGAGTTGAAGGAACTAAGAAAGGAGAATAAAGTATTGAAAGAGGAAAACAAGATAATTAGAGAAAACATAAGTTTTGAAGTGAATAGCCAACCAGATGTGAAAATGGGTGTAGAAAATTTTATGGAGAGGAGTATGGACACAAAAGTACAGATTAAAGATGTAATAAAAATAGGAGCGACTATATACAAGATAGAACTTGGAAACACAGGAGATAAGGAAGCTGTAATGAAAAATAAAAATAAACCGGTCAAATGCAAGTTGAACTTGCGCAATTAGTGTTCCGTACGTTGATTGCTTTTAAAATAAAAAATTTTGTAACGGAGGTATAAAATGATCAGTGACTTCACAAAATACACTCCAAATGAGTTTTCAACAAAGTTTGTTTCCAATCTTTACTGAAAATTGATGACCTTGAAATTTTGTTTTTTTTTATATACCAGATAAATTATTAAAGGTAATGCACTCGTGATAATTTTCGTTCAGTCTACACCCCGTGGAGAATATTCCAGAAGTTTTTCAAAATTTTTTGATAAGTACTTTTCGAGATAAAGCGGGTGGACAGCGATTTTTCGCGATTTTTTAAAAATAATACAAAGAAAAGTGCGCGCAAGTATTACATTTTATATATATATATATATATATATATATATATATATATATATATATATACATACATATATATATTTATATATATATATATATATATATATAATATATATATATATATATATATATATATATATATATATATATATATATATATATATATATATGTTTTCACAAACTTTCATTTGACACCACACTTGATTACTTAGTAAAATTTTTTTTTTTTCATTTCCGATTTCACCCCCCAAAACTAACCCCTTAAGTCAAAATTTAACTTTCAAAACTACATGGCTCTGATGAGACCATCAATTCCTATATTATTACCAAATTTCAACTTTCTATGACAAATAGTTTCGGAGAAAATCGGGTGTGACAGACAGACGGACAGACAGACACCGAAGTCATCTTATAAGTGTTCCGTACGGAACATTAACAAACTGAGCAACCTAAGAGAGAGAGTTTATATAAACAACGATTTAACAAAAGATGAACGGGAAATTCAAAAGAAATTGAAGCATATAGCAGAGAACGAGAGAAAGAATGAAAAAAGGGTGAAGAGAATATGAATGGGATATTGAGGAAGAAAAACCGAAAGAACAAACAAAGAATACTACGAACAACAAGTCAAAACACTGAGAAAAAGGAGAGAGATAGGTAGATTGACGACGACCCTGGCAAAGATAAAGGATACGGAAGAGAGGACCAGTAAAATGAATACAAATAAGAAGATAATCAAAGAAATAGATAGGAAGAAAGAAATGGGAAATAATTATCAAGTTTTTAGATTGAGAACACGGAATAATAGGGGTATAAACGGAAAAGAGGATGAACTGACAGAAGAACAACAAATGCATTATGTAGGAATCACTGAAACAGAAAGGAAAGGAAATGGATGCAGAAAATTGGAAGGAAAAGCATACAAAAATCAACATAAAGACATAATACCGGAACAAGATACAGAACTCACACAAACAGAAGAAACTAATACGGAAGAAATAAAAGAGGCAATCGGCAATTTAAACAGGATGCAAGGATATAGAAGGAAATATGGAAAATACAGATATAGAATAACTCAACTTCACGGGCCTTACACTCCTAACAAGGGGTAGAAAGACATAAGGATTAAGTAAGTAAATAAATATGATGATATATAAATAAATGAAATAATAAATATCTCGGTGCAAGAGCGACTCGCCATTCGGTTACAGCAATGTACTTTGAAATATATTATAAAAACCTCCACCACACGTCAAGATACATAGTATTCATAGTTTTTTTTTTATACCAGGAAATATATCAAACACAATGCACATAATTTTCGCTCAATCTTCACTTTATGGAGAATATTCCAGAGTTATTTCAAAATTTTTTGGTAAGTACTTTTCGAAATAAGGGATCGATTTTTCGAAATTTTTTAAAAATAACACAAAGAAAAGTGTGCGCAAGTATTACTTCATACATATTTTTGAACTCGTGTTTTCACAAGCTTTCATTTGACACCGCACTCGATGACCTGGTAAAATAATTTTTTTCACATCCGATTTCATCCATCACAGACGGCCAGACACCGAAGTGCTCCCATAGGTTCTCCGCACAGAACCCTAAAAAGAAAAGCTTGAATACCCCTGGACTTAGTTTGCTTTACGTATTTACCAGGTGTACACGTATGAAATGCGGATTTCAGACAACAGATGGTGCACCAATGCAGTTTGTGCTATAAAGATTTGACACTGCGCCATTTTGTTGTGTCATCAATAAGTGTCAGACGCGCACGAGTGATAAATTGGAAAAATGTGTGGATAATGTTGTGTTGTTGTGCTCAATATGTCGAAATTTATACCGAACAAAGAGCATTCGCGGACAGCATTAATTTTTTGTTTTCATTTGAAAAAACTACTGTTGAATCATACCGATTACTTCGAGACGCTTATGGTGAACATGCTCCATCGCAAGATACGTGTGAACGATGGCTTCGGCGTTTCAAAAGTGGTGACTTCCATGTTGCAGACAAGGAACGTGGAAATCCGCCAAAAAAATACGAAGATGTGGAATTGCAAGCATTGTTGGACGAAGATGATTCGCAAACACAAAAACAACTGGCCGAACAATTGGGCGTTAGTCAACAAGCTGTTTCCAATCGGCTACGAGAGATGGGAAAAATTCAGAAGCCGGTAAATGGGTACCACATGAGTTGAACGACCGGCAAATGGAAAAGCGCAAAAACACACGTGTGACCTTTTGCTCGCTCGGTACAAAAGGAAGTCGTTTTTCCATCATATAGTTACAGGGGATGAAAAGTGGATTTATTTTGAGAATCCTAAGCGCAAAAAATCATGGGTAGACCTAGGCGCACCATCCACATCGACCGCAAGACCGAAACGCTTCGGCAGAAAGACGATGCTCTGTATTTGGTGGGACCAGGGGGCGTGGTCTATTATGAGTTGTTAAAACCTGAGGAAACGGTTAATACTAAACGTTACCAACAAAAATTGACCGATTTGAACCGTTTCGCTGCTTGAAAAAAGGCCAGAATACCGAAAGAGGCAACACAAAGTCATTTTTCTTCACGACAATGCTCCATCACATACTGTAAAACCAGTTCGCGACACGTTGGAAGCACTCAGCTGGGAAGTTCTACCTCATGCGGTTTACTCACCAGACTTGGCTCCTTCCGATTACCACTTGTTTGAATCGATGGGTCACGCACTTGCTGAGCAGTGTTTTGGTTCGTACGAAGATGTGAAAAAATGGCTCGATGAATGGTTCGCAGCAAAAGTGGAAGATTTTTACTGGCGTGGCATTCACAAAATTGCCCGAAAGATGGGAAAAATGCGATGGAGCATACTTTGAATAAAGAACTTTTTATCATTCTTCCGAATTTAACATGTTCTTTTAGAAAAAAAAATCCGCATTTCATACTTGTACATCTAAAAGGCTCCGCTGTCTTACATCTAAACCCGATTCAAGATTAACAGAGGATTCAAGGAAAGACGACTGAAAACGCCGAGATATGATTTGGTTAAATGTAAGTGTTGTCAGTTATGTAAAATTTAACGTATTCAACAGGTTTACCGGCTTTCGCTATAGTATAAAAAGTCTACAATAATCGTCTATAGTTTTAGCTAAGAGAGAAGAATGTAAATAACATTATATTTAAAGGAAACTGTTAAATATTTTCTAAATTTGTACTTTAATAAGTTATATATTACCACACATAATCTGCTATTAAAAATTAACAAATATAAGTGGCAACACCGGTAAGTATTCCCAACAAGTTTTACTGGCATATCACTTGCGATCATTTAGGTTTTCAGTGGCGCTGCACAGACGCACTATACGATAATTTATATATATCAAGGATTTTCTACAGCTGACGCTGTCTTCCTTCTCTCAGCCTTTGATTCCATCCGTTTCTATCTTCCCAGTCTCCATCTGTTAGACCCCTGTCCGACTTCTAGATTCTCCACGTTTCCCTCCTTTGTTGTTAGATATTCCGTTTTATCAAAGTTTATTGCTAATCCTGCTTTAGTGTATTCTTCTTTCAGTTTTCTTACCATATAACTTATACCATATGACTTCCCCATCTTGCGTTATGATTACTTGGTCGTCTGCGAAACTTAGAGTATATAAGTAATCTTCTCATATTGGAACTCCCATTCCACTACATTTTTGCTTCCATTTTTTTAATGTTTGTTCGAGGTATATTTTGAATAGTGTTGGGGATGTAAAGCATCCTTGTAATAGGCCTTTTGATGTTTGGAGTCTCTTCCCTATTTCATGTCCTCTTTTTATGTTCACTGTGTTGTTTTCGTAGAGAGCTTTTACTGCGTATATTAGTTCTTGGTCAATGCCTATTTCTTTCATTGCGTTCCATAATCTTTGTCTTGGTACTGAGTCACAGGCCTTTCTTATGTCTATGAAGGCTAGATGAACTTCTCTATTCTTTGCCAGTTGTTTTTCCATTGTTTATTTTATAGTGTATATGTGTTCTATACATGATTTTCCGGCCTTAGAGCCTGCTTGGTCTTCTCCAATTTTTCCTTCCATGATATTTTTAATAATTTTTCCATACAAACGTCCCATACTCGATATTATTCTTAGGCCTCTATAGTTTGTGCATTTTCTGCGATCTCCCTTTTTAAATATAGATACTATATAAGCTTTTGACCATTCCTCTGGTATTTTTTCTCCATTTATTGCTCTGTGGAACATGTTTCTCAGCATTCGATGTAATTTATTTATTTCATTTACCACACTCCCAGGCCCTGCAGATTTATTATTTTTGAGTGTTTTTATTGTCTTCTTTACTTCTTCATACCTTGGTTCTATCTCTTTTATTTCCTTATTCTGTTCTTCTTCGGGGTTCTCTTCTTGGAATTTCTTGTCTTCTGTTAGCAGCTTATGATAATTTAAGACACTTAAAATTTCGTTCAGCGCTTTCTACTTACCCTTACCTCACTCATTACGGTTTCTAGTGGATCACTGATTTGGCTGGAGACGATGTTATGAATGAAATACTCTGTCTATCCTATTTAGTGTTTGGGATCAAAACTGAAAACACGCAAGCACGATCATGTTAACTATTATGTTCGATTACCGTGGTGTTCTGCACGAAGAGTTGCATGTCTCAAATCCCTACAGCAAGCTTGGGTACAAACAATAAACAACAATAAGTAAACAACTACCAAAAACAAATATTCTTAGCTTAATTTAGGTTCATCCTGATATTCTGTTATTTTCTTAACGGGCCAGGAAAAAAAACAAACCACAAGAGTCATCCTTTAAAAAAGAAAAACAATGTCAGCCAGGAAATAAAATCAAATAATCTTGTTAGCGTAATCCCCAGGGGTACATGGGAATTTCGGAACTTTTTTAACAAGACTGACCGGTCAATCGGACTCTGAAATATTACCGATTCCCTTACAGCCCTGTGTGCCTTTTATTTCAATCAGATCGAAGGTTACAACGGAGTTGCTTAAGCTTATTTGTTTGATATTGTATGTTTAAAATATTTTTGGATGGTGGTGATCAGGAGAGAGATCGAGCTCGATATGTATTAGCCTCCCACTATTATTCTCTAAGACATACCCTTATAGACCAAGAGGGCGACCCGAAATTTTGACCTGTCGATTAACCGCCTGCCTAGTTGTTCATTTTAACGGGCGAGTCGAATAAAAGCCGTTGATGTTGATTGTGCGGCCCCCGTGCCAAAAACGGTCGTTTTTCGAGTTTTCGAACTCGAAAAACGACCGTTTTTGGCTAGAAAAAGCGGGTCCAGCTTCATCTTCCGGTATTGGCGGCGTCTGCCTTTTGCAGATTCCCCCTTATTTTATCAAGAATAAACTCAATTTATTGATTTTATATAGTTAAATGAGAGCTCAATTTTGAATTGACGTTTTTTAGGCCCTAAAGCTGAATCCGATCTCGGTGGCATCTGCCCTTTGGGGCGCCCGACTTTTTTAGTGTTAACAAATGTTACGGTACTTGATTCAAGTGGTTAAACGCCAGTTCGTTTTTGGATGTAGCATTTTGGGAATTACAGGGTACGGGGGCAGCAAAATCAAGGTTTTTACGCTTTTATTCGACTCGTTCGATAGAATGAAGGACTAGGCAGACGGTTAGTTGACAGGTCAAAATTTCGGGTCGCCCTCTTGGTCTATTAGCATAGTGGCATGGGCAACGGCGTGAAAGGGGTGTCGTTGAATATCGTATAGTTTCAATACTATTTTGAGAATTTTTGCAGGTTTTTTGGTTGATTTAATTGAAAAATTTTTAGCTTCTTCTTTATAGTGAAATATATAATGAATTAATAAGGTGGCGTGGGGGGTTAGAAGTGTTGCTTCATATATATCGTGTTGTATACTCTTTTCAGGGTTCTTGATCCGTAGGAATATGAAAACTAAGGTATTTTTTCATTATTATCAATTTTAATAGAGGATGGGGGTGAAAGAGATGGAAGAATCTTGTATAGTTTTAATACTTTACTATAATTTAAAGCATAAAGTAGAAGAATGACTTCGTATTTGTCTTGTTATAGGTCTCTCTCGGAGTTCTTTCACTCAAGGAACCAAAACATTACATTTTTTTTTCATTATTTTCATCGATAACATGGCAAGAGGGTGAAAGGGATCGGCGGAAAGGTACTTATGGAACAGCAGGTTTCTCTCTCTGCTAATGGGAGTATTGTATTCGTGAAAAAATTATTCGCCGAAATTTGCGTTTTTAGGGTTTTTAGATAACGGAAAACATATTTTTCTAACTTCCAACATTATAATAAATAATATTAAATATCGCAAAAAAAAATAATAATATATATATATATATATATATATATATATATAATATATATATATATATATATATATATAATAAAGAGGAAGGACAGTAACAGGGCACTGACAACAAATAATCGGAAGTTTAACTACTGGAGACCGCGCTTGTGAGGAGAAGAGATGAGCAATCAAAGGGCTATAGGCTTTAGTATCTGTTTTTTTATTCTTGTTATCAACCTTTCGCTGCCTAATTGGTAGCTTCTTCTGGATACTGAAATGCAACCAAGGTACAGAAAAATAAAGTTAAGACGCTCGTTATGACATGTTATTTATCAATTTATAGGGTTGTATGTTGTAATTTGCATTAGCAAGTATAATCCCAAAAAAACATGACAAAAGGACACTTTGAATTAATATAATAAATAACTTTTCCAATAGTAGCATCCACCAAAATTTACTGTATTTCTAACTTTAATGTTTTGGGTTTTTTGTCGACCTGCTGACGACCTAGATTCCAACAATATCCGGTTCGGGCTCAAATATTACTAAAAAGTTACTAAATACGATGTCAAAAAATTTAAAATGGAGTACCATTTCAACATCATGGTCTTTCTGACAGTTGTTGCTGTCTCAAAGTGTTTTTAAATAATGTTATTGACAATGTTTTATTTTCTGATACCTGTGTAATCTCTAAGTGTCCGGCCTGGCCAACGAAATGCAAATTTTCTTATATTCACCAGAGATGAATGAACTGCTGAATTTTGTGAGAAATTTCTCATACAACCCTATTAATTGATAAATCACATTTCATAACGAGCGTCTTATCTCAATTTTTCTGTACCTTGTTTGCATTTCAGTATCCAGAAGAAGCTACCAATTAGGCAGCGAAAGCTTGATAACAAAAATGAAAGCAGATACTAGAGCCTATAGATGTTTGATTGCTCATCTCTTCTCCTCAGAAGGGCGTTCCCCAGTAGTTAAACTTCCGATTATTATATATATAATCATAAAGAAGGTTTATTTTTATTAGTGTTCCGTACGAAACACTACTTATGTGACCACTTTAGTGTTTGTCTGTTACATCCGAAACTATTTGACATAAAAAGTTGAAATTTGTCACAGTTAACTATTAACTTAAGTGGTTAGTTTTTTTGGGGGGGGGGGGGGGGGGGGCGTGAATATTTTTTTTTTGTAAGGTCATCGAGTGGAGTGTCAAATGAAAGCTTGTGAAAACATGAGTTCAGGTTAATAATTTTGAAAAAATTCTGGAATATTCTCCATAAGGTGTAGATTAAGAGAAAATTATTACGAGTGTATTATCTTTGATAATTTATCCGGTATAAAAAAAATGTCTTTTACTTAGCAATATGGTGAAGATTTTTTTCGCGAAAGTTGTGAGTTTAATCGGGACTAACAGCTGTAAAATATCAATACTTATGCGTTTTGTATTAGGGTGCAATCAGTAATATACTCATACATCTTTCACTACATTACTGCTTTAAGCATTTGGCCAATCATAGACATAATAAATTTCCATAATGACTGGTGACCAACTGATAGGTGCCGAGACAAAATAATTTTATTTTATTTGTTTATAATTAAGGAAAATATTTAGGTGTTAAATATTTGTTTTAAACTTTTACTATAAAGATGTCTCGCTTTTTCTTGGTAATTCTTGTATCGAAGATCGAAGATAAATGTGTGCTTGAATTTCACAGAATACTTCAGCAATTACTGTATGGAACATTAATTGCGCAAGTTCTCGTCCACACTTGAATTTTATTCTTTAACGTACGCAATTATTTTGTTAGCAGAGACCATATATCTTGGTCGATGTGGTTTTCAAAGAGTAGATTGTAGTTCTGTCAGCATTAAATACAATTTTTGATTATTTAAATAAGGTAAATTTCTAATTTTTTTTTACTAATATTTCTCCATAAAGTGGATTGTATTACGTTATTCTTTAGTGTGAGATAATCAAATTTAGTGTTTATTTTAGCATTAAATATTTGCAAGGAAAATACTGTGTAAATCATTTTATCAAATTTTTACTTGAAAATTCTTAACATCTAACAACAGTGTTAACAGGCGTCTCACAAGGGTTGGTCATTGGGGCTGTTTTATAGTTTTTGAAATGTTCAAAATGATAAAAAACGATTTTTCTTTACTATACCCAATTACTTTACGAGGCCACCCATGTAACTCCCTCCTCCATCCCTTTAACTTCAGATATGTGTCACAATTAATAATAATATTTATAATTCCAAAATGTCCATTAACCCAAACAAAGACCAGAAAAAATCTGAATACTGATCGACAGACAGGCAGACAGACGGAGGCATATGGAGAACTATGTTTTTTGAGATTTAGGGAACTTAGGACGTAAAGAAATTCAAAAACCTCAGGGGGCGATTTTTCACTAATTAATAATTTCCCTCAGTAAGGGCAGTAGAAGCACTATGTGCTCTTATAACAGCTGATTATTATTACGTTACACTTGTCAAAAATCAAATCGATGGTAAGATTCATTGGACAGGCATTATAAATTATCTAAATCAGTACGACGAAATAAAATCTGGAGCATCTGTCCAACATGAACTGAAATGAATGAATGAATGCTTCTTTTCGCCATTTGCAAAAATAACGTTCACTAACTATACTTTCCTTTTTTTTAATCTACGTGGACTTTTTCTGATTTAGAACATTGCTCGAAATTTTCCAAGTAGCTGAAAGGAAAAATAAAGAAAATAATATATGTTCGGTTATTTCAGACCCTTGTCTTTCCTTTTATTGGCATCGGTGACAAAATGACTTATTTAGGAAAAAAAAGGATGACTTTGCTATTGTTTATTACGTATTACTTCTTATTACTGATTGTCTTTATGTCTTCTTTACATTAATAATCCATTGGGAAGGCCTACACATTCAGTCTATAAGTCTATTGATGATATCATCATTATTACTTCAGTTTCCTATTTGACTTCGCCATTTGAGCCAAATCTCTTTGTCTGGAGCCACCTTCTTAAATTCGGAAAGAGGTAATAGTCGCTGAGGGTCAGATCTGGTGAATACGGTGGATGAGGAAGTAATTCATAGCCCGATTAGTTCAATTTCACCATTGATTTTATGGCCTTGTAAGCTGGTGCATTATCTTGGTGAAACAATACTTTTTTTTACTAATTGCCGCATTTTTCTTCTTGATTTCACCATTTAAAGGGTCCAATAAACCAACGTAACAGTGTCTGGTGATTATTCGCCGTTTCTCAAGATAGTCGATCAGTATTAGTCCATGCGCATTCCAAAAAATACTTGCCCAAACCTTTCCAGCAGATGTTTGTGTTTTTGGAAGCGGCGGCCGGCTTTTATGCGGTTTCAGCTACTCTATGGACTGCCTGTTGGACTGAGGCGTGTAATGGTGGATCTACGTCTCGTCGATTGTTACGAGTCGATGCGAAAACTCCTTTGGGTTACGCTGAAACCGTGCCAAATACCGTTCTGAACCTTCGACACGTGGCTGTTTTTGATCAACCGTGACAGTGTGCGACATTCATCGGTCACTCAGCTTTTTCATATGCAAATATTGTTGTAAACCAACTATTTTTATTATTATATTACTATATTGTTTTGCCCTTTAGCTACGCCTATAAGTTTAATACAAAGCTATAGTTTAACAATAACCAATTACCAATAAAAGATATACTATGTACACTTATTAATAGCTCAGTAAAACAACTACCTTCTACAATTAATTATTTTCTTTCTAAACTTCTTGATGGCGCCGAGAAGTCGCCAAACTCTGTAATCATTAGGATGATAGGTAAATATTTGTTAGCTAAACTTAAGAGTACGCCTATGGTAAATTTTGGAGAGTAAATGTATAAAATAATAGGCAGTCAGCTAGAGAAGACATTATTACATTATTATTCTTCTTAGTTAATTAACAGATATAACAGGCATTATTATTGACAATAAAATCAAGTATTAAATATTGTTAAAACGAGCATTGATCTTATATTCATACCAAGCTAATAAGTATTATAAAATTTACTGAATAAAAAATTGGAAGTTTTATCAAGTGTTATTTTTGATCGATTCACAAACCAGTAAAGCAACGGTTAGTTACAACAATATTAATGCAAAATATGCATTCTGTTGATATCTTCACGATGTCAGATCTCTTTCACTCTCATTTTGCGATCATTCAGAACAATATAGTGGATTTTCTTTGTGTTCCTTGGAGGGACTGCTTCAGTTGGACATCGTCGTTGTTGTACGACTGCATTTAGTTTTTCGGATGGTTGTAGCTTCTACTTGATGGAAATTCATTATAAAATAGAGTTAGTCGAAAAAGACTCCATAAACCACCTGCTTTCTATACTATTTTTCTGTTATGTTTAACTAATTAATTGTAACTTAGAGAAAACATGTTGGCATGTTCTCCAATCGTTCAATATTCTGTTTTTTTTATTCTTCTCTATTTGAAACATTATGTTTGCGAACGCGCCGTTTAAGTTCCTCCCATAAATGCTCGATAGGGTTAACATTGAGTGATTACGGAGTATTACGAAGCTGCTGTGGCACATTATGGATCATCCATTCTCGCACCAAGTTTGCAGTATGTTTCGGATAATTGTCTTGTTGGAAAATGTATCTTTTTTCTAGTGCTAATTTTTGGACACTTTCTCTTAAATTGTCTCTCAAAATGTTCAGATAAACATGCTGATCCATGGTACCATCAATAAAATGTAAATTTCCAACCCCTCTAGCGGACATGCATCCCAAAAGCAGAATACCGCCACCCCCTTGTCTCACCGCCGAACAAATGTTTTTAATATATGCGGTATTCTTCTTTCTCCAAAGTTTAGTTCTGCCATCAGACCCAAAAAAAGTTAATTTTGGTTTCATTAATAAAGATTACGGACTCACAAAATTCAGGAAGTTTAGTGACGTATTCCCTAGCAAAAGCTAACCGCTTTTTGCGATTAGCTTCGGAAATTAACGGCATCTTTCTGGCTGCACACCCCTTATAGCCTACCCTGGGTAAACGATTTCTCACTGTTTGTGAATAAACATTTTTCGAAAATAGTTCCCGTACTTCTTCTTTTAATTTTGGTGCACTTTTCTTGGGACCTATAACACTGGTCAACACAAGTCTTGTTTCCCTTATTTTTTTTTTCTGTTATTGGGTATTTTTATGGCCCTGACTATGAAAAAAATACTGGAAGATTGCTAACAGCTTTACCTTTTGAAATATACAGTTTTATTATTTTGCCAAAAAAATACAAAAAAAGAATACATTATGTTAACAAAATTTCTATTGAACACTAGCAAATGATCTTTTATAAGATTTCCTTGAATGAACGACGAGATTTTGTGGAAATCGGTCTAAATGCGAGTGCAGGAAGTGGATTTTTATGCTCATGTTGCACCCTAGCTCTTGCAAGTTCGATAGTATGCACTCAACAAGCTCAATATGGTCGTCAGATTTCTTTTTGCCTAGGAAGCTACTCATAACCAAAACAAATGAATTCCAAGCTTTGGATTCGACTTCAGTCATTGATTTGACAAAATTAGGAGCTTTCACGAGTTGCCTAATCTCTGGCCTATCAAAAATACCAGCTTTCAATTTTTCTGAACTTAATCCTGGAAACTTGCGTGAAAGAAAATTAAAACATTTGCCACTTTTGTCAAGCGCCTTCACAAACTGTTTCATTATGCCGAGTTTAATATGAAGTGGTGGAAGTATGATGCGGTCTCGGGTAACTAAAGGCACGTTTATAACATTTTTTGTACCAACTTTTAGCTCTTCCCGCACTGGCCAAACTTTTTGTGACCAATGGTGCTGTTTGTCACGACTATCCCTGAGACACATGAAACAAGGGAACTTTGTGTACCCCCCTTGTTGACCTAAAAGAAAGTTAACCATTTTCAGATCAACACAAATAACCCATTTCTGGTCTTGATACTTAATGTTTTCCATAACCTTAGAAACATTTACGTATTCTTCTTTTAAAGTCGTCGAATGTGCAATAGGTATAGATCCGTACTTGTTACCGTTATGAAGCAAAACATACTTTAAACTTCTTTTGCTGCTGTCTATGAAAAGACGCCAATCACTAGGTTGGTACTGTTTTAATCCCATCTGCTGCAAAATACCACCAACATCGTTACAAAAAACTAAATCCTTCTCTTGAGAAAAATACGGTAACAGATTTTTTTCTCGGGTACGATAAAATGTAATGTTGGTTTCCGGAGTAAGCAAATCTTTATCTTTTAAACGAGATGCTAAAATTTCAGAAGCTTCTTTTGGTAAGTTCAGATCTCTTACTAAGTCATTTAGTTCTTTCTTATTAAATGGTTGAGGTTCTGAAAGGCTACATTTGTAGTCTGAATCAGAGTCTTCACTTGATGTATTTCGTTCGGGTTCACAGAGATTTGGATCATCAGAAGATTTAGATGTGCTGGGTTGTACCTCTTGTGATTTTAATTGAGGTCGTTGAGCAGAAGATAAGTTAGGATATGACCACTTACTTCGATTTCCAGGGTTAATTCCGTTTATTTTCACAACGCAGAAGTAGCAATCGTCATGATGGTTTCGAGGTTCTCGCCAAATCATGGGTGTTACGAACATTATTGCATCTCTTTTTCCACTGGACCATAACCGTAGACATACCACACATTTCTGGCATACAATATGAGGAACCCATGGTTTGTCCTGATTACTCAATTTTATTTTAAAGTATTGATGATACGCAGTTTTCACAAAGTCCGATATAGGTTTTCGATATTTTGCAAATATATATTCACCACAAATATAGCAAAAACAATCGGGATTAAGCACACAACATCTTCTTGACGAAGCCATATCTAAAACAACAATAAAATATATTTTAGTGTCCAATAAAAAACGAAAATCTAAGTAAAAATAGTAAATGAGTGTAGTTAGCTATAACTCAAAAACAAAAGCTGTTAGAGAAAAATTGTTGCCTTATTTAAAAAATACGCGTCAATTTGAGATAGAAACAAAAAAAATCACAGGAAACAAGCAATTTTCTTTTTTTTGTGGACCAGTGTAATTATTTGTCTAACAATACTGGCCTCTTCACGTGGAGTCAATTTCTTGGGACGACCCGAGCGTGGTCGAATTTTACAGGAACCCGTTGATTTATACTGGTTTACAATATACTGAACAGGAGCATGCGACTTTTTAATAATTTTTCCTATATTTTTGTACGATTTCCCATCTTTCCACAAATCAATTATGATCTTTCGAACTTGAAATAGAATTTCTCAATTTCTCTCGCTCATTTACAATACTACTTTGAAAACCCACTGCAAAATTACTAGCAACAAGTGACAGATTATAAAGTGTGGCCGAAAATTATTCGTTTGTTTACAGTTTAGCCGGCAATATATAGACTTTTTGGACTGACTGTATAATAAAAGACTGTTTTTAGTCAATTTCCACTGGTTTATTTATACTTTTGAGCATCAATATCATAAATAAAACCAGTGGAAATTGATTAAATACAGTTTTTTTTTTTATATATGTATTTAATTTCACTAAACCATCTGCAAATAGTTGCTATCGAAGGCGCATATGTGTCAGAACACTTCTCAAGCCATTCTGGCTGTATTTTATCCCATCGAAAAGCAATATTTAATCAACACACCAAATTCTTGTTGTCCCATCGTTTTGCAAAAGTCAAAAGTAGCTTCATTCGAACAGCTGCAACTTGCAAACTAATAGACAACATGTCATGAAGATTTTGACGCGAATCTTCTGAGAGTTGACATTAAAAATCATATGGGTTTTTTGTTTGTGCTGCCATCTCTCGGAAAGCCTCCGGGCTTTACACCCCATGTAAGTACTATTCAGAAGAACTGCCTTGTTTTTTGTAAATAATCGAAAGTGGTTTCGGCAAATACTCGTAGTAGTACAAGCAAACACTACACACTTAATACATTACCAATATGAACGGCAAATCAACATGTGCTATTTCATCACTGCCTCTCTTCCTTCTCTCGAAATCTCCAGTATTTTACGACCCGTCAGGGGAGCCATAAATATTATGTTGGCAACATTCTGACTGATTATAATTGGTATACCTTTACCATATTGACACAAAAAAATGAAATATTGCCGAATCAGATCCTCGAAGGATTAGAAAAAAGAAAAGGAGAAACGTGAGTTAGGAGCATTAACTTGTCAGAACGTATAATTCGGTATAATTTGTAGGGACGGAAAGAGACGTAGCGTTGCTGGATAAGGCAGAGGTGGTGAGGTTAAAAATTATCTCCAGAAAACGCGTTTAATTTTTTTATGATTATTATTATAAGTAAAATCAGTTATGATTTATAAAACGTCTTTCTCGTAAGAAAGATTACTATGCAGTAATATAAGGTGAAAAATAGGGTAAACCTCGGAATGAAAGTTAGCATAGAATAAATCTTTGTTTTGACATTTTAAAAGTTAGCTCAAAAGTCTAATAGAATCTCGTGACCGCGAGTCGAGATATTCAAGGTCAAACGTTGCGAGATTCGTTTTTTTTTGCAAATATTTTGTTTCTTATGCTTCGAATGACGTTTAAAGCTATTACAAAACTCGTAGAGCATAAAATTCTCTACAAATTTGATCTAGGGCGATATTTTATATAATTAACCGTTCTCGAGATAAAGTGGAATCAAATGCATTGTACAGGGTGAGTCAACGATAGAGTAAAGTTCATTTTCTCATTTGGTTCAGGAATGACGAAAAAATGTTAAATACAATAGTTTTAGGGTGCACAGTTTAAAATTATTTTTGAGTATACAGGGTACTTCGAAAAAATGTGGCCGATAAAACATACGTTTCTATTAAATGGAATATCTGATTTTATAATTTATTTTTAAATTATGCATGAAATTTTATAACTTTTTTATTAATAATGTTATATATCTAAACCTAGTAGTTTTTCTAATATTTCAATTTAAAAAAAAAAGAATACTAGTTTTCAGATTTGTAAAAAATTACCAGTAGCGCCATTGTTTCTGAAGGTGGAATACTCATAATTGGTACGAGCGTTTTATACAGATGAAAAAAAGATACATATGAAGAAATTTGAGTTAGATGCTACAGGGTGTTCAAAATAAATTTATACATTTCGACTATTTTAAATTGAAAAATCTCAAATTTTTTAAATGGCACACTCTGTATATTATTATTTTCTCTGATAGATTTTACAAAACCCTCCAACTTTTATTAAGTATGTCATATACCTATTTCTAATAATTTTCGATTTATTTTGAATTTTTCAATTTTTACCCCTTGTTTTTAATACACTTACGCTATAATATCATAGTTGCTAAGACAAAACAAAAATGTAGGCATTGTCAAATTTTGACATGTCTATTAACAGGTTGACTGCCGACCACTCCGATCGGAGTGCGTCGGGTCTCTTCGCCAACGCCGTCTACTCCGATCGGAGTTCGACATGCGTTCTTACGAAACGTTTTAGTATTCCATCGGCGTTGTATATGAAACGTGTTTCTAGTGGTGGCGTTGCTTAAAAACGCAAGTTCTAAAAACAGGTGCTTAAGTGGTTCCGCGGATTTGCTTTTGGTTTGGTTGTAATCTGCCGTACAATATGGACAATCAACCTGGGCCTTCTGGTATTAAAAAAAGACATTGTAGTGATGAAAAAAAGGTATATGATAAGAAAAAGAAGCTAACTGACACTGAATTATTGCAGTTTTTGAAAGAAAGCGGAGGTAGTAGTGACGAACATTACGTACCAGACACAGACGATAGTGATGTAAATTCAAGCTCCGAGTCCGAAGAAGAGAATTTTATAGACCCTATTCGGCCACATCAAACACTTCCTAGTCTTGATGAGATAAAATGGAACGACAGAGGTGCATTAAAACAAATTTTGTTCCAGAAAACCCAGGAATTATTGGTGCAAATTCCAGGACAGGGTGCACCTATCGATTTTTTCGAAATGATCATTGATGATGATTTTAACAAACTATTGTAGAACGAACGAACTCTTACGCAGTCGAGGTTTTGCTGCACCCAGAAATAAGTACAAAATCACGTATTACTAATTTTAAAGATGACGAATTTTTTTGGCCCTGTTACTTCACACTGGTACAATATCCTTGAGCCGTCTTAACGATTATTGGAAAACTGATCCGCTATTTAATCTACCTGTTTTTAGAAAATATATGTCAAGGAATAGATTTTTGCTTATCTTGAGGTGTTTGCATTTTACATCTCCAGATATGGATCCGGCAGATCGGCTAGGAAAGATTAGATTTGTGGCAGATTTTTTTAACAACAAGATGGGAGAAATTTACTTTCCTGGAAGAGAGTTGTCTTTGGATGAAGCTATGGTACTTTATCGGGGTCGTCTCCAGTTTAAACAGTATATCAAGAATAAGCGTCATAAGTATGGTATGAAGTTATACATGCTGACAGAGCCTAATGGACTTATTTTGAAATTTCGTGTCTACGAAGGTGCGACAGATGTTTATGGTGGAAGCGGACATACTGAAAAGATTGTTTTACATTTATTGGAGGAAAAATTGGGTGTGGGACATGCTGTTTATCTAGACAATTTTTACAATAGTGTTAATTTAGCTAGGAAATTACTTCAACAAAATACATACTGCACTGGTACGCTGAGAGCTGAGAGGAAAGATAATCGGAAAGAGGTAATGAGTGCAAACTTAAAACGTGGTGAGAATAAATCTATGTTTTGCAATGGAGTGCATGTCGGAAAATGGCGCGATAAACGCGTCCAATACATTTCAACAGAATTTGGAAGCGAAATGGGCATTTTTAAAAACAAAAGAAATCAAGAATCTGAAAAACCTTCCGCAATCATTGGATATAATGCTTTTATGTCCGGTATAGATAGACAGGATCAAATGATGGCATATTATCCTTGCAGCCGTAAAAACCATTCGGTGGTACAAAAAGTTATTCATGCATGTGCTGCAAATGAGCATGATAAACGCCTATTTTTTTGTACAATAAATATTCGCGGTCTGACCAGTTACGATTATATGACTTCCGATTGGATGTCATAAGAAATTTACTAGCCAGACGACCAATTACTAATTTGCCGCAAATTCTTCCAAGCCAAATAAATGTCCACAGCATTAGCAAAGTAGGAAAAATTGTTAGTGAAAAAAAAAACCGGTCAAGTGCAAGTTGAACTTGCACAATTAGTGTTCCGTACGTTGATTGTTTTTAAAATAAAAATTTTTGTTAGGGTGGTATAAAGTGATCAGTGACTTCATAAAACACACCCCAAATGAATTTTCAACAAAGTTTGTTTCCAATCTTTACTGAAAACTGGTGACCTTGAAATTTTGTTTTTTTTTATACACCAAATAAATTATTAAAGGTAATGCACTCGTGATAATTTTGGTTCAATCTATACCCCGTGGAGAATATTCCAGAATTTTTTCAAAATTTTTTGATCAGTATTTTTCGAGATAAGGTAGGGGACAGCGATTTTTTAAAAGTAATACGAAGAAAAGTGTGCGCAAGTATTACATTATATATATATATATATATATATATATATATATATATATATATATATATACATATATATATATATATATATAATATATATATATATATATATATATATATATATATATATATATATATATATTTTACTCGTGTTTTCACAAGCTTTCATTTGACACCACACTCGATGACCTAGTAAAAAAAATTTTTTTTCACTTCCGATTTCACCCCTCAAAACGAACCTCTTAAGTCAAAATTTATGTTACGGTGGTATAAAATGATCAGTGACTTCACAAAACACACCCCAAATGAGTTTTCAACAAAGTTTGTGTCCAATCTTTACTGAAATCTGATGACCTTGAAATTTTTGTTTTTTTATATACCATATAAATTATTAAAGGTAATGCACTCGTGATAATTTTCGTTCAATCTACACCCCGTGGAGAATATTCCAGAATTTTTTTTCGAAATTTTTCGATAAGTACTTTTCGAGATAAGGCCCGGGACAGCGATTTTTCGCGATTTTTTAAAAATAACACAAAGAAAAGTGCGCGCAAGTATAATATATATATATATATTTTTACTCGTGTTTTCACAAGCTTTCATTTGACACCACACTCGATGACCTAGTAAAAAAATTTTTTTTTCACTTCCGACTTCACCCCCCAAAACTAACCCCTTAAGTCAAAATTTAATTCTCAAAACTACATGGCTCTGATGAGGCCATCAATTCCTATATTATTACCAAATTTCACCTTTCTATGTCAAAACAGTTTCCGAGAAAATCGGGTGTGACAGACAGACAGACAGACAGACAGACAGATAGACAGACAGACAGACAGACACCGAAGTGATCTTATAAGTGTTCCGTACGGAACACTAAAAAGGAACTAAAGAAACAAAACGGGTAAGCAGAAAGGAATGCAAAGAATGCAGGAAAAATAAAATAAGAAAGCAAACAGTGTATGAATGCACAATGTGCCCTGGACAACCAGGTTTTTGCCTTAATTGCTTTGAGGATTACCATAAAAATGTACAAAAATGGTTTAGAAATAAATGTTTTGAGTTCATGAGTTCGATTTATTATTTCTTTACTTATTTAATTGGACACTCCGATCGGAGTGTTCGGCATCTAGTAAAAATTTTTCACTTGCAATGCCGATTACTCCGATCGGAGTGAAATTTTTTTTTCTAATATTTTGAATGACACATAAAAAAAACACATCCAAGACTCATTTTAGTTCATATTTACCACAATAAAATAAAAATATTTGGAAAAATCTTACCGGCGTCAACCACAAACTCAAAAATATAGATCGGCAGTCAACCTGTTAAGCAAATAAAAATAGTTTAATTTGTTGTAGTTAGTGACGTATAAAGGTAATAGTTATGGATTTTCCTAAAAATGAATTAGTTGATATGGTTTATATACCGGGCGAGGCGGGAAAAATTGTCTTGGCAGTAAGGCTTTACGAAGCGAAGTACCCTAATAGATGTATACGATCTAGAAAATCTTTTCGCTTCTTAATGGAACAGTTTGATGGTACTGGTAGCGTTGAGTATATGAAACGGAAAGTAGTAAACCAGAATGCTACCAATGAGGAAAAAGAAATGGAGATTTTACTTCTTGTTGAAGATAATCCTTTTCTTTCTAACACCTTCACTATCAACGCCGGTGTACCCCAAGGCTCCATACTGTCCCCCTACTCTCTTTCTCATTTACATTAACGATCTGCTGGAAAAGACCAAGAATCCAATCTACAGCTTTGCAGATGATAGTACACTTATCTCTTCATTCACTTTGAATGCTCGGACATCGGCTACTCAGACGAATATCCGCAGACAGCAGGAAGTCATTCAACTTAACAAAGACCTGGAAGAAATTCTAACTTGGGGTGACAGTAACCAAGTGGAATTTAACGCTACAAAAACCCAGGCGGCAGTTTTTTCTAAAAAAGTTAACGTTGCTGAACCCGACATAGTTCTGTCGGGGCACTCCATTCCCCTAACATCGTCACTCAAATTGTTGGGCGTTAATTTGGGAGCAAATATGTCCTGGCATGAACATGTTGCAGGCATAGCAAGGAGAGCTTCTCAAAAGTTGGGAATATTATTTCGAACCAGAAAGCTTTACACTCCACAACAACTGTTAATTCTTTACAAAGCTCAAATTCGACCAACTTTGGAATGCTGCTCCCATGTTTGGAGCTCCGCTCCCAAACATACACTGCATTTGTTGTGTGATTGGAGACCCGGAACTGACCGTCGGCCTTGATTCACTGGAACATCGAAGAACGGTTGGCGACTTGAGCCTATTCTACAAGTACTTTCATGGAAAGTGTTCGAAGGCTGTGGCCCGCTTAATTCCTCCCAGAGCGGTGCATGTTAGAAGTACACGTCGCGCTAATTCTTCACATCCGTATGAGGTTCAGCTTGCTACTCTTCGTACAACGCTTTTTCAAGCAGTCTTTTATATGGAGAACATCATCCCTTTGGAATAATTTGCCCAGGACTGTGTTTCCCACCGAGTACAATCTATAGCGATTAAGAACAACGTGAATCGCTTTCTCCGCACACGTGTCCCTCCTGTAGCGCTTTACGGACTTCCTTGTAGCACGTGTGCTAGACCCATAAAAAAAAAATCCCCAGGTCAGCAGCCGTCAACTAGCTGACTTACCTGGCACATCCCAATCTACGGGTAATCGCACCACCAGAAAATAAAGTATCATCTCTTTCATCTGGAACTACGCCAAGAACTTCAAGACCGTGATTTTGAATTACGAGTAAACTTTTGTACCACCATGAATGGAGCAATAGAGAACGATCCAAATTTTTTATCCAAAATAATGTTTTTTGATGAAGCTACTTTTCGCAGTAATGGAGCAGTTAACAGCCATAACATGCATTCTTATTCAACAGTTAATCCATTTTAAGTCCCGAAAATTCAAAACCAAAACCATTGGTTGCTTAATGTATAGTGTGGAATATTAAATTTTTTCGAATTATTGGTCCATATTTTTTCCCCGAACCGCTTAACGGGCCTAGAAATCTAAATTTTTTGCAAAACGAATTACCCCAGCTTCTTGAAGAAGTTGATAACTTTGAAAGGGAACAAATGTGGCGGGTGGTTAGGTTGACGTGGTTTATACGGATTTCAGCAAGGCTTTCGACACAGTCAACCACGATATCCTGATAGGGAAGTTGGGAGGTTATGGGTTTTGTGGATCACTACTGAATTGGTTGACCTGCATACAAGAAACAGTTTGTTAAAGTAAAGGGCTTTGTGTCGAGTGACGTATCTGTTACAAATAAATTACATCCGGTGTGCCGCAGGGTAGCCACCTGGGCCAGTTGCTGTTTAATATATTTATTAACGACCTACGAAAGATGATTCTATTTTCAAGGACCTTGTTTTATGCAGATGACTTGAAATTGTCTATGGCAATTCATTCTGTTGACGATGCTATGAGACTGCAGGGAGACTTGGATATGGTGAGTGAGTGGTGCAGGAGAAACAAAATGAAACTTAATATTAAAAAATCTAAGATTATGTCGTTCTTTCGAGTGAAAGTTCCGCTCTTGTATGACTAAGTATTAATAATTGACTTCTCGAAAGAGTCTCCTCATTGTGTGACTTGGGTATTTATTTGGACACTAAGCTTGATTTTCATATTCATTATGATTTTATTACTAACAAATGTATTAAACTCCTTGGCTTCGTCTGTAGGAATACTAGGGATTTCCAGACCGTAGATAGCGTGAATATTTTGTACAAGGCCTTGGTGAGATCTTCTTTGGAGTATCTGTCATGTGTGTGGTCACCATCGTATGCCGTGCATATTGAGGGTGTTGAAAGGGTACAGAGGAAGTATGCTAGATATGTCTCTTGCAAATTTAAGTAGACCATCACTGCCTATGGGGACCAGCTACGAAGACTTCAGCTGCAATCACTTTCAAGAAGTAGGAAAGTTGCTGATATATGTTTCTTATTTCGACTTGTAAATGGTCATATAGACTGCTCTGATCTCTTGAGTCTGATAAATTTTCATGTTCCACCAAGATCAACAAGGGACCACGTACTCCTTGCCCCGAGGTACCACAGATGTAACTATGGCCTATTCTCGCCGATCACTAGAATCACTAATGGTGCCAGTGAAGCGGATCTTGATTTTTTTTAATCTCTCTTTAAAACGTTTAAAAGAAAAAACTGTTGACAGTCCACTGAGTTTTTGAAATGATAATTACTGGTGTTGTTATTGTATTGTTATAACTTTACTATATTATTGAAATTTTTCTGTAAATACTATATACAAAATGGGTCTGCCCGTAAATAAATTAATAATAAATAAATAAACAAGACGGAGCTCCTGCTCATTACTACCGGGAAGTTCGGGAATGTTTAAACGACCGTTACCCACAAAAAGGAATCGGTAGGGATGGATTTATTCAATGGTCCTCTCGGTCATGTGACTTAACACCTTTAGACTTTTTTTTGTGGGGGCTACATTAAAGATCGTGTTTATGTGAATCCCCCTACAACACCAGTAGATATGGAAAATAGGATACGGCATGCGTGCGACAACAACGCCCTTTATGCTAAGAAAGTGAAGGAAAAAATAGTAAAATGACTAAACATGTGCATATTTTTGAACATTTATTACGTCATGATAACTAATCATTAGATAAGGTTAAACTATATTATTAACTATTTGTTTATGTTTTCACAATAGCGTAAGTGTAATAAAAACAAGGGTAAAAATTGAGAAATTCAAAATAAATCGAAAACTATTAGAAATAGGTATATGACATACTTAATAAAAGTTGGAGGATCTTGTAAAATCTATCAGAAAAAGTAATAATATATAGGGTGTGCCTTTTTAAAAAAATTTGAGATTTTTCAATTTAAAATAATCGAAATGTATAAATTTATTTTGAACATCCTGTAGCATCTAACTCAAATTTCTTTACATATATCTTTTTTTTTTTTTTTTTTTTTTTCATCTCTATAGAACGCTCGCACCAATTATGAGTATTCCACCTTCAGAAACAATGGCGCTACTGGCAATTTTTTACAAAACTGAAAACTAGTATTTTTTTTTTTTTTTTTTTTTTTTTTTTTTTTTTTTCTAAATTTAAATATTATATAAATGGCCCGGCTGATTGGCGCAGTGGGTTAAGGCGTTAGACTTGCCCACTGTTGTCCGAGAGGTCCGCGGTTCGATTCCGTGTCTGGGCTGGGTGTTTGTGAATTGTTGTGTGAATGTGTAAATTTGTGTGTCCAAAACAAGGAGAGATGCTGGCTAGTTGGTTAATGCCAATGCCAAAAACATATGTAAAAAAAAAAAAAAAAATATTATATAAACTACTAGGTTTAGATGTATAACATTGTTAACAAAAAAGTTATAAAATTTTACGCAGAATTTAAAAATAAATTAGAAAATAGGATGTTCGATTTAAAACAACATATGTTATATTGGCCACACTTTTTTGAAGTACCCTGTATACTCAAAAATAATTTTAAACTGTGCACCTTAACATTCCCTAAAACTACTTATATGTATTTAACATTTATTTAACATTTTTTCGTCATTCCCGAAACAAATGAGATAATTAATCTTACTCTATCGTTGACTATTTACAAATATCATAATTATGAAGAAAGTCGAATTATTTATTTATTTATGAATGATATTTATAAGTATTATTCATAAATAAGACATCCGTTTGATGGATATTACAAAACGAGACCCTGGAACCCACAACAATATTATTACCACCAGTACCAGAAGAACTACTCGGTACAATCTTCTGCAATTGCAAAGGCTGTGGCGCAACTGTGGATGTAGAGAAGTTTGTGACCAGTGTAACGGATAAGCATGCCTCAACGCTTCATATCCAAATGATCTTGATGAAGGAAGTGAATATGTACCAGAGATCCTCGAGGTTTTAGAGCCAAATATGACGGACAAGGAGGATGATTATAACGGTCTGGAAATTCAATTTGAGCAACCACAAGAGGAAGACGACGATGAACAAGTTGAATACTAAGCTGCATGCCTGCTATTGGTAATCAGAGTAAAAAAAATTGCCTTACATTTTAACTTAAACTGTAATAGATTTACAATAAACTTATAATAAATAAAAATGTAATTACAATGTATTTAAACTATTTCATTTCAATATCTATTTATTAATATAAATTAACTAAATATTATCATACATTTCTGAATAATATTTATAAATATCATTTATAAATAAATAAATAATTCAAGTTTTTTAGTAATAATAATATTTGCAAATAATTAATTTTATGAACTGCATTTGACTCCTATGTCTATTCATATCTCATAAGGGGGGGGGGGGTTGGCTTTTACTCATCACGCTTGCAGAACGGGTTGACGAGTTTTGTGTTCAGCCGCCCAGTCTGGGTACAGACGCTGTTTGCAGCCGCCCAGTCTGGGTCAGATGCTACAGTTGCGGACTTTCTTAGCTAGAAGAAGTTTTCAAGGAACTCGAATGGGAAAAAAGGGAATCAGTATAAATGGACAAAAGTTAAATCATCTGCGTTAGGCTGATGTTGTAGTGATAATATCAGATAATTTTGATGACATACAGGAAATGATTACTAAACTACAAAACAAATCAGAGAGGGTAGCACTACTGCTGAATAGAGATAAGACAAAGGCGATGACAAACGAAGACAATCCGCGAGGTTTGAGAATAGAGGGCGAACACTTGAATACGTAGAGGAATACATCTATCTAGGGCAAATAATAAAATGTGGAAAAGCAAATCAAACGGCAAAAGTACAGAGAAGAATCAGACTGGCATGGGCAGCATTTGGCAAATAAAGGAAAATACTAATCAACAAAAGAATGCCTCTGAAAATAAGAAATATGGTATTCGATTAATGCATTCTACCAGTTCTCACGCTCGCTTGACTAAGAAGTTAATGAACCAACTGAGAGCAATGGAACGCCAGATGCTCAATATAAGATTACAAGACAGAATCAGAAACGAAAGTATAAGACAAAAGACCAAAGTGATAGACGTAAGAGAACAGGTAGCAGGTTTGGAATGGAGTTGGGCAGGTCACACAAAGAGACAAGATGAGAGATGGAATAAAAAATACATGAATGGAGGCCATGGAAAGATGACCTGAAAAGAACGGCTAGTTTAGGATGGATCAGAAAGATGCAGAATCGCGAGGGATGGAAAAAGGAAGGGGAGACATATGTTCGACACTGGATGGAAGAAGGTTTATTAGACAGATAGATGAATTTGATTCCACAATTGACACGGTGTTATCCTATATACGGATAGGCGCTTCCCACTTTTCGCGCCATATCTCGAGAACGATTAATTATAAAAAGTATCATCTGATACCGAATTTGTAGAGAATTTTATGCCCTACAAGTTTTGTAATAGCTTTAAACATCATTTGAATCATAGGAAATAAGATATTTGCAAAAAATCGATTTTTGCGACGTTTTGACCTGAATATCTTGACTCGCGGACACGATGAGACTTTTAAGCTAAATTTTAGAATATGAAAATAAAGATTTAAGCAAATTTTCAGCTTTCCAACTTTCATTCCAAAGTTGAATCTCTATTTGATTGGACAATACTCATTATCAAATTGAGCATGACAATTTTGTTAGATCAATACTCTCCACTTGTAAATTATTAACTAAACGATACAAACGATTTAATTATGTTTATCCACTGACCTTCCTTCAGAATTACTGTGCTAGGGCGAGATCTGAAATGTGATTGCAAGCAGCTTGTGTGCAGTTTTGGAGACTGCATAAATTTCAGTTGCGGATGGCGTAAATGTAGCGGACGAAACGGGGCCAGACCGCGAAAATGTTGCGGAGAAGACCAACTTTGAAAGGGTGATCGTCGAGAGGTTTTTGACTGGAAACTTAGCTACTTACCACGCGAGATTATGCTTGGAAATGCGATTCTATTAAATATTAACCTAATTGTGCAAAACCAAGTAAATTAAATCACTAATGGTAAGTAAAAAATGTATTTTTTGTTTACTGGTTGAAATAAAAAGTGTTTGATAACATTCCTACGTACTCAAATACGCACTCATAGATAGGTAGATAACTTAAAAAAACGCAAAAAAAAAAAAAACAAAACGCCCTCGTATATTCACAAACATACAGGAAAGGGTAAAATTACATATAAATAGAAATTATTTTTATATAAGATGACGAACATGTTGCTCCTACTTTCTTTTCGTCGATATTTTCCTAAGCCCCAGGGTTAAATACTGCAGCAGTAGTCGCGAACAGAATACGCGTAATAATTTAATGAGGGCAAGGGGGGACAAAAGAGGTCTCCATAAAGGACAAAACTGTTGCCAGTTCCAGCCAGAGGGCCGGCTATAACTGGAAACCAGTTTACGTAATTCATAATGGCAGTTGTCTTGTAACGACAAGGTTTGTAGTTATAAATGAACTGTCCCCACTAACTACTATATATATATATATATATATATATATATATATATATATATATATATAGATATATATATATATATATATATATATATATATATATATATATACATATATATATATATATCTATATATATAACACGTAGGCCTAAAAGTTTTTGGTCTGATACATAGACCTCGCCCTTTTCAAAAAATCCATATGATTTTTAGAAAGTATCAAGACATTTCGACGATTAGTTTACAAGTTACAGTGGTTTTGGTGACGCTTTTGATATTTTCAAAAGAATGGAAATAATCGAATTTCGTGTGTTGATTGAACACTGTGTTTTGATGGGAAAAAATATCGTTCAAGCAAAGCAATGGCTGGATAAGTGTTACTGGGACTCTGTCCCTGAAAAAATCAATCATCATTTACTGGTATGCTGAATTTAAACGCGGTCGTACAGATACAAATGATGCTGAACGCTCTAGACTGCCCAAATGAGGTGGTTACACCGGAAAACATAAAAAAAATCCACAAAATTGTTTTGGATGACCGTAAAGTGAAATTGCGTGAGATAGCTGACACCCTAAGGATATCAAAAGAACGTGCTGGTCATATTTTGCATGAACATTTGGGCATGAGAAAGCTCTGTTCGAAATGGGTACCGCGTTTGCTCACAGTGGACCAAAAACAACAACGTGTTGATGATTCTGAGTGCTGTTTGCACCTGTTTAGGCGCAATAAAAAGGATTTTTTTTCATACGATATGTGACAATGGATGAAACATGGATCCACCACTACACACCGGAATCAAATCGGCAGTCAGCTGAGTGGATAGCAGCCGGTGACCAAAGACACAACAGTCTGCTGGGAAGGTTTTAGCCTAGGTATTTTGGGATGCACATTCTCACAGACAGAAAGGTATAGAAATGTTAGAAAAGCGTTGGACTGATTGAATCGCTCTTGAAGGAGACTATGTTAATGAATAAAGTCGAATTTTGCAAATATATATATATATATATATATATATATATATATATATATATATATATATATATATATATATATATATATATATAGGGTGTCTCACTTATCCATTTTCAGTAATGGATACGCGCGCGTAAATTAAATACAACACACTTGAAATCAAAACACTGCATTCATCAATGCTTGTAATCGACGAATAAATAAAACACCAAAACAAAAGACCGAACGATGAACGAACGAAAGCGTGAGGAAATAAAGGGGGGGCTTACTGAGTCGCTAATGAGATGGGAACCCCTGGGTTAGAGAGTTTAGATACCTGGGAGCCTTATCAATGATAAGTGAGATTCAGATATGGAAATTAAAACCCGAGTTGAGCAGACTAGATCCACTTTCATCAAGTTGCGCAAATTTTAACAGATGTTAATAAAAGTTCTGCCAACCTAAAAAGCAAATATCTTAATGAATAACAATAGCACGCGTATTCGAAGAAAGAAAAATAGTCCCTTAATTTTTTAACATAGCGTATGTAACAAGCTAGAACTATCTATGTTTATATTATAACAGGAACCCAATTTATGTAAATATTCTAAAACTTATAACTGTTAATTCTAAAATTTATTCGAACATAAATTGATTTGTATATAGAATCGAAAGTGATGCCCAATTAGATTAAAGCCTCTGTAAATTGCTTATCACTTTCTCCAGGATCCCTCCAGCTTATATACGGTGGCTGATTTCGCTTATAAATCCCGCAAATTTCGTTTCGGAATTCGGCGAAAATTTATCAATATGGCGGCATCTGGCTGGATGATTACCGACTCTTGACTAATCTTGTTAAAACATTTTGAGTTAAAACAAGTAAAGATAATTAAGTGGTTCAACACGTTGAGCTATCGGAATCATTAAAATAGTATATAGTATCTCCCATAAAGTTAAATTAAACAAGATTGAAAGCCGACCTAATCAGTAGTTGCGTAGTAGGTAAGAAGTTCCGGAGGTAGAATGGCCCCCCGTTCGGATCTCCGGGTAGGGGCTGGTTCGGAGGCGTCGACTTGCAGACATCATAATTTTAAGATAGATTTTTGCAACATACGAGGTATAAACTCGAACATAAATTCAGTGCATCAACACCTGCAATCAGATAAACCTCATGTACTCGCTCTATGTGAAACCAAGGTCAGTCCATCGACCAGCACGGTCAACTATCTTTATCCTGGGTACGACTTCTATTCCCGATTTAGGCGTAACTTTGGAATCTGTCTTTTTGTCAGAAGCGACCTCTCTTGTCAACGAGAAGAAGCTCTGGAGCCCCCAAACTTTGATGTTATGTGGTTAAAAATAACGACTCAACAAACCACAAGGTTCATCTGTATCCTGTATCGACCACCAAGTGATACCAATTTTCGAACACTTTTCGCTTCTCTTGCAGACACCATCGATCATTTACAAAGTAACTATCCAAGTGCCGAAATTGCCATCCTGGGCGACTTTAATGTCCACAATATCAACTGGCTCAAATATTCAAATACTACCGACGAACAAGGTCGTGAAGCTGAATCTTTCTCAATCAGTTATGGCTTAACTCAGCTTATTGACGAACCAACACGGATCCCTGATCGAGACGGGGAGTTCGCCAGTCTTCTTGATCTGTTTTTAACCACCAATCCGGAGATTTACACGGTCACCATAAATCCGCCGTTAGGTTCTTCTGACCATAAACTGCTTTCGACCTCGAGTATCGTGCCAATCAGTGACGGAGAGGCGCCTAGGCCGCGCAAGATTTGGCACTACAAATCTGCTAAATGGGAAGATCTCATGGAATACTTTCGAACTTTCCCTTGGATGGACGTTTGTTTTCGATCCGATAACCCATCTGACTGCGCCAGGGAGGTCTCCGATGTTATTTTGGCTGGTATGGAAGCTTACATCCCTTTTTCGAAGAAATGCTCCTCCAACGGCAAGCCTTGGTTCGACCGAAAATGCAAAGAAGCTGTTGCTTCTAAACATATTGCCTACCGACAATGGCGTGAAAATCCTAACACCTTAAATCGAAACATCTTTGTTCATGCCCGGAACAGATGCAAGGGAATTATCGACGAAACCAAGGAGGCACACAATCAACGAATTAGAAACAAACTTCTCGCTTGTCCCAACAATTCCAGGTCCTTTTGGGCAGTCGCTAAGGCAGTTAGTCAAAACTTTACCAAATCCACCATACCACCACTCACACGGCCAGATAATTCCATTGCAACCACACCTGTTGAGAGAGCGAACTTGTTGGCTGAACTCTTTGCTTCACATTCTACGGTCGATTTCCAAGGAAAAACACCACCTACTATTCCCATATTGCAGTCAAGGATGCCCGATGTTGTCTTCAGACAGCGCATCATAAAGAGTATTTTAATGAAGCTAAACACCAAGAAGGCTTCTGGCGCCGACGGAATACCTGCCATAGTTCTCAAAAAACTGTGCAAGGGAACTAACACCAGTTTTCTGTAGACTTTTTAACCTATCCTACAGAAAGGGAATATTTCCGTCCTGCTGGAAATGTGCCACGGTTCAGCCGATACCTAAAAAAGGTAAGAAGACCTTGCCAAATAACTACCGACCAGTTGCACTGCTTTCAATAATATCGAAAGTCATGGAAAGGTTATCAATGAGCATCTTCTAAAATATCTTGAACGATTCAATATTATTAGCGATCACCAATATGGTTTTCGTAAACATAGATCAACAGGAGATCTTCTGCCTTATGTAACACATGTTTCGAACAACGCAATTGAACACTTTGGAGAATCTCGAGCGGTTGCTCTTGACATATCCAAGGCATTCGACCGTGTTTGGCACGATGGACTGTTGGCTAAGTTGCGCTCTTATGGTATGTCTGAAAGGTTCTGTTTGTGGCTCTCATGTTTCCTCAGAGAGCGTTCTTTACGAGTGGCGGTCGACGGATTTCTTTCTAACACCCACACTATCAACGCCGGTGTGCCCCAGGGCTCCGTACTGTCTCCTACTCTCTTTCTCATTTACATTAACGATCTGCTGGAAAAGACCGGGAATCCAATCTATAGCTTTGCAGATGACAGTACGCTTGTCTCTTCATTCACCTTGAACGCTCGGACATCGGCTGCTCAGGCGAATATCCGCAGACAGCAGGAGGTCGTTCAACTTAACAAAGACCTGGAAGAAATTCTATCTTGGGGTGACAGTAACCAAGTGGAATTTAACGCTACAAAAACCCAAGCGGCAGTTTTTTCTAAAAAAGTTAACGTTGCTGAACCCGACATAGCTATGTCGGGGCACTCCATTCCCCTAGCATCGTCGCTCAATTTGTTGGGCGTTAGTTTGGGAGCAAATATGTCTTGGCATGAACATGTTGCAGGCATAGCAAGGAGAGCTTCTCAAAAATTGGGAATATTATTTAGAACCAGAAAGCTTTACACCCCACAGCAACTGTTAATTCTTTACAAAGCCCAAATTCGACCAACTATGGAATACTGCTCCCACGTTTGGGGCTCCGCTCCCAAACATACACTGCATTTGTTGGATTCTGTTCAGAGAAGAGCGGTCCGTCTGATTGGGGACCCGGAATTGACGGGCGGCCTTGATTCGCTGGAACATCGAAGAACGGTTGGCGACTTGAGTCTGTTCTACAAGTATTTTCATGGAAAGTGTTCGAAGGATGTAGCCCGCTTAATTCCTCCCAAAGCGGTGCATGTTAGAAATACACGTCGAGCTGGTGCTTCGCATCCGTATGAGGTTCAGCTTGTTTACTCCGCGTACGACGCTTTTCAAGCAATCTTTTATATGGAGAACGTCATTCCTTTGGAATAATCTGCCCAGCGCTGTGTTTCCCACCGAGTACAATTTACAGCGATTCAAGAACAACGTAAATCGCTTTTTCCGCACTCGTGCCGCTCCTGGAGCGCTTTAGGGACTTCCCTGCAGCACGTGTGCTAGACCAATAAAAAAAAAAAAAAAAAAAAAAAAAACAATTATGTAAAGAATGTAGTAATAGATTAAGGTAAATAAATGAATAAGTTGCTACTTCTCTGTCTAATAGCATCTTTCCTGCCTTCTAATCGTAATACCTCTTGACCTGAATTTAACAGAACCGGACAGGGTTAAAAATCTCCTGCGGTTATCACCTGGATTATCACCTATGTAAATAAGTGTGTTTCATATCAACGTAAACAATCATTATGACGTATAGCCCAGTCGCCAGGGGTTTTGGGCTCTCATTAAATGTTAACAGGCTGCATTTTGGCATACAGGTAGTTTTTTGGGACGTAGAATACGATAAAACAAAATCAAAAATTCGTTTTTTCGGTAATATCTCGAAAAATAAAAAGTATATCGAAAAATCAATAGCACCACGTGAAAGAACGAGAAATTTTACAGAAAAATGGTATATAGATTTTTTTATTAGCGTGAGAATTTATTATCGAAATAAAATTGCAAAATGTGGCAAACTTTGGCAGAAATTTCACGCATCTTCAAGAAGCTCTAAATTGAATCTAAATAAACAAATTCAGCTTTTGCATGTTTACTACTGTCAAATATCAATTGTATAATTGAGGTGTCCGTTACTTTGTGACAATACATTATAAATTTCTAAATTGAAATAAAACGAATTACTTAGTTATTTATCACTTACTTTTTATTTATCTGCTACTACAGTTTCGTAGGTTTGATAATGCTTGATAATGTAGAAAACCTACGAAACTGCAGTAGCAGATAAATAAAAAATAAGTGACAAATAACTAAGTAATTCGTTCCATTTCAATTTAGAAATTGTCAAATATGAGATTTTAACTGACGCTGAGTATGGCCTGATGCGATTTATATTACCTGAGATATGTGACGCAAAAGAAGAAACGTTGAAATGGGTAAAGAAATATCTTTTTTTTTTCAAGTGAAGGGGACCCCTGCTCTAACCTGTTGTATATTCTCTCCATTTATACGAATACCCCGAATTGAGTTGTTACTAATAATCATGAATGTTGTTTGGTTAATAATGTTCAGGCAAATATTTTCTCCTGCCTTGTGTATAGATTTCAATAATACTGAAGAGCATCTGCGATATCTGCTTAAATGGCAGTGTCATTCGTATATCTGATATTTATCGGAACACCATTCACGTCGATACCCAGATTACTCTCCGATACTGCCTCGACGAAGGCTTTTTCGACATACATGTTAAACAGCATGGATGATAAATCAAAATCAAATCAAAATCTTCTGTTGTGTTACCATCTGGAAGTCTTACTTCAGCTGTCTGATTCTACTATAAGTCCGCTTTTTCACTCCAAATAACTGCCTTATTAAATGCGTCCAAAGTTTCCGACGAATTATTTTTTACCTTTTCATTATTTTCATTTTCATAGTCAGAGTCGTCATTGATTAAATTATCTTTGTCTTCATCATTTTGCTCATCTAAATCATCTTCATTCCACTTCGCAATATCCTCTCTTGAATATTTAACCTGAAAAATATTTGATTTATTAAATATATAAATCTTAAACAGATTTATGCAATTAACAAAATTACTTCGCTGTTTACTTCTGTCAACAAATTCTGAACTTATTTGAGCGATTCCTCCATTTTATTTTTGTATTTTTCCTTTAAAATGCTGAGTGGAATGTTTTCTTCCGGATCAGAGTCATCATTACTCTTTTCAGTGAAATCCAAATTATTTTTTCAACATTTTTTTATCGGATCAACCTCAAGCTTATTCTATGCTAATGATAGGCTTATTACAGCATCTTTTATTGTTAAACGCTTTAAAAGTTTTAAGAGATCTTTAGATTCTGAAGATAAAATTGATGACAAAAAGCTTGACCTGTAGTAACGTTTTGTGATTCGAAGAACATCTTGATCCACTGGCTGAATCAAGGGTGTTACATTTGGTGGCATGTAAATAACAAAGATTTTTCCATCATCGGTTTGTAAATCTTTTGCAGGCGGATGGCTTGGGGCATTATCCAATAACGGAATGACAGTTTCGGGTAAACCGTTTTGTTTTAGAAATGTTTTCACCTAAAAATGTATATACGCGAATTTAGTTAATTCGAACATTTTCATATTGCATATTCGCTGACTTACCTGAGGAACAAAGCACCTATAAAACCAATTCTTAAAAATGTCCACAGTCATCCAAGCATTTTTTGAATAATCGTAATTCAGAGGGAGAGTAAAGTTCTTAAAGCACCTAGGGTTTTTTGCTTTGCCTAATATGACAGGTCGAACTTTATGTTCTCCAGACGCATTGGTACAAGCGAGAAAAGTAAGTCGTGCTTTTTCAGCTTTTCTTCCTGGAGCGGTTTTTTCATCATTCATTACCAATGTTTTCTCAGGTAGCAGTCTCCAAAACAAGCCTGTTCATTCAGTTTACATATGACTTAACAAAGATCTCTTTAAATGGATCTACTAGCTCAGGGTTTGTATATAATTTTTTACCAGATATCTTCAAAAATCTAATGCCAAATCTGCGTTTAAAATTTTGCAACCAACCATCGCTTGCAGAAAATGTTGGTGTTTCCTTTAGAATTTCATTTAAGGATTTTGCTTTAAGCTTTATAAGTTCACTACTCACTGGAAGATTCCTTAACCTTTGTTTACAAAACCATTCATACAATTTTTTCTCCATCCTAGGGCTTTCTCCCGATTTTAACGTTGTTCTTTTAATAATACCAACGCATTTTGTTGTTCCGCTTAGAATATTCGCTTTATTTTTTTTAATTGCACAAACACTAGATTTAGCTATATCATATTTATTTGCAAGGTGTGTAACACTCACTCCATTTTCCAAATTCTTTATGATCTCACTTTTTTCTGATAGTGTTAACACTTTTCGTTTCATATTTTCCAATTGGAAGCACTAAAATCACTAAATATTTAATATCAAATGAACAGACCTCACACCAAAGGTAGCACGATAATCGCCCGGCAATACTAATCTAACCTAAATACATTCAAATAACAAGAATATTTTCTAAGAGAAATCCCCTATTAGCACTGGGGAAGCACCGAAAATTATTCATTTTATCGAGATTGCTTCTGTTCACTCTACAGAACCTCTAATATTAAATTTCCACTGTTCACTATAGTGGATAGTTCATATAAAAGGGTGTTCACATAACCGAGCATCTACTGTATATATATATATATATATATATATATATATATATATATATATATATATATATATATATATATATACGAGGCTGGTTTGAAAAGTCCGTGCAAAAATAAAAACTACTTATGTGTTTGGGGTAAACCTTTTTTATTTTTCGACATAGTCTCCTTTTAGGCTTATACACTTCGTCCAACGATGTTCTAGTTTGTTGATCCCTTTCGAATAATAGGATTTGTCCAAGTCTGCAAAATATCCATTAGTGTCTGCAATCACCTCCTCGTTTGAATAAAATCTTTGTCCCGCCAGCCATTTCTTCAAATTGGGGAACTATAGTAGTCCGAGGGAGCCAAGTCTGGAGAATAGGGGGGATGTGAAACGAGTTGGAATCCTATTTCCATTAATTTTGCGACCACAACTGCTGAGGTGTGTGCTGGTGCGTTGTCGTGATGGAAAAGGACTTTCTTGTGGGCCAATCGCGGGCGTTTTTCTTGCAGCTCGGTTTTCAAACGGTCCAATAACGATGAATAATATTCACCTGTAATAGTTTTACCCTTTTCTAGATAGTCGATGAAGATTATCCCTTGCGAATCCCAAAAGAAAGTCGCCATAACCTTTCCGGCCGAAGGAACGGTCTTCGCCTTTTTTGGTGCAGATTCCCCCTTGGTAACCCATTGTTTAGATTGTTGTTTGGTTTCAGGAGTATAGTAATGTATCCATGTTTCATCCACAGTGACAAAACGACGCTTAAAGTCCTCCGGATTCTTCTGGAACAGCTGTAAACCATTCTTGCAACACTTCACACGATTCCGTTTTTGGTCAAGCGTGAGCAATCGCGGCACCCATCTTGCGGATAGCTTTCTCATGTCCAAATGTTTATGCAAAATATTATGTACCCGTTCAGTCGAGATGCCCACAGCACTAGCAATCTCACGCACCGATTTGATCAATGATTTCTGGAGTCGTAACCTCCACAGGCCGTCCAGAACGTTCAGCGTCACTTGTGCCCATATGGCCAGTCCGAAAATTTTGAAACCACTTATAAACTTTTCTAATCGAAGGTGCAGAGTCACCATAATGTTTATCAAGCTTCTCTTTAGTCTCCTGAGGCGTTTTGCCTTTCATAAAGTAATGTTTAATCATCACACGAAATTCTTTTTTCGTCCATTTCTTGAAAATCACTCGACTTCCTTGATTCACACGAATGCCAAACACAAAGAAATAGACCAATATAGCTGAAACTTGGTGTGCGTTCATTCAAGAGATGCTACTAACTAAACATGACCTCGATACGCGCCGGTGGTGCCATCTCTCGGACTTTGCACGGACTTTTCAAACCAGCCTCGTATATATATATATATATATATATATATATATATATATATATATATATATATATATATATATATATATATACATTACGCATAACAAAGTGATTATAAAGTGGTTTATTAAAAGGCTTCGGAACACATAAAGATTATACAGTTTTCCTTCGGTAATTAGAATATTGACATGTCGAACTTGAAGTGTAATTAACTGTTGGGTGTCAATAACTAATTATTTTAAAAATTAATTTTTCTATTTTGTTTTATTATATATGTTGTGGAAGACCTAATTACACTACTGCAACAATGTTGATATTACATGCTTGTTAACAATCAGCCTTATTGTTTATTTGTTTTCTTTACCAGTGGCAGAGCGAAAACAATATTGTCATTTCTTTAGGGTCGATTTTTTACTTTATTATTGAGATCGGCTATTTCTTATGAATTTTCTGCACTCGGTCGTGCTACAAAGATGTACCAGTTTCAATATAGTCAGTGATTTCCATAACACCCTGTATATCCAAGGAATGGGATTCTGCTGCCCTCGCCCGTTGCATTGGCATAATACTCCCAACAAATTTGAACTTATAAGATCCCCTGTATTTTTTCTAAGTATGTAAGCAAAACAGATATTTAGTATGTAGCACAGGAAAAAGAGTTTACATTTATATGGGGAAAATGGATGTCATCAATTCAGGATTTGCTCTTATTTTAGTATTTCCAGTCGAGAAGTACGCGCCATAAGTTACGTGTATCGGTGTAATTCTTTAAATGTGACAGTCTATCGCTTTTATTGAGGGGAATGGAGATTTAGGAAATTACACTTTTCACCATTGGTATTATAAAAGTGTTACTGATTCCGAGGTTAAAGTGAATATACATATCACAATTTACTGCCTCGTTTTCCAACAAATGATACTACTATACTACTATACTACATATGACACTAATATTGTAATGTCACTTCGCAGTCGTCTGGAGAGACGATATAAAAATTTTACTTATACCTAGCCCCTTGCAAGGCTGACCCGAGAGCAGCTGTTCGCTACCTCGCTCCGAAAGCTCTACACAACGGCACTGCTTTTAAACTGCCATAACTTCAATTCAATTTTTAATCAATTCTTATGAAACTTACAGAAAATATTCTTAAGGTATTGTAACATTCATTTTTTCCTAGATTTTAAGACCATGTAATGTTACTGATTTTTCACTTCAAATTGTACTTATTTTCATTTTTGTATCGAAAGGTATATTAAACAGAGATTCCAAGACGTTCGGTATATACTGTGCAGTGCGGGTTCCTGACCGAATCTACCGCTACGCCGCGATTGGTGAAATGTGTGTATCCGCAGTTTTGGTTCCGGCGTCGCCATATTACCGGCAGAGTTTGTACGGTTTATTTAAGGGCCCGAGAAACGACTGTCTTGGCGAATTTCCATCCAGCCGCCGAGTAGGCGAGACTAATTTCATCGGAGCCGCCAAGTAGGCTTCCTTCGACTGAGCTACAGTAAAAGCTCATAACAACCATCATGCGAGCTAAGTAAAGCACCAGTTTCTTAACGAAAAGCCGTAGTGGGCTCTCTAAGTGTCTACTAGAAAAGTGTGAAATCGGTCGTGTTCCATCGAAGCCGGAATAGGAACAGTAAGTTACCAAAACATCCTTCAATAGACATATCCCTGAGTAGTGCCTTCACAGCAATTTAAACCGACTAAAAAGTGAAGTGAAAAACACTATTTTTCGTCTTCGGGGGGTAGTCATAGTTCAGAATTTAAACGTAATAACTACTAGTTAGGCTAGAATTTTTTTTGTAGAACTGCAAAGGTTAGAACTTTTTATTTTTAAAAACTTGAATAAATTTTCTTTTTGTTGATTAAAGCTAGTGTCTCACTGAATACCTATTTTTCTTTTCAGGATAAGAAAAGTCGTACTAGTATAATTCTTTTTAGTAATATCTGTAAAACACTTCAGTATTTTTTCATTTTTTTTAACTGAAGTTAGATCCTTTCTATTTTAAAATGAATGGTGCCCAAAATTTGTACGACTGAAGTTTTTTTTTAAAATAGAAAATAATTCCAAAAAGACGTAAAACAATTATCTCTTACCCATATTTCTCTACCAAGGAAAACTGAGCTAGTGTTTGTTTAATTTCTTTAGTTCTTTTAAAATCATTATTCGCTCAATTCATTCTCAGAAATTAAAAAGAGGTTGCAAGAAAATTGTGCCCAAGCGTGGGAAAAAATACAATTTTCACAGGGTACAAAATGACGCCGCAAAAAGCGACCAATTAATATACACGGTACAAAATAACGCCACAAAAAGTGCGGGCAAGTTAACACCTTACAAAATGACACCACAACGTGCGGGCAAGTTCAAATGTTACAGTATCATACTAAAAAAATGTAATAATCCAAAAATCGAATTTTTTAACCCAAATTACTAGGGATATCCCTACTCAGTATATATCACCGCTACACCAAACACTTTATTTTTGCACTCGACGCGCGTTTCGCTAACCATGTTAACTTCATCAGGAGCGATGACTGTGGTCAATAATCGCTCCTGATAAAGCGAACATGGCTAGCGAAACGCTGAGTAGTGTTATTGTGCCAAAGATTCCACATTCCCAACATAGTAGGTATATCCCTTTAAAAACAATGAAAAAATAATCTAATTTTTGTATTCCTAGACATCAAAAACCCAGAAAAGGATATACGACACGATATATAGGAAGCAACCTCGTTCGTCCTTTATATGTTTTAGTATAAATATTACCGGATAAGATTTGTTTATTATTCAACAAAAAATCAGGAAAAACTTCCATATTAGGTACTATTAAAACGTTTTAAAATTTATCCACCCCCACCCCTATCACCCCTTTGCCCTGAAGCCTCAAAAACTATAAGCTTCAACTCCCTGTTAGATGTTATTACGTTTCAAAATGATATCGCGTTTCGTTCGAGAGTTATTGTGCCAACAGTCCGACAGACTGACAAACCGAAAGACGGACAGATAGATCGACGGAAATGAGTGATTCTGTTTTTCTCGAATCTCAAATTTTGATTTTTTTCACCAACACAAGACTTTCCTTTAACAAGGACCGAATATATTTGGCAAAAATGTGTCTAGCAGTGGTCAATAATTTCTTCTTCGATTGCTTAGGAGGATATCGAAACCTCGATTTTTATATACCTAGTACTCCCATAAATACTGTTACCATGAAAACATTGCCTAAACATTTAATTTCTATGAAAATTGAAACAAATTATTATAGATTTAAATCATACAGTCATACACACATTCATATTCAGAATTCCACCTTTTTTACACGCGAAGAAAATAACACCAAGTATGTCTCCATACCATATAATCCGAAATATAGCAAGGGACTCATTAAGGTATTTAATAAGGTAGGCTTCACTTTAGTCTATAAGTCATCAGACAATCTGAGGAATATCTTAGGAAATCTCAAAGTTAAGATTCCTAATTGTGAGAAAAGTGGAATTTATGAAATTAGTTGTAATGATCGTGACAAAAAGTATGTTGGGCAAACTAAAAGGTCATTTAAAACACGATTTAAAGAACATTTAGCACACTTAAAATACAGTAGAACAGAAAAGTCTAGCATTGCCGAACATGCCCTTGAAGCTGATTATATTGTAACATTAAATAATCTAAGATTAATAAAAAATGTATCTAATAGGAGATTGTTGAACGCATACGAAACTAACATATGGAAATTATAAAATGTAAAAGTACTTTAAATAAAGACAGAGGGCCTATTCCTTATAGTCCCCTCTACTGGTTACTTGATCGGAACTGATGGCCTTGCCTATGCCATTAGTTCCGCCTGAGTAATTTAAGGGTTAGGCTAAGTATAAATAGGGCAGATTTGTAGTTTAGCTTTAGTCAATCATTGCTCCTGATGAAGCTAACATGGTTAGCGAAACGCGCGTCGAGTGCAAAAATAAAGTGTTTGGTGTAGTGGTGATATATACTGAGTAGTTTATTGACCTAGTAAGTGCATAAAAAGCCCTAAAAATTAAAAAAAAAACTAGACGCTTTGTATATAAATAACACAGGTCTGCAACAAAAATGCTGTCTGGATGTTTTCAACTGATTTCTATGTATTTAGGTGCTCAAAAAATTCCAGAACGTCAGGTTATTTTGCAAAACGCAAAATTTTATTATAAAAAAGGGTTTTTTTTTTTTGGGCTAACTTGAAGTCATAAATAAATAGGTACAATTTTATTTTGATTATTATTTTTAAATGTATACAGGCCATAACTATCATTTCTTTCTAAATAAAGAACGCCCTGTGTGAGCTAAATTAACAAACATAAACGTTGTAACCAGGACGTGCGCGCTCCGATAGTGTAGAAAGTGGCGCGGTACAATTACGTGTTAACTCGTCATTGTTTTATAGATCTTCAATATAGTGCAATGTCATCTGTGCGGAAGTGTGTGAATTCGTCTGACAGTTTCTGTTATATTTGTGGCGAATATATGGTATTAAAGCAACAACTTAATATTACGGACTTTGTAAAAAAAATTATACTTCACGTATTTTGGCTTAAAACTTGGAGATCAGGATAAAGTTTGGGCAGCTCATAAAGTCTGCAGACGATGTGTTGAAGACCTTCGAAATTGGTTTAAGGGCAAGAAAAAAGCTTTCCGATATGCGATTCCTATGGTATGGCGCGAGCAAACGAACCATAGAGGTGATTGTTACTTTTGTTCGTGTAATGTGAAAGGGTATAATTCAAAATGGAAGCAGTCCATTTCATACCCCAATCTGCAATCAGCTATTCGTCCCATCCCTCATGGGACCGAAATACCAGTGCCCAAGGTCCCTGCTACCTTGGAAGAGATTCCAAGTTCTGACGAAGATGGTGCTGTACCTGAACCCGATGACAAGTCAAGTTTTCAATTTGACGATGACAACAGTCCGAAATTGTTTCCCAAAAACGCTGCTGAGTTGCTTGGATCAAGGCTCAAACGCAGGAACTTACTTTTGCTGGGAGTGTCTTCTTTCTGGTTTAGATATCGTGAGTAGCGGTTCACTTCCTACTTTGCCCAAGAGGACGAGTTGGTTTATTGTACCAATATTGAAGGTTTGATGGATATATTTAAGATCTCATACGACCCAGCACAGTGGCGTATTTTCATAGATTCTTCAAAAAGAAGCCTTAAAGCAGTTCTGCTTCACAATGGCGGTTTCTATGCTTTCATTCCTGTCGGTTATTCCGTACACCTCAAGGAAACCTACAAGAACTTGGAATTGGTTCTTTGCAAATTAAAATATAAAGACCACGGTTGGCAAGTGTGCGGTGATTTAAAAATCTTGGGCATGTTGCTCGGACAACAATCTGGGTTTACCAAATTCCCTTGCTTTTGTGTCTATGGGATAGTAGAGACCGAGCAAATCACTGGACCAAAAAGTGTTGGCCTCCGAGGGAGCTTAAAGTTCACGAAAAAAACGTCCTGCATGAAACTTTGGTGCCTCCTCATAAAGTTCTTCTACCACCGCTTCACATAAAGCTGGGATTGATGAAGCAATTTGTAAAATCACTTCCAAGAGATGGAAATTGCTTCAAATACTTAATATCAAAGTATCCAGGCCTTTCGGAGGCAAAGTTGAAGGAAGGTGTTTTCGTTGGACCAGATATTAGACGGCTTATGGCAAAGAGAAGGGTGGATTGCCTTTAAAGAGGTCATAGAGCAATTTTTAGGCAATAACAAAGACCCTACCTACAAACAAATCGTCAAAAGAATGTTAAAAGCATTTCAAGCTTTAGGTTGCCTAATGAGTTTAAAAGTACATTTTCTTAATTCCCACCCCGACTACTTCCCAGAAAATTTAGGAGATCTGAGTGAAGAGCAAGGTGAACGATTTCACCAAGATATTAAGGAGATGGAAAAAAGATACCAGGGAAGATGGAGCGTCGCAATGATGGCAGACTACTGTTGGACGCTTCAGAGAGACCTTCCAGATGCTTCCTACAAGCGAAAATGTACCAAAAGGAGTCTCACTGGGAAAAAGAAATGTGTTTTAGTGCTTACTAATGAATGTATTTTAGATAAAAAAATAAGTCTTGTTACGCAATTATAAATTTAAAAAATTTTTTTTAGTCTTTTCTCTTTATTTTAAGATGATAACTTGTTTAACATAGATACCTACATTGTCAGAAAACGTGACGTTCTATAACAAAATGAAAATCATTTTCGGATTGAGTACACCAAAAACATAAGAATTACGCAAAAAAATCAAAACAGCTCTCAATTTTTTTTTTTTGCAGACTTGTGTAATTACTTGCCTATATATTTGATTAAAACTATTGTAATGCAACAAACCGACCAAACCACTGGTTTAAATCCCATTCTGTCGTCCGAACGACCAAAAATTCGTCATTGTCGACGTTGTGAAACAGGGACAATCAGGGGTAGTGCACTTAACTGGCTTTTTTCCAATCCGGGCAAATTAAAGTTATCACCACCCTTTTAGGGGGATCGCTAAAATATTAGATTGTAATTGTTTTAAAGTTGGGACTTCACGCAAAATCCCTCTTCGGAATTTATCGGAGTCTGCTTTATTCGTACATAAAGTCTTCGGAGACAGTTATAAATTGCTTTAAACAGACCCTGGAACTATTTTGGGGAATTAACTCCGGTTTGAAATTGACACGACTGATAAAACAACATAAAAAGGTTACTCGTTAAAAAACAATACATCTCTTTACTTACATGTCAGTGGAGGTTAGGTTATTAGGTCTTGTACTGTTTTTTGGCGTGACAAGATAGGAACGCCCCTGTTGGCTCTTTAGCGTTTTGCAACGTCACTGTGTACAGAGTGAGTCAACGATAGAGTAAAGTTCATTATGTCATTTTTTTCGGGAATGAAAAAATGTTAAATACAATAATTTTAGAGAATGTTAAGGGGCACAGTTAAAAATTATTACAGGGTACTTCAAAAAAGTGTGACCGATATAATAAAGGGTGATTCATTTAGAGGTACTTTTTTTTAAATAAAAAAAAATGAATAAAAACAATTTTATTTTATAATCTTTATTATCATATAAAAGAACCATTCTTTACAATTATTTCTTAAAGATAATTTCTTTCAAATGTTGTCCGCGACTACGGTTAACAACGTCCATTCTGAAGTTCCAATTTTCAATGACGCGTGTGAGTATTTTCGAGTGGTATTTGGCCAATGACTCGAGTAATATTGGCCTCCAATGCCTCAATTGTAGCTGGCTTATCCATGTAAACTTTGGACTTTACATAGCCCCAAAGGAAAAAAAAGTCAAGAGGTGTGATGTCACATGATCTAGCCGGCCAATTCACTGGTCCAAAGCGTGAAATGATCTGTTCGCCGAATTGCTCTCGCAGTAAAGCCATGGTTTCACGGGCTGTATGGCAAGTGGCGCCATCTTGTTGGAACCAAATTTCGTCGAGACCACGGGCTTCAATTTCTGGCATCAAATAGTCTGTTATCATGGCGCGATAACGGTCACCATTCACAGTAACATTCCGGCCGGCCTGTTTTGAAGAAATATGGACCGATTATTCCACCGGCCCATAAACCACACCAAACAGTTGTTTTTTCTGTATTTAATGGCAGCTCTTGAACCTCTTCAGGTTGTTCATCACCCCAAATACGGGCATTTTGTTTATTCACGAACCCATTAAGCCAAAAATGGGCCTCATCGGTGAACAAAATTTTTCTCGAAAACAGTGGATCTTCTGCAAGCTTGTCAAGAGCCCAACGACTAAAACGGAAACGATTCGGAAGGTCGGTCGGCTTCAGTTGTTGCACTAGTTGAATTTTGTATGCTTTTAAAGAAAGATCCTTACGTAAAATACGCCAAGTTGTTGAATATGACAGGCCAAGCTGTTGAGAACGGCGACGAATCGACACTTCACGGTCTTCGCGTACACTCTCCGCTACCGCCCCTATATTTTTTTCACTACGTGCTGGATGTGGTCTATTCGGTCGAGCATTATCCAATAATGAAAATTGGGTCTCAAACTTATTGATGGTAGAGCGAATTGTGCGTTCGGTAGGCCGATTATGTGGACCATAAGTTGCTCTAAGCGCCCGATACACATTCCTCGTAGAACGCCCATTTTCGTAATAAAGTTGAACAATTTGTAGACGCTGTGCCGGGCTAAGTCTTTCCATTATGAAATGTCAAACACTACTGAACAGGAATGCCACTTCAGTTGACACGACGCATGCGCAATCTGCAATTAAATCCCCATCACAAAAAGTACCTCTAAATGAATCACCCTTTATATGTTTTTTTTAAAATGGAACATTTCTAATTTATTTTTAAATTCTGCGTAAAATTTTATAACTTATTAGTTTTTGGTTTTGTAAAAAATTGCCAGTAGCGCCATTGTTTTTCTGAAGGTGGAATACTCATAATTGGTACGAGCAGTCTATAGAGATGAAAAAAAAGATACATGTAAAGAAATTTGAGTTAGATGCTACAGGGTGTTCAAAATAAATTTATACATTTCGACTATTTTCAACTGAAAAATGTCAGATTTTTTTAAATGGCACACCCTGTATATTATTATTTTTTCTGATAGATTTTACAAAACCCTCCAACTTTTATTAAGTATATCATATACCTATTTCTAATAGTTTTAGATTTATTTTGAATTGTTCAATTTATACTCTTGTTTTTAATACACTTCCCTATTGTGAAAACATAAACAAATAGTTAATAATAATTTTAATATAGTTTAACTTATCTAATGACTAATATTACGATGTAATAAATGTTCAAAAATATGCCCTCTACTTGAATACACATGATTAGTATATTTTCCTTCACTTTCCTTAGCATAAAGAGCGTTATTGTCCTGCACGCACCTCGTATCCTATTTTCCATATCTACTGGTATTGTAGGGGGGATTCACATCAACACGATCTTTAATGTACCCCACAAAAATAAGTCTAAAGGTGTTAAGTCACATGATCGAGGGGGGCCACTGAATGAATCCATCCCTATCGATCCATTTTTGTGAGTAACGATCGTTTAAGAATTCCCGAACTTCCCAGTGATAATGAGCAGGAGCTCTGTCTTGTTGAATCCACATTTGTTCCCTTTCAAAGTTATCAACTTCTTCAAGAAGCTGGGGTAAATCGTTTTGCAAAAAATTTAGATATCTAGGCCCGTTAAGCGGTTCGTGGAAAAAATATGGACCAATAATTCGAAAATTTAATATTCCACACCATATATTAAGCGACCAATGGTTTTGGTTTTGAACTTCCCGGACTCAAAATGGATTAACTGTTGAATAATAATGCATGTTATGGCTGTTAATTTCATCAGAAAACATTAATTTGGATAAAAAATTTGGATCGGCCTCTATTGCTTTATTCATGGTACAAAAGTTTACTCGTCGTTCAAAATCACGGTCTTAAAGTTCTTGGTGTAATTCCATATAACTCGTTACTTCGGATACTGACGGTGGTGAGCCTGGGCTTGAGGATGTTGGGGATAGTGGTGGATCATTCTCCTCTGTTGAGATCTCCCTGGGGGAGGTGTTTGACTATGTGTCTAAACTTGACATAAATAAGGGACCGGGTCCTGATGGTATATCTCCCAGATTTTTAGTTGACTGTGTCTATGCTTTGGCCAAACCCCTCCATATGCTTTTTAAAATGTCCCTAGAGAGCGGTGTTTTTCCTGACCAATGGAAATATAGCTTCATTACTCCAGTATTTAAGTCCGGCGACAAATCAGACGCTAAAAATTATCGACCTATTTCCATTCTAAGTTCTATTCCAAAAGTATTCGAAAAAATTGTTTGCGACAAATTAAAACCATTCATAAAACCTTTTTTGGTTCCGAAACAGCACGGTTTCGTTGGTGGCAGATCGACGGCTACAAACCTAATCTTGTTGGTTCAAAGTACTATTGATGTAATGGAGGCGGGTGGTCAGGTTGACGTGGTTTATACGGATTTCAGCAAGGCCTTCGACACAGTCAACCACGATATCCTGATAGGGAAGTTAAGAGGTTATGGGTTTGGTGGAGCACTACTGAATTGGTTGACCTGCTACCTTACATACAGAAAACAGTTTGTTAAAGTAAAGGGCTTTGTGTCGAGTGAGGTGTCTGTTGCATCGGGTGTGCCGCAGGGTAGCCACCTGGGCCCGTTGCTGTTTAATATATTTATTAACGACCTACGAAAGGTGATTCTATCTTCAAGGCCCTTGTTTTTTTTTGCAGATGACTTGAAATTGTCTACGGCAATTCATTCTGTTGACGATGCTATGAGACTGCAGGGAGATTTGGATAAGGTGAGTGAGTGGTGCAGGAGAAACAAAATGAAACTAAATATTCAAAAATGTAAGATTATGTCGTTCTTTCGAGTGAAAGTTCCGCTTTTGTATGATTACAGTATTAATAATTGTCTTCTCGAAAGAGTCTCCTCATTGTGTGACTTGGGTATTTATTTGGACACTAAGCTTGATTTTCATATTCATTATGACTTTATTACTAACAAAATGTATTAAACTCCTTGGCTTCGTCTGTAGGAATACTAGGGATTTCCGGACCGTAGATAGCGTGAATATTTTATACAAGGCCTTGGTGAGATCTTCTTTGGAGTATCTGTCATGTGTGTGGTCGCCATCGTATGCTGTGCATATTGAGGGTGTTGAAAGGGTACAGAGGAAGTATGCTAGATATGTCTCTTGCAAATTTAAGTGGAACATCACTGCCTATGGGGACCAGCTACGAAGACTTCAGCTGCAATCACTTTCAAGACGAAGGAAAGTTGCTGATATATGTTTCTTATTTCGACTTGTAAATGGTCATATAGACTGCTCTGATCTCTTGAGTCTGATAAATTTTCATGTTCCACCAAAATCAACAAGGGACCACGTACTCTTTGCCCCGAGGTACCACAGATGTAACTATGGCCTATTCTCGCCGATCACTAGAATCACTAATGGTGCCAGTGAAGCGGATCTTGATTTTTTTAATCTCTCTTTAAAACGTTTAAAAGAAAAAACTGTTGACAGTCCACTGAGTTTTTGAAATGATAATTACTGGTGTTGTTATTGTATTGTATTGTTATAAGTTTACTATATTATTGAAATTTTTCTGTAAATACTGTGTATAAAATGGGTCTGCCCGTAGATAAATAAATAAATAAATAAATAAATAAATAAATAAATAAATAAATAAATAAATAAATAAATAAATAAATAAATAAATAAATAAATAAATATGGTACTTCTATTTTCTCGTCACTGCCGGTCCTAAGCCCGGACAAAGGAGGGGGGTTATAGCGGTAGACCAGCTCCCTACCCTATATAAAAAACGGATATACGAAGACGAAAACAGCAATGAAGAAGGACAACGATATGTGGTACATGGAACATACAAGGTCTCTCCAGGAAAGTAAATGAAGTTGTAAATGAATTAGAAAATCTTCGAGTCGAAATTGCAGTACTGACGGAAACAAAGAAGAAAGGAAAAGGCTCCGAAAGTTGGGGGCATTACGATCACTATTATAGTGGAGTGTCCAAAGAAGATAGAGCAAAACAAGGCGTATCCATACTAATACACAGAAAACTGAGGAAATTCATAACCACCTGGGAACCAATTAGTGAAAGAATCATAAAGATAAATCTCAAAATACTAGGTAATAACACAACCTTACTGGGGGTATACGCTGTCAACGACGACGATCTGGCTAATAACAAGGATTCATTTTTTGAACAACTAAATGAGGAAATACGCAAAATTGGAACAACAAGAGAGATATTACTTTTGGGTGATCTAAATGGAAGAATAGGAAGGAAAGAACATGATAAAGTGGTAGGAAAATATGGCGAAGAAGGTACTAACGACAACGGAAGAAGAATTATAGAGATATGTGAACAAAACAACCTTACAATATTAAACGGACACTACCAGCATAGGGATATTCATAAATATACGTGGAGACAAACAACAAGAGATTTAAAAAGTATTATCGACTATATGATAATACGTCAGAGATCTAGATTAAACTTCGTAGATGTAAGAGTCCAAAGAGGGGCTTCATGTGGAAGCGACCACTACCTCGTGAAAGGAAAGATAACCTCACGAACAACACGGGAAAGCAAACTGGAAGATACAAGTACACAGCACACAACAAGTGAAACAACAATAAGATATAATACAGACAGCTTACAAAATGAAAGTAACAGAAATCTATACAAGAGTAGACTGGACCAAAAGATACAATGGACGGGATTTGTTAATATAGAAGAAGAATATAAGTATATAAAGGAATGCCTACACGCAGCCGCACTGGAAGCATTAGGGTACCAAGAGAAAAGGGAAAAACAGCAAAAACCATATTGGTGGAATGAAGAAATTAAATACGAAATTGAAGGAAAATGGAAAAGCTATCACAAATACTTAAGTTCAAAGAGCACAAACGACAAAGTAAAATGCAAAGAATCCCAAGCTAGAGTACGCAAAATGATTAGTGACAAAAAGAACAACCAATGGGAAAAGACATGCATTTGATCAGGAAGTCCATGTCTTGTTTGTTGATTTAAAAAAGGCCTACGACAGCATGCCCCTAATGAGATTGTGGGAAACACTACAACATAGTAATGTAAGCACCGATATAATTAAAGACGTAAAATCCTTATACCAAGACGCAAGAAGTAGTGTGAAAACCAAATATGGTATAACAACAGGGTTCCCGGTCACAAAGGGTCTTAAACAGGGCTGCTGTATATCCCCAACGCTATTTAAAATCTATTTAAAATCTATTTGGAGAGTGCACTGAAGAACTGGAAAAGGAAATACAGCAATATGGGATTACCACTGGATGACGATACTACATTGTACACGCTATCATTCGCAGATGACCAGGTAGTAGTCGCTCAGGACATCGATGATATGGAATACATGACACGAAAACTTATGGAGGAATATGAAAAATGGGGCCTAGAAGTCAATATGAAAAAGACCGAGTACATGTGCATCGGCGGACAACAGCAGGACTTGAAACTGGCCACAGGACACACCATCAAACACTGTGCCAGTTATAAGTATTTGGGAACGAGAATATCTAGGGACGGAACACTGGAAGAAGCAATATTCGAGAGGAATATCCAAGGAAGAAAAGCGATTGCAATGCTTAATAGTATACTATGGGACAAAAACATAACCATTGAAAATAAGAAGAGAATTTACAACTCAATAGTGAAAAGTATAATAACTTACAGCTCCCAGGTGTGGCCATTAAAGGAAAGAACAGAAAAAATACTAAAAGCTACAGAAATGGATTTCTGGAGACGAGCAGCGAGAAAATCCAGAAAAGACTGCATACCAAATGACACGATAAGGCGAGCTTTAGAAATAAAGCACGATATAGTGGACGAAATCAGAACCCAACAGTTGGTATGGTACGGACATCTACAGAGAATGTCACAAGACCGATTACCTAAAAAGATTTTAAATTGGAACCCTCATGGAAAAAGAAAGCGAGGAAGACCACGCCAAAGCTGGAGAGCAGGAATTAACAAGGAAGTACTAGAGAGAGATCTGGAGGAGGAGGGATGGAGAAACCGGGAGGAGTGGAAATTAGGCATCGGAAGACGGAAGACGTTATAAAACCGATTGATATATATATATATATATATATATATATATATATATATATATATATATATATATATATATATATATATATATATATATATATTATATATATATATATATATATATATATATATATATATATATATATATATATATATATATATATATATATATATATTTTATTTTTTCTAGTGGTTTCGATCAGCCGTAGATTGGGATGTGTCAGATAAGTCAGCTAGTTGACGGTTGCTGACCTGGGGTTATCTTCAACATGAAGTAAAATCTCCACTTCTTTTTCCTGATTGGTAGCATTCTGGTTTACTACTTTCCGTTTCGTATACTCAACGCTACCACTACCATCAAACCGTTCCATTAAGCACTGAAAAGGTTTTCTACTACTTTGCTCCGTAAAGCCTTACTGCCAAAAACCAATTTTTTCCCGCCTCGCCCAGTATATAAACCATATTAATTAATTTATTTTTAGGAAAATCCATAACTATTACCTTTATACGGCACTTACTACAACAAATTTAACTATTTTTACTTGCTTAATAGACATGTCAAAATTTGACAATGCCTTTTATCTTGGCAACTATGATGTTATAGCGTAAGTCTATTAAAAACAAGGGTAAAAATTGAAAAATTCAAAATAAATCGAAAACTATTAGAAATAGGCATATCACATACTTAATAAAAGTTGGAGGGTTTTGTAAAATCTATCAGAAAAAGTAATAATACACAGGGTATGCCATTTAAAAATTTTTAGATTTTTCAATTTAAAGTAGTCGAAATGCATAAATTTATTTTTTTTAAAAAAATTGAAATATTAGAAAAATCGGGTTTGAATGTGTCTCATGAGCCCATTCGACAACTTCTTTGGGCTCATGACGTCAAATTCCGAAGCACGTTGAAGAAACCTTTACTGGGCGTAAATCACATCGCGAAGCGGCTTGCTTGGGTCACCGATAAGATATTAGAGTGGCTGGACGCCAACCATATTCAAAATACATTTTTGCAAGAATAAGTGCGGTCGCTTCTTACTTAACAGACTGTTGTGTGTCTTAAAAATCTCTCCATCACTTCCTTTTCTCTTTGTTTGAGTTAAGACTTCATGTCCATATTTAGGTTATAGATATGCACCAATGCTCATAATCTTTTTTCGTAGCCTGGGTTGTTTACTATGTTATAGGACCGAAATACCAAAGCTCGTGTTTTTTTTTTATTAGTGGCATAAAACAAGTTCTGCAGGGAACTCACTAAAGCTGTATAGAAGCGACGTATGTCACGTTAATCAGTCGCTCTTCCCCACGATAGAGACCAATCCTCATTTTGGATGTGGTTGGTCCATCTTCCAGATCATTCGGATTTCCTTTTTTCTGTGAGGAAGCACTGGACTTGCGTCTGTAAAACTATTGAGGAGGCCTTGTAGCACAGTTAAATCCAGATTTCTTTGGGAGGTGTTATAACTCCCCGCTATCTTCTCCTCCTTTTGTGTGGAAAGGCCCCAAACTTCGAACTAGTTCAGCAGAGTGGCCTCCCTTGACACAATAACCGGTTTCTTTATTATCACCTATGTAGATGCTACAACACACTCTTTGATAATTTTCAGGCTCCTTTAGCCAATTCATACCTCTCTTCTGAATTACAAGCATAAAAATTGTCTCGGCGGACAGAAAATGCCATTGAGTGTTCTAGTATCCCCATAGTTTAACTACTTCCGACATTGATACTGAATTCGGTGATCACATTTCTTTTTCACATTTCATTTATTGACAAAATTAGCTAGTAACTAGACTATAACTAATATACATTGATAGAATAAGCGTGTATACATTTTGAATCTTAAGATATTGACATCGAATGAACCTAACTACTTAGCCTAGGTATTGACAAACTTAAGATATTTCATGAATATACTTTAAAACAGAACTTAAATGAATAAACTTAAGATATTTCAACTTAAGATATTTCATTAACATGAGCTTAAGTACTTAATATTAACTGAAGCTAATCCTGGGTCATCGGGTCGCTGGGTCTTAGGAATTCGGTGATCAAAACTTTTAAAGCAATACGCATTCCGATTTTTACGGATTATAGCGTCAATATGTCTCACAGTCTCATCAGTAACGACGGTAATGGGGCGACCAAAGCGTTGCTCATCGAAGATTGATAAACACTCGTTTGTAATTGAAACTATCCACTCCTAAACTCTTATCTTGCTAATATGGTTCCACGTCTGAATACAAGAACCTGATAATCGCTCGCAGCTACTAATGCCACCATCTTGCTTAACTACGCTTCCCATTCAGCAGGCAGTGTTATCTGTTGGGATGCGTCTACACCTTCTCAAAGCATCTATCTTCCCTTCGCGGACATTTTAAATGCTTTGGGTGCTCGCTTTGTGTAATGCTCTAAATTTACTGTTACTTTTTGAAACGCCTACGAATCTTAGAACTGATTTTTTGCCAGAGGGTAACTACGTGATTTACTTTGCCCATTTCTAAACCGACTAAATTCATACAGATAAATCTTGAGCTTTGCTTTGAAAACATACACAAACTTTTTCTTTCCAGCTTGGAAACTACAAAGTGAAACAAAACTAGAATAGATTTTTATTATAGGTATACTTATAGAACTCTGAAGCTGAAACTTTTTAATTACCTACGTAACAGAAGCCTTTATATACAAAGTTTTGTTTATTTTAAAAACTTTAACGATGAATTTAGTTCGCAGGCACAGTCCCACTTGTAGTTTTTTGTAAATCTTCGGTTTTAGTTTAATATGAAGTAAATATAATAACAGCTTCTTAGCCTTTAGTGGAAATTAAAAAAAACACAAATAAAACAATGGGGTGTGCATTACACAAAAGATCTATATTTAAAAGAACCATGTTTATATTATGGCAGCAATTAATTTTTGAGCATTTACCTCTACACTAGTGCAATATATTCTAAACTTTTTCTTGTGGTTTTATCAACTCCACCACAGAAACTCTTAATGCTCCAAGTTTGTGATTGTTATATCGCATGTGTGGAAAAGAACGGAAAAAACTTTTTTATTTATAATATCTATTATAATAAATTGGATCTTACCTAGTTAATTGATTTCGAACATGATTTCATACGGTAAACCAGGCTATAAAATAACACCACAATCCACAAAGAGAATCTAATGAAGACTGGATAGGATTGGACGTTTTCTGTGGCGACAAGGCGTATCAATTGTACCAGGTGTACAAGTATGAAATGCGGATTTCCGACAACAGATGGTGCACCAATGCAGTTTGTGCTATAAAGATTTGACACTGCGCCATTTTGTTGTGTCATCAACAAGTGTCAGACGCGCACGAGTGATAAATTGGAAAAGTATGTGCATGGTGTTATGTTGTTGGGTTCAATATGTCGAAATTTATACTGAACAAAGAGCATTCGCGGATAGCATTAATTTTTTGTTTTCATTTGAAGAAAACTGCTGTTGAATCATACCGATTACTTCGAGAAGTTTATGGTGAACATGCTCCATCGCAAGATACGTGTGAACGATGGTTTCGGCATTTCAAAAGTGGTGACTTCGATGTTGCAGACAAGGAACGTGGAAAACCGCCAAAAAAGTACGAAGAAGTGGAATAACAAGGATTGTTGGACGAAGATGATTCGCAAACACAAAAACAACTCGCCGAGCAATTGGGCGTTAGTCAACAAAGCTGTTTCCAATCGGCTACGAGAGATGGGAAAGATTCAGAAGACCGGTAGATGGATACCACATGAGTTGAACGACAGGCAAATGGAAAAAAAAAAAAAAAAAAAGCGCAAAAAAAGTGTGACATTTTGCTAACTCGGTACAAAAGGAAGTCGTTTTTGCATCGTAGAGTTACAGGGGATGAAAAGTGGATTTATTTTGAGAATCCCAAGCGCAAAAAATCATGGGTTGACCCAGGCGCACCATCCACATCGACCGCAAGACCGAAACGATTTGGCAGAAAAACGATGCTCTGTGTTTGGTGAGACCAGAGAGGAGTGGTATGTTATGAGCTGTTAAAACCTGGGGAAACGGTTAATACTAAACATTACCAACAACAATTGATCGATTTGAACAGTTCGCTGCTTCAAAAAGGCCAGAATACCGAAAGAGGCAACAGAAAGTCATTTTTCTCCATGACAAAGCTCCATCACATACGGCAAAATCAGTTCGCGACACGTTGGAAGCACTCAGCTGGGAAGTTCTACCCCATGCTGCTTACTCACCAGACTTGACTCCTTCCGATTACCACTTGTTTGCATCGATGGGTCACGCACTTGCTGAGCAGCGCTTTGGTTCGTACGAAGATGTGAAAAAATGGCGCGATGAATGGCGCAGCAAAAGGAGAAGATTTTTACTGGCGTGGTATTCACAAATTGCCCGAAAGATGGGAAAAATGTATAACAAGCGATGGAGCATACTTTGATTAAAGCACTTTTTATCATTCTTCCGAATTTGACATGTTTTTTTAGAAAAAAAAATCGGCATTTCATACTTGTACACCTGGTATTTATATAAACCACTAGCCGTACCCGCGGCTCCGATCGCGTGGACTTCATTCATTATTATCGTCACTGCTCATTCCTTATGTTACCTAACGTAATAAAATATATCCTATAACCTGGCCAGAGAACATAAGTATGAATAAAAAAAAACATGTAAGTCGGATAAGTAGTTCTTGAGTAATAAGCGCACTAACGGACAGACAGGCAGACAGAGAGACGTTGCATTTTATATATAATATATTCTTTGCTACATAATATTGTTCCATATCTAATGGTTTAGGCAGTGTATTGCAAGAGAACGCGCTAGCGGTAAACTTTTTTCGGACTTGATTGACTATTATCATCAATGCTTATTCCTTATGTTATCTAACGTAATGAAAAATAACCTGTAACCTGGCTAGAGAACATACGTATGTTTAAAAAAAAGCACGTAAATCGGATAAGTGGTTTTCCTGTGATAAACGCACTAACGGACAGACAGACAGATAGAGAGACGTTGGATTTTATATATATTATAGATTACAGACTATCAGATCTGCTATAAGAAATCGCAAAGACAAAATCCTATTTTAAAACCAGAATAAGGTCTATGTTGGACGAACTAACAGAAACACTCGGTTAGACCTGAAGGTTATTAAAAATAAACAAACCATATCTGCCCTTTTTTAAAACACAACAATTGCAGACGGATCAGAAAACAATTTTTAAATGCTGTATGCAGGTAGCCAACATAGAAAATTACAAAACAAGCGCAATTCGAGAGGCCATCGAACTTAAAAAAGGGGCACTTAAATAAGTAAAACGGTACACTAAGCTTTCCCAGCCCTTGCTAAATAATATGTAAAAAACTAACGTATGAATCCATATGCACACCTCAAATTACAAGAACTTAAGCAGCAGAAACGACTAATCAGTGCCGGCAATATGAACTTCGGCGCAGATATAAAGTATACTCGGCAGCAACGTAAGCCCTCAGTAAGTCACTTAACTCAGACGAGTAATTATTGAAAATGTGTCTATTGGAATTTTATTTATTTCAAATAATACATTGCTTAGTTCATGTTACATGTTAATTAATTCAGTTTTATTTTAAAGCACGACAAAGCTCTACATATCCTAATTCAAAAATCGTTTTTAAAATCTGCTACTGCCCAGTATTAATATTAGTCCATCATAAAAACAAAAATTTGATTTATCACCATCGAGCTGCTTTCAGTTGTGGCTGTCTATCCCATGTCAGCGAATCGAAAATACAATACATGTACCCCGAAGCCGAAAATTTTTCCTCTAATTAAAAAAATAATGCTCTTGTCAATATATTGTGAGTTCCTAAATGATTGATTTTCAGTTTTAAAGCCCCTTTTGTTCTAAATATGCGGGGACAATCACGCCCTGCACGGACATTGTCATTTCAATTTGAGACAAATTTATGTACCAATTAATATATATATATATATATATATATATATATATATATATATATATATATATATATATATATATATATATATATTTATATATATATATATATATATATATATATATATATATATATATATATTTATTTATTTATATATATATATATACACGATCACTCTTAAATTGTTTATATCATCTCTTGAACACATCTTCAGAAAAATAAATTAGTCAGGTAAAAACGCATTAATATCAACGGAAAATATATTAACCATCTGCGATTTGCCCACGATATTGTTCTGATAAGTAGTGACCCTGCTGAACTACAAAAATGACTACGGAACTAGATTACCACTCCAAATTAGTAGGATTAACAATCAGTATCAACAAAACAAAGATCATGGCGAACACAGATATATACACACAGGCTCTACGACCAACCTCTAGAAGAAGTCGAACATTATATACACCCAGGACAGAAAAACACAACTAAAGACCGCATAACTGAGGGAATTTCTCGACAAATCAAAATGTCTTGGACAGCATTTGGCAACTTAAATGACAGCCGTACATTAGAAATATACTTTAAAACAAAAACTTTACGATCAGTGCATTCTCCCTGTACTCACTTACGGTGCACAGTGGGAAAAATTCGAGCCACTCCGCATATCTACTCTAATGGCGGTAATCTTTTTTTAAGCTTCTTGGTATAACGTATCTTATATGCTGGAAGTGCTAAAAACTTGAAATCTGTCAACGCACTTTTTTGAAAAAGAAAAGAAGCCATTAGTATTAGCATAGAAGTACTGTATTCAAATAAAATTCGTATTTGAGTGACAAAAAAAAAATCCTATTCCTGCCCGTACTGCTACTGCTACGCCTACTGCCCCCCTTTAGCTACTGCTACTCCTATTCCTACCGTTACTCCTACTGCTATTGCTACTAATGCTGCTACTTCTACTGCTACTGCTACTCCTACTGTTACGGCTACTCTTTCTGCTACTGCTACTCTTACTGCCACTCCTACTGCTACTGTTATTCCTACGTCACTCCTACTGCTATTGCTACAGCTACTACTACTGCTGTTACTACTCCTACTGCTACTCCTAGCTACAACTACTGCTTCTCCTACTGCTAATGCTACTCTTACTATTAGAAATAGGTATATGACATACTTAATAAAAGTTGGAAGGTTTTGTAAAATCTATCAAAAAAAATAATAATATACAGGGTGTGCTATTTAAAAAATTTGAGATTTTTCAATTTAAAATAGTCGAAATGCAAAAATTTATTTTGCATACCCTGTAGCATCTAACTCAAATTTCTTTATATATATATATATATACATATATATATATATATATATATATATATATATATATATATATATATATATATATATATATATATATATATATATATATCTTTTTCTTCATCTCTATAGAAAGCTTGTACCAATTCTGAGTATTCCACCTTTAGCGTTACTGGCAATTTTTCATTTATTTTTTAAAAAAAATTGAAATATTAGAAAAACTACTAGGTTTAGGTATATAACATTATTAATAAAAAAGTTATAAAATTTTTCGCAGAACTTAAAAATAAATTAGAAAATAGGATGTTTTATTTAAAAAAAACATATGTTATATCGGCCACACTTTTTTGAAGTACCCTGTATACTCAAAAATAATTTTAACCTAGAACTAACGTATTTAACATTTTTTCGTCATTCCCGAAACAAGTGAGATAATGAACTTTACTCTATCGTTGACTCACCCTGTACCAAAATTTTTTTTGTAAAAACGTAAAAGGCAGCCCTCGTACACATCTTCAAGAGTGATTTTTTGGTGACTACAACTGTTAGAAATTAATAAGCAAAATATGAATTCTTTAAACACGTATAATTCATCTTTAAATGACTTTACATTTAAAATGCAATACGAATTTCCAGGGCATTATTGTTGGCTTTTCCCTATGATATTTGATAAAGCGAGGCTAAACAAACATTGTAGTTTGCAAATTCAAATCGATTTGGGAGCAGCTTTTATTGCTAGAATTTCATATTTTTACAGCTCGGTGTTGGTACAATGACATGAAGTTATTATTATTATTATTAAATATACAGTTTATACAGGGTCTACAACATATACGTAAATCGCATTTCGGAAAATAAATTTATTTAGCGAGTGCTAGTACCGAGTAAAAATAATGTATTCGGGATATAGACTGGTAATTAATAATGTATAAGCTTCGAGATCGTTTAAATTCGCGTCACTAATTATTTAGGCAAATTTCTAAAAGCCCAACTTTAGGTGTTGGAGCGTTCTAAGCCGATTACATCTCTTAACTCTATTTTAAACAATATAGAGGAGCGTCTTGCCTAAATGTGTAGGCTTTAAAATCATTATTAAGATAGCTGTTTTATAATTTAATTCTCTCTTGTACCAACAAAAACTCCGCTTGGAATAAAATCTATATATTTGATAAATATGGTAGGTATTACTATAAATTAATTATCTTAGAAATGTGGAATTTTTGGCACAGTGTCATTACTCAGTATATATCACTACTACAGCTAATACTTTATTTTTGGGGTCGACGCGCGTTTCTTTAACCATGTTAGCTTCACTAGGAGCGATGATTGACTAAAGCTAAACTAGAAATCTATCCTATTTATATTTAGCCTAACACTGAATTACTCAAGCGGAACTAATTACACGGGTGAGGCCATCAGTCCTGGCCAAGTAACCAGTAGAGGGGCTATAAGGAATAGGCCCTCTGTCTTTATTTAAACTACTTTTATATTTTATAAGTTCCAAACTTTCGTATGCGTTCAGCAATTTTTTATCAGTCTATCTATCTATAACACTGGTCAATATCATTTTTGTTACACGTAAGCTAGTATGTGATTTATGCTTACCTACCTACCCCAATTAAAAAAACCCGCAAAAATTATTGTTCGATCACTCTCAGTTTTTTTGTAATAGTGACAGTCACTTAAATTATGTTATAAGACGAGATCGTTGAGAGCATTGTTTTGAACTTAAGCCATCTTGGAAATAATAATTATTTTTTGTTTTCATTTGAGTAATCTACGTTCAATAACATGCCGAGAACTTGTGTAAATAATCCTGATCCAGTCTGTTACGTGTGTGGTGAACTTGCATTCACTAGTCAGCGGAGAAATTTTACAGACTTGTTCAAGAAGTGTTATTTTGAATATTTCGGATTTCCAGTTCGCCACCAAGATAAATTGTGGGTTTCCCATATATGTTGTGCATCCTGTGTTACTCTTTTGACTGGATGGGCTAACGGAACACGTCACATGAACGTCCCAATTTCAGTGATATGGGCTGAACCAAGAGATCACACATCAGACTGTTATTTTTGCTTGACTGCAATTAAGGGCTTCAGTAGTAAAAACTAAACAAGCAATCAAGTATTCAAACTTACCATCTGCAAGGAGACCGGTCCCCCACAGTGAAGTGATGCCTGTACCAACACCTTCACAAAGTGTACAATCAGATGAATCCAACGTGTCGTTGAGCTTACCTCCTACTCAAGGAGACATGAGAGATTACACTTACGAACTTAGCACTGGTGACCTAACGACTAACGACCTAAACCACTTGGTGCTTGATTTGAGTGTATCCAAAAAGCAAGCTGACGTTTTATCATCTAGATTGAAAGGATAGAATTTACTTTATTTCCGCAATCGTGATGATGAGTTCAGAAGTTATTTCTCTCAGAAAGGTGACATCGATATATGTGGGTCTTCTAGGCTCATTATTTTTGTCTTCAAGTAATTCATTTTGAGGCTAACCTGTTTCAACTCATAACTTAGTTGTTGAAGCATTGATTTTAATTCGTTCAAGTCACTTGATATCAACCGCAAATCGGAGATGGTTCAGATATAATGAAACCATGAAGTGATGTCGAATCTTGGCCGGTTATTTTTGATAAATTATGGTTCTCGGGATTAGACTGTGTCAAATTGAAGTAACTTTCCGACTTTTTGATTACGATTATACGGGCTGCCTTCAGAGATCTATCTCCAGTCACAAATGCACAACTATATGCATTTATTCAGACAGTCACATACTCCAACCTCGGCCGGCCTATTGTTATTGTTTGTCCTTGTAAATATAAATTCATTAATTTCTCGTCACACTCAGTAATACCTTTGAATAAAATCAATTGTGTTTTAAATAATAATAATATTAATCCTACATTGTGTGTTTTTGAAACTTTTCCATGTTTTGAATTAAAACCCGAATTAAATGTCGGAAATTAATTTCCCAACTTAATCATATTACTCGATAGAAAATGGATTTAGGAACAATTTACAATCAAAATCAAGTTAATCAGCCCTTTAGGGAAGAAGAGCTTTGTGCCGTGCACTGTTCCCTTTGTACACCCCATAGGCTTATGTTCATTTCCAGGGGATGATTATTTTGGCATAAATTTCTATTTCGTGCCGCTACAATCTCGATATTAGTTTATTATGTTTCTATTCGTTATCTTAATTGGCGGTAATTAGGTAGAAAGAGAAATAACAAGATTAAGGCGCTTAAACAATATTAATTATTTCAATTCCTATTATACACATATGGAAACCGTTTTTATTTCCCACGTTAAGGGAATACGGGGTGCTTCACCAAAATCCGGACCGATCAAACAACTTTTCAAGAGCATGTTTCTTAATTAAAAAGAAACCGGCCAAGTGCAAGTCGGACTTGCGCAATTGGTGTTCCGTACGTTGATTGCTTTTAAAATAAAAATTTTTGTTACGGAGGCATCAAATCATCAACGACTTCACAAAATAAACCCCAAATGAGTTTTTAACAAAATTTTTTTTCGATCTGGACTGAAAACTGATGACCTTGAATTTTTTTTTATATGTTTATAATCTGTAATATATATAAAGTGCAACGTCCCTCTGTCTGTTTGCCTGTCTGTCTGTTTGTCCGTTAGTGCGCTTATCACTCGAGAACCATTTATCCGATTTACGTCTTTTTTTTAAGGAGTGCGTGCTTTTTTTTAACATACATATGTTCTCTGACCAGGTTATAGGATATATATTTTATTACGTTAGGTAACTTAAGGTATAAGCAGTGACGTTAATAGTAAATCAAGTCGGAAAAAAGTTTGCCGCTAGTGCGTTCTCTTGAAATCCACTGCCTAAACCATTAAATATGGAACAATATGATGTTCGTCTCTCTGCCTGTCCGTTAGTTCAGGTTAGCGCCTATTATTTGAGAACCACTTATCTGATTTACATGCTTTTTTTTAATTCATACATTTGTTCTCTAGCCAGGTTATCTATAATCTTCTATAATGTAAAATGTAACGTCTCTCTCTCTGTCTGTCTGTTTGTCCGTTAGTGCGCTTATCACTCGCGAACCACTTATCCGATTTACGTCTTCTTTTTTAAGGGGTTACGTCACCTTGGTGCTCCGAAAAAGTAGGTATAAAAATAAAAAAAAATTTTGACCCAGCTATTAAATATATAAAATCATTTTTCTTTTACACGTATACATAGTAGTTTTATGAATAATTTGAAATAATAACGAATAAAAAAATTAAAAAATGACTGAGATATGAGCCATCAAGTAGGACCCTCTTTTGAAAATCCTTGCTGATGATGTACTTATTTTTTCTGTCAGGTATAGTCTGAAAAATAAAAAATATTTTATTTCATATTTAGAAAGGTAATAGCTAAAGTGTAGCATAGGAAAAAAAATTAAAATTTTTTTTTGTAGAAATGACAGCTGTTTGATAAAAAAACTCTGATTTTTATCGAAATTTTGCGTTTGCGTTGCGACAGCGACATCAAATTTGAACAGGGTTATAAAAAAGAATATTCTTTACCATGTGTTGTAATAAACAATATGCGAGGAAAGTTCGTTTTTGAATAGAAATGTTCCAATTTTTTATTTATTGTAAAATTTCAATGTTCTTGGGCAGGGGTTCTCAAACTTGAACTGCTGGCGATCTACCTCAATATTGTTAGACTACGATCGATCGACTCTGAGAGGCTGCAAATAAGTGTGATGCAGGATTGTCGTCTAGGTAGGGCGTATCGTGGCATAGATATTAGTTTTCCGCACAATATGCATTTTTTTAGTCAAGGTAAGTGTAGGTCTGCTCTAAAATGTCAATGAAAAAACTCATAATTATTCAAAATTGCGAGTTTATTGGTTCTTACAAAACAAACGCGTTCTAGTGTCTAAACTTAACTAAAGAGTGACTTTGGATGTTGAAGCGTGGCACTGCATGCCCTCAGCATACTTTTCATAAGATGGTACGTAATTACCGAGTGCTAATCGCAAGCATGATGACATATGTTCGTCAGTTAGTCGATTGCGATATTTTGACTTAATTATCTTCATTTCAGAAAATGCACACTCGCACACGTAAGTTGACCCAAACATTGCCGTCAGTTGAAGGGCGATTTGCCTGAGATTTCGGAATTTTGTATCAGATGCTGTGGCTTTGAGATGTATATCTGATATAATCTGCACTAACTCATTTTCAACAGAACATGAGTCCATGTTAAACTGACTTGCTATTTCAGTAGCTAATTCCTCAATGTTTTTTACACGAAAAAGGATAACTCATAAATGATGCGATATTTGCCAATTTACTGAAATCATAAAAACGTATTTCGAATTGAAAAACTAAATCAGTATGTTCAGCTGACTCACTATTTTCCAACTGCAATTTAAAGAGCCGTCGCGTCGTTGCAAGCTAGGTGCACGGATAGAGTTCACAATTTTGGTAGCTTGTAGTTTGTTACAAAATTGAACTGGGCAGCGTCAGTCATATCGGTGGATTCGTCGAACTGTAAAGAAAAGTATGTACATTCCTGACTCATGACTTCAACACGCCTTGTGACAGTCGGACGAGATAACTGAAGTTCTCTAATAGCAGACATAATCTCTGTTTTATTTTTAAAATCTCCAAATAAAGTCTCACCCGCTTCAATAAATGCTTCCTTCACAAACAATCCATCATCAAATGGTTTCTTGTGTTTCGCCAATATATGAGATATTTTAAATGACGCGATCGTTGCAGCTTTTGATTGTTTGGCTGGTCTTGTGAACATGGTTTGTTCTTTTTTCAAACAAGTTATCAAATCACGTACTTTTCGTTTTCTTAATTCACTCTGTGACGGAAAATCCTTTTCATAGTTTTTATGAACCGTTTTATGATGCCTCTCTAAGTTCCCACGCTTAGGTATTGCAACTGACGCACGGCAAATGAGACAAATGCTCTTATCCTTTACCATACAAAAGAAAAATTCTTCCTCCCAATCGTTATTAAAATGGTAAGTTTTACTTTTCTTCGCCGCACTCGTTTTGGACTATTTATTAATAAACTTTGTATCGATGTATCGCCTTCAAGTTACAACTCAGACTGACTCCTATTCCTGCAGGCGCAACATTTATATCGGCGCGAACGAAGTCTCGAATGTTCCCGTCAAACACGCCGCCCGAAGTTTCTAGAAAAATCGGCGGGAAACAAAAACGCGGCTTTTCTTTGACAAGTACCGCGCGTTCCTTTGATAAAGCCGCCTTTTGCCGTTAGCAGGGGTTATTATGATAAAAGAAAGTGATGAGGGGGTTATTCTGGCCTAATTGTGGATCGAATACATTTTAGTAGTTTATTCATTACATTTTGTTTAAGTTACCTAAACAAAATCTGTGAATAGTTCTTTTTTGGGATTTTTTTTCTCGAGATCGACTCAAAAAACTCTCGCGATCGACTTGTCGATCGCGATCGTCCTTTTGAGCACACCTGTTCTTAGGTGTAATGCGAAGGCTTTAATTTATACATTTGTTCTCTGGCCAGCTTATCTATAATCTTCTATAATATATATAAAATGGAACGTCTCTCTGTCTGTCTGTTTGTCCGTTAGTGCGCTTATTACTCGAGATTCATTTATCCGATTTACGTGTTTTTTTTTAATTCATACATTTCTTCTTTGGCCAGGTTATCTATAATCTCCTAGAATATATAAGATGCAACGTCTATCTGTCTGTCTGTCCGTCAGTGCTCTTATCACTCGAGAACCACGATGTTTTTTTTTAAAACAGACTTATGTTCCTGGCCAGTTTATAGGCTGTATTTTATTACGTTAGGTAACATAAGGAATAAGCAGTGACGATAACAGTGAATCAAGTCGGAAAAAAGTTTGCCGCTAGCGCGTTCTCTTGCATTCCACTGCTTCAACCACTAAATATGGAACAATATCATGTAGCAAAGAATATAATATATATAAAATGCAACGTGTCTTTGTTTGCCTGTCTGTCCGTTAGGGCGCTTATGACTTGAGAACCACTTATCCGATTTACATGTTTTTTTTTTTTAATTCATACATTTATTCTCTGGCCAGGTTATCTATAATCTTCTATAATTTATATAACATGTAACGCCTCTCTGACTGCCTGTTTGTTTGTCCGTTAGTGCGCTTATCACTCGAGAACCACTTATCGAATTTACGCGTTTTTTTTTTTTTTAGATTTGTACATATGTTCTCTGGCCAGGTTATGGGATGTATTTTATTACGTTAGTTAATATAGTAAATAAGCAGTGACGATAATAGTGAATCAAGTCGAAAAAAAGTTTGCCGCTAGCGCACTCTCTTGCAATACGCTGCCTAAACCGTTAAATATGGAACAATATCATGTAATAAAGAATACAATATATATAAAATGCAACGTCTCTCTGTCTGTTTGTCAGTCCGTCAGTGCGCTTATCATTCGAGAACCACTTATCCGTTTTAGTGTTTTTTTTTTTTAAATCTTAACTTAATATTTATTAAAAAAAATCTATAATATATATAGAACGGAACGTCTCTTTCTGTCTGTCTTTCCGTTAGTGCGCTTAGCACTCAAGAACCACCTATCCGATTTACATGTTTTTTTTTTTTATAAAAGACATATGTTTTATGTTACGCTGTAACATAAGGAATAAGCAGTGACGATAATAGTGAATTACGCGAGCGGAGCCGTGGGCATGGCTAGAACCAGTTAAATTACATAGAACCACAAAAAAAGTTTTATAGTTAAAAGGTGAAATGTCATACCATATGTTTTTGGTGTGCTGAAAACGAATCCTAGGTCAAAATTGGCTCATTACTCAAAAATTTCGACATAACCTCAAAAAAAACACCTCGAATGTGATAAAAAATACTTTTTCAAATGAATTAAAAATGTAAACGAGCAAATCACACGTATTTTGGGGTGCCGAGATCGAATCCAAGGTTAGAATTCACCCATCACGTCAGCATTTGGACACAACCTCAAAAATGGTCAGAAGTACGTCTGTAAGTAAATTAAAAAATTAAATGAATGGTCAACCATATCTATATGTATTTTGGGGTGCTTAAACCGATTATGCCAAAAGAATTGACCTATTAAGACAAGATCTTGAAATAACCTCAAAAAGTCCAGTTCTTTCATTCACAGGTTGCTGCAGCTTCTCGCCCACTGGAAGCTTTATTAAAATTATTCCCCTCGCACATCACCCTCGCGATGCTGGATAACAGTGAATCTCCTCGCCTCTCATCCCAATGGAGGAACTTTACAAGCAGAATTCTAAACCTAACATAACCAAATGCAAGTACTGTACTCCAAAAATTCTAAACCTGACATAAGCTAATGCAAGAATCTTATACTAAGAACTTTACACCAAGAACTCTAAACCTATCATAACCTAATAGAAGAAACTTATATCAAGAATGTTAAATTGTAACCGTAACATAACCTAATCCAAAAAAATAACCGGTCAAGTGCAAGTTGAACTTGCGCAATTAGTGTTCCGTACGTTGATTGCTTTTAACATAAAAAATTTTGTTACAGAGGTATAAAATGATCAGTGACTTCACAAAACCCACCCCAAATAAGTTTTCAACAAAGTTAGTTTTTAATCTTTACGAAAACTGATGACCTTGAAATTTTTGTTTTTTTTTATATACCAGATAAATTATTAAAGGTAAAGCACTCGTGATAATTTTCGTTCAATCTACAGCCCGTGGAGAATATTCCAGAATTTTTTCAAAATTTTTTGATCGGTACTTTTCAAGATAAGGAGGGGGAGCAGCGAGCTTTCGCGATTTTTAAAAAATAAAACAGAGAAAAGTGTGCGCAAGTGTTACATTATATATATATTTTTACTCGTGTTTTCACAAGCTTTCATTTGACACCACACTCGATGACCTAGTAAAAAAAATTTTTTCAAAACTACACGGCTCTGATGAGGCCATCAATTCCTATATTATTACCAAATTTCAACTTTCTATGACAAGTAGTTTCGGAGAAAATCAGCTGTGACAGACAAACAGACAGACAGACACCGAAGTCATCTTATAAGCGTCCCATACGGAACATTAAAAAACGAACAGACCATCATATCTATACGTATTTTGGGTCGCTGAAAGCAAATATGTCAACAGAATCGACTTATTACGTCAGGATCTTGAAATATCCTCAATTAGTCCAGCCCTTTCATACACAGGATGTTGGATTATGGTGAGTTCCACCGTTTTTCACCTTCAGGGTGCTTTATTAAAGTGATCCCATCGCCTCTCACCTACGATGTACCTTATTATGGTAATTCCCCTCCCCTGTCACCCTCGGAGTGCTTTATTTAAGTGAATCCCCTCGCCTCTTATCATCGAGGTGCTTTATTCAAGTGAATCCCTGCCATCTATGAAAATTGGGAGCGAACTTTTGCAATCACCATATAATATTTGAGGTAGAAATGGAACCTTACGGTTTTAGGCGATATCGGTTTATGGAAGACGGGGAAAAGGGTAGGGGTTAATAAACTTTATATATATATATATATATATATATATATATATATATATATATATATATATATATATATGTATATATATATATATATATATATATATATATATATATATATATATATATATATATATATATATATATTATTTTCTTTTACATTATTCCAGTTTTCTTGGTTTTTGAACAAATTCTAAGCATTATTATTTATATTACATATGTAAGGGGTTAAGGGGAGTGTGTAGAGTTTTAAATATACTATGATTCATGAAATTTTCACTGTTTTTGAAGCCCTATGATTAGAAAACAATATTAATTTATCATTGTTTCATATCTAGTCTGAAACACCCATGGTTCATGAGAAGCAGACAACTTCATATAGTACAGGAAATGAAGCATTTTGGCTTGCAATTTTTTCGTCCAGCATGGATTTACTTGAAATTTTCACAGAAGGTAGAGAATAGCCCAAGGATCATTTTCTATATCATGCCGCTGTACGTTAAAACCTTGGGGGTGGTTGCCACTCCATCTCGGGGATGGAAATTTTTTATTACATTTTAACTAAAGGAATCGATGGAAAAAGTAATTCTAAGAAAAAAATGTTCTTTACGTTTTCTTCGTAAAACTAATATTTTCCGAGTTATTCGCGGTTGAAAGTAACAGTTTTTCGACGAAAAAATCGACTTTTTTAAAGGGTTTTTTGCGAATAACTCGAAAAAAATGCATTTTATCAAAAAAACTGTGGAAAGCAAAATTATAGCTTTTAAAAAAACAAACAAAATCCTTTTTTTATAATTTTTCTACGGCCAATACGAACCGAGATACGGCATGTTAATGGTTAGCTTTTTTTCGTCAAATGCATAATTTGAAAGATTCAAAGCCAAATAACGGGAAAACTTTGCATTTTTCGAGGAAAACTTATAGAATTTTTTTTAAAGTATAATTAGACCTTTTAAAAGAAAGTCTCTAGCATGAAAATTGAGCGACTTATGATCAAAATAAGGTCGGTACCTACTTTTTTCTACGAAAAAATCTGTGAAAACAACCCCCTAACTACCCCCCTAATTAAAATTGATCTTCACCCTTCTGTGATTCTCTTTATATATGTATTATCAATACACCCAAGAAGTTTGACCAATTTAAAATGCCTAATTTTAGAAAAATTGGAGTTTAAAGAGAAAACGATTTTTTGCAATTTCGTGTTTTTCACCATTTTCTTCAAAATATCTCCGAAAATACTGGAGATACGAAAAAAATGATAGAGTACCAAATTGTAGCTTTTTTAATGACTAAAATTTCTCTGTGCGTAGATTTTCTGTACAATGAATATTTGGCGAGATATAGCCGTTTAAAACCTCTATTTACGCGCTAACATCACCTTATTCGAGCCCTTTAAACTCACCCCATTTAAAAACTAAGGGATCTTAAGGAATTTAATTCACATAGTCTTATAGCTCTTGAAAAGCCCTACAAAATCGTTTGTGAAAAAACTTTCTATCACTAAAAGTGAAGGAGCTATGTTTAAAAAACCAATAAATTTTTTTTCGAAAAATTCGAATAGCCCGCTTCGGAGCATAATAATCTACATAACCGGTATATTTGGCAGTAATACGTTATATGTTCCACTTTTTCCATTCAAATCGAAAGACAGAGAAGAAGAAACATCTGCTCATGTGTCTGCGTGTGTGAGTGTATATTTCGTTGATTCCTCACCGGTGTATTTTATAATTTTTGACAATAACGGGTAGTTATTACCCCTAAAAATAATCAACGCCCATAAGCATGATATAGAATATGAAGTAGAGGATGAGATGAGCCTAATCCCAAATTTTTATGCAAATCGATGCAAGACGAAATCATTTTTTTAGGATAAATAATTTTTTTATATTAAGCTCTAATAAGGCTTGATTTTTAAGGGTTGAAACATTATGAAATTGTATCCTAAAGCATAAAACAATCCTTATTTAACTAATACAAACCAAATTTTACCCATATTAAGGTTTAAAATGTTATTTTCTAATTTTTTACAATTAGAGGTAGTTTTCACCCTTAAAAAACAAAAAGCGTACAACGGCACGATATAGAAAATGAACTAGAGGGTGAAATGAGCTTAATCCCAAATTTTTGTACAAATCGATGCTGGACGAAAAAATTGCGAGGTTTTGCCATTTTTTGAGCTTCATTTCCTGTACTAATAGGGACCTCGATGTGCCTACCGTAAAGGCACACATGAGGAAAACCCAACAGAAGTTCCTGGAGAAGGCGTCCCAGCACCCCAACCCGTGCATCAGGGACGCCTTCCGACTCCCACCCCACGTCAGCCGCCAGTTCCCGAGACCGTCCGACCCGCTGCTCTCGGACGAAGACGATGACCTCCCTCGCCCGCCGTGACAAGAAGACTGTCAACCTAGGTTAAGTTTAAATTAGTCCTAGTTTAAGTCAATGTTGCGTCCTAGTTTAAGTTAGCGTAAGTCTTAGGCTAAGGTAGTTTTAGTCTTAGTTTTAAGTCCTAGCATTAAGACACTCATGTATATATCAACACATTTCCTAGGTTAAGTTAATATAGGAACACTAGTATAACAGCTTAGGTTAAGATAGAATAAGTATACATTCAGTATTAGAAATTATTTTTTATACTTTCAAAATTGTAAGAAAGAGGCTTTGCCTATCTTGGTAATCAATAAAGACAAGAGTCTGAAACGGGAGTAGAGAGAACATTGGATTAAAACAGACAACCAGGTTTTTAGTGTTCCGTACGGAACACTTATAGGATCACTTCGGTGTCTGTCTGTCTGTCTATCTGTCTGTCTGTCTGTCTGTCACACCCGATTTTCTCCGAAACTATTTGACATAGAAAGGTGAAATTTGGTAATAATATAGGAATTGATGGCCTCATCAGAGCCACGTAGTTTTGAGAATTAAATTTTGACTTAAGGGGTTAGTTTTGGGGGGTGAAGTCGGAAGTGAAAAAAAAAATTTTTTTACTAGGTCATCGAGTGTGGTGTCAAATGAAAGCTTGTGAAAACACGAGTAAAAAATATATAAATAATATTATACTTGCGCGCACTTCTCTTTGTATTATTTTTAAAAAATCGCGAGAAATCGCTGTCCCGGGCCTTATCTCGAAAAGTACTTATCAAAAAATTTCGAAAAAATTCTGGAATATTCTCCACGGGGTGTACATTAAACGAAAATTATCACGAGTGCATTACCTTTAATAATTTATATGGTATATAAAAAAAACAAAAATTTCAAGGTCATCAGATTTCAGTAAAGATTGTGAAGTCACTGATCATTTTATACCACTGTAACATAAATTTTGACTTAAGGGGTTCGTTTTGAGGGGTGAAATCGGAAGTGAAAAAAAATTTTTTTTTCTAGGTCATCGAGTGTGGTGTCAAATGAAAGCTTGTGAAAACACGAGTAAAAAATATATATATATATAATGTAATACTTGCGCACACTTTTCTTCGTATTACTTTTAAAAAATCGCTGTCCCCTACCTTATCTCGAAAAGTACTGATCAAAAAATTTTGAAAAAATTCTGGAATATTCTCCACGGGTTATAGATTGAACGAAAATTATCACGAGTGCATTACCTTTAATAATTTATTTGGTATGTAAAAAAAAAACAAAATTTCAAGGTCACCAGTTTTCAGGGAAGGGAAATCTGAAAATCGGGAAAAATTAACAAAAATTGAACAAAATAAAAAATAATTAAAAAAATCGAATAAAATTGTTACGAATTGAAAATTGTCAGAAGTGGAAAAAATCAATAAGAATTCAAAAAAACTTCAAAAGTTTGACAAAATTGACGATTCGTTATAAAACTTTAAAAAAAATGAATATTAATAAAAATTTGGAAAATCAAAAAAGTTTTTAAAAAACAAAAGAAAAAAAAAATAAAAATTGAAAAATAGTAATATTGCAAAATTGAAAAATCGAAAAAATAGTAAAAGAAGAAAAAAATTGAAAACCGAGAAAAATTTAAAAAAATCCAAATAAAATCGTTAAAAAACTTAAAAATCGTCAAACATCGAAAAAAAAAAAATCATAAAAACACAAAAAATCGCAAAAAATATTAAAAAATCGATAACAATTGTTAAAAATGGAAAAATCAGTTGTGTAATTTGAAACGTAATTTGAAAGTTAAAAACTGAAAAATTCGAAAGGAAAACTGAAAATCGGGAAAAAATTTAAAAAAATTGAACAAAATCAAAAATAATTTAAAAAATCGAAAAAAATTGTTTCAAACTGAAAAATTTTCAAAGTGCGGAAAGAATCAATAAGAATTCAAAAAAACTTCGAAAGTTTGAAAAAATCGACGATTCGTTATAAAACTTTAAAATAATGAAAATTAATAAAAATTTGGAAAATCAAAACAGTTTTTAAAAAACAAAAGAAAAAAAAATAAAAATTAAAAAAATAGTAATATTGCAAAACTGAAAAATCGAAAAAATAGTAAAAGAAAAAAAAAATTGACTTGAGTGCATTACCTTTAATAATTTATTTGGTATATAAAAAAAAACAAAATTTCAAGGTCACCAGTTTTCAGTAAAGATTAGAAACAAACTTTGTTGAAAACTCATTTGGGGTGTGTTTTTTGAAGTCACTGATCATTTTATACCACCCTAACAAAAATTTTTATTTTAAAAACAATCAACGTACGGAACACTAATTGTGCAAGTTCAAATTGCACTTGACCGGTTTTTTACGTTTATAAAGAGAAAAATAAAGTTTTCTTTTAAATAATACTAATGATATTAACCATAAAGGAAATTTGGGGTTGACTTGGTCGAAACTTACTCATTCACGCAGACAATAAATGAAACGCTTCGATACTCCGAACAAGATTTCAATTTAATTTATTAATGAAATTATAATGTTTTGGTGGGCACCAAAGTTGTGAGCCACTCATAAATAGGTAGTATAAGCAGGGTTTATCCAAGACGGGACATGAGAGTATTAAATAAGAACGTAAGTTACTAGGCACTTAGGGCAAGCCACCAAGTACAGCAGCTTTCGCTGTGCAGGCAAATTGGCCGATGGCTAAATCCCATAATACACTATAAATCTAGACCGAGGACTCTTACAAGGCCTTAATTCTGGCAACTACCCTTATTGGATAACAGGGACGTATCTAAATAACATCCTTTATCGAACGTATCCAGTATTCAATAGCAGTAAAGTAAGAGGCTGTAGGAAGAATTTACAACGAGAAATATTAAAAAAAGGCTCCGATTTATACAACGTTCACAGTGATTTACTAACATATCAAGGGATTTTTTCAACTCCTGTTTCGGCAGCGTGTTGAGTACGGTGGTCGCAGTGCTCTCAATGTGGAGAACGTCATTATAAAGAGTCTCTTTCATCGGAATTTTTAAATTTATAAACAGGGAGCCATATCAGGTGAATAAGGTGTATGATCATCTTCTCTCTGTTTTATTTCCCTTCTCTATAGATCGTCGCTCCATCTCTTTCTTGGGCGTTCCATTGATCTTCTTCCATTCCGTGATTTGTCTCTTGCTATCCTACTATCTTGTTGTTTGCCATTCGTCCTATGTGTTGATCCCATTCCACTTTCTTTTCTTCCTCTTATCCACTGGTTAATATTTTCTATATTACATGTGCGTCTTTTGTCTTCACTCCTTTTTCCATCCCTCACTGTCTTCTTTGTACATCGCTAAGTATTCTCATTTCAGTTGGTTTCAGCATCCTCTGTGTTATACTTGTATCGGGTCTTGTTTCTGTGTATAAGTAATTACTGGTCGTATTACGGTCTTGTATATTCTCCTCTCTCAACGGAGAGGAATTTTTTTCTAAGTATGGTATCATTGAGGCATCTTGTATCCTGTTAGCTTTGTTGATTTGATGTTTTACTTCTTCCTCGATTTTTCTGATACTAGATATTTTGATGCCCAGGCAATCGACCCCCCCTGTTCTATCGGTTTATCTTCCACCACCAGCTTGCACCTGGTCGGCTCTTTTGCTATTACTATTGTCTTGGTTTTTTCAGTTGAGATTGACACATCATATTATTTTGCTGCTATGTAGAATCCGTATAGCAGCCTTGGCAGATCGTTCAGTCTATCAGGCATAAGTATTCTGGAATGTTGTATTCTACGGATTTTTCTTTTACCTGTCTCACAATGAAGTGCATGAGCGCCCACTTCTGAATCCTTGCTGTTATTCTTCCAGTTTTATTCTCGCGTTTACTTTTATTGTAATAATCTTTGTTGTTAATTTCAGAGATTTATGTCTCTATAGTTAGTTGGATCCTCTTTTTCTCCCTTCTTGAGCATTAGTATAACTGTCGCTGTTCTCCATTCATCTGGAATTCTATTCGATTTTATAATTCTCTGTATAAGTGTATGGAGTTGCTTAATCAGAGAGTGTCCGCCATATTTTAGTAGTTCATTAGTAGAGACCGGATTATATGCAACATAAAAATCATGAAATATGCATGCAAATAAGCATGAAAAATGCTTAAAATATGCATGAAAAGGGTCAAAATATGCAATATTAAATAAAAATAAAAGTAGTAATTTTTAGTTTTTTATTTCAAAATCAGCATAAAATTAACAAGTTATCGACGATGTTTAAATTTAATTAACAATTATTTAACATTTTTTAAAATTATTTAACATTTGTATTCTTGTACACGTAAATAATAAGGTATTGTTCCAAATGTTGGGTAGTAAGATTGGGTCTTCGATTACTTAAAATATTTTTATAAGTGGAAAAAGACCGTTTCACATCCACTGAGGTAACTGGGCAGTATTTGAATTTGGGTGCTATGTTAGCACTTATTCTTTCTGGCAAAAGTTCACCCGTCCCATTAATAAAACTATCAATTTGACACAAAGGTTCAAAGCCTGGGTTAGTGCACAAAAGGTTTTCAAACTTTTCTTTAACTCTACGCCTGAATACATCTGGCAATGTGGAGTTTATTTGACGGATTTTATTCATTAACTGAATTGATTCGGTCAACGCCAAACCTCGAGTTTCAAGCTTTTTAATACCCGCAGGTATGTGGGAAAAGTGAGTGCTAATCAAAGCTATGTTTTTTTTTAATATCCGAATCGTTAAATGCTTCCTTGGATTGACGAACTGCCATAGCCTCTGCACTATCGAAGTCATTTACTACACCTTTGAAGGCCTCGAAATGTTCATTGTAAAAGAGTACAGCTTCAATCCATGTTGTTGTGTCTTAAGAAACACTTTCTTTGCTGATGAAATCAGTTTATTTACATTTCTAAACGTGGATCGTACTTCTTCAGCGAGTCGATGGACTCCGTGAGCAAAGCACGTCACATGAATTAAATTTGGATAAAATTCTTGGAGGACTTTGGCTGCCTTGATCATATAGGGAGCAGCATCTGAGAGAAATATAAACACTCTTTCATCTGCAGAAGATTCAGGAAATATTTTTTTATTACCCTCATTCACAAATCTGGCGATCGTAGAATGATTTGTCTTGTCAAGTTCTTTGCAGGCCATCAAATAGGAAGAAGAAGGCTCTAATCTTAATGCACCCACAATTAAATTCGCAATATAGCGACCACAACTGTCGGTAGTTTCATCAGCTGAAATCCAAATAATGTCATCTTTAAGTTCATTACATATTTCTTCCAGAACATCCTGGTAAATTGTTGGTATGTAATTTTTACGCAGTGTGTTGATTCATCTGGTATTTTTTGATTCAAGCAATATTTTCGCAGAAACTCTTTGAATGTAGGATTTGTAAGTTTGTGGAGAGGAATATTACTTGCAAGCAATGCTTCACATAAATCCATGCTAAAGTGGTTTTTTTGTTTGCCTATAGAAGTGGAATCACGGCTACTTGCTGCTGTTATAAGTTGTTGTCGTGGGCCTTTTTTTTGCAATCCTGCGATATGAAGACTTGTCTTGACATGCTGGTCAATTTGAAACTTTTTTGTGCACGAAACAGTTTTCTCGCAAACTCGAGAATATAAAACATTTCCGTCGTATGTAAATGTTTCAGGATAATCAGCTACCCACGAAGGGGCACTTTTTTTTGCGGGTGGCATGGTACACGTTAAACTTTAACACAAGACGTTAAAAATTGCAAAAAGACTACACTGATGCAAGAGCGTCAACAATAATGTTAAAACTAATATCTTGTTTTAAAATAAAAATTCGTCTTCGAGAAAATTGTTTATTTGATCCACGCTCAAACAAATATTCTTAGAAACTAACTACTTGTCACTTAATATACCGACCAAGAAACAAAGGAATAAAATACCGTCGTAATTTTGGGTATTCCCTTGGCACTATAAGCTAATCGATGTTTAGACTATTGCAGGTAATGTCCAGGCGATAAGATCGGTTCCAGACGGCGACATTAACAATACCCTGAGCAATTCAATTGCCTAGTAATATCAAGAAATATTGTAAATATAAGGAAAATATGCATCATTACTAGATTTTGGGTAAAATATGCAATAATCGGTGAGAATGGTCTAAATATGCAAATGCATATGAAAATATGCAAATGCATATAATCCGGTCTCTATTCATTAGCTATTTGGTCTTCGCCGGATCAGGCCAGGAACCTGAGATAAAAAACCAAGAACGCTCACAGAAAGAGGGGTGTATGATTAAGGGGTAAAATATCTTTTCAAGTTAAAAATGGACGTGAGACGCAATGTTTCATCACTTGTGATAATGTTCTTCAGAAAATTTGGATTGCGGGGAGCCATTTTGATTATTGAACACAATATTCAAAATCATGAGACTGGAATCTTGGGACACGTCCAACTCCTCTGCGAACATTTTGCAGGTTACATTCGAATCCTGGCCCAAAATTTCAAGCATTTATTTAGATATTTTCAAGGTGTAAAATTTTTAAATCAATCCTGTATTGGCTTAGTAAGATTTTTCTTGTGTTTTTATTGAAATTTTCCAGACTCCGGCCCTGCATGACGTCTTAATTTCGCACATTGAATATTCTTCTTCATTAATTTTATCCTGGTTTCACGAGCTCGTTAAATTTGGGTGCGCCACGGTCTTAACTTGGGTCATACTCACTTCTAACTAATTATTTTTTTTAGGCGTTATAACCTCATTTATGCAGCACGTCGTTTGTTGGCTCTCTAATAATGATTAACGTTTAATTTAGTTTTACGTTATTTTTAGAAATAACTAGAAAGTAATTTTTTGTACTCCAGCGAGAATCCCGGAAAATAATGATATGCAAAAATATTCTGCTGCGCCCTGCTCAGCATGAAAAAATAGCCGAGCTATTTTCCAGTATGTACAATCAGTTCCACAAAAGTCGTACATGTAGTTCGCAATCTAAACGACAAAATACGTTAGAAACCATCAAATGTAAGGCTAGGCTGTGAAGTAAATGTACTATTTCTTTAACCAAGATCGACTCATTTTTTTTACTCCATTGGATAAAGCGAAGGAAGTACTGTATTCGTGGAAAAATCACCCTCCAAGATATTTGCATTTTTTTTTACGTTTGAGGCTCTTTAGATTACCAACATAGTGTCCAAACTCTACCCGTTTCTGTGTCAGATTCTTGGCACGATAACTCTGGAATAAAACGAGACATAGATTTCAGATTAAGTACACATGTAATACTTGAAGTAGGAACAGAACCTGCAGTTTTGGAGCAATATTCCTTCAGAGAAAGTTGGTGAAAGGGGACACTAAAGTTTGTATAGGATCAATAGTATTATGAAAATTCGTGCTGGCTTAAATGGCCGGTTTGCCTGAACTTTGCAACATTATTGTCTCAATATTTCGAATATTAACAGACATAGCATGTAAGGGTACGTGTTTACAGAGTGATCCCCAAAAAAAATTATATAGTATATATAAGTAAGAATTACTGGGCAAAAAACTAAAGAAAAAGATCACAGAAAACTATATTAAAATTATTATTAACTATTTGTTTATGTTTTCATAATAGCGTAAGTCAGGGGTGCTCAAACGGTCGATCGCGATCGACAAGTCGATCGCGAGTGCTTTTTGAGTCGATCTCGAGAAAAAAATTCCGATATAGAACTATTCACAGATTTTGTTTTAGGTAACTAAAACAAAATGTAATGAATAAACTACTAAAATTTATTCAATCCACAATTAGGCGAGAATAATCCCCTCATCACTTTCTTTTATCGTAATAACCCCCTGCTAGCGGCAAAAGGCGGCTTTATCAAAGGAACGCGCGGTACTTGTCAAAGAAAAGCTGCGTTTTTGATTCCCGCCGATTTTTCTAAAAACTTCGGACGACGGCAAAAGGCGTGTTGAAGTCATGAGTCAGGACATGGCAGATGAACTAAAACATGATATCATGGAATGTACATACTTTTCTTTACAGTTCGACGAATCCACCGATATGACAGACTGGGGATACCCAGCTGTGTATTTTTATTCGAATGGTATTCAGTGACATGTCGGCTAAGGAAGAGTTTTTGACAATGATTCCTCTGAAAGGAAAGACCCGTAGCGAAAATATATATGACGTTTTCTTCAATTTTGTAACAAACTACAAGCTACCAATATATAAACTAGTGTGCATTACAACCGATGGAGCGCCAGCAATGACTGGAAACCAAAACGGTTTTGTGGCATTGTGTCGAGCTAATGATGATTTCCCTTCATTTTTCTCCTTCCATTGCATTATACATCAACAAGTTTTGTGTTCAAAAGTTCTAAACATGGAGGATATTATGCATTGCAATAAAAATTGTGAATTCTATCCGTGCACGTAGCTTGCAACGATGGCTCTTTAAATTGCAGTTGGAAGATAGTGAGTCAGCTGAACACACTGATTTAGTTCTTCACACCGACGTCAGGTGGTTGAGTCGCGGAAAATTCCTAGAAAGGTTTCAAGAATTATTGCCCGAAATAACAGCTTTTCTGGACGAAAGAGGTGATGACACTCAGATGCCGAAAAACGGAAAATGGCTGACTGATATGGCATTTTTCACAGACATCACAATGCATTTAAACACCATTAATTTGGAGCTTCAAGGTAAAGGAAAAACTATTATTGCGATGATTAGCGCAATAAACGCATTCAAAAGTAAATTGCAACTTATGATAGATCAACTGAAAAGAAAGGATCTGAAAAACTTTCCGTCTTTGAAAGCAAGGATTCCTCAGTTGAATTATGATATTTATGAGGCGGAATTAACAAATATTTTGGGCCAATTCGAAATACGTTTTTATGATTTCAGTAAATTGGCAAATATCGCATCATTTATGAGTTATCCTTTTTCGTGTAAAAACAATGAGGAATTAGCTACTGAAATAGCAAGTCAGTTTAACATGGACTCATGTTCTGTTGAAAATGAGTTAGTGCAGATTATATCAGATATACATCTCAAAGCCACAGCATCTGATACAAAATTCTGGTGTTTTATATCTGAAGATAAATATCCGAATCTAAGGCAAATCGCCCTTCAACTGACGGCAATGTTTGGGTCAACTTACTTGTGCGAGTCTGCATTTTCTGAAATGAAGATAATTAAGTCAAAATATCGCAATCGACTAACTGACGAACATATGTGATCATGCTTGCGATTAGCACTCGGTAATTACGTACCATCTTATGAAAAGTATGCTGAGGACATGCAGTGCCACGCTTCAACATCACTCTTTAGTTAAGTTTAGTCACTAGAACTCGTTTGTTTTGTATGAACCAATAAACTCGCAATTTTGAATAATTATGAGTTTTTTCATTGACATTTTAGAGCAGACCTACACTTCCCTTGACTAAAAAAATGCGTATTGTGCGGAAAACTAATATCTATGCCACAATACACCCTACCTAGACGACAATCCTGCATCACACTTACTTGCAGCCTCTCAGAGTCGATCGATCGTAGTCTAACAATATTGAGGTAGATCGCCAGCAGTTCAAGTTCGAGCACCCCTGGAGTAAGTGTATTAAAAACAAGGGTAAAAATTCAAAATAAATCGAAAACTATTAGAAATAGGTATATGACATACCTAATAAAAGTTGGAGGGTTTTGTAAAATCTATCAGAAAAAATAATATACAGGGTGTGCCATTTAAAAAATTTGAGATTTTTCAATTAAATAATATTTTGAACACCCTGTAGCATCTAACTCAAATTTCTTTACATACATCTTTTTTTTCATCTCTATAGAAGGCTTGTACCAATTATGAGTATTCTACCTGCAGAAACAATGGCGCTACTCTCAATTTTTTACAAAACTGAAAACTAGTAAAAAAATTTTTTTAAAAAAAAAATTGAAATATTAGAAAAACTACTAGGTTTAGGTATACAACATTATTAATAAAAAAATAAATTAGAAAATAGGATGTTTCATTAAAAACCCTGTATACTCAAAAATACTTTTAAACTGTGTACCTTAATATTCCCTAAAACTATTGTATTCAACATTTTTTCGTCATTCCCGAAACAAATCAGATAATGAACTTTACTCTATCGTTGACTCACCCTGTACATGTACATGTATTAATATATGGCACTGAAACGTGGACTTTAAATAAAAGTATAATAAATAAACTTCTGATAGCCCAAAGAGTAATGGAAAGGAGAATGCTAAATATTAGACTCCAAGATCGTATTCCTAACATCGAGATTCGAAGAAGATCAAAAGTGACAGATGGATTATAACGAATATGTATATTAAGGTGAAACTTGGTGGGGTATATTGCAAGGATAAATGATAACAGATGGGCACGCCGTATAGTTGAATGGAGGCCTAGAGAACACAAAAGATGCAGAGGTAGATCACAGACAAGATGGACGGACGAACAACAAAGTTCGTTGGAGACAACTTGGGGAGGTTTATATCCGACTATGGATGGAATAAGCTAATGATGATGATGATGATGATGATGATGATGATGAAACATAGTGTGTAGTAAACCAAGTTTATTTTTTTTAAGTTACTTTCTTAGACCTAAGTAAATCACATGTGCTTTTACTGACTACTTTCAAACTGCTTAACTGATGTAACACTGAAAGTGGCGTTTCACCTCGTCCCGAACCCTTTATATCTCTTTTATGTTTAATTAAAAATAATTACCCTCAAAATTAGCTCTTTTCCCGAAGAAGCAAGAAAAAGGTCAAATAATGGCATTGATTTTTAGGCCACTCTGTTAATTACTTCTTAACGCCCATTATATAACATCTCTAGTAAATTCAGAAATAAAGAATATGATTTTCAGATCCCTCTCTCCCTCTTTAAGAACTCTGTAAAAAAACTAGTATTATGGCACTAATATGGGGTGAAAAGTTCCGAAAATTTTCCAAAGATCGCAGCACAAACAAAAAAATATATGATTTTCAGTTAGTGTTAACTTTCAGAAGATTCGTGTAAAATTTTCATGACAGTTTGTTTATTTGTTTGCGGATATAGCTTTTTGAGTAACGCTACTTTTGACTTTTACAAAACGATAGAACAAAAAGAAATTCGTGTGTTGATTAAACATTGCTTTCTAATGGGAAAAAATACAGCCATAACCCAAGAATGGCTTCAGTGTTATGGTACATCTGCTCCATGGAAAGCAACTATATGTTAATGGTTTAGGGAACTTAAATGCCGTCGTACAATCACCGATGATGTACTATGTTCGAGACTTCCAAATGAGGCAGACACTCTAAAAAACACAAAAGTTCCGAATGACTGCAAAGTGAAAGTGAGAGAGATAGCTGACAGCGTGGAGATATCACCCGAACGCGATATGGGTGCGCGCACTCTCACGATTGATCAAAAATAGCAACGTGTCGAAGATTCAGAATGTTGTTTGACACTGTTTCGGCGTAATCCGAATGATTTTTTGCGTCAATTCGTAACAATGGACGAAACATGGATCCACCACTATACGCCTAAGTTGAAGAAGTAGTCCGCACAGTGGCTGGAATCGCAGGAAAACCGAACGAAGCATCCAAAAACACAAACATAGCTGGAAAGATTTTGGCAAGTATTTTTTGGGATGAGCATAGAATAATACTGATTAACTATCTTGAGAAGTGGCAAATCCTCAGAGACTATTATATTGGTTTATTGGATCGTTTGAATGGTGAAATTAAGAAAAAATAGCTACATTTAACTAAGAAAAAAATGTTGTGTCATCAAGAAAACGCACCAGCTTACAACTCCATAAAATTGATGTTGAAATTGGACTAACTGGGCTATGAAGTGCTTCCTCATCCGCCGTATTTACCAGACCTGGCCCCCAGCGATTATTACCTTTTTCCAAATTTGAGAAGATGGTTCCAGGGAAAGAAATTTAGGTCAAATGAAGAAACCGAATGCGAAACTGAGGCTTATTTTAGAAAGCTCGCCGAATCGTACTCATAGACATAGGAATATAAGGACGGAAGGTAAGCCTTTACTTTAGGCAAGGGGTGCTCACTTTTCCAGGGAGCGTACTGGCGCCCATTTGTGATTGGCTGGGGCTCTGCGCATGTTCGGTTCCGAGAAATTTGAACAACGTCATAGTTCATGTGTGATATTCTCGAATAATATACTATTTTATATTGGAAATAAAAGGAACAAAATGTCAATCATAACAACTTTTATTATTTTATAAACAGAGGTTCATTTGATTGCGATAATTCAGTGTCCGAATCGACAGTTTCAATGCCGATATCTTCAAGTAATTCAAGAAAATCGTCGTCATATGCAACCTGACCTTCGCTTTGATCCGTAACAACTGTCTCTCCGAAAACACGCGTACTGCGCTTGCGCAATATCGGTAGCCCATAGTAACTTACTTATATTTACCTCACCGCCCTCTCCGCAACTGCTGTCACCTCGCTCGATTACCTTCCGTCCCTATTTTCCTATGTCTGTGATCGTGCTATGTGAAAGGTGTCCAAATGTTGGAAGATCTATGGCAGGGGTGCTCAAACTTGAACTGCTGGCGATCTACCTCAATATTGTTAGACTACGATCGATCGACTCTGAGAGGCTGCAAGTAAGTGTGATGCAGGATTGTCGTCTAGGTAGGGTGTATCGTGGCATAGATATTAGTTTTCAGCACAATATGCATTTTTTAGTCAAGGTAAGTGTAGGTCTGCTCTAAAATGTCAATGAAAAAACTCTTATTCAAAATTGCGAGTTTATTGGTTCTTACAAAACAAACGAGTTCTAGTGTCTAAACTTAACTAAAAAGTGACTTTGGATGTTGAAGCGTGGCACTGCATGTCCTCAGCATACTTTACATAAGATGGTACGTAATTACCGAGTGCTAATCGCCAGCATGATGACATATGTTCGTCAGTTAGTCGATTGCGATATTTTGACTTAATTATCTTCATTTCAGAAAATGCAGACTCGCGCAAGTAAGTTGACCCAAACATTACCGTCAGTTGAAGGGCGATTTGCCTTAGATTCGGATATTTATCTTCATCTATCTGATATAATCTGCACTAACTCATTTTCAACAGAACATGAGTCCATGTTAAACTGACTTGCTATTTCAGTAGCTATTTCCTCAATGTTTTTACACGAAAAAGGATAACTCATAAATGATGCGATATTTGCCAATTTACTGAAATCATAAAAATGTATTTCGAATTGGCCCAAAATATTTGATAATTCGGCCTCATAAATATCATAATTCAACTGAGGAATCCTTGCTTTCAAAGACGGAAAATTTTTCAGATCCTTTCTTTTCAGTTGATCTATCATAAGTTGCAATTTACTTTTGAATGTGTTTATTGCGCTAATCATCTCAATAATAGTTTTTCCTTTACCTTGAAGCTCCAAATTAATGGTGTTTAAATGCATTGTGATGTCTGTCAAAAATGCCAAATCAGTCAGCCATTTTCCGTTTTTCAGCATCTGAGTGTCATAACCTCTTTCGTCCAGACAAGCTGTTATTTCGGGCAATAATTCTTGAAACCTTTCTAGGAATTTTCCGCGACTCAACCACCTGACGTCCGTGTGAAGAACTAAATCAGTGTGTTCAGCTGACTCACTATCTTCCAACTGCAATTTAAAGAACCGTCGTTGCAAGCTACGTGCACGGATAGAATTCACAATTTTTATTGCAATGCCCATAATCTCCTCCATGTTTAGAACTTCTGAACACAAAACTTGTTGATGTATAACGCGATGGAAGGAGAAAAATGAAGGGAAATCATCATTAGCTCGACACAATGCTACAAAACCGTTTTTGTTTCCAGTCATTGTTGGTGCTCCATCGGTTGTAATGCACACTAGTTTATATATTGGTAGCTTGTAGTTTGTTACAAAATTGAAGAAAACGCCATATATATCTTCGCCACGGGTCTTTCCTCATTGTCAAAAACTCTTCCTTAGCCGACGTGTCATTGAATACCATTCGAATAAAAATACACAGCTAGGCAGTGTCTGTCATATCGGTGGATTCGTCGAACTGTAAAGAAAAGTATGTACATTCCATGATATCATGTTTTAGTTTATCTGCCATGTCCTGACTCATGACTTCAACACGCCTTGTGGCAGTCGGACGAGATAACTGAAGTTCTCTAATAGCAGACATAATCACTGTTTTATTTTTAAAATCTCCAAATAAAGTCTCATCCGCTTCAATAAATGCTTCCTTCACAACCAATCCATCATCAAATGGTTTCTTGTGTTTCGCCAATATATGATATATTTTAAATGACGCGATCGTTGCAGCTTCTGATTGTTTGGCTGGTCTTGTGAACATGGTTTGTTCTTTTTTCAAACAAGTTATCAAATCACGTACTTTTCGTTTTCTTAATTCACTCTGTGACGGAAAATCCTTTTCATAGTTTTTATGAACCGTTTTATGATGCCTCTCTAAGTTCCCACGCTTAGGTATTGCAACTAACGCACGGCAAATGAGATAAATGCATTTATATCGGCGCGAACGAAGTCTCGAATGTTCCCGTCAAACACGCCGCCCGAAGTTTCTAGAAAAATCGGCGGGAATCAAAAACGCGGCTTTTCTTTGACAAGTACCGCACGCTCCTTTGATAAAGCCGCCTTTTGCCGCTAGCAGGGGGTTATTACGATAAAAGAAAGTGATGAGGGGTTTTTTCTGGCTTAATTGTGGATCGAATAAATTTTAGTAGTTTATTCATTACATTTTGTTTTAGTTACCAAAAACAAAATCTGTGAATAGTTCTATATCGGAATTTTTTTCTCGAGATCGACTCAAAAAGCACTCGCGATCGACTTGTCGATCATGATCGACCGTTTGAGCACCCCTGATCTATGGAATAAGTGCATCTCGCTTTTGAAGGAAATTATATTGAAGAATAAAATCGATCGAAATAAATATAAGCAATTACGCTTGAAATATACGTTAACGCAATCAAAACCTAGGAAAAATTCTTGTAATTCTATTAAAAATACAAATTTATTGACTTTAACCCTTTTGGCACACTTTCTTTAAAGCGATATAGTTTAAAAACTATAGGTTCTCTAACAACTTCAAATAATATATGTGTACGAAATTAAAGAATCGATATTTCATTTCCTTCGGGAGTTATCGCGGTAACACACCGATAGGTAGACTGGTGGTCAAATACTGTCACATTAAATAGGAAAATCTCTGTTATATTACACAACAATTTCTACAAATTCACTTTTGTTATGTTGTATTTTATAAAAAAAGTAGTATGCATTATCTACGGATTCGCTTTTACCAGTACACGAAACTCTACTAGTTCGGCCCAAAACAGTGATGGCTAAAAAGCGAAACTGAAACCTAAAAGCGAAGCGTAGTGCTTCTGAAACGTTCAAGAGATTCGCCCGAAAATGAATAGGTTCTGTAAGAGGATACATTATGACGACGAAAATGCTTCGGAAACTTTGTAAATGTGCTTTTTGCGGGAAGATTTTCGAGTGCCTTATCTGTATCTGTTTTATTTTACCCAAAAAAAAACACATAGTTTACAGTGACGGAGTCGAAGCGAGTATTTTTTTTGTTATTACAGTCCCTGGCCAAATTATTAGACACACTGCAAGATTTCATGTAAAATATTAATTACCGAGTGATATTGTACCGTTTTATTATTTTAAATTGATTTGTTTTTTATTTTTATATTATCCAATCAATTACCTATTTATTTGACATAAATAAAACAGCATTAATTTAGAAAAGCATAAGTTTATTAAGTTTTAAAGAAAAGTGAAATTAATGTTAGTAAAAGTCAATATTTAGTTGAGCCACCTTTAGTCGCTATCAAAGCTTTAATTCTGCGCGGCATGCTATCAATACAAGATTGTACTGTCTCCTGCATTTGAGGATGATGATTCCACACATGAATAATCTTTTCTAGGAGCTGGGTTTTGTTGGTAATTACATCTTTAGCCACTTCTCTTTTCATCAGCTCCCACACATTTTCAATGGGGTTCATATCAGGGCCAATCCAACAGAGGGATATTTTTTTCTGCCAAAAAAGCTTTAACAGACCGAGCAGTGTGGCAGGGAGCTCCATCTTGCATGAAAGTGAATGGTTCCCCATTTGGAAACCATTCTCTGAGCTGCAGAATCAACCGATTTTGTAATACTTCTTTGTACTGATCTTGCCTCATTATTCCTTTGACGACGTACAGACGTCCAGTGCCCTTGCCGCTGATGACTGACCAAATCATCACTTTGGTGGGATGTTTAACCGTCGGGACGACACAATCAGGATGAAACTTTTCTCCATGACGACGACGCACATACTGAGCTTTATTCTGCAAAATTTCGAATGTGCTTTCGTCACTGAAGCAGACCTGTCAAAAATAGGAAAAATATAAACTTCCATGTTTATTTGCTTTATTTAACTGAAAATGATAATAATGTATCAATTATTGATTAAATTGCTGTATCTTACCGATCTCCAGAAGTCCACATCTTTGTCTTGCCATTGTTTGGCCCACTTCAGGCGCTTTGCTTTCATTGCAGCTGTTAACTTGGGCTTCCTGGCGGGGCGACAGGCCTTAAAATCTAATTCTTTCAATTTTCTTCGAACAGTGCGCTCAGAAGTATTTACGCTAGCATCCTGGAGTTTTGATTTTATTACCTTTGTGGTAGCAAATCTGTTTTCTACACAAATTTTCTTCAAACATCTCTCTGACCGTGGAGTGAAAATTGGTTTTCTACCGCATCTTTTCTTTCTTTTCGGGTTTAATTCCTTCCCTGACTCAATTTTCTTTTTTATGCGTCGTACACTAGCTTCAGAAACCTCCAATCTTCGTGATATTTCTCGGTTTGTAAATGTTTTCGCAATCACAAGGGCCTTCACTTCAGCTTTTTTACGTGGTGAAAGATCGCCTTTTCTACCCATAATGAAAATAGTCCAATTACTTTTTTAAAACACTGCATACAAAATAAACTAATAACTGAGTAGTATAAAACTGTTAAACAAACAATCACAGTCCATAAAGCCACAGAAACACGTCCGTACCTGACTCGATTCCGATCGCGACTGATACAGGTTTGTACTTATTTACGTTCATGTATCACTTTGTCAACACAGTGTTGCCATATGTTAAAAATAAATACAAATATGTAGTCTACAACAATTCTTTTAAATAAAAATCATTAATATTGTAGTTTAAATATACCATTATTGCATAAAAACTCTTAAGAAACATAAAATTACTAAAAAAAAATACAGTGCGTCTAATAATTTGGCCAGGGACTGTAGATGATTATATACTATTCTTAGAGTGATGTTTTACTTAACTCTTGCTGCATTGCCACACTTTCGCATCTCTTCACAGTTTATTGTCTTTAGATTAGGATAAATATGGTTCTCAATTTCCGTTAACCTGTTGATAACTCTCGAAAAAATTGAGATATCGATTTCAAATTTAGTATGCATATGCAGTATGTCAAGTAAGCACGTGTCCGCGCTAATTCATTCTTGGTAGATGCGATTCTAGCAATTCAACAAAAAATCGGTAGAGGGAACTTTTGTTTACGACGCATTTTAGTAAAAGTATCAGTCGTTTCCGAACTTTCGTCGAAATCACGTAAAATCCAAATCAGTCACTTATTTGCGCGTCCGTTCGAGGCAGGTCTTTCTTTATTCCCATCCAAAGGAGCCTAAAATGACACATTCTGCGGCCGTTAAATATATTAATAAGTCGGTATCGTTTGTCAAGAAGTGGGCCGAAAAATGTCGATGACTTGCCAAAACGTGGCCTGGTAGGCAAAGTCACTCCGAAAGTCGAAAAAAAAAAAAAAAAAACGAATCGTGTCTTTGTTTTCACGGGACCGAAATTGTCGCTGCGTCAAGGAGCCGCAAAATTAAGAAAATCGGGTTTGAATGTATCCCATGAGACCATTTGACAACATCTTCATGCTTTTGATGCAGAAGCACGTTGAAGAAACCTCTGCTGGGCCAAAATCACGTCGCGAAGGGCCTCACTTGGGCCTACGATAAGATATTAGAGATGACCTCACAATCGCCAGATGCCAACCCTATTGAAAACGTTTGGTGCTTTGTAAAGAGAAAGTTAAGAGGAAAGACTCTGAGGATTGGGACTCAGTTGTCTCGCAATATTGGAAAAATTTGCAGAGTATGCAGAAAATTTCGTCGACAGCATGCCTCGAAGATGCCAGGCGATTATTGATGCAGGAGGCGATTGAACCATAATAATTGTGCCGGTGTTAGCACACCAAAGAATACCTTGATTGTAAAAAATGTTCTCGAAACACATTTTTTCAAGAGTACGAGCGATCTCGTTCTTATTTGACAGACTGTAGTACTTGATGTACTCTTACAGCGATATCGCGGTACGGAAAGGGGGTGAAGAGAATAGGAATCGATTGATTTCAATGTTGTTATGACAATTTTCCCTAATAGTTGGTTGCTATAATACACAAAATTTAAACATAATTATTGATTGGTTTCGTAACTTTCCCAAATTTCCATGTTATTCATTCAAAAAAAGACCGGTCAAGTGCAAGTTGAACTTGCGCAATTAGTGTTCCGTACGTCGATTGCTTTTAAAATAAAAAATGTTGTAACGGAAGTATAAATTGATCAGTGACTTCACAAAATACACCCCAAATGAGTTTTCAACAAAGTTTATTTCCAATCTTTACTGAAAATTGATGACCTTGAAATTTCTGTTTTTTTTATATACCAGATAAATTATTACAGGTAATGCACTCGTGATAATTTTCGTTCAATCTACACCCCGTGGAGAATATTCCAGAATTTTTTCAAAATTTTTTGATAAGTACGAGGCATGTTTTTTAAGTAAGTACCGTTTTGGAATTAAAAAAAGACGTGCAAAGATATCGCTATAATTTTATTTTTTACATGAAAGCCTGTACCTTAATCTACTTTTCTACATAATTTCCGTGAATATTGAGGCACTTGTCATAACGTGGCACCAGTTTTTGAATACCCTCCTCATAAAATTCTGCCGCCTGACTTGTTAACCACTGTATCACAAATGTTTTGACCTCGTACAAAACAGTACGAGAATATTGAGGAAGCAGTCACACAATAATGAAATTGTAAAGCGTCTGTTTTCTCTCACCTTTTCGTCCACTTTCTGCACCAAATCTTCATTAACGACCGAAGGACGCCCACTCCGTTCTTCATCATGCACATTTGTGCGGCCATCTTTAAATGCTCTCACCCATTTCCTTACCATTCCATCACTCATAATGTTTTGTCCGTAAACTTCACAGATCTCACGATGAATATCGATCGGTTTTACGCCTTTAGCACTAAGAAATCGTATAACAGCCCGTACTTCACAATCGGCGGGACTCACGATTGTCGGAGGCATCTTAAACACTCAGTAAACAACGTATACAATGAAGAATCAGACTGTAATGGCGTCAGTGCGTAGACATGAGATGTAGGTTACCAGCGCGCATGCGCGGAACGCCGACCGTATCGCTGCGGCGGCGGAATCGCAAAAAAACGGTACTTACTTAAAAAACATGCCTCGTACTTTTCGAGATAAGGCGGATGGACAGCGATTTTTCGCGATTTTTTAAAAATAATACAAAGAAAAGTGCGCGCAAGTATTACATTATATATATATTTTTTACTCGTGTTTTCACAAGCTTTCATTTGACACCACACTCGATTACCTAGTAAACAAATTTTTTTTTCACTTCCGATATCACCCCCCAAAACTAACCCCTTAAGTCAAAATTCAACTTTCAAAACTACATGGCTACATGGCCATCAATTCCTATATTATTACCAAATTTCAACTTTCTATGACAAATAGTTTGGGAGAAAATCGGGTGTGACAGACACCGAAGTGATCTTATAAGTGTTCCATACGGAACACTAAAAAGCGAAGCCGCTTCATAAATTTGAATAAATATTGCTAATAATAATAATACGCTTTTGCTTGTAAGTAAAATACGTAAACTGAAGCAATTCATATAATGAAACTCCCTAACCTCACCTTAGTGCCCGTTTTATAAACTCCATGTTGAATCCTGTAAGAAGTCGCTTCGAAAACCTGCTCTAAAATTTTGATGAATTCTTTAACGACATGAATATAGCCACTCTTGACAGACAAAAGGGAGGACGAAAATTGCATCCCCGTTGACTTGTTTATCTTATGAAATTTTTAACGTTTCATCCAAAGGGCGATGCAGTGGTTTGAACTTTTTTAATTTCCATGCTAATAACATTAAATTGGTTACAATTTCATAGATTAAAAATTATGATGGATTACTCGTGTATTAAAAAATTGTTTATATTAAACGAAACGAACAAATAATTTGAAAAATGTTTTAACTCTCTATAGTAATAATAAAGACCTGGAAGAAATTCTATCGTAGAGTGACTGTGACCAAGTAGAATTTAGCGCGTGCAACCCTTTTCAAGTAGTCTTTTATATGGAGAACATCATCCCTTTGGAATCATTTGTCTAGGACTGAGTTTCTAACCGAGTACAAATTACAGCGATTTAAGACCAATGTGAATCGCTTTTTCTGGACACGCGTCGCTCCTGTGGCGTTTTAAGGATTTCCTTGCAGCGCGTGTGCTATGCCCATAAAAAAAATTCATCTTTGTTACTTTCCTCCCTAGAGGAAAATCACTAATTTTCTGCTTCTACTTCTACTTCTCGGCTGTTATTGTATTTTCTGTGGTTTTATCGAATTTTTAAAAATTTATTCTAGTTTTTGCTATTTCTCTCACTTTTCTACTCGATTTTATTTAATCTCTCTAATTTTTTTTTTCCACTTTTTTTATTATTTTTTTCATTTTTTCTACTTCGTTCTACCTATCTATTTTTTCCTAGTTTTTCTTTCATATTCTATTTTCCAGTTTTGCCCCTTTTGTCCGTTTTTTCCTTTTTATTTTTAATTGATCTGAAAATAATAAAAAAAAAATGGTCGAAATGAAGAAAATTGTAAAAATATGAACAAAGTAGAAAAACGAAGAAAAAAAAATATATTAATTTAAAAATAAATGGGAAAAAGTAAAGTATGGTGCCCCCGCGTGGAGCCCTGATTCTATCATCCCTGTAGACCATGCAGTTGAGAATTTTGAAACGATGGCTGGATTCAAGGAAGATTTCTTGGATTACGGCAATGGCGCTACTATGCTCCTAGAGGAAGTGTCGGACTTCGTGTTTTTTGGGGGATTTGAAGTGATCGCGGGTTTACTTTGTAGGAGCATTTACTCATATTTGGGCGGAAGTATTAAGAAGAGGCATGAAAGCAGAGATTTGGCGCTTCATGTCATGAATGCTCTTGAAAAGCTGCAGAATGGTAGCATTCATGGAGTTGAGCTGTGATTGCGTTGCCAAAATTTTGGGGAGGGGGAGTAGCAAGTTTAGAATTATCTTTCTTACCCCAGGTGAAGGTTTTAGCGGCCGAAATGTGGGCCAATTGTTTTGGGTGTTTGTGATATCCACGATAGGAAGATGGATGCTCACCCTGACAGTCGGCAAAAAAGGCCGGGATTTAGTACATGTGGAGAACAAGTGTCCTTGACCACACTTACCGCAGTTTGGGGGCTTTACAACAGAGGGAGGAAGGCTCGAAGAGCTGGCAATTGAAACATTATGTGTTTCAACTCTTATGGTTTTGTCCTCTTTGGGCATCAGGACTAGGACGATGGGCATAGGGTCACGGACTTGTGATGCCAGCGGATGACATGCTCGGGGAAATGCTCTTGGCGTTCGAGATCTTTTTGTAGGTCTTCGACGGAAAGGGTTTTGAGGACGCCTCTAAGAACGATTTGACTGGATTTTTCCTCGGGGAGTTGGAAAGTGTATTAGGATTATTTTTGGTTGTCCTAGAATCTGGTGAGGTGACAGAAATCGTTAGAGGTTCTTAGATGGAGTTTAACTCCATTGAGCTTGATGAGAGCATGCCAAAAGTCGTTCTTTGAACGCAGTAGTAAATGAATTATACCTCCTCTTGTCACAAAGGGCAACTGGAGGTACTTTGTGAGTAGCTGATCTGGTAGCCAAGGTGTTAGGGAGCTGGAGGGTTTTGTTTCGGAAGTCAAGACTAAGTGTTAAAAAGTGGACTTAGTTTAAGTAAGCAAGGGGGGGTAGAAACAGGGGGTAGCGAAGCTACATGATATCGGGTGTGATTACTGGGGGCGAGGTAAATTTTGACTTACTTGGGGTTTTCTATTGGGTCTTTTCTTGATTGGTGGGCCTCGTCATCACTGCTCTCTGGTCAGGCCAGTTTATAGGTTTCCCCTTCCTCCTGTTTTTTACTTCCTGGAATCCCTCTGATTCCATTTCATCGCCTTGGAATTGCGACTTACTTTCCGAGTCGTGGATGGAAGTTATCCTGTCTGAGTCTTTGGTTTGCCTTAGGAATCTTTTGTTCACTTCCTCTATTTGCTTTCTAAGCTCCTTTACTTCGGAGATCAGCAAGTTGATAGTTTTATCTGTTTTGGTAAGAACTGCTTCTTTTCTTGAAGCATCTTCTTTTAGGAGGGTGATGAGCTCCTTAAATTTCTTAAGTTGATCCATGTCTATAGTACACAATGGCAGGTTAAAAGATTAAACTCCAGTTAGAGCAAACAACAATGCACTTTAACAAAGAACAATGCACTTTGGTGCAGGTCGCGTTCCGTCTGCACTTAGAAATAATATTAAATTTTTTTGCATAATGATTTGTGATGAAACATATAAGGTTTTAAAGGGGCAAGTGAGAAGGTTAGAGGGATTGCATGGTGTATAAAAATTAAGTTGAGAGTGGTTAAATATTATATAGTTTTAATAGTATTATGAGAATTTTTCCTAGTTTGTGTTGAGATAATGGACAATTTTAAGAGCAAATATTTAGAGTAAAACATCTCACTACAGGGGAGGAAAAGAGAGCTGGAAAGATGGCTTCGTATTTACCATGTTATATGTCCTTTTTAGGGCTCCTGAAATCGTGGAAGCTAAAAATTTTAATATATGGAAAGAAGGGGGAAGTGAAATATTTCAGAAATGTTACATATTTCCCTTTTACAATCTCGAATTCAGTTTATAAATACTGTAATATTCGAAACCAAATTATTTTTTTAAAAAGGTATAATTGTATTTAATTTTTAGATATATCCAATCATAACATATCAACTGCACGTGTTTACTTCATATTTCGTTTGGTATTTTGTAGCAAGATAAGGCTTTTCAGTTTTTCGATACTCTGTCAGTTTTAGATATTGGCAATAACAGCAACAAGAGCGGGATAGATATAGAGATGATAATGGACACCAGTTATTTCTGCCTATTTTAAATTAAATAATTTTTTTTTTTTTTTAATTTTATGAGAAATTAATTAAGAAATTAGACCTTTTATTATTATATGTCGTATGATGGTGCCTTATTTCTCTAGCCATGAAGATTATGTCATACAAAATAACAGCTAGGCTGTCCGTTGCATCTTGCAGTTATTACGATTTATTTTCTTCCGAAAAATGAGTCAAAATTGGTCCTCGGAAAAAATTCGATCTCTTTCGTCATTAACGTTGAATAAAGTATATTTTTTCTTCATCGAGATAAATTGTCCTTTAATTAAATTAAATATTAAATTGATTTTAGTCCTTTAAATAAGACATAAAATGAAATAACTTATATTCCAAATATTTTATTTTTAATTAATGAAAATTAATTTTGCCTTGTTTTGTTTATATAGGGTGGCGTATAAGTAACGTTATGATTTAATAAGTGAATAAATTTTTTGTTAACGTCTTTTTTTTTATTTTTTTTTTCAGAATTAACTTTGAAAATCTTGGGAAATTTATGATGGAAAGACTCAGCACAGAACAAAAAACCAAAGTTGTTCAATTTTATTATGAAAGTCAGCATTCGATTATTCAGACACAAAGATCATATCGAAATTTCTTTCATGTTCGAAATGCACCTAGCGCTCCAATAATTTACCGATTGGTTCAGCGTTTTCGGCAACAAGGGGCTGTTTGTGATCTTCCGCGTGCTGGAAGACCTCGTGCCGTTCGAAATGATGTGAACATTGCTCGGGTGCAAGCAAGTATTGAGGAAAACCCCGAAACTTCCACCAGGCGACGTTCTCAGCAGTTGGTGATGTCTAGGCGGTCTTTGCAAAGAATTTTACATAATTTACACCTTTTCCCATATAAGATGCAATTGGTTCATGAGTTAAAACCAAATGATGCACAAAGACGCATTCAATATAGTCCCCGTTTGCAAGAATTGTGCCTAGAAAACGAGTTTATTCACAAACTCATAATGAGCGATGAGGCCCATTTCCATCTCAATGGTCACGTGAATAAACAAAATTGCAGAATATGGGGCACCCAAAATCCAAGAATAATTGTTGAACATCAAATGCACCCACTTAAATGCACAGTATGGTGTGGAATAACTTCAGAAAAGATCATTGGACCATATTTTTTCGAAAACGACGAACAAGTGCGGTTAATGTGAATGGCATTCAATACCGGGCAATAATTGAAAATTTTTTTAAGGCCCGAGGTAGAGAACAATCCAGAATTGTGGTTCCAACAAGATGGAGCCACAGCTCACACAGCTCGTCCAACTATGGCTCTCCTGCGCGAAATTTTTGCCGATCGAATAATATTGCGTTTTTCTGATTTTAACTGGCCACCGCGTTCGCCCGATTTAACGGCTCCCAATTTTTTTTTTGGGGTTACCTAAAGAGTAAGGTATAAGCCAATAAGCCAAGAACCATCCAACAGCTTAAGGCGAATATCCGAGAAGAAGTGAGGGCGCTGGGACCTGAAATTCTAAGAAAGTTATGGGAAATACACTGGAAAGAGCACGTCAGGTCGAAGCAAACAATGGGCACCATTTGAAAGATATTATCTTCAAAACATAATGTGAATATATTTCCAAACTATATTCTAAATTTTAATAAACGCCAACGTTAAATAAAATCAGAAAGAAAAAAAGTTATTCATTAAATAAATCATAGCGTTACTTATGCACCACCCGAATAAACACAACCTTTGATTTTGGCCAAATATTTTATAGTTCTTTCTGACAAGTTTATGGGTTCCCTCATATTTCCCAGTTGATGAATAGATGGAAAGACTTAATTTTCTTGGATAGATTAATAAATTAAATCCTATTTAGGTAAATGTTGGTTTATTGACAGTTGAAAACAGAAATGTCAAATATCTGACGGTCGAGAACGTGCCATTGGACAAGAATGTTTTTCGTCCAATTTGGTCGAATTTATCCGGTATTTTCTGGACTGGCATCGTAGATTCGCTTGGTCTCACTTCTACATTTGGAGTTTCTTTTCTTATATTGTCGATTGTGACGCACACTGGGTTTGCAATTATCTTTTAATTAATTTAGTAAATTTTGATTTCTTAACTACATAGAGTTTGCGTGGAATACAAAAGGAAATATAGTTGTGATAGTGGGAGAGGAGTATTTAAAAAAAGACGGTTTTTGACGCTCTCTTTCTGCCACTATTATTTCGAGAAGCATTTCGGTTTTCAGGTGGTTTCAAGGGGACCAACGTGCTAATTGATGAAAGCTGAAATTTTCCGGCTACGGTATAGTTAGTAGTTTTGATAAGATACCTGGCAAGCCGTATATTGGCCATTTATTTTCTTCTCATTTGTAGAGAAGGGCCTAGGAAGAATCTATTCTGTACTCGAGAGTTTTTTTATTTGTAAGTATGTAATTCTGGTTTTACTACTAGAATTTTGGTATTGTTCGTCCCACGTGTGAGCAACGTGTCCCAGTCCAAAAAGGGAGTCTTATCACGTGCTAAATACAAGTTAGGGCCACCAGTTCCTTGATTTCTGAAACACTGACTGTTGAATAAGACCTTAATTTTATTCCAGTCAACGTCTCGCTATAACCACATGTACAACTACAGTTTCCACTTACCTTGGCAGGATTGGAAAGTAACAGATAAGTTTTTGATTGTAGAATTTACTATTTTCGATTTCCAAAGCTACGAATCCTAAGGGATAATTTAAGACCGATATTTAGCTCAAATCAAAATTACGAGACTTTCAGTGGTTCGGAGCCTTTGTAGATCTAACACTTTGATATCGTATTATTTTTTTTATGTTGCGGATACAAGTAATATTAAGAACGTTACCATTTGTGAGACCTACGGAGCATATCTGGGTAAAGTCTAGTTCTTGGTCAAAGAATATCAAGATTTAAGAGTAAAAGTTTGGTATTGATAGTAACGTTTGCGTAATCGAGAAAATTTCACCTACTGCTTAACCTACCAATCTGGTAAGTGTGTAATTAATTTTAATTTTGTTAACGATTAAATTGTACTAGTCATATTTTGTAGTAAGATTAGTCGTGTAACGACTAAGTACTTTTTATTGTTTTAGTTCTAGTCTAATCTTTTCTTCCATGTCAAGAGTAAGGGAACTTTTAGACAAATCTTTACACCATTTCAACTTCTTAAGTGTAACTACTATTGACTTGTAATTTTCCTTTGTCCTCTCTACACACATTTTCTAATTGTACTAAAATAACTGAAATATAGAACCAAGTATCCAACCAACAGTTCGTCTGGATTTTTCTTTTTATGCTATTAGGTAAGCTAGGTAACGATTATATAGTAGATTAGATTAGAATCAATATATCTTTTTTTTTCAAGTTTCTTTTTGTCTCTGGTACACTTAACAGACCTGAAGGGCCAAGTTTGTGAAACATAAAATTTAGTGGTGCCCTCTTGGATTTTTAACTAAGTCTAGATCACACCAGGTTGGGAAAACTAAAAGATCGAACCTATCCTGAGATATAGCTGGCGGATTTAGGTCTGTAAGCGTTTGAACACGATATCCTGTAGAACCTAATGGGATGACTAGGTGGTTGACTATGCTGGTAGTGTATATTAGCAATTTTCTAGTTTTGAGTTTTGGCTAGTTATTTATCTCGTGTAGGGTTTCAATGGGGAGGCTAAGCGCAGCAAAGAGTTGATTCCTATACTGACGGAAATCGGTTACACTCGACAATCTGTAGCAGTCTTTTTCAGGGCACAAGCGAGGGAGTGTTTGTGCAAATTAGCCATTACAGTAAGGGAGATATAGTTTTTGAGGATTTTTCTGACTAATTTTGTTTAGGATTATAGCAGCACAGTAGTAGTAACAATATTGGTAATATTATAAATTATATACCTTTTCCGAATAAATTATTTTTCCTTTTTTATGACAATTTCCGTCCAAGTAAAAAATAAAAGTAACAATTGGCGCCCAACATGGGGTGCCATCTGAGGATATTTGCATTCGTAGTCAGTGTCCGAGAGTTTCAAGGTGCGTAAAGAAATAAGCGTATTATCATCTGCAAAGCTGTAGATTGCATCCCTGGTGCTTTAAAAATATTTGGCCGCCTGTCAGGCTATGCGAGTGCTCCTTCAAAGCTAGGTAGATAATTTAAAGAAAATCCTCGTATTAATACTGTTCTATGTGGAACAAATATATTTCTACATAACTTCCTTTGGATTCCATTTAAAACTAAGATGTTATAATACCGCATGAAATTCATACAACTATATCACAGCAATTTCACGGGTTTTCGTCATTATCCACTTACAAAACTCCTATTTGCCGAGCTTCCTACTAATAAACAACGTGTAGGAAACATTTCCGTATTTATTCCACCCCCACGTTAAGTCGAATTAACCCCCGGCTCTCCCACCTCGCCGGGCTAGCCAACTCCAACTTCAGAGCTTCAGACCGTGCTGACTCGCGACCGCACTAAGTCGCGACGGCTGACGTGAACTCAATTCCGTTGTGTCATACGCGTGACGAAGATGATTTCATCGACAGCATCCCCGACGAGGCGCACCAGCTTCGAAACGTACACCAAAAGGGGAACGATTCGTTTTTCCGGGTCGATGTGGGTGTTATTATTGTTTTGTGTACTTTGGGGCATCGTTCACGGTGGGACACCGTACCCGAGGGGGGATCCTGGAGAGCCGTGTCAACCTGACAAGTTGACTGTGTATAGGGTTGTGTTGCACACGTTTTGGAGCAGGGAGAGTTTTCCTAAACATTATCCTGATTGGAGGCCGCCGGCACAATGGTCTAAAATATTTGGTAAGCTTTGTCTTCGCAATTTTTTTTTTCAGGTATTTAAAAAACTTCTCGAAATACGAAACTTCTTAACTAAGTTTTTAAGTATTTAAACTTCAGAATTATGTTTTATTTATTATAAAGTTCTTCAAGTCTTTTAATACTTTATGCAATTGTTTTCGCAAAAGTTTATTCGAAATAAATTTAAACTATTTGTTTCAATCCATCTTCTTAATCTTCTTGAAATTGCTTTCTTATATTAAGATTTAAATATCCTCCGAATAATAAAAAACTTTTAAGTTTAATAATTAAATCTAACTAAGAATAAATATTAATTCGACATAAAAATAACGAAAATATGTTTGACTTTAATGTTATCTGTATACTATAAAATATGTAAGTCGCTCAATGTAAGGAAATCGACAGAGGTTATACATATGTATATTAAAGATCTGCCGAAACCACAGGATGCTCCTCTTTAAACCCTTAATAGATTCTTAGCTAAAATATCGTAAATAAGGTGTTGTGGCATTGGACAAAGCTCACTCCCGTATAATGTCTCAATTGCGGAACAAGAATCTCCTTTTTACATAATACATTGCGACCTCGATAATCCGGACTAATTAAAACTGCAGTGCATTATTTATATTAAATAAAAACCGGTCAAGTGCAAGTTGAACTTGCACAATTAGTGTTCCGTACGTTGATTGTTTTTAAATTAAAAATTTTTGTTGGGTAGTATAAAATGATCAGTGACTTCACAAAACACACCCCAAATGAGTTTTCAACAAAGTTTGTTTCCAATCTTTACTGAAAACTGGTGACCTTAAAATTTTGTTTTTTTTTTTATATACCAAATAAAATTATTAAAGGTAATGCACTCGTGATAATTTTCGTTCAATCTATACCCCGTGGAGAATATTCCAGAATTTTTTCAAAATTTTTTGATCAGTACTTTTCGAGATAAGGTAGGGGACAGCGATTTTTTAAAAGTAATACGAAGAAAAGTGTGTGCAAGTATTACATTACATATATATTTTTTACTTGTGTTTTCACAAGCTCATTTGACATCACACTCGATAACCTAGTAAAAAAAAAATTTTTTTCACTTCCGATTTCACCCCCCTCAAAACGAACCCCTTAAGTCAAAATTTATGTTACGGTGATATAAAATGATCAGTGACTTCACAAAACACACCCCAAATGAGTTTTCAACAAGGTTTGTCTCCAATCTTTACTGAAATCTGATGACCTTGAAATTTTTGTTTTTTTTATGTACCATATAAATTATTAAAGGTAATGCACTCGTGATAATTTTCGTTCAATCTGCACTCCGTGGAGAATATTCCAGAATTTTTTCGAAATTTTTTGATAAGTACTTTTCGAGATAAGGCCCGGGACAGCGATTTTTTCGCGAATTTTTAAAAAATAATACAATGAAAAGTGAGCGCAAGTATAATATTATATATATATTTTTTACTCGTGTTTTCACACGTTTTCATTTGACACCACACTCGATGACCTAGTAAAAAAATTTTTTTTTTCACTTCCGACTTCACCCCCCCAAATTAACCCCTTAAGTCAAAATTTAATTCTCAAGACTACATGGCTCTGATGAGGCCATCAATTCCTATATTATTACCAAATTTCACCTTTCTATGTCAAATAGTTTCGGAGAGAAAATCGGGTGTGACAGACAGACAGACAGACAGACAGACAGACAGACAGACAGACAGACAGACAGACAGACAGACAGACACCGAAGTGATCTTATAAGTGTTCCGTACGGAACACTAAAAACGAATCATTTAATACGAAATAACTAAAAAATAGTACATATATAGAATAATATTTAAAATAGAAGCATATTTTATCAAGTTTTATCTTATTTTGTAAAAAAAATTGTAATTTTTGTTTGCTTGACCCTTCTCTGGTTCATCATAATAGCAATTTCTTTTAATCTTTGAAGTACAAGAACATCACTTAGAGGGATGTCATTTTCTTCTGCCCATTTCATGCACACATTGAAACTTTTAACTGCCTCATCATTCTTCACAGTGTTTTTAACAGTCTGGTTTGTATTAGTATTTAACTCTGAACCTTCATTATCACTCTAGTGTTCATCTGTATCATCTATGTCTTCCAGTGGTAACAAATCTTCATCATTTTCAAGCCAATTACATACTTCCACGTTCGTGAGATTCTGCTCAGTGAGAACATTCAGCATATCTGAAACATCTGTTAAATATTTATGAATTAACCAAAAAAATACTAAAAGAAAAATTTCAGCCTTTACCTTTCATTTCTTCATTGGTGGAAAGCAAATTGTGCCGTAATTCACTCAGAGGAATCAGATCTTCAGCATTATATTCAGTGTCTGGGTTGGTATCTGCCACATAAGCCATAATTTTGTGCCAGCACTTTTTCAAGACTTCAGGGGAGACTTTTTCCCATGAATTGCATACTAGACATACAACATCTTTTAGGTTAATGCTTTTTAATGACCTAACAAGGTTCTCTTCATTATTTGATAAAATATGGGCTAAAAGACTTTTCCGATAAAATAATTTTGTCAATCTGATTGCACTTTGGTCCATAGGCTGCAAAAGTGCAGTACAATTTGGTGGAAGACATAATGTTGTAAACTGTCCATCCTAACTAGTCAGCTCTTCTATACTTCCATGGCTCAAAGCGTTATCAACGATTAGCAGGGCTCTTTCAGGCAAGTTGAGACTTCTTAAATGACTTTTGACTTGACGAATAAAAGAATGATGAAACCAGTCTAAGAAAATTGCTGTAGTCATCCATGCATTGGCAGATGTTTTGTACTCAACAGGTATGTTCACATTTTTAAAAGCCCTCGGATTTTTTGCCTTTCCTATCACTAACAACCTTAATTTTTGTGATCCATCAGCATTGCAACATGCTAGAAAGGTAACGCGTTCTTTGTTTATTTTTCGACTTGGTTTCCTGAGAACGAACCAGCGTTTTTCAGGCAACATTTTCCAATACAGAGCTGATTCATCTGCATTGTATATTTGAGTAGGTCCAAGGTTTAATTCTTTTATCTTATCTGCGAATAAAGTTAGGAAAGTATCGACGGCACTTTCATCATTGGATAGTTTTTTCGCCACAAACTTTTAAAGCACGCAGACCATGTCTTTTTCTGAAGTTAGAAATCCAGCCTCTGCTAGCTCTAAAATTATCATTCCCGTAGGTTTCAGTGTAAAACTGTTTTGCTTTGCCTGATAAAATTTCGTAGGAAATTCTTCTTCTTCTCTCTCTTCTTCAGATAATCGTTAACGATTATCTGAAGAAGGTACTGTGTATATTTGAAATTGCGAATTAACTAAAGTGCTTATTCCAGGTATTAATTTATTTTAAATATGTCTCAGAGATTGTTACTACCTTACTTGGCATCAAGCAAAGATATGAAATGTATATAAAAAGTGATGTGCATTTATCATTTTTCAAATTTTCAACAAATTGGAAGTATAAGACAAAATGTTAAGTACCTTAAGAAGATACTGTAATTGAAGATAATTTCTAGTAATGATTTTTTTAAGAGGTATGATATGTTAATTATGTTAGCAGAAATAATTTTTTAATCTTTAGTAGAAATGACAACATTATTTGTAACCAAACTGTTGAAAAATACTTGTTAACAAAACCGAACTTTTTGTTGTAACATAAAAACTTATACCTGCTTCTATTAGAGACAAGATTATTTAAGAAAGAAATGATATCAAATAAATTCAGATACGAATAGCTTATTCTTGAAAAAAAAAATTCATGAAAATAGTGGTATATGTATATTAAAGATCTGCCAAAACCACAGGGTGCTCCTCTTTAATTCCTTAATAGATCCTTAGCTAAAATACCGTAAACAAGATGTTGTGGCATTAGACAAAGTTGACTCCCTTATAATGTCTCAATTACGGAAGGTAACAAGGATCTCTGCTTTATATAATATATAGAAACGAATTGTCTACTTTATCTGCAAAACATTGTCCAATTTGCTGATGACACATCGGTCATATGTTCATTTGATTCAAGAGAAAGAGGCTATAAAAATTTATTTAATACTTTAGTGTTCTTGAAAATCTGATCTTGTTAAGCAAACTTTAGACTGATGCCAAATGACGTTTTAGGAACATCTACTGTTTAAAAGTCGCTGGATTTTGTAAAATTCAATTTATTCAAACAAAAATCCTCGGTATTTAGTTATTGTATATCTATGAAGTCATTAGTTTTGTCAAACAAGGTATTAATTTATTCGATTGAAATGGCCGTTACTTGATGGAAATTCATATTAATTGAAATAAACACTTTAGTTAATTCACAATTTCCACTATATTTTGTAACTAATGATAATTGTTTTGGTACACAGTACAGATAATCGTTAACGATTTCCACTACCTTTTGTAAGTTATGACAATTGTTTCGGTACACAGTACCTTCTTCAGATAATCGTTAACGATTATCTGAAGAAGGTACTATGTATAGTGGAAATTGTGAATTAACTAAAGTGCTTATTTTAAATATGTCTCAGAGATCGTTACTACCTTACTTGGCATCAAGCAAATGTAATAGATATGAAATGTATATAAAAAGTAATGTGCATTTATCATTTTTCAAATTTTTAATAAAGTTTCTATTGAAGGTATAAGACAAAATGTTATGTACTTTAAGAAGATACTGTAATTGAAGATAGTTTCTAGTAATGAGTAAGAGGTATGATATGTTAATTATGTTAGCAGAAATCATTTTTTAGTCTTTAGTAGAAATGACAACATTATTTGTCATCAAACTGTTGAAAAACACTGCTCAACAAAATCGAACATTTTTTGTAACATGAAAACTTATACCTGATTCTGTTAATTTAAGGAAGAAATCATATCAAATAAATTTAGATACGAATAGTTTATTCCTGAAAAAAAAATCATGAAAATAGTGGTATTTATAATATAAAACTTATTATATTAAGATTTTCTTCTGTGTTTTGCTTCAGAAATGCCCCATCTTAGTGTCCAGCAATAATCCGTTAACATACTTGGACTCTACTTGCTCTGGCATCAGGGCAATTGCTAAAATGTCCTGGTGGAACCTTTCTTCATGCTCATCGCTGACAGCTCCCAAATTTGTAGGGAAAAAGGCAAAGTGGGAACGTAAAACATGTATTTTTTACATTCCCAAAGCTTTATAGGTAATTAAGAGTTCTTCGACTAAGCTTTTGTTGTTTTTTGGTAGGTGATTTCCTAAAAAATTTGAGGGCATATTTTTGTAAGGTGTCCAGACAGTTTAGTTTGTTCAAGACAGTTTAGTTCTTCAATAAATATTTCGCATCTCGTTAATTGCCTTATTTGAAGACCTAAAAATATATCCTCTCTGATCTTAGCGTCACTGATTTCCGGAAATTATTCTTTTAATTATACAGATTCAGCACCATTTCGATCCATTGCCCCCACAAAATTTTTATTAGTCCAAGTTTGGTATGTGAAGGTGGTAAGAATACAGCTTTAGGTTTCACTAAGGGAGTATTTTTGACATTCTTCTGACCTGTAATAAGGGATTCTCTTTTGGACCAAGCCTTCTTCACATGATTTTTCTTGTCTCTACTGTCCTATTCACAAATAAAACGGCAGTATTTTGTATATCGAAGCTGTAAATCTAACGGAAGAGCAATGGCCTTTAAATCTCCACAAATCTTCCATTTTACTCATCATATTGAATCTTTTCCAAGAGAATATTGGCAGCATGAGCTGTTGGTATAGAGGGAAGTTTATTTCCGTTATGTAAAAGTATAGCCTACAAACTAACTTTTGACGAGTCAATAAATAAACGCCAGTCTTCCGAATTGTATTTCAGACCCAATATAGTTATAATGGCATTAATGTCAATATAAAATTCTCCTGTGAGAAGAAATTTTTTGCCTTTCATCACGAGGCCGAAAGTAACATTTTTTTGGTAGCAACAAATTCCAACCCTTAAATCGAGATCCTAGAAGTTCTGCCTGTTGTTTGGACAAATATAAATTGTGTAAATTACTCAGATCTCCTTGTGCTAATAAATATGATTCATTTGATGAGGAAGTTGCTTGAAAGTCAGGATCAACCGCAACGTTGTCAACTTGGATGGATTGAACACTTAGGTCGGAGCTTTGAAGTGGTTCTGGTACATTCAATTTCTCGCTATGAGGAATTGTTTTTTTAGGCAGAAGGTAGGTCCGGATACGCAACTTTATTTTTCATCTTAATAGTGATTCTTCTTGTATCGCTTAGGCAAAAATAACAATCCGATGACAAATTTCTGGGTTCCGTCCGAATCATGGAAATTCTGAAAGGCATATTTCGAGACCTTTTTACCCACTAAGTAAGGAGGCTTACACATGTTATGTAACAGATGTGAGAAACCCACGTTTTGCCCCACAGGAAAGTCAAATTAACTTTAATATAAATTTTTCACTAATGGTGTGGAATTTCTTCGTTGACTTTTCAGAGTTAATTCTCCACAAATATAATAAAACCTGTCATTTTTTACCCTTTCTAGACATACTTTAGAATCACTCTTCTTCTTTCTTAGCCTGTGTTCATCCACTCCTGAATATAGGCTTCTTCCAAAACCTTCCATGTCGTCTCGCTATCGCTTTTGTGGTCTTCCCACACTTCTCTTGGTCTTCTTTACATATTTAATTAGGTTTGAGTATCTAGAGTCTATTCTTGAATAACCATAGCTTTCAGAATTTCCCAGGTCACGAATAGAGATATACTGTATTCTGTACACTTCTGGATGAGAGTACGAAGGACTTGAAGATGGTCGACCTGCTTTAATGCTTGTTATTGTTCTAGTGAGTAGCTTATATAAGTGGGACAGCAAACTGATGGATCGATAGTTTTCTATGTTACCTCGCTCCCCCTTTTTGTAAAATAAGATAACTTTTGTCTTTTGCCAGCTATCCGGGGTTCTCGCTTGCATTTGACAGTTATCAAGTAAAATTCGTACACTTTCGAGCCGCAGTTCACCTCCTATGTTTAACGTGTCTTTGCTGATCCGACCTTGGCCTAGGGATCTACCGTTCATCATTAGTTGCTGCGCAGCTTTCAGTTCTTCTAGGCTTATTTCAGGTATTTCTTTTGATCCTGTGTTTTGAATAGTTCTTTCAGGGTACTGATCTCTGTTGGATCCAGAACTGTACAGTGTTTTGTAGAACTCCTGTACGGTCACAATGATCTCATCGCGGCTATTGACTGTTCGTTCTTTATTTTGGTAATCTTTGGTCTACCTCTCGAGAATTTGGATCATAAGGCCTTCATGTTGTTGTTTTCTTCCGTGGTATTCCTTATGAGTTTTGTTTTCAATTTTCGTACATCCATACAGTAATTAGAATCTTGATAATAACAAAATACAACTATTTCACAGGTAACAAAGTCACAATAATTCAGTAAAACGGCAATCGGCATAATAGCTGGATAGATAATTAGTATCTGTAACACAAAACTAAAATAAATATCATTTTATAATGAGGGTTGATATAGATGTAAAAATTAGTAAGCAATTGTCTTATTACAAAATTTCGTTGACCAGTGTAATTTTACTTGTTTATTTTTGAATTAATATTTTAGTACAAGTAACACAAAATGTTTTTAAATTTCAACTGACCCATTTGGCTAATAATTTTGGATTATCTTGCCAGAAAATTGTCGGGACAAGTTAAGGTCCTGTAAATTATTTTCCTGAGAAAAATGCACAGATTTTTGTTAAGTTCCTGGTTTCGCGAAATTTATTAAGCATATTTGTTTGATATGTTATTAAGAAAATGAGGTGTGGAGATATTTTCATAATAAAACAATGTCATTTTGAAAAAAAAGTATAAATATAAGTATGAGCCAGATGATAAAAATAGTATTTGAAAATATTGTCTTGGACCTAGCAGTCGATATGTTATGTTGGGTTATAGTTTATTGGTATATATCAAAGATCAACATAGTCTAATTTTAGGGCAGTTGTCTCCTCCCACGCTTGTGGTGTCTAGTGATAGACAGGCTGATAGTGAAAACTAGCTGAATTTAGCTTTCTGCGGCAACAGGTGGGAGTTCAAGGAATGGGCCGATCGGTACTCAAGAGAGTAATGGTATCGTAGCTCCGGATGCCGACAGGGTAAATATCGTGATCTGAGGGAGCGTGGCTCAAGAAAAGCAGACGAGTACTGTATCGCCTAGCAGGGATTCTCAATGGGTATGGAATTTAGAAAGCATTTAGAACTGTTGAGTGTGGAGGGTGACTCGACATGTTCAGGCTACATAAAGGATAAAGAGATGTTGGAAGATTCTGGAAAGATTCAGTCTGCAGAGCGACAGTGCTTCGGAGGGAGGTGACATCTGGACTTTAATGATTAGGTCTGGGGTGTTCCGAGATCATATTAGTGGCCAAGACGGTTGGGAGAAAATTTTTTCGAGGTTGGCAACATGGATGTTGCTGGTCTGTTTCTTAGGCGCTATTAGTCTGTTCTACGAACGTTGGAAATTTATTATTGATTCATTTAACCACAATTCAAAAAAATAACTTGGTGTCTACAAAATCATTTTATTTTCTCTCTTATAATGTAGAAAATACTTTTTGCTTTCTGTTATTGTTTCTCTTATAGTCGATCGAAAAGGAAAGTTCGAAAAATGTAATAGTATAATGGAGATTTTATGTGCCGTCCTCACATTTAAGGTATCGTTTTTATAGCATATTTTCGATAAATTTTTATTGAGTTTTCTTCTTTAATGGCAGTTTTCGTGATCTTATACGTTTAGGTAAAATAATAGAAATTTATTCATATTAAATATTTTGATGTCGCGGAGTATTTTCCTTCAGCTTCTTTGATATCAAAATCAAAATTTTATTACGCCCTCTTTCTCTCTCTCTCTCTCTCTTTATATATATATATATATATATATATATATATATATATATAAAAATAAAGAGAGAGAAAGCAAAAGTTGCCGTATCTAACAAAATCCTAAGTTATGAAACTAGTTGGGGAACTCGGCGAAAAGGGGCATCAACAGATGTTCATACTATATTTATTTAGCCAATATTTCGGTCCTAGGTTGGGACCTTCATCAGGGCACAAAATGTAGCATGCAATTTAATCTAACAAGAATGACCATCAATAACAATCGCCATAGTAAAGACCAACACTGAAATAAAACAACCACTATTCACTAACATATTAAAATACAAACATGGCATTTACAGCAGGGATGCCATTGATAACGTTGGATGCTGAAATTTCAGAACTAATTAACCACCTGCCATCTCAAAGGAAAGTGCTATATATATATATATATATATATATATATATATATATATATATATATATATATATATAAATAAAGAAAGAAAGCAAAAGTTCCCGTATATAACAAAATTCTTAAATATAAAATTTGTTGGGGAACTCGGCAAACGGCGTGATAAAAGTTCACACAATGTTCATTAAGCCAATATTTCGGTCCTTGGTTGGGACCTTCTTCAGGGCAAGAACTGAAAAGGAGAAATAGTCTACTAACTGAGAAAACTTGGACAAAAATTAAATTATTGAATTTATTATTATTATTACTGTCATTATTATTATTAATAAACCAATGTAGAAGTACAATGAAATATAAGATGTAATATAAAAAAGAGAAAAGACATGAATAGTGAGAAGTAAAGTTAACATGAATGGCCATTATTAGCTTGTAACATAGAAACGACTAACAATCCATCAAAATAAACACTATAAACTAATACACAAAGTTAAAAAGATAAAATTTATAACAGGGATGTGTTTTAAAAAACCCTGGATGTTGAAAACATTTTAAATTATTAATTAATTCACCCGAACCAACCACCTGTAGCCGGCGCCATGCACAAAATGGTTGACATACCACTGACAAAAGACAGTTACTTGACAGAGAAAAGGAACTTTATTGAAAACCTAAAAACCTAAAAACCGAAATTGTAAACAACTGACAGGGGAACTGGTATAATGAAAAATATATAAATACATAGAATATAAGAAGAATAAAGAGAAGAAGAGATTACCAATTGAACGACCTTAAAATTTTGGGTAAAGAGGGACAAGAGATCTAGCAACAGAGAAATAGGGAAGGAAGGATGGAATGTTATATTAACTTATGAATCAATTTTTTTTTTTTATTTATTTTTTTATTTATTTATATAATTTGTTGATTGAATTATTGAAAAATTAATTTGAGAAAGGAGGTTTCTTCACCAAAGGGTATAATGAAGCATGAAAATTCCAAGAGGGAGGGAAGGGGGGAAACACTAGACTTTTGCAATGACAGAAAAACGACCATGTTAGAATGATGAATCTAGGCAAGTGAGGGGAACAATTCCTAAGAACCCAGGACCAAGGGACCTACAGAAACAAGATAAAGGAAAAGAGAAAGAAATAGATAGTTGAGAGTTCGTTCGTTAGGTAACGGACTGCCATTTTTGAAGATAAAATATCATGAATCGAATGACGACAGGGAGTTGTCACATGGCATAGAAACATCACAAGAATGGAGAAAACTGTATATGTTACTCAAACCATCTAGATCGGTTCTTTTATTGATGTTGTGGGAATTTTCATTGATGTAACACATTTCGAGGAATTCTCTCTTGAAAATTCTCTCTGGGAAATGAAGTATTTTAGGTTCATTGAAGTTGAAGGAATGACCATTATCTACAGAATAGATTGCCAAAGCACATCTTTGGGGATGGCATCTAGTGTCACTTTTGTGAAGTGTAATACGACGATTGAGAGATTGAGAAGTCTGACCGATATAGATTGATGGGCAATTGAGGCAAGGGATTGAATACACCACGTCTGACATAGAGAGAACCGGCAGAGGAGCCTTCAATTTACTGAAAACACGTCTATTTTTGAAAAAGTAATATTTGGCAATTTTAATGTTAGGAACAGTACGTAAGATATGGATTAATTTATTTGTGAGACCAGGAATGAAAGGCAGAGAGAGCAACGACCAATTTGTTTCGACTGGGGGGAGGGGTGAGAGGAGGGGAAGGGTTGGGTCTGAGTGAGGGAGGGGGGGCTCTGGAGGAATATGTTGAATGAGTGAGCTTGTTAACTTCATCCTTAGTTTTTAGCAGGAGTTTTCGGTTGTAACCGTTTTTTGTGAACAGATTTGTGAGCGTTTCCTGTGATTTAAGCAGGTAATCTGGGTGGACCATTCTATACAGGCCCTTAAACGTGCATATTTATATATATATATATATATATATATATATATATATATATATATACATACATACATACATACATACATATATATATATATATATATATATATATATATATATATATATATATATATATATATATATATATATATATATATATATATATATATATATATATATATATATATATATATATATATATATATATATGCACGTTTGAGGGAATCTTTTGATGTGATTGTTCCTTGATTCTCCGCTTAAGAATCAACTACACATGTTTTATAGAGTTGAGATTTGGTGACTGTGGGGGCCAGTCCAGAAGCTCCACTCTATTTCTCCCGGAATCACTTCACTGTCTCATTATAAAGCATTCAAGATGAGAAACTGAATAACCACTAGTTCATATGTCTCAAGGAGTATAGCCTATATCAAATTTAATGTGGAACAAATCGTCTATCATATGTGTATTTTTTGATTTTTTTAATGATTTTAGAATAAGGGAGATTGACACCTTCAAGTCCTCCAAGACGCTAAGTTGTATAACAAGCTAGCGTATCTCAAGAGGTGTACAAAGCTCAAGGTCGGAGAAATTTTATATATATTATTAAATGTTGTATTTCATATTTAATCTTGGTTTTATGAATGCTTTACACCTCTACCAAGGGTCAACGGAAATTCTTAACTAAATTCCTGAAATCAAAACTGTGCTGCCTGTTTAAAATTTTAATCAAACAGTCTTTAAGTATGTAGTGATTAAATATCAACCAGTGACATTATTACGTGTAGTCTCTATAAAATAGAAAGTCGTTGAGATTTCGTTGGTAGCTTCATGTTTGCACAGATCCAAATTAGTCTTGGAAATGTCCAGGTGCAAAAAAAAATTAATTGGATTTGCATTTAGCGACAGAATACAAATAAAAGAATGTTTATAAAAATAACTAAAATAAAAAAAGAATCAGTTGTACAGCATACCAACAGATATTAATTTAATTTAATAAATTGTATGTTATTTTATACAAAAAAAATATTTTAAATAACTAAAAAATAAAGCAAAAGTGCAGCAGTGTGTTCTTAATCATCGAATCATTAATTAGTGCAAGAACACAACAAGGTAAGTAATTAGTAATAAATTATCTCTAGGCCTCGAGTTAATGCTATCAGAGATATCTTCCACTTTTTTTCTCTCATAAGAACATTGTTTACCATTTTGGTGTTACTCTTGAAATTCCTATTAGAATCACTTTTCTCAAATTCTGGTTCCAATTTGAACCAACATGTGAGGTGAACGCTAACGTCAAAGTTAGCTCTTAAGTGGTAATGACCTGGAATAAATCTTTTTTTTTTTTGTGGGTCTAGCACACGTGCTGCAGGGAAGAAGTCCCTAAAGCGATACAGGAGCGACACGTGTGCGGAAAAAAGCGATTCACGTTGTTCTTGAATCGCTGTAAATTGTACTCGGTGGGAAACACAGTCCTGGGCAAATTATTCCAAAGGGATGATGTTCTCCATATAAAAGACTGCTTGTAAAGCGTTGTACGAGGAGTAACAAGCTGAACCTCATACGGATGTGAAGTATTAGTGCGACGTGTACTTCTAACATGCACCGCTCTGGGAGGAATTAAGCGGGCCACATCCTTCGAACACTTTCCATGAAAATACTTGTAGAATAGGCTCAAGTCGCCAACCGTTCTTCGATGTTCCAGCGAATCAAGGCCGCCGGTCAGTTCCGGGTCTCCAATCAGACGAACTCTGAATAAAATCCAACAAATGCAGTGTATGTTTGGGAGCGGAGCCCCAAACATGGGAGCAGTATTCCATAGTTGGTCGAATTTGAGCTTTGTAAAGAATTAACAGTTGTTGTGGAGTGTAAAGCTTTCTGGTTCGAAATAATATTCCCAACTTTTGAGAAGCTCTCCTTGCTATGCCTGCAACATGTTCATGCCAAGACATATTTGCTCCCAAATTAACGCCCAACAAATTGAGTGACGATGTTAGAGGAATGAAGTGCCCCGACATAACTATATCGGGTTCAGCAACGCTAAGTTTTTTAGAAAAAATTGCCGCCTGGGTTTTTGTAGCGTTAAATTCCACTTGGTTAACGTCACCCCAGGTCTTTGTTAAGTTGAATAACTTCCTGCTGTCTGCGGATATTCGTCTGAGTAGCCGATGTCCGAGCGGTCAAAGTGATTGAAGAGATAAGGAATAAATCTTCTTTAGTATGATTAAATATGTTTTTGTCCTAAGTATGCGTATAATTATTATTTTAACTTATTATGGGATGGATTGATTCTTAAATGTGAAAATTTACAATTATTGAATACAATCATGTATTTGGTTGGCAAAGCTGGTGAATTTCCATTTCTTGTTAAGCCTTTTTGTTTGCTTTGGTCCCATGGCAGCACGTTAGGTGCGGGATGGTTTGGCGGCAAAATCTACCTTTTCTCTTTTTTTTTTTAAAAATTTTTTAAAGGTGTAAAAAGTATTGAATGTATTTCTATACGACCCCACGAATCATCTATTTTAATATATTAACATATTTTCTTAACACCCTGTATATATACATAGAATTCTGCACTCATTCATACCCAGTCGTGAATTAAAATCAACAAACAAATAAGTTTAAACCGCTCTCTAAATTTTGGTTTGTCTTGTACGTACCCATACATTGAACAGTAAAAAGTTCCTAACACCATAAACTTGATAATATTTTAAGGAAGTATCTTTTGACAGACCCATTTATTTTAATATGAAGTTGACGAATACGCTTTTTGAAAAGCTCGTTTATCTTTGGGTTTATTTATCTGCACATATGTGTTAGTCTATGTATCTGTTGCGCGAGGTTTTAGCTGAAATAAATGTTTGTGCCATTTTTTTTACATTAAACATTTCATATGTTTTATTTTTTAAAATTTAAATCTATTTTTAGTCTGCTCTTATTAATAATAATTTAACTTACCGTCAGCTTTTTAATAAAAGGCCATAATAATATTAATATGTAATAATAGCTTTAGAAAAACATGCAGTACCAAAGGGTGAGAATCATTGATGATTTGGGCTTGCCCGCTTTACGGTGTATCACTAAATATTCATCGCAGCCATGTGGCGTTGAGTATTACCATCTAAGATATTCGTGCGATCGTAAAGAAGTCCCCAGGTTTCCTTATCTCGCATAGATGCGAGGTGGAATTATCCTTGGCTTATGCCTTATGGAAGTCTAGGTCAGAACCACAATGGGTAGTACTTTTTTGGATCCGGCAAAACCGGGTACCCGGCTACGTAGGATTCGGCAATCTGTAATACTTTTTACTTGATGAGGAAGATGAATCAAAAGTTGTACGTCGGTGGTGAAGCGTAAAAATCACGCCAGATTTATGAAAAAAGCTATTATTTTCTCATTATGGAAACATTTAAAATTTAAACACCCACTAGTTTGGTCAATGAAGCTAAGGACGAACAGAACCATCAATCACCTCTGGAAACTTAAAAGAGGTTAATATTACAGAATATTTTGGGACAACCAACCAGTGGAGTATAAATGATTCTAAAGCAAGACGGCTGTAGGAGGAATGATAGCCTTGAACAACTAGCCTTTTTCATTTGTAGAAAATTTGCATAAGCGTAAAAATGTAAAGCGTCATTCCCGAAATATACGCAAAATGTAAGATTTAAATTGTTGATTTACTATCATACTACTCAGTATATATCATCAATACACCGAACACTTTATTTTTGCACTCGACGCGCGTTTCGCTAACCATGTTAGCTTCATCAGGAGCGATGATTGACGAAAGCTAAACTACAAATCTATCCTATTTATACTTAACCTAACCCTTGAATTACTCAAGCGGAACTAATGACAAAGGCAAGTCCATTAGTTCCGGTCAAGTAACCAGTAGAGGGGACTATAAGGAATAGGCCCTCTGTCTTTATTTAAACTACTTTTACATTTTATGATTTCCATACTTTCGTATGCGTTCAACAATCTCCTATCAGATACATTTTTTGTTAATCTTAGATTATCTAATGTTACAGTATGATCAGCTTCAAGGGTATGTTCGGCAATGCTAGACTTTTCTGTTCTACTGTATTTTAAGTATGCTAAATGTTCTTTAAATCGTGTTTTAATTGACCTTCTAGTTTGCCCAACATACTTTTTGTTACAATCATTACAACTAATTTCATAAATTCCACTTTTCTCACAATTTCCCAAGATATTCCTCAGATTGTCTGATGACTTATAGACTAAGGTGAGGCCTACCTTATTAAATACCTTATTGAGTCCCTTGCTATATTTCGGATTATATGGTATAAAGACATACTTGGTGTTATTTTCTTCGCGTGTAAAAAAGGTGGAATTCTGAACATTAAACCTAAACTTATGTCTATTTATTAGCTTATTTACTAAGTCATCGTCATAACCATTAACTCTAGTTATATTTCTAATACGATTCCTTTCTTTATTGAAGTTTACTCTATTCAGAGGGAAAGTGACCAAACGATGAACTAAAAAATGTAATGAGGCTAATTTATGTTGTTTGCAATGAAATGAATCATTAGGAATATATCTATCTGCTACTGTGTTCTTCCTATAGATATCAAATTCTAATCTATTATTATTTTTAATAATTAAAATATCTAGAAAAGGCAATTGTCCTTTGTTCTCAACTTCGTAAGTGAATTTAATGGAATCATACCGGCTATTTAATTTAGAAACAAAATCATCAATATTTGCTTTCTTTGTATCAAAAATCGCGAAAATATCATCCACATACCTATACCATACCCTTGGGAAATATTCGAATTCTTGACTGGCTTCGGTTTCAAACTTACTCATGAATAAATTGGCTATGAAAGGTGATAAGCAATTACCCATAGCTGTTCCTTCTTTCTGAACATAAAATTGATTGTTATATTGGAAATAATTTTGTTCCATACAAAGTTTAGATAATGTTAAATATTCACGAATAATTTCATCTTCAAAGTCATTCATTCTAAGTAATTCTTCGAGATATTGTAAAGTTTGTGGAATTGGTATACTTGGGAACAAAGAACTAACATCAAAAGAAATTCAGACTTCACCTTCATTGAGAACTAGATTTTTTGTTTTATTAATGAATTCTAACTATGTTCAGAAAGAAGGAACAGCTATGGGTAATTGCTTATCACCTTTCATAGCCAATTTATTCATGAGTAAGTTTGAAATCGAAGCCAGTCAAGAATTCGAATATTTCCCAAGGGTATGGTATAGGTATAGGTATGTGGATGATATTTTCGCGATTTTTGATACAAAGAAAGCAAATATTGATGATTTTGTTTCTAAATTAAATAGCCGGTATGATTCCATTAAATTCACTTACGAAGTTGAGAACAAAGGACAATTGCCTTTTCTAGATATTTTAATTATTAAAAATAATAATAGATTAGAATTTGATATCTATAGGAAGAACACAGTAACAGATAGATATATTCCTAATGATTCATTTCATTGCAAACAACATAAATTAGCCTCATTACATTTTTTAGTTCATCGTTTGGTCACTTTCCCTCTGAATAGAGTAAACTTTAATAAAGAAAGGAATCGTATTAGAAATATAACTAGAGTTAATGGTTATGACGATGATTTAGTAAATAAGCTAATAAATAGACATAAGTTTAGGTTTAATATTCAGAATTCCACCTTTTTTACACGCGAAGAAAATAACACCAAGTATGTCTCCATACCATATAATCCGAAATATAGCAAGGGACTCAATAAGGTATTTAATAAGGTAGGCCTCACTTTAGTCTGTAAGTCATCAGACAATCTAAGGAATATCTTAGGAAATCCCAAAGATAAGATTCCTAATTGTGAGAAAAGTGGAATTTATGAAATTAGTTGTAATGATTGTGACAAAAAGTATGTTGGGCAAACTAGAAGGTCAATTAAAACACGATTTAAAGAACATTTAGCACACTTAAAATACAGTGGAACAGAAAAGTCTAGCATTGCCGAACATGCCCTTGAAGCTGATCATACTGTAACATTAGATAATCTAAGATTAATAAAAAATGTATCTGATAGGAGGTTGTTGAACGCATACGAAAGTATGGAAATCATAAAATGTAAGAGTAGTTTAAATAAAGACAGAGGGCCTATTCCTTATAGTCCCCTCTACTGGTTACTTGACCGGAACTGACGACCTTGCCTATGTCATTAGTTCCGCTTGAGTAATTCAAGGGTTAGGTTAAGTATAAATAGGGTAGATTTGTAGTTTAGCTTTAGTCAATCATCGCTCCTGATGAAGCTAACATGGTTAGCGAAACGCGCGTCGAGTGCAAAAATAAAGTGTTTGGTGTAGTGGTGATATATACTGAGTAGTATCATTGTGCCAAAGATTCCACATTCCCAACTTAGCTTAGATTTACTATCAGTTCTTAATTTCTTCTTCTCAATTCTTTACAATAGATATGTGGACATTTGACGTAAATAACAAGAGCTTTATAAGTTTGACAGCATATTGACTAACTAAAGATTTTGAACGAACAGATTTTGTGCTTAATATTCGAGGCTTAGGAGGTAGTCCCACCAGGGAAAACATCAAGAATGTCTTAAATCGGATGCTCGAAGAAAACAGTATAAATAATATAAGAGTCGCAGTCGCAGTGAGGCTCACATTAAAAAAGCATAAGAGACTTAGGAGTAAATAGTGTATCATATTTTATACATACTCAACAACTGGTAGTAGGCGACACTCTAAAAGTGCAAAGATCCGTATTGGACGTTATAAGTGTCGGAAGAAGGATCGTAGCTCATTTAAACCATTCATCTCCTTACTGAATGAAACTAGAATAAATCCAGGAAAATTTTAACAGTGGAGCAAAGAAAATGGTACCAGATATACCTACACGCTGGAATTTCACGTATTATCTATTGGAAAGATCCGTTTTTATCGTGGCAGATCACAATTTACTTTTGCTCGATTTAAAACATTAACGTATTCTATGTGCAAGTTTGGTACTAATATAAATAGGTTTGTTGTTGTTATGCATATTTTCAAATAAATGTTACTTTTAATTTTGTTATAACTTGATCAAAAAATTTGGCGGGGTACCTGCCGGGTAAAATATCCGGCTAAACCGGGTACCTGGCCAAATCAACCGGGTAGACTGAATACCTGTTACATATCTGATAATAATATTAATAGTAATATAACAAAATCTACGAGCAAATAACATATAAATAGCACGGAATATTATTGAGAGAAAACTATAAATTGAATTAATAAACGTTGTTAATATATTTGTTTTGATATTTAATTAAAATAAAGAATTACTCTTTGAATAATATATTCTTGTGGTTTTGAAAATCACGAATTGAAATAGTTTAACAGAATAATGATGTCATACATTTAGTGTAACAAGTGGATAAATTTAGGTTTCTCGGTGACTGAATCTTGGTTCTTTCTGACTGTTTTATTATTCATCCACTCGTATTGTGTTTCCGATAAGTGTGCCAAGTTTATTTTAGAAATATTTTATAAGCATCCATTTCGAATTATAGTAGAGCAGGGGTGCTCAAACTTGAACTGCTGGCGATCTACCTCAATATTGTTAGACTACGATCGATCGACTCTGAGAGGCTAGGTAGGGTGTATCGTGGCATAGATATTAGTTTTCCGCACAATATGCAATTTTTTAGTCAAGGTAAGTGTAGGTCTGCTCTAAAATGTCAATGAAAAAACTCATAATTATTCAAAATTGCGAGTTTATTGGTTCTTACAAAAACAAACGAGTTCTAGTGTCTAAACTTAACTAAAGAGTGACTTTGGATGTTGAAGCGTGGCACTGCATGTCCTCAGCATACTTTTCATAAGATGGTACGTAATTACCGAGTGCTAATCGCAAGCATGATGACATATGTTCGTCAGTTAGTCGATTGCGATATTTTGACTTCGGATATTTATCTTCAGATATAAAACACCAGAATTTTGTATCAGATGCTGTGGCTTTGAGACGTATATCTGATATAATCTGCACTAACTCATTTTCAACAGAACATGAGTCCATGTTAAACTGACTTGCTATTTCAGTAGCGAAAAAGGATAACTCATAAATGATGCGATTTTTTGCTAATTTACTGAAATCATAAAAATGTATTTCGAATTGGTCCAAAATATTTGATAATTCTGCCTCATAAATATCATAATTCAACTGAGGAATCCTTGCTTTCAAAGACGGAAAATTTTTCAGATCCTTTCTTTTCAGTTGATCTATCATAAGTTGCAATTTACTTTTGAATGCGTTTATTGCGCTAATCATCTCAATAATAATTTTTCCTTTACCTTGAAGCTCCAAATTAATGGTGTTTAAATGCATTGTGATGTCTGTCACAAATGCCAAATCAGTCAGCCATTTTCCGTTTTTCAGCATCTGAGTATCATCACCTCTTTCGTCTAGAAAAGCTGTTATTTCGGGCAATAATTCTTGAAACCTTTCTAGGAACGTCCGTGTGAAGAACTAAATCAGTGTGTTCAGCTGACTCACTATCTTCCAACTGCAATTTAAAGAGCCGTCGTTGTAAGCTACGTGCACGGATAGAATTCACAATTTTTATTGCAATGCCCATAATCTCCTCCATGTTTAGAACTTTTGAACACAAAACTTGTTGATGTATAATGCAATGGAAGGAGAAAAATGAATTGAAATCATCATTAGCTCGACACAATGCCACAAAACCGTTTTCGTTTCCAGTCATTGCTGGTGCTCCATCGGTTGTAATGCACACTAGTTTATATATTGGTAGCTTGTAGTTTGTTACAAAATTGAAGAAAACGTCATATATATCTTCGCCACGGGTCTTTCCTTTCAGAGGAATCATTGTCAAAACTCTTCCTTAGCCAACATGTCAAAATACACAGCTGGGCAGTGTCTGTCATATCGGTGGATTCGTCGAACTGTAAAGAAAAGTATGTACATTCATGATATCATGTTTTAGTTTATCTGCCATGTCCTGACTCATGACTTCAACACGCCTTGTGACAGTCGGACGAGATAACTGAAGTTCTCTAATAGCAGACATAATCTCTGTTTTATTTTTGAAATCTCCAAATAAAGTCTCACCTGCTTCAATAAATGCTTCCTTCACAACCAATCCATCATCAAATGGTTTTTTGTGTTTCGCCAATATATGAGATATTTTAAATGACGCGATCGTTGCAGCTATTGATTGTTTGGCTGGTCTTGTGAACATGGTTTGTTCTTTTTTCAAACAAGTTATCAAATCACGTACTTTTCGTTTTCTTAATTCACTCTGTGACGGAAAATCCTTTTCATAGTTTTTATGAACCGTTTTATGATGTCTCTCTAAGTTCCCACGCTTAGGTATTGCAACTGACGCACGGCAAATGAGACAAATGCACTTATCCTTTACCATACAAAAGAAAAATTCTTCCTCCCAATCGTTATAAAAATGATAAGTTTTACTTTTCTTCGCCGCACTCATTTTGGACTATTTATTAATAAACTTTGTATCGATGTATTGCCTTCAAGTTACAACTCAGACTGACTCCTATTCCTGCAGGCGCAACATTTATATCGGCGCGAACGAAGTCTCGAATGTTCCCGTCAAATACGCCGCCCAAAGTTTCTAGAAAAATCGGCGGGAATCAAAAACGCGGCTTTTCTTTGACAAGTACCACGCGTTCCTTTGATAAAGCCGCCTTTTTCCGCTAGCAGGGGGTTATTACGATAAAAGAAAGTGATGAGGGGGTTCTTCTGGCCTAATTGTGGATCGAATAAATTTTAGTAGTTTATTCATTGCATTTTGTTTTAGTTACCTAAAACAAAATCTGTGAATAGTTCTATATCGGAATTTTTTTCTCGAGATCGACTCAAAAAGCACTCGCGATCGACCGTTTGAGCACCCCTGTAGTAGAGGATTACAAGTTATATGCATGGTGTTTTTTTTTTGCGTTAGGCCTTCTCTACTTCCTCCTATTTTTTTCCTATATTTACATATTCCACCCTAGCAACAATCAAGGGAACATCGTGCAAAAGGTGAACTAAGACTGAAAAATAAATACGTCAAAGTTGGTCAAAAATCACGGTCATGTTGACTGTTTTCTTTGATTACCGTGGTGTTGTAAACAAAGAGTCCCTTCTGGCTGGCCATACAGTGTCTTTATGTGTCGTGTACGTGAGCTAATTTGTAAAAACATATAAAAATAAAATATACTTTGGCACACCCAAACTCATCTTAACTATAATTACGCTCTTAAAAACCCATTACACTTAATTTTTAATTAGGGTCTATTGAGTTTTATATTTAATTGATTTTTACGGTAAAAAAAGTCTTAATTTAAATGAACTCTGCGAAAGAATTTTTGAAATTATGCATTGAGTTTGACTAACTTGTTTTAAGAGTTAAGGTTAAAATTCAAATAGTTGGAAAAAGTAGAGCGCTATTCTGGAGAAAAGTCTAGCTTGTAACTGAAAAAAAACAATTTACGTAAGGCAAGCAGACTCAATCCTACTTACTAGTTTTAAGACCATTGTTTTATTGAAGTAGCCGAGCTCTCAGTTTTGTGAATAGATTTAGGTAGTTGTAATACTCAATATAGTCTTCTCTGTTTATTGAGGTAAATGTCTAAAACTCACTTGAATATATTTTTTTATCTAGATCATCAGCATTAGTTAACCTTCATTAAGTGTCTGCTCTGGAGCTAATCTTATTATTACTGATCAACCATTTTTCCTTGTAAAGGCATTTGGACAAACAATGAAGGCTTTTACGACTGTCCGTGTGTGAGGAATGAATGCTTTTTGGATTTTGGGCGGCAATGCAAGGGTTTTGAACAGCTTTGGACCACGACCTACCAGGTGTACAAGTATGAAATGCGGATTTCAGACAACAGATGGTGCACCAATGCAGTTTGTGCTATAAAGATTTGACACTGTGCCATTTTGTTGTGTCATCAACAAGTGTCAGACGCGCACGAGTGATAAATTGGAAAAGTATGTGCATAGTGTTGTGTTGTGGTGTTCAATATGTCGCAATTTATACCGAACAAAGAGCATTCGCGAACAGCATTAATTTTTTGTTTTCATTTGAAGAAAACTGCTGTTGAATCATACCGATTACTTCGAGAAGCTTATGGTGAACATGCTCCATCGCAAGATACGTGTGAACGATGGTTTCGGCGTTTCAAAAGTGGCGACTTTGATGTTGCAGACAAGGAAGTGGAAAACCGCCAAAAAAATACGAAGATGTAGAATTGCAAGCATTGTTGGACGAAGATGATTCGCAAACACAAAAAACAATTTGCCGAGCAATTGGGCGTTAGTCAAAAAGCTGTTTCTAATCGGCTACGAGAGATGGGAAAGATTCAGAAGACCGGTAGATGGGTACCACATGAGTTGAACGACAGGCAAATGGAAAAAAGCGCAAAAACACGTGTGACATTGTGCTCGCTCGGTACCAAAGGAAGTCATTTTTGCATCGTATAGTGACAGGGGATGAAAAGTGGATTTATTTTGAGAATCCCAAGCGCAAAAAATCATGGGTAGACCCAGGCGCACCATCCACATCGATCGCAAGACCGAATCGCTTTGGCAGAAAGACGATGCTCTGTGTTTGGTGGACCAGAGGGGCGTGGTCTATTATGAGCTGTGAAAACCTGGGGAAACGGTTAATACTAAACGTTACCAACAACAATTGACCGGTTTGAACCGTTCGCTGCTTGAAAAAAGGCCAGAATACCGAAAGAGGCAACACAAAATCATTTTTCTTCATGACAATGCTCCATCACATACGGCAAAACCAGTTCGCGACACGTTGGAAGCACTCAGCTGGAAAGTTCTACCCCATGCGGCTTACTCACCAGACTTGGCTCCTTTGGATTACCACTTGTTGGGCAGCGCTTTGGTTCGTACGAAGATATGAAAAAATGGCTCGATGAATGGTTCGCAGCAAAAGGGGCAGATTTTTATTGGCGTGATATTCACAAATTGCCCGAAAGATGGGAAAAATGTATAACAAGCGATGGAGCATACTTTGAATAAAGCAGTTTTTATCACTCTTCCGAATTTAGCATGTTTTTGAATATTCATATTCATAATTTACTTACTGCCTACCACAACTAGGTCGTTTAGTAGTCTATTAATGTTCTCCTTTTCCCCTGAAAAACTTTTCACTTGCACTGCCCTCTCCTTTGCCTCTAGAACCTCTCTACATCACTGGTAATCACCGAGGGACCAAAAAATAATAGAGAGAGAGATGTAAAACGTAAGTGTTCGTTTTTCAATTTTGGTACGAAACACTAACAAAGTTCAAGTCCAAATAAACCAGTCTAAAAAAGCCCACAACAAATATCTATGTAGTCCGTGACAATATGACTATTATACCATAAATTTAATTGACTGCTGAAGTAACTTTCTAAGTTTGTAACTTACAACTACCATTCCGATTCGGCCTTTATAAAGTTGAAAACATATTTCTAAATTTAAGCCGGGGACAGATGGTTTCCATTCGGCTGGTTTTTCACTTAACCTGAATAGAAACTATTTTTGTATGTTCTTTTTAAAACGTAATTTCCTGTCTTCTACTACGTAATATATCTCACAGATATTTCGAGAAGTCGTTCATTAGTGACTGATATATCCCATAATTATTATGATTACTTTTTTTAAATTTTTTAATATATATATATATATATATATATATATATATATATATATATATATATATATATATATATATATATATATATATATATATGGGTCTGGAAAAAGTTCGTGGGGTTTTTCCCGATAGATGGCGTCAATTGCAAATAACTTAAGAAACACAGATCGTAGCGACACCACTAAATGCTCGTTGGACAGGTGATACTTCGAACATTACTTTGAGTGTATAAACATCGAAATTGGTGCAGTGGTTGGAAAGTTGTTTGCTTTTGAAAATGAAGAAAAGTAATGAAAAATTGCGCTATATTTTGCAATATTATTACGACAAAGGGTCGCTGCGCAGGCTTGTGAAAAAATTTGTGCTGTGTACGGTAAAGGTACTTCATCAAAATCTGCTGCGCAGAAATGGTTCGCTCGCTTTCGTTCTGGTAATTTTGATGTGAAAGATGAATCACGCTCTGGTCGTCCAATCACTAAAAAAGCTGATGAAATTCTTGAAAAAGTCCAGCAAGATAAGCATATTAGCAGTGTCAATATTGGTATGGAGCTAGGCATTGACCACAAAATGGTTTTGAACCATTTACACAAAGCTGGCTACAAAAAGAAGCTCGATGTATGGGTTCCTCATGAGATGAAAAATGGATCACGTACGACAATCGGCAGCGTAAAAGATCGTGGACAAGGGATGGGAAGTCGTCACAAGCTTTCGCGAAGCCAGGATTGACGCCGAAAAAGGTGATGCTGTGTGTGTGGTGGGACTGGAAGGGATTCGTCCACCATGAGCTACTTCCAGTTGGTCAGACGATTGATTCTCAACTCTACTATGGACAACTAGAGAGATTATGACAGGTAATTGAAAGAAAATGGCCCGAATTGATTAATAAGACAGGTGTTGTCTTCCATCATGACAACGCCCGAGCACACATTTCTTTGATGACCTGTCAAAAATTGCGACAGCTTGGTTGGGAAGTTTTGATGCATCCACCGGATAGTCCAGACATAGTTCCCTCGACTATCACTTGTTCCGATCTCTGCAGAACTCTCTCAATGAAATAAAGCTGCTTTCAAAAGAAGCCTGTGAAAACCACTTGATTCATTTTTTCAACCAGAAACCACAGAAGTTCTTCACCGATGGCATCATGGCTCTACCCGAAAAATGGCCAAACATTGTCGATAATAATGGAGCATATTTGGTTTAAATAAATTCATTTTCACACTATAGGAAAACGAGTTGAATTTTACTAAAAAAAAACGCCACGAACTTTTTCCCAGACCTTACAATAGAGGCTTTCACGGATGGTGGAATGTAATACATTAAAATTCCGGGTTTCAATCCGTTCGTCTAACAAAGAATTTGAACGACGTTTGAAGCTAACTGAGAGACCGAAATGTGGTTGCCGTCTCTTATAGGTCGGCGTCTACGCATATGGTAGGTGGGGGGTCGGGACTGTTCGTCCGGGCATCGGTGTTTGCCGGCTGGGTGCTCGTATCAGTGATAATTACGGGTTCCGGCGCTATGCTGATTGTTGTCTGTTGTTCCTATCAGCTAAACCAAGAAATAACCAAAACATCGAGAAATATTTATGCTCGAACAGTGAGAAGAAGACTTCAAAATGCTGGGTTCAAAGGTTGCAAAGGGCGTGTACTCAGAAACATAAATCCTCTTTCAACGTAGTCTAATATCGTAGGATCAGAAGAATCTAACTGCGAAGTATGCATTGTTTATTAAGTCTGGATATTGTTTAAATTTTTATTTTAATAAATGTGTAGCCCAAAAGTATATATATTTTTTAAAATTTTATTTAAAGGTGTTTTAGGTTTTTGATACGCCGAGTTCTACCTATGTAAGGCGCCAGATAAGTATATCGATGTTCTAACTAATGCATTAGAACCATCGCTTTGTAAATTGAGTGGTCATACAAACTTAGAAAATGTACGCCTCCACCAGGGAGCTTCTGGACTGGCCTCCACAATCACCAGATCTCAACCCTATCGAACATGGATGGTCGATCCTCAAGCAAAGAACAGTCAATCACATCAAAAAATACTCTTAAATGCGTCTTGTTTAAAGAGTGGATTTAATTTCCCAAAAAGAATGTAAAGTTATTTTCTTCATTAACTAAAAAAAAATTGCAGTAGTAATGAAAGGCAATGGAAATGGTACTAAATATTGTTCTATACTAACAGAGCTTTAAGATTTTTAAGTTTTTGTTAGGTGATAAATACTTTTAGCACGAAAAAATATAGTCTTCCAAAGTACCCCTGTCTGAATACGTTTAACATGCTGGTATTCTAAGGTATTCCTACTTTGAGCAACTGAAATAAAGTTAATATTATTGTAAACATTACATTTGCTGAAATAATTTAAGCTGTTGTTTTTCCTGCAGCTCACCTCAGGCTTGGTTTATTTATAAAATCAGAGTAAATGCGACTATTTTTAGTTCTAAAGGCTAATGTACTACATTTCTCTAGAAAATTGTAAGCGATGTATCTAATTTCAAAGCTGCGTTATTTTTCGTATTTTTTACTCGGTTGGCAACAACTTTTACAATCGGATTTACCGAGATTAACTTTTGTATTCTATTTTTGTGTTGATATTTTTAATTGTAATGTTTGTGATTCATGTTATCGTGTAAAATGCAACTCAAATTACAAATCCTAATATTGTTTTGTAATTTAAGCTTGTGGCGAATCGAAATAAATTTTATTTATTGCCTTAACTATGAAATAATCAAATTAATAATAAATATTTAACATGTCAACATCAACAACAACAACATCTCAATTTATGACCGGCTTTGACATGTTTCTCTTCAATCTCAATCTCAAATTTCAAAGGCCCACATCGATCGTCCACTTATAATATATATATATATATATATCTATATATATATATATATATATATATATATATATATATATATATATATATATATATATATATATATATATATATATATATATATATATATATATATATATATATATATATATATATAGGCCTCCCTCATTGTACTCTATCTGTTTCTATCTTGTGTTTGTTGCTAAGCGTCCCCTTTTTCTTTTCCCAGTATAAGGTCTAAAGTATATGATGTTTTTGTTCCATATACAATCACTATATCTTGCTATATGCCTTCAACAAACTTTTAGATTTCTGCTACGTTTTAGCTTTAAATCTTCCGTTAGGAACTGACCAGTGTGTCTCTTATAAGGGCTAACTCTTAAGTCTTCTTTAATAATAAGAAACATAGAATTTTTTAAAATTTTCATCTCACGAGATAAAAGTTTTTGTTTGCGGATAGGATTTCAGTCAATTCAGGCTTTTACAGCTTGTGACGTTCAAACTGTCCTTGGTCTTCCTGAATGTTGCCTGTCTGTTATGTCTCCCGTGTCAGTAAATAATTTTATCGCTCGGTAAACAAACATACCACTTATTTTAAGCGGTTTGATGGTCTTAAAAATGTCACTTTTTTCCAAACCGCACTTAAATAAAGCTATAACAGCAACCCTATTTTCTCGATCACCCTAATGCATTATTTACAGAATTCAAATTGTAAATATGTTTACACACAATAACTGTATAACAACTGAGTCATAGAACCTATAAATAATTTCACTAAAAAAGTGTTAATGTTTATAGAGGGCGTACGTGAAATTTGTAACAGTATTTATGGGAGTACTAGGTATATTGTCAACAGTGTGTTCGAATTAATGCAAACCCCTTTTGAAAACGTCGCGCCGCGGCGTTGACGATACAATCGCTCCGGGGGCGCCAACGTTTGTCTTAATTTATTCCACACCACTTACTTCGCCTTAAAAGTGAATCAAAAGAGTCCCCCGGGGCCCTCGAAAGACGAATTTTCTATATAATTTGAAATCGATGGCCCCAAATGGCTTTGGCAATTTTCAATTTGAACCCCGAGGTCCCCTTTTGATTAAGGAAACACTTAGGAAGTTTTAACTTTGATGAAGAAACTCTGATGAAAACTCTTGCGAAGGGGGATCCGAAAGCGTTTACAAATAAACTGTACGCTTATCGTGAATTTGTTGTGTTTTTCTGTTCTGTATCTGATTGTTGTGTCGGAACAAGTTGATAATAATCAGGCCAGTAGGGATTTACTGGAGCTAGATAGGGAGTAAAAAGAGTAGAGGTTGATAAATTTTATATAGTGTCAATAGAATTATGAGAATTTTTCCTGATTTTCCGATATGATTTCTTCATATATATCGTCTTTTATGTCCTTTTCGGAGATCTTGTAGCTGAGGAATGTGAAAATTATGTTATTTTCTTGGAAAGAAACACCTTAAATTATCTTGGTTATTTGAGAACTGTGTGTTTGCAAGATATAAGGAGGGATTTCTAAGAAAGGGCGTAATTTGTATTATATCGCATCGAGACATACTGTTGCTATATTCATGGTGAAGCGCCATCATTAGATTTTAATTTTTAGTATATGTTATTTTACTGAAGTGTAAACAACAAATTTCTTTTGAGCACTGAATATGTCGAATTACGTGTTAACAAAACACCATTTGCAGGAAGCGTTATTTTTCTTGCTTAATTCGAGGAAAAGCGCTGCTGAAAGTCATCGGCTGCTGTCGGAAATCTGTGATGATTATATTGGATCGATAAAAACATGTGAGTATTGGTTTCGACGCTTTAAAAGTGTGGTGGTTTCGACACGAAAGACAAAGAACGTCCAGGCCAGCCAAAAAAATTAAAGATCAAGAATTAGAGACATTACTCGATGAAGACCGGTGCCAAATGGAAAAAAAGCTTGCAGAATCCTTAGGAGTTGATTGTACAACCATTTCCAAGCGCTTACGTGCACTGGGAAAGATTCAAAAGCAAGGAAATTGGGTGCCGTACGAATTGAAACCGAGAGAAGTTAAGAGGTGATTTTTCACCTGTGAACAACTGCTTCAACGGCACAATCGGAAAGGTTTTTTGCATTGTATCGTAACTAGTGATGAAAAATGGATACGCTACGATAACCCAAAGCGCAAAAACTCATGGGTGAAGCCCGGTGAACCATCAACATTCTTGCCAAAGCCGAATATTCATAGCTTCAAGTTTATGCTGTGTATCTGGTGGGATCAGCTGGGTGTAGTGTATTACAAGCTGCTTCAATCTAACGAAACTATTATTGGGGAACGCTACCGACAACAACTGATGCAGTTGAACCGAGCGTTGAAGGAAAAAACGACCACAATATGCTAAAAAATACGACAAAGTGATTTTTCAACATGACAACGCACATTGGGACCGAATGCCGAAAAGGTGGCCATAAGTCCTTAAAATGAATGTTTGATTGAGGGATTTTTCAGGCTCTAGGTATGTGGGTTGGTACCTGCGTTATTCGAAACGACCGGTTATAATAATCAAGTGTGCACACGTGGCTCTTGACACCTATTGTTGTTAGAGCGTCGAGCAGGCCAGATTCTGAGCTTGTTCTGTTTGAGTTAGACAGGCAGATTTAATTGCGCTCAAATGTTTTGTATTTGACGTTAATTTAATTTCGTGAAATGGATTCTCCGAATAAAACATTTAAACCATATAAATTGATTACAATAAAATTTGATTATCATTTAATTATTGTAACATTTAAAATATCACTTTTTTAGAACTTTTAGTTTCAAACATCAAAATTAAAATATACATAAGTTAAAAGTCCTACGACATCCCACTGTCAAACCAATTTTATCGTGTTTTCTAACTATTTTTTAATAATATAGAAGCAAAATCAGCTGCCCGCACTTGCACATTTTTTTTTTAAATAAATTTTATGTAAAAAAGTATGAATAACGTTATATCTATCTTTATACTACATAATACTCAAATCCGTGTCAATTTTCATTTAACACTAGTGAACCGAAGCATTTTGTTTTTCACATTTTTAATTTCAGATCCTTATCAGCGACATCCAAAAGCCCTATAGTCGAAATATCATGAAAATATGACAAAAATCATTTTTGTCCGCTTATCGGATTCGCCATTTTGTTTTTCACATTTTTAATTTCAGATTATTCATCAGCAACCTCGAAGAGCCCTATACTCGAAATTTCATGAAAATTTTTATCAATTTTGTCCGCCATATTGGAGCCGCCATTTTGTTATTTACATTTTTTATGTGAGATTCTTAATCAGCGACCTCAAAAAACCAGATATGCAAATTTTCATATAATTCGAATAACATCTTCATATTTTGGCCACCTTTTTGGTCCCAATGTGCAACGCTCGGCCACATGGTGCAAAATTCGTCAAAAAACATTAGAAACGCTTGGATGGGATGCCCTACCTTACCCGCCGTATTTACCAGACATTGCTCCGTCTGATTATCAGTTGTTCTGATCGATGATGCACGGCCTGTCTGAACAACTTTTTCATTATTATGAGGATACCAAAAATGGGTCGATTCGTGGATAGCCTCAAGAGATGAGTCGTTCTTTGAACATGGTATTCACATGTTGCCACAAGGATGAGAGAAAGTAGTGGTAAGCGATGGACAATAATTTGAATTTGTAATCATTTTTTTACTATAAAGCGGTATTTTTACCGAAAAATCATACAAAATTAATTCACAGACCCAATAAGTGTGGTACAGTAGTCCAAAAATTCGAAAAGCTGGCCATAACGTAAGAAACAAAAGGTTTTATTTAGGGATTTTTACCTGTTTGAATACTTCTGCCAATTCGTCTACTATGATTTGCGACCACTCAGGTGCATCTTCCACTTGCACCTGTCTCATAACTTTAATTTCATTTCGAGAAGTACGTCAGACGTCATCAAGTTTAAACTATACTAGAAAATGCAAAAGTGAACGAATTTTAATTGTGTAAAATGAATTCTGTCCCGGAAGATGAGTACAATTTCACCGTATTTCTGGAATTTCATAATTACTTAATGTCAACTGAGTAATTAACTGGTCAATTATTGAACAAGCAATAAGTTAAAAACTCCATTGAACTCTAACGTGATGGGAGTTGGAGGTTATTTGTGAAACATTTTTTACCAAAATATTGAAAAAAATTGAGTGCTAGATGTCGTTAGTTTGGTATCTGTGTTAGTTTTTGTGCGAAGGTGTGCATGGAGGCCACAGACCGTCAATCTTACCTTCATCTTAATATTCGGGAAAGTGCAAATTTAAAAAATTGTTAAAAGAATTCGGGATAATGTTACAAAATACAGCTAATTGTTTGAAAATTCAGGAAATTGTTGCAAAATATGAAAAATATTTAACAAATTCGGGTAAATGTTGCAAAATGGGAAAAATTCTTTATAAATCTTGTAAATTTTTTCAAAATGAGAAAGTTGGTTAAACAATTAGGGAAAATATTGCAACATGTAGCAAATTATTTACAACTTTGGGAAAGTGTTGCTAAAATTCAAAAATACTTGAAAATTTCAATAAAATGTTACTAAATTAGAAAAATAATTTTAAAATTCTGGAAATTGTTGCAGAATGTAGCAATTGTGTAAATACTGTTTGAAAATGCCACAGAAAGTTTTAGAATAGAAAAGATACTTTAAAAATTTAGTACATTGTTGCAAATTTTTCCAATTTTATTTAACTATTTACAACAATTACTCAAAATTAATCGAAAATTCAACTAAAATGTATGCATTTTTTATTTTTATAGAAAACGCGTATGGCAAAATGGAAACTTTTTTTTTATAAGAAAAGACCTTTTCCTACTTGTCAAAAAACTTTGCATACATATATTTTGTCAGAAAATTTGAAGAAACCGATTGTCAAATTGATGACAGAATTCCGAAATAGATGGCAAATAGTCCACAGAATTCAAACGCAATTTTTCGCAAAGTCTGATGATTGGCTCAACGATTTTGTGCCGTTAACAAATAAGTATGAAACGGAAAACACGGAACCAACAGGGATGAACACCTCAAGGCGTCCTTTACTGGGTTGGGACGATTCGCCATTTTTGAAATTTGAACTTCATATTCGTAATCAGCAATCCCAAAAACGCACATATACAGAGTTTCATAAAACTAACACACATTTTTCCAAAAATAGTCCGCCATCTTGCAGCCGTCATTTCGTTTTTTGAAATTTGAACTTCATATTCGTAATCAGCGAGCCCAAAAACCCATGAATACAGGGTTTCATAAAAATAACTCACATTTTTCCAAAAATAGTCAGCTATTTTGGAGCCGCCATTTTGTTTTTTGAAATTTGAACTTCATATTCGTAATCAGCGACCCCAAAAACCTACGTATACAGAGTTTCACAAAAATAACTTATGTTATTCCAAAAATAGTCCGCCGTTTTGTTTTTTAAAATTTGAACTTCATATTGGTGATGAGCGGTCTCGAAAACCCCGATATACCGAGTTTTGTAGAAATCGAATAAAAGCTTTTCCGGACATTTTTCTTCTGTGATCTCGGTCAAATCGCTCTAAGGATTTAAAAAAATATATTACGGATACTAGGATTCCTATACGGCAACTATCGGAATAATGACGGGAAATTATAAGCTACAAAAACATCATTTAACGAACGGAAACTAGATAAACCTCGGGTATATTACGAACCGACACCGAGTTGACATAAGAAGTACGATGACATATTGTTATAAGGTAGTAAGATGGGGTAAGATGTCCGGAAATGTCAACCGAGGGCCTTTCTCTTATACGAACGGCTTTATTTGATGGGATGCGGAGATTTGGACGGGCCAAAAGGTTAAATTTATGGTTTTAACTTGAAATTTAAATTGTTTTAGAGTCGTTTTTTATAAGTGTAGCTCCTAGCAGGAATTAATGCCGAAGCAGGCTTGTAATACGAAAATCACTAAATGTTACACGTGCGGCGTTTCTCGAGTTGCCCATTTCATTTTATCCAAAAAAATCTCTGGTTTGCGCTTCAAAAAATGACGCTACAGGGGCTTTTAACTTATTATCTGATGAAAATACTCTACTTTTGAGGTCTTTCTTCAGATCCTTAAGCGAAGAGAAGTCCCAGGAGTAGAGATGTAATGGGTATCCGGTCTACCCGGCACAAGCCGGATACCCGGCTTATTTAGCGGAGTACCCGACTCATTTGGTCGGATATTATATTATCTGACTGGGCAACCAAGTTAAAAGTAATATTTATTTCAAAATATTCATTAGAGAAACTTTTAAACATAACAACAACCGGAAAGATAGATCTACCACAAGCGCAATATTCATTATGAAGAATCATCATCATCAATCCGGTTTTTTATAGCGTTCTTCGTCTTCCGGTTCCCAGTTTTCATCTTCTTTGATCTTCCCAATCTGCAGGTCTTAGAATTCTCTCTGGCATTACCCTCTGAACACCTCCAAACAATATCGCCCTTAGTCTCCCTCTTTTCCTCCTTTCGCTTGGTACTCACTTTAGAACCATCTTTGATATCCGGTGTTTTTTCCATTCTTTCTATGTGTCCGTACCATATAAGTTGCCGTTGTTGAATCTCCTCAATAATTGTGGTTTTTGCTTTCATTACATCCTTTATTCTTTCATTTTTAACGCTATCCATTCTGATACTCCAGCCGATCTTCGCCTGTAATCTATTTCGAGTGCCGTTAGTTTCTATTTCAATCATTTCGTCAATTGCCAACTTTCACAACCGTGTAACATGATTCTCTTAAATATTGCATTATAAATGAGGTGCTTTCCATGTTATGTTATGTTCTTCGACTACAGCACAGAGTTTAGGTGTCTTATGATGCCTTTCCTGTACTTACTTTACTCTCCACTTCTTTTTCCGCTCTACCCTCTTTACTTATATTAGTTCCGAGATATATATATACTCTTCATAGGCAACAATAACCTCACCGGTATTTAGGTAAGGCTTCCTTGTTTCCCTCCTATATACAAACATATGGTTTTCCAGCAGTTAACTGTTAAACTCTAGTTTTTATAATCTTCAAATAGTTTTCTTGTCATAAATTTAAGATCTTCTTTGTCCTGAGCAATAACCACCTGATTTTCGGCAAAATGTAGAGTGTACAACGTTGTTTGCAACGTTGTACTCTCTACATTTACAGTACAACAACGTTGTTCAACAAAACTTAATATTTAAAATCGACCAAAGGCTATTAGCTATTGTGGCCTGTCTGGAATTGATGTTGTTTGCTTATTTTTGATGGCCAATTTATGCTCTTTTAGTTTGGTCGTTATTCTTCTGTTAGTGCATCTAATGTATGCCTTGCTGCAGGTTCCACATGATAAAATGTAATCACTATGATTTTCCAACTGGATTTTGTTCTTGACATTTCCTATAATAGAGTTGATATGTTTTGATACCGTAGAAGTCTTCCAATCTTGTAGGGGGCCCCTTTCATGTACGGCAGCAAGGTTCTCGATCTGTTAGATGGGTTGAAAAGTCCAGAGACTTTCCAAGAGATGGCAGCACAAATAAAAAACCCATATGATTTTCAGTAAGTGTCAACTCTCAGAAGATTCGTTTAAAGTCTTTGGGACATCTTGCCTACGTTTGCGAGTTACAACTATTTGAGGGACGCTATTTGTGATTTTTGTAAAACGAATGCCGTGTGTTGATTAAACATTGCTTTTTGGTGGGCAAAAATACAGCCGGAATTCAAGAATGGCTTGAGAAGTGTTATGGCACATCTGCTGCGCCTAAAACAACTATATGTCGATGATTTAGTGAAATTAAATGCGGTCGTACAAGCGTCGATGAAGTACGGATACATGAGATATATTTTGCATGACTATTTGCATATGAAAAAGCTCTGTGCCTGATGGGTGCTTCGCACTCTCGCGTTTAATCAAAAACAGCAACGTGTCGAACATTCAGAACGCTTTTTTGTCACTGTTTCGGCGTAATCTAAAGGAATTTTTGCGTCGATTCGTAACAATGGACGAAACAAGCATTCACCACTACACGCCTGAGTTTAACAGGCAGTCCGCAGAGTGGCTGGAAAGATTTTGGCAATAATTTTTTGGGATGCTCATGGATTAATACTTATCAACTATCTTGAAAAGGGGCAAACAATCACCGGGAGACTATTATTTTGGTTTATTGGACCGTTCGAATAGTGAAATCAAGAAAAAAAGTCCGCATTTAGCGAAGAAAAAAGTGTTATTTTACCAAGATCACAACCCCATAAAGTCGATGGTGAAATTGAACCAAATCGGCTATCAATTGCTTCCTTATCCGCCGTATTCACCAGATCTGGCCCCCAGCAATTACTACTGCTTTCCAAATTGGAAAAAGTCGCTCCAGAGAAAGAGATTTGGTTCAAATGAAGAAGTGGAATAGGAAACTGCGGCATATTTTAGGGAGCTTGAGGAAACTATGTTGAAGAATAAAATCGATGATTGGCGGAAGTATAGTTCTTCAAAAGTATCGGGATTTTTTACCCCATAAGTATTGTCCGAGAAATCAAGAAAAAAAGTCCGCATTTAGCGAAGAAAAAAGTGTTATTTTACCAAGATCACAACCCCACATAGTCGATGGTGAAATTGAACCAAATTGGCTATCAATTGCTTCCTTATCCGCCGTATTCACCAGATCTGGCCCCCAGCAATTACTACTGCTTTCCAAATTGGAAAAAAGTCGCTCCAGAGAAAGAGATTTGGTTCAAATGAAGAAGTGGAATAGGAAACTGCGGCATATTTTAGAGAGCTTGAGGAAACTATGTTGAAGAATAAAATCGATGATTGGCGGAAGTATAGTTCTTCAAAAGTATCGGGATTTTTTACCCCATAAGTATTGTCCGAGTTTTCTCTACATGTTTTCGTGTAGATTTTGTTGTTGTTTTATGGCCTTATTAATTACGTGTTGTTTCTACCCATTCTGTTCCGTTTTTCTTCATATATATTTCCAACCTCAGGAAATATTTTTTCACTAAATATGGAATAAGTTGGTTTTAACTTAAAATATGCAACCATAAAAAACTACTTGCTTTATGATCTAACAATGGCAAACTTCAATAAGAACTCCACTTCTGTTTCTTCTTCTTCTATTCCATGGGACACATTTTTAGTGTTCCGTACGGAAGGAACACTTATAAGATCACTTCGGTGTCTGTCCGTCTGTCTGTCCGTCTGTCACACCCGATTTTCTCCGAAACTATTTGTCGTAGAAAGTTGAAATTTGGTAATAATATAGGAATTGACGGCCTCATTAGAGCCATGTAGTTTTGAAAGTTAAATTTTGACTTAAGGGGTTAGTTTTGGCGGGTGAAATCCGAAGTGAAAAAAAAATTTTTTTACTAGGTAATCGAGTGTGGTGTCAAATGAAAGCTTGTGAAAACACGAGTAAAAAATATATGTATAATGTAATACTTGCGCGCACTTTTCTTTGTATTATTTTTAAAAAATCGCGAAAAATCGCTGTCCACCCGCCTTATCTCGAAAAGTACTTATCAAAAAATTTTGAAAAAATTCTGGAATATTCTCCACGGGATGTAGATTGAACGAAAATTATCACGGGTGCATTACCTGTAATAATTTATCTGGTATATAAAAAAACAGAAATTTCAAGGTCATCAATTTTCAGTAAAGATTGGAAATAAACTTTGTTGAAAACTCATTTGGGGTGTGTTTTGTGAAGTCACTGATCATTTTATACTTCCGTTACAACATTTTTTATTTTAAAAGCAATCAACGTACGGAACACTAATTGCGCAGGTTCAACTTGCACTTGACCGGTTTTTGTTTTTTATCTCTGGTTTGACCAATATATTCTGTTTCTTACGTTTTTTTACTACTCTTAAGTTGTTTAAAATAGTAAGTGGGAATCGTCCGGGAAGTTTGATTCCGATAGTGGTACCTCATCTTATCCATATTTACTTTTAGCGGTGTTGCTTGTTTCATGTATTTTAAAGTATGCTCCTTGTTAGTGAAATATGCATTTCTAAATCTTGGATCCAGGAACGTGGTTAATATATAATTGATATTGGTTCAATATTTGCGAATCTCTGGCCCAAAGCTTCAAATAAATGATCCCGCATAAATCCCAAAATCACGAACCTCGATTTCCATTAAATATTTAATTAATGACAAAATGGTTAAAGTCACTTCTGATATTATACAGAGTGAACTACGAAAATATTTGGTAGTTCAAATCGTTGAAAAAGCTTCAGTGACGTTTTAATTAAGTCCCATTGATTTAGGTGTCAAAGAAAAAAGTGAATCATATTCAGCAGCAATCAAGCTAATAGCTCTTCTTTGTTCAAAAAGCCTTTCCAATAGATAACACAGGGGAACAGCTGTTTTGGTGACGAGGTTTTTTGAGCTGATTCTATATCAATTTGATGTCCTGAATTCAAATAACGTATTCATTTGTACCTAGGAGCTCAAATTTTTAAGATATACAATTTTAGAGAAATATAAGTTACATTATTGTAACTCAAATCCGTAAGTGTAGTAAACAAAAGTAGATACGAAATTTTTATTTTAGTTATACAAAATACAATATTATGTCGTACTTACAAACAAAAAAAAAACATTGAAGAAATGAAATAGTCACTCAACACTTGGAAAGCTTCTTTTCCGCGACATTCTTGAATGTTTTTTTAAACAGTCCCTTTTTAAACTCCAGCAGTAATCTGCCATCATGTGCATGTCCCATCTTCCTTGGTAGCGGTCCTCCATAACTTTAATATCTTGGTGAAATCTTTCACCTTGTTCCTCACTCATGTCTCCTAAATTTTCTGGAAAACGGTCTAAGTGGCTGTGTAAATAGTGTATTTTAATACTCATATTGCACCCTAAGGATTTGAAACTATTAAGCATCTTGTTAACCATTTCAACATAGTTTTGAGCTTTATGTTTGCCCAGAAAATTTTCTACAACTGCAACAAATGATGTCAAAGTTTCTCGTTCAACTTGATTCATTGAATTTATGAAGGCAGGATCCTTAATTAATTGTCTTATTTGTGGGCCGTCAAATATCCCTGCTTTGAGTTTTTCTGTGCTCAACTGATGCATTTTTACCCCTATATATGCAAAACAAGACCCATTCTTATCAAGAGCCTTTACAAATTGCTTCATTAAGCCCAACTTTATATGTAACGGAGGAAGTATGATTTTTTCTCTTTCAACCAAAGCGTCGTTAATGATATTCTTTTCCCCAACGTCCATGTTTTCTCTCTGAGGCCAATCTTTTCTAACCTAGTGGTGTGTTTTGTCCCTACTATCCCAGAGGCACAAGAAACACGGATATTTCGTGTAACCACTTTGCTGCCCAAGAAGAAAGTTTACCATTTTTAAGTCTACACAAATTATCCATTGATATTCGTAATACTTTATCTTCTGCAAGACCGAAGCTATGGTATTATATTCTTCTTTCAGTTTCGTTGAGTGAGCTAGTGGTATTGAACCATATTTATTCCCATTATGTAGAAGGACACATTTTAAACTTCGCTTTGAACTGTCAATAAATAGGCGCCAATCATCTGGAATATATTCAGAAAGTCCCATTTCTTTCATGAGTCCCCTAATTTCGTGACAAAATACAAGATTGTCTTCTTGAGAAAAGAATGGTAGCAGATCTTTTCTCTTGTACGGTAAAAGGTAATTTTGGTTCCTTGTTCCAGTAAATTTTTGTCGTTCAACCTAGAAGCCAGTACTTCAGAAGCTTTTTTCGATAAATTGAGATCACTGGTGAGATCATTTAATTCATTTTGATTGAAGCGTTGAGGAATTGATGACGTCCCCTCATAGTCACTGTTAGTTTCATTAGCATCAGAACTTTTATTAGCATCAGAAGAGCGATCAGAGGGAAAATATTCGTCATCAGAGATATGTGGTAGCTCATGAAATGTTGGAATCGGTATTTCATCTGAGTGCGGGATAGGGCGTATTGCCGAGTCTAAATTGGGATAAGTCCACTTACTGCGGTTATTTCGATTGATTCCATTAGTATTTACTAAACAGAAATAACAATCATTGAAGTGGTTTTTTGGTTCTCTCCAAACCATTGGTACGCCGAATTTTAGACATTTTCTTTTCCCGGTAGTCCACTGCCGTAAATGCTCTGTACAAGTTTTACATACGAGATGCGGGGCCCACGTTTTGTCCTGATCACCAAGCTTAACTCCAAAGTATCCAAGATACGCTCGCTTTACAAAGTCAGTAATAGTTTGTCTGTTTTGTTGAAACATGTATTCTCCGCATATATAGCAAAACACATCAGGTTGATTTACATAACTTCTTCTTGAACTGGAACCTGAACTCATTTTAATTCTGTTCAATAACACAAAAACACTCTTTTCTTAACATAAAATAACAACGCCGAATTCGATCTACTCTCATTAGTAAGAACGCACAAACTGACGAGACTTACCCGAGTTAGGTGATTAAAAGGGTCAGTTCAGGTACCTGATAGGCAATGGTTCCACTATTTATAAATTTACCTGGAATTTACTCAATTACAGACTGACAATAAAACCATTATACCTACATTAATGAATATATAATAATTTTATAACTCTCATAAATGAATATACTGAATAAAAACCACATTGGTAGATAAGTTGATGTATCTAAAAAAGTAGAGCTGATAGAGAAAAACGGATTGCATGTATAGATTTAGCGTCCCAAATATAGTTAAAATCAGCTCTAAAATCCCAGGCACCAAAACAAAAATATTTTTTTGTTGCCCTGTGTAATATGTGAAATTCCACCGTGTAGGAACATCTTGTACCATTTTCTTTATTTCAATGGAAAAATTTCCCTGGATTTATTCTACTTTCATTTTGGAAGGAGATGAGTGGTTTAAATGAGGTATGATCGATCTTTCTCCCGATACTTATGATGTCCAATATAGATCTCTGCATATTTAGATCATTTTCAATTTAATTTCAAATCTCTTTATTTTTGAAAATAGCTACAGTTTACTAGTTTTTTACAAATGTTTTCTTAGTTTCTATAGATACATGGAAATGTTGAACATACAGTCATCTATTCTAGTTCTTTCGGTGGCTGTTGTTGGCCATGAGGTAAAATCTAGTACCGTATGCTTTTTTATTTTTGTTACATTATTTCCTTTACTTTTAATAATGTTTTGTCTCGTGTACTTGATGTACTTTATTACATTAATGCTTATTGTTTGATTTTATTTGCTTTTTTTGTTTTTGATGAGAAAAATTATTAAAAAAACAACTTAACTTGAGATTTATCAGGTACTGGAGTAGCCGTAGGTTTGATTGATTATTTTAGTTTGGCGCGTCGATATCGAGGATCATTTGGCGCCATAGTAGCCTTAGGCTTTGGCTTTTTTATATTATTCGCTAGTTTCATTCACCCACTCTCTCTCTTACGCATCCCTTCATTCACGTTTTCTTCTAATGCTATTATTTATATTGCGTTTTTCCTTTCTTTTTTTTATACATTTTTTGTTTGATCTATTATATATCACCACACTGTTATGTTTAGTATTATTTGCACTGTGCACTTGAAGTTTAACTATTCGATTAGAGATTATAACTATCTATGACTAATTGTATTTTTATTTACATTTATTTATTTATGTTTGCAACTTGCCCTCGTTGTTATTCATCTGCATTTTTAGATAACCGACAACTACCAGTTGTTGGGTATATATAAAACATGATTCATTGTTTACTTCTAAATTTCTTGTAGCTTCTTTAATGTTAGCTCACTGTCTCTAATAAATAGGTGGACTTTTGTGTTGTTTATACTGTTTTCTTCGAGCATTGTTAAGGGCATTGTTGATGTTTTCGCTAGTGTGACTACCTTCGAGGCCTCTCATATTAAGTCCAAAATGTTTCTGGTCAAAAGCATTAGTTAGCTGATGTGCCGTCAAACTTATAAAACACTTGTGTGTCCACATATCTGTTGTAAAGGAAAAGAAATGAACTTAACATTAAATCAGCAATTCGAGTCTTTCATTTTTCGTATATTTCGGGAATGACACTTTGGCTAAAAAATGGGCAGCTTGTAATATTATATTTCATCTCAAGTAGAGCAAGCAGCTTCTTTTTATCCTATTTTTTCTGTAAACCATCTCACTTTTTAGTCATAGAGATTAAACAAATGAACAAAGTTTTTCTATCCGCTTGGCTATCCTGCGGTGTTTCCTACTACATTTCGCTACATAAACTAACTGTTTACTGTGTCTCTGATTTTCATATGATCTATGGCCCCTAAGGGTCCAACAACCGTCTAGACGTGTAAGATTTATGACAGTTTGTTGCTTGTTGGACGTCAAACGCCGCGCTATTGTTAAATGTAACTTAAGGGCTAGAGAATTTTTTTTCGTATGTGGTCGATAAGCCTGCCTTTGGGTGGATTATATATAACGTAACTTTTTTCTGACTGTCTAGATAACTAAAATGCTCTTAAAGGAGATACATTTTCGCTTACACAGTGTTTTGATGGTCTTAGTTTAATTAGTAGATAATACTTTACAATAAAATTAGAATTAGTAAAGGGATTTAGTTATAGCCTGTTCCAAAATATAAGATCCTGTTTTTTGCCGTTTTAAGTGGGCAATATAAAAATTTTGACCTTCTGTTTATGACAGGTTGCAGCGATGGACTTGAAAATTTTATTCATTAATGCAAATAAATAAAGTGTTTTTGGGGATGTTTATTTATAGATGCATGTAAAAATAAATGGATAAGAAGTACAAATATACAGTCTGAATGAATGAGGTTTACAAGAGGAGATACATTGTATAAATTAAAATATATTTTAACTTAAGCCTCATTCGATTTCACTATCACTGTCATCAGCTGAGATAATTATCTGTGGTTTTATATTATTTACATAAATATATGAATCTTCAACTTTAACAACGTGCTGAATGGGATTCTGCCAGCTTTCACAAGGTATATCATTTATAACTTTTTTTAGTAATTCAACCACTGACACGCTTAAAGTAGGAGAAACATTTTGTGCCCTTATTTTTGATTTAACTTGATGCCAAATATGTTCAATTGGATTAAACACACAAATAATACGGAGGAAGCCGCAAAACAGTGTGTCCCATTTTCTCAGCCATACTATCACAAACATATTTCTTTTTCAATTTATAGTCTTTCAAAACTTCCAAAAGATCACTTTTTTTATAGCTAAAGTCAAAATAAATGTCATTTTTCTAACATATATTCCTGTATTTCCGATTTGGTGTTGGCTGCATTAGGAACCTTATTTAGTAGGCGATTATGGTAACTTGCAGTGTCCATAACTACAGTCCCTGGCCAAATTATTAGACGCACTGCAAGATTTCATGTAAAATATTAATTACCGAGTGATATTGTACCGTTTTATTATTTTAAATTGATTTGTTTTTTATTTTTATATTATCCAATCAATTACCTATTTATTTGACATAAATAAAACAGCATTAATTTAGAAAAGCATAAGTTTATTAAGTTTTAAAGAAAAGTGAAATTAATGTTAGTAAAAGTCAATATTTAGTTGAGCCACATTTAGCCGCTATCAAAGCTTTAATTCTGCGCGGCATGCTATCAATGCAAGATTGTACTGTCTCCTGCATTTGAGGATGATGATTCCACACATGAATAATCTTTTCTAGGAGCTGGGTTTTGTTGGTAATCACATCTTTAGCCACTTCTCTTTTCATCAGCTCCCACACATTTTCAATGGGGTTCATACCCGGCCAATCCAACAGAGGGATATTTTTTTCTACCAAAAAAAGCTTTAACAGACCGAGCAGTGTGGCAGGGAGCTCCATCTTGCATGAAAGTGAATGGTTCCCCATTTGGAAACCATTCTCTGAGCTGCGGAATCAACCGATTTTGTAATACTTCTTTGTACTGATCTTGCCTCATTATTCCTTTGACGACGTACAGACGTCCAGTGCCCTTGCCGCTGATGACTGACCAAATCATCACTTTGGTGGGATGTTTAACCGTCGGGACGACACAATCAGGATGAAACTTTTCTTCATGACGACGACGCACATACTGAGCTTTATTCTGCAAAATTTCGAATGTGCTTTCGTCACTGAAGCAGACCTGTCAAAAATAGGAAAAATATATAAACTTTCATGTTTATTTGCTTTATTTAACTGAAAATGATAATAATGTATCAATTATTGATTAAATTGCTGTATCTTACCGATCTCCAGAAGTCCACATCTTTGTCTTGCCATTGTTTGGCCCACTTCAGGCGCTTTGCTTTCATTGCAGCTGTTAACTTGGGCTTCCTGGCGGGGCGAAAGGCCTTAAAATCTAATTCTTTCAATTTTCTTCGAACAGTGCGCTCAGAAGCATTTACGCTAGCATCCTGGAGTTGTGATTTTATTACCTTTGTGGTAGCAAATCTGTTTTCTACACAAATTTTCTTCAAACATCTCTCTGACCGTGGAGTGAAAATTGGTTTTCTACCGCATCTTTTCTTTCTTTCCGGGCTTAATTCCTTCCCTGACTCAATTTTCTTTTTTTATGCGTCGTACACTAGCTTCAGAAACCTCCAATCTTCGTGATATTTCTCGGTTTGTAAATGTTTTCGCAATCACAAGGGCCTTCACTTCAGCTTTTTTACGTGGTGAAAGATCGCCTTTTCTACCCATAATGAAAATAGTCCAATTACTTTTTTAAAACACTGCGTACAAAATAAACTAATAACTGAGTAGTATAAAACTGTTAAACAAACAATCACAGTCCATAAAGCCACAGAAACACGTCCGTACCTGACTCGATTCCGATCGCGACTGATACAGGTTTGTACTTATTTACGTTCATGTATCACTTTGTCAACACAGTGTTGCCATATGTTAAAAATAAATACAAATATAAAGTCTACAACAATTCTTTTAAATAAAAATCAATAATATTGTAGTTTAAATATACCATTATTGCATAAAAACTCTTAAGAAACATAAAATTACTAAAAAAAATACAGTGCGTCTAATAATTTGGCCAGGGACTGTATAACACTCTGTTCGGGAACATTTGGCAAAAGGGAATTTTGAAACCAATTTTCAAAAAGGTCTGCGGTCGTGTCTTTGTGAACTTTTATATTTTTTGCAGATAATAGTAGACAATTTGAAACTCAGCCCTTTTTAGATCCAGCATGCAAAATGGTTATTTGTTTATCTTTATTTGAAGGTGCGTTAGTCTGACATTTTGTACTGCTGTCAACCCACCCTTTTTGCACAGTGTCATGGGTATCGAATCATGTTTCGTCAAGGTAAATTATTGGCCAATTCTCTGATCGATACTTTTTAATTTTTTGTTAATAAGTATGTCGCAAGATTCGTAATCTTTGTGACTCCATCACTACTTGCCTTTTGTTGATTTTTCGGAACGTGGACCCCATTTTTAAGAGAATTCTGTGAAGGGTTGATCGGCCACAATGTATATTGGTCCCGTCCTGCACTAGTCTTAATTTTATTTTGTCTAGTGTCGGCACCAACTGCTCTTCATACATAGAATATATTTTTCTCCTGATGATGTCTTTTTCTCAATCGTCTACAAGATGCATTTAAAAATCTTTCCATTTTTTCCTGTTCTTGAGTGATGGTTTTCCTACAATACCCTTAATCGTAGAAATTGGGGTTTTTGTTAGTTCACTGGTTTCTTGCAAAGCGCTTTGTTTATTCGAATTTCTTTTTACCAAACTGTCGTAAGCATTTTTCACTATTTGTTTAGCGTCAAGTGATAAATGTTTTCTCTTGCGATAGCCACTACTGCAATTTTCCCACGGACGCCACATAATTAAAATAGAACCGTTACGTTGTAAGTAAAACTAAAAATAAAAGTATTAAAAAATATCTTTCCAATTTTAATGGGGACCTGTGGTCATTAAGCCTATATTATCAAATACTTAAAGGGCTCCAAACCGGGTTCCCAGGTAGTAAATATATAGGTAAAAATAGATCCAATATGATTGCAGGTGCAAGTGAGGGCGGTATACAAAGCAGGTAAAATGAAAATACATTTATCGTAATACCTGGCAACTATGCATAAAACCCTAATAGGGTTGTTTATTGCCCCATTGAAAAAGCAAAAAGGCAGGATCTTATATCTTCGGATGTACTATACTACTTTCCTAGCAAAGAGGTAGTTCAGAAATAATTACTGAATTTAATTTGTTCATACTAAAGAATAACATAATCCAAGCTCTACAAATCGATCTTTTAAATTTCGCAACCAAAAAGAAGAAATGTGTCCAACAACTTTATTCAAATAGTACAATCTTTCCACTCCCAGACTTTTCATCCCTGCCCTTAAAGTAGTATTGTTCAAAAACTGCTCTTTCTTTCCCCATATCAAGTAGTACAGTGTGTCCCAAAAAGTTTTATACAAATGGAGAAAAAGTTTATCTTACATATTACAAAAAAAATGTATTCTTGATAAAAAGTTCTGCATCACATGAAAATCCATAATCAAGCCTCAAAAGTTTAAAATATTTGATGGTATACAGAGAAAATAAAAAATAATGATTTATAATGAAGAGTAAAGTGTGTTTAAATTTAAATACAGAGCAAAATATTAGCTGAAAATGTTAATAGGGACTAAAAAATTACGCTCACGTTTAGATTTGTGGCCTTCCTAGTTAAATATTCAAAAAAACTCCAGTAAATACGTCAGTAATTGTGGGATTAATTATTGAATAAAGGAAAAAGAAATTAATTAAAAACTAGTGCACTGATTTTGATTGTATCATATTTTTGTTAAAAATTTGATAACCTTTTTACCTGCTTTGCAACAATTACATCCATAATAAATTTGCGCTAATATCATTTTATTTTGAAATTGGAACATTACTTAATTACTACATACATAACATAGCATCTAAACATATGGATTAATTCTAACTGTATTGCGTAAGTGCTTCAATGTATCCACCGTCCCTTTCTAAACAGCTGATTGTTCTTTGAGAAAAATCTTTTATTACATCTCGAATTACGTCAGGAGTTATAGCTTCACATGTTTCCCTAATGACTCTCTCAAGATGATCAACATCTTCAAATGGCCTTTTCAGATAAACCTTTTCTTTTAAGTAGCCCCATAAAAAAAGTCTAGAGGGGTGATGGCCGGGGATCTTGGGGGCCAAGTAAAGTGTACGTACCTCTCTATTACTCTACCGTTAAAAATGTGGAGAAGATAATCTCGAACATTTCTTGTACTGTGACATGAATTACCATCATGTTGGTAGCATATATGTTGTCTTTCAATTATCGGTAGGCGATGGAGAAACTCAGGGATTTCATTTTTTAAAAATTCTAGTTAATGTTTAGCATTCATATTATTTCGAAAAAAGATTGGTTCAACTATTCTATCTTTAACACGTTGACTGCCACGGCAATTTTCAGAAATCTGGCCTAAAATGACAATTTGATTTAATCACATTATATTATTAAAAACTCTAATTCTAGTGCATAGTTATCATCAAAAAGCATAAAAAATGTGTTTTTTTTTTAAAAAAAAAGGTCTTACGAATTATCTCGTAGTTGGCTTCTGTAACAGAAATCTCTTCGCGGAAGCCAACTACGAGTTAATTCGCACGCAGACACGCACAGACACGCTTCGACCTGTCGCTTCTCTAAAGCTGAATCATAGATACGCGTCCATATTCGCCAGTAGTATCTCAGAAATTGTCGAGTGCATCACATTTACGTCTTTCTTGAGTGTTTTGTTTTATAATTATTGTTATAATTAAATTATCAAGAACGCAATATGGATAAGAAAAGACCACTGAGTCAAAATGAAATTGAGTACTACGCAAATCTAAGTGATTCAGAATTTGACGGGATTTTTGGCGAGGATGGTAACGACAGTAGCGATTATGAACCTTCTGAGAATTCAAGTGATAGTGAAGACGAAGTCGTCTCCGAACCTGAACCTGATCCCGAATTTGAAGATAATGACGATGATTCCCAAGCAACAACATCAAATGCGAATGAGGATTTGTGGACAGAAATTCAACAAAATCCTGAATTATTTATTTTCCAAGAAAATGTTGGTGTGAAATTGGATACGACAAATTTTACAGTACAAACGCTGATGGACTTATTTTTTTCGGATGAATTTCTTGCATTACTGGTGGAACAAACTAATTTATATGCTGCGCAAGAAACTGAAAAACGCAAAGAAATAAAAAAATCTAATAAGTTATCAAAGTGGGAAGACATCAGTGCTGCAGAGATGAAAGTTTTTATTGGACTTTTGTTGCAAATGGGACCTTGTACTTTTCCATCAATTGAACATTACTGGAGCACAAACAAGCTATATAATGTAAACTTTTGGCGCTCACATATGAGTCGAAATCGATTCCAGTTGTTACTTCGTTATTTTCATTTGGTTGATAACTCAATACCATCTGCCGACAGATTATACAAGGTGAGACCAATACTAAATCATTTCAATAATATTATGCATGAAAACTATGTACCAGATAAAAATATTTGTATTGACGAATCCATGATGCTATGACGGGGAAGATTGCTTTTCCGCCAATACATTAAAAATAAAAAACACAAATATGGTATCAAACTGCATGAACTATGTGAGTCCGACGGTCTTGTAATGAAAATAAAGATTTACAGCGGAAAATCTGAGGAAACTGACAATAATGTAGGTCACACTACTGACGTTGTTTTACATTTACTTGAGGACTATCTCGATAAAGGATACACGGTTTACATGGATAATTTTTATAATTCTGTTACTCTTACAAAACTGCTAAATACACGAAAAACTTATGTGTGTGGAACCTTACGAAATAACAGAAAAGGAAATCCCAGAGATGTGGTAAATCGTAAACTGAAAAAAGGGGAGTGTATTTGGCAGCAAAATGGTCCTGTTACTGTATGCAAATGGAAAGACAAACGAGATGTCCTTAGCATTTCAAACATGCATGCTGTTGAAATGGTAGAGGTGCCCAATCGCAATGGAAAAATTTGTATGAAACCGAATATAATTCGAGATTACAATAATGGAATGTCTGGTATTGACCGATCAGATCAAATGCTTTCGTACTAGTCATCTCTAAGAAAGACTATTAGATGGCCCAAAAAGGTTTCATTACATATTATAGAGATATATATACACAATGCTCACAAAATTTTTCAAAAAGTAACATCTTCTAAAATAAAACTGATAAAGTTCAGAGAAGAATTCGTCGTCGCGTTGATTGGAGAAGAGATTCAACCAGTTTCGAAAAAAATTAAATTGCAAGAGCTCCATTATTTAGAGAGTCTACCACCTACGAAAAAAAAAACAGCGTCCGACAAAGCCATGTCGTATATGTACCGAAGCAAAAAAACGCCGAGAAACGCGTTATTTCTGTCCAGCCTGTAAAGAGAAGCCAGCCCTTTGTGTGGAAGATTGTTTTAAGAAGTTCCACAAACAATAAAATATTATTTTATTTCTTGAATTTGAACTAATTTTTATAATTATATTTTTTGTTCATTTTTTAATAAATTTTCTGTTCATGCAAGCCAGCATTGATTTTTTGTTCTTTTCCCAGAAGCCATCTATCGAGATTAGCACTGATATATTTCGAGTTTAATCGTAGCTGCACAAAAATGGCAAGTAAAAACAGGACGAGATAACTCGTAGTTGGCGTCCGAGAAAAGAACGCAATCTACGAGTTATCTCGTAGTTGGCAGTCAACGTGTTAAAAAGTCCACATTAAACGAGTATTGATCTCGCGTTTGGATATTGAAGTTAAGAACAACATCGCTTTACCAGCGATAGTTTTGAGAACTTACTGTCCCATTAGACGTAAATGTCGCTTCGTCAGAGAAAAGTATTTGTCTTAACAAAAACCTGTTATCTTCCAACTCTCCTTAAAACCAGGCACAAATTCAAATCTTCATTCAAAATCTCCTGCTTTTAAAGTATGGGTAAATTGGAGTTTGTATGGTTTAAATTGATTTGATCTTAAAATTCTCGCAACTATAGTTTTACTCACATTAAATAAAGCTGATCTTTTCCGAAGTGAATCTTTTGGCTTTCCTACCACCGACAGCATTACTTGATTCTGATTATCTTCATTTGAAACCCATGCCCGATGTCTCTTTTTAAATTTATTTTCAACACTTCCATAAATCTTGAATTTATTTATTAGATATCCTATAGTTGTGAAGCGTACAGTTTTATCAGGGTGTCTATTATTAAAGATTTCTGCTGCTTCTCTAAAAGTTTTGTAATTACCTACAACTATGAGAACAATTTCAATTTTATCTTCAACACTCAATTTTACTGGCATTTCTAATTATTGCAAATACAGACTGACGTTAGCTTTGAAATTTATTGACAGTTGTTAGGTATTTCTAAAGATATGTTCATTTATTTTCAGCCCAAAATTTGTAGTGATTTCGTTTTCTTTTATTCAATAAATAATCCAAAAATTACTGACGTGTTTACTGGAGTTTTTTTGAATTTTTAACTAGGAGTGCCACAAATCTAAACGTGAGCATAATTTTTTAGTTCCTATTAACATTTTCAATTAATATTTTGCTCTGTATTTAAATATAAACACACTTTACATTACATTACATTATAAATCATTATTTTTTATTTTCCCTGTATACCATCAAAAATTTTAAACGTTTGATGCTTGATTATGGATTTCCACTTTTTATTAAGAATCAATTTTTTTGTAATATGTAAGATAAACTTTTTCTCCATTTGTATAAAACTTTTTGGGTCACACTGTACATGTTCTTTCTGAACCCTTGCTGTTCTTCACAGATTCCGGTTAACATTATTTCTTCTGCTAAAATTTTAGTGAACAATTTTAGTACCGCACGCATTAAGCTGATACCTCGATAGTTTTTTGGATCTGGTCTACTATAGACGCCAAATTACCGAAAAAGCCATATAGTTTAATAAGATAGCCTTTATGTGTTTCATTGATCTTACCCAGGCATTCGATAGGGTACGGTTAACTGATGTCATAACCCTACTACAAAAAAGGGGAATTTACCCGAATATAATAAAAACTATCGAAGAGTTGAACATCAACAACCACACATATGTAAGAGTGGCAAATAAATTAAGCAATAAAATACCTATGACAACCGGAATCAGACGAGGAGATAGCCTAAGCCCAATCTTATTTAACATCATAATGGATGAAATAATAAACGAAGTAAAGAAAACTGGGAGAGGATATCGATTGGGAGACAAAGAAATAAAAATAATATTCTACGCCGATGATAAGACGAAGATAACTTGCAGAGACTCCTACATAAGTTCCAACAAACAGCAAAAGTGTTTAATATGCAAATATCTGTAAAGAAAACAAAATCCCTTACAATACGAGGCTGGTTTGAAAAGTCCGTGCAAAGTCCGAGAGATGGCACAACCGGCGTGTATCGAGGTCATGTTTAGTTAGTACCATCTCTTGAATGAACGCACACCAAGTTTCAGCCATATTGGACTATTTCTTTGTGTTTGGCATTCGTGTGAATCAAGGAAGTCGAGTGATTTTCAAGAAATGGACGAAAAAGAATTTCGTGTGGTGATTAAACATTACTTTATGAAAGGCAAAACGCCTCAGGAGACTAAAGAGAAGCTTGATAAACATTATGGTGACTCTGCACCTTCGATTAGAACAGTTTATAAGTGGTTTCAAAATTTTCGGACTGGCCATATGGGCACAAGTGACGCTGAACGTTCTGGACGGCCTATGGAGGTTAGGACTCCAGAAATCATTGATCAAATCCATGATATGGTGATGGATGACAGAAGAGTTAAGGTGCGTGAGATTGCTAGTGCTGTGGGCATCTCGACTGAACGGGTACATAATATTTTTGCATAAACATTTGGACATGAGAAAGCTATCCGCAAGATGGGTGCCGCGATTGCTCACGCTTGACCAAAAACTGAATCCTGTGAAGTGTTGCAAGGATGGTTTGCAGCTGTTCCAGAAGAATTCGGAGGACTTTAAGCGTCGTTTCGTCACTGTGGATGCAACATGGATATATTACTATACTCCTGAGACCAAACGACAATCTAAACAATGAGTTACCAAGGGGAAATCTGCACCAAAAAGGGCGAAGACCGTTCCTTCGGCCGGAAAGGTTATGGCGACTGTCTTTTGGGATTCGCAAGGGATAATCCTCATCGACTATCTGGAAAAGGGTAAAACTATTACAGGTGAATATTATTCATCGTTATTGGACCGTTTGAAAACCGAGCTGCAAGAAAAACGCCCGCGATTGGCCCACAAGAAAGTCCTTTTCCATCACGACAACGCACCAGCACACACCTCAGCAGTTGTGGTCGCAAAATTAATGGAAATAGGATTCCAACTCGTTTCACATCCCCCCTATTCTCCAGTCTTGGCTCCCTCGAACTACTATTTGTTCCCCAATTTGAAGAAATGGCTGGCGGGACAAAGATTTTATTCAAACGAGGAGGTGATTGCAGACACTAATGGATATTTTGCAGACTTGGACAAATCCTATTATTCGGAAGGGATCAACAAACTAGAACATCGTTGGACGAAGTGTATAAGCCTAAAAGGAGACTATGTCGAAAAATAAAAAAGGTTTACCCCAAACACATAAGTAGTTTTTATTTTTGCACGGACTTTTCAAACCAGCCTCGTATCTGAAGAACCGAAAAGATGCAAACTCGCGATTTATGATCAGAGTGTAGAACAAGTGATGTCCTGCAGATATCTAGGGGCAAACATAACAAGTACCAGGAACCTTAAGGAGGAAGTAAAAACTCAAACAACAAAGGCGTCATTAATATCAGGATACTTAAGAGATATAATTTGGAGAAACAAATATATGAGCACCAGGAGCAAAGTAAGAATATACAAAACATGCGTAAGACCGATCATGACGTACGCGATAGAAACCAGAGCGGAGAACATAATAACAAAACGACTCCTAAGAACAACAGAAATGCGAACGCTTAGATCGATAACAGGACATACCTTATTTGACCGGAAGAGATGTGAAGAAATAAGGGAAATGTGTGAAATACAGGATGTGGTGAGATGGGTAAGGAATAGGAGAAGAGAATGGAGAGACCATGTGGACAGAATGCCAAATGACCGGTTGGCTAAGGTTGCAAAAGAGAAGCGACCAAATACACCTCGACCGCTTGGAAGACCACCAATAAAATGGCATGAGAGCTGGTCTTCATTATCGCAATTGTTTTTGGGAAACCTTTGAAGTGAACACAGGACATGGCCCTAACGTAGGAAGAAGAAGAAGAAGAAGAAGAAAAAGACTGTACATGTGTACTAAATTTAAAATCGATATCTCATTTAGTATGAAAGTTATAGCGGTATTATAAACACACAGATAAATAGGCCTACAGATAGACGAAAATTAGTAAAGAAACAGATTTAGCATAGGCTGTAAATGTAAATTGTTATAATGATCTTTGCTTGGAAATATGAATATTTTTAGTTTTAAAATACCACGGCAAAATCGATTTATACAGATGCATAGCAGCATCGTTGCATAATTTTATTTGGTCATCAAACAGAGAAATTTAAAACGCAAGTAATGTAAGCTCGATTAATTCACTAACACGAATTTGAACTTTTGTACTACCAAAACTCATTTCGCTCTTTGTACAATAATAAACCACACCAGACTAGTGGGTAATTGGATTTACGGAGTTTAAAGTTATTTGCTTAGTACTTTCCTGGCGAGCACGCAATTCTAAAAGACTGAATTTAACATTAAAAAACAGCTTAACAAAAACATCACAATTCGATACTCCAAAGCTTTGGTTAGAACTTGAAAAAATGATTTAATTTTCAAACTCCTCGACTTCAATAACCCTGAAAACAACCATAACGATCTAATATAAATGGTCTCGCCATGGTTCAGTAGTCTCTCGTTTGCTGATAGCTTGTTGCCCTTTTTAAATTAGAGATTCTCATTTCTTTTTATTTGAGGTGCAGTCATCTCAACTTTGATGGCGTCCCGAATGATTCTTGTTTTGTAGTATTGTACGGTGGCTATTTGTTGGCAGCTGTTGAAATTGATTTTATGGCCTGTTAATAATTGATGTTGAGAGTGCGGTGATGTAGTTTATTTGTTACGGATTATGTGTTTGTGTTCATCCAGCCTTGGAGATATTTTTCTGTTAGTTTGTGCTCTGTAAGGATCATTGCAATAGCCATGTTGACTTTCGGGTTTCTGAGTGATGATTCTACTGTTCTGCGTGATTTGTGTATATGTGTTTTTGTAGAAGTCGTTGTGGTCTGTTGGTTCTTTGAAGTACGTAACACGTAGCCTGAAAAGTTTTTGATCTGGCTACTTAAAACACATTTTTTTTTCTTGCAAAATTCGACTTTATTCATCAATATAGTCTCCTTCAAGAGTGATACAATCAGTTCAACGCTTTTCTGACATTTCTATACCTTTCTTGTAGAAGAATTTGTCTTTGCCTCAAAATAGGCCTCAGTTTCGGCAATAATTTCTTAATTGGAGCCAAATCTCTTTCCCGCGAGCATTTTTTTGAGGTCTGCGAATAAATAATAGTAGGTGGGGGTCAAATCTGGAGAATACGGTGGATGAGGAAGCCATTCGAACTTCAATTTGTGCAATTTTGCCATCGTAACCATTGACTTGTGAGACGGTGCATTGTCTTGATGAAAGAGCACTCTTTTCTTCTTTATTTGGGGCCAAAACCTTCCCAGCTGATTGTGGTGGCGCTCAGAATCATCAACACGTTGTTGTTTTTGGTCCAGCAAACGCGGTACCCATTTCGAACAGAGCTTTCTCATGCCCAAATATTTATGCAAAATATGACCAACACGTTATTTTGATATCTTTAGGGTGTCAGCTATCTCACGCTATTTCACTTTACGGTCGTTCAGCATCATTTGTATCTGTACGACCGCGTTTAAATTCAGCATACCAGTAAATAATGAGTGATTTTCCAGGGGCAGAGTCCCTATAATTGCTTATCAAGCCATTGCTTTGCTTAAACGGTATTTATCCTATTAAAAACAGTGTTTAATGAACACAAGAAATTCAATTTTTTCCATTTTATTCAAAATGTCAAACGTAGCGTTACTAAAACCACTGTAATTTGTAATCTAATCGTCGAAATATCATGAAATTTTTACACGTACCGTTTGAAGGTTGGTACTTCCTAAACATCATATGGACTTTTTGAAAAGGGCGCCATTTATGTGTCAGAACATAAACTTTTCAACCTACGAGGTATATGTGATTTTAGGTTCGGTTTCAAATGGTTCCTAGGGTTTATATATATATATATATATATATATATATATATATATATATATATATATATATATAGATATAAAAAATCATACATATTATGTTTCGACGTAGTCCTCAAGACGTTGAATGCAAGTATTTCACCGCTTGAGAAGTGCATGGGTACCACGTTTAAAGAATTCTTTTGGTTGTGACTGTAGCCACTCCTACACCGCGGTTTTCACCTCTTCAACTTTTTAAGCAGATTTGAATAAGAAATATTAGTCGCTGTCACTCCCCCTTCCATGTAATGTTCCAAAATGGCTCCCTTTGCATCCCAGAAGAGAGTGAACATGAATTTTCGCGCTGATGGTTGATGATCGTGGGGCAACCTCCACAGAACTTACTCCGCCGTACACTTGCTGCAGGGACAAACACGAATCACCGTACTGCGCTGCCATCCTGCAATCAATTTTAACTGGTTTGATACCTTCGCTACTTTACGCATCACAGATCGCTGCTCTAACGCGATGCGCGTTGACAGTAAAGTAGCCATCTTGTTACTGATGCTGCTGTCTTCGTCTTTGTTACAGCATCACTCGAGGAACACTACTGCCTTCTACCGAATCAATCATACGTTGTACTTTCGTATATATCTGTAAAACAAGGCTTGCCCTACTTCTAAAATGGGAAAATATATTTTTCTTGATCTGGGGATCTTATTAAGCACAAGGTATAGAAAGATTAACGTCTCTCATCTTGTAAAGGATTGAACTGTTTCAACCTGACAAGTTTTCTTTTACTCTGTCTATTCTATTAAATAACGGACCTGAAACGAACAAAAACAACACAACACGAATTTATTTTATCAAAAACACAAACATTCCCCTTTCTAAATTTGTTTGTTGTTTGACTAAAATAACAAAGTATGTGAAAACCCTTTTAAACCCATTTCAAAAATAATACGGTTTGAAAATGTATGTATAGGCCGGCCGCCGAAACGAGAACCTTCACGGCCCGAAATGTAACGTAAATGGAAAGTTTCTTTATTAAATTGTCGACTTGTACATTTAGGTCTTAAAAGGCGTTTTAAGTTAATAAATGTTTTAAGCCGGGGATAAAGGCGAAAGTGAAACCGCGGGGGTAGTAAATCATATGAGAAAACAGTTGTTAAATTAGGGACCGAAAATGTAAATTTTCTATTATTTCGGTCTGCGGGAATTGCGTGGGTTAACTTTATTTTTTGATGGGATCAGGATCGTCCTTAGGTTTTTTGCAAAAGTACGTACGTGATTCCCTTCTTATATTTTAATATCCTTCTCAATAATCTTAACGTAAACTATGTGTATGACTGTTTATTTTTATACTAACGTTGAAGATTTAATCTAACAGATTTGAACTATACAGGTTCATCATGACGTACTACATGGGAGAGGACTAAGGTTTTATAGCTATATAACCCTTAGTTAGTAAAACTCTATTCACTCATCTCGCAGTTAGTGGGAGCAAAGTTCTGGATAAATAACCTTAAGACAGCGTTTCTTAACCTGTGGATTGTGCCGCACTAGGGGGGCCTGATTACACTACTGGTGGGGGGGGGGGGGGGGCGCGAGCGTATCGAAAATAAATTATTTTTAAAAACATTCATTAAAAACATGTAATATAATTTATTGAAAGGAAAGCAAAATAAAATACATCCTGACATAATAAAACATAAAATACACATTTACGCTGATATAATACACCTGTAAATAGGATTGTATTAGTACTGCACAATGTATTTACCTAATAATTAACATATCAATACTAAATTAAAAATAAGTTTAATAACTATTAGTGACTCCCTGTTTTGCAGAGCAAAGATTTTCGAAGGATGGTTTAATATTAGAAATAGACACTCTTGATTTCTTTCTCTATATTTAGTTGAGATCTATATTTTGTTTTCAAAGCAGCTACCGCAGAAAATCCGGTTTCGCAAAGGTAGGATGTTGAAAATGGTAATAGTATACGAAATGCTCTTGTTTTCAGTGAAGAAACCCCACCAAACCCCACCACCACCCCTGCCCAAAATTCAAAGAGTGATTTATTATTAAATTGTCTTTTGATTTCGCCACTTGCCTTGAAGTCTATGAAGATTTCTTCTTCGGAAGTTGAGAGTCCTTCGGGAGTATTTTGAAATGGATCCCTAATCCACTCTTAGTTTGCTACCAAGTTGTCGTCAGTAAGAAAATACTTTTTAAAATTCTTTGTCAACATGGCTAGATGATTTTCAATGGTTACTAAAACAACTTTCACATGTTGTTCTTCAGTTTTGTATGTTTTAACATATTCACCCACATTTGCAAACATTTCTAGGTTTTTTTGCTTTACATTTCTGCTCCACAATTCCAATTTTCTACAAAAAGCATTAATTTTATCACTTGTACTGAATATATGTGTATTTGTTCCTTGGAGTTGAAGATTTAGGGTATTTAGTTTCTCGAATATATCGACCAAGTGCTCAATTTCATCACAAATAAACTCGAAACTTCTCGGCTTCCGGTCGGTTTTCTTCTTTTAGAAAAATGGCGATTTCATTTCTTAATCACGTTGCAAACATTTGCCACGTGATAACCATCTTGCCTCGCAATAAAATAGTAACGCTGAATTTTGGGCACCCATGTCTTTACAAAGTGCAAAAAAAATTCTAGTTTTTAGGGGTCTCATTTTACTATAATTTTCTACGGTTACAACTGCAGTGAGCATAATATTCAGAGCAGGACTCATTTCCTTGAAAGCCCGAGCTTCTCTCTGGATCATACAATGTGTCCACACATACAGTGGAGATTTTTGTTTCACAAGTGCTTGTACACTTTGACATCTTTTAGACATTGAATGACCACCATCGGTACATATTCCGACGCAATTTTTCCACTCCATATTTGCCTCGTTTATAAAATCATTTAAGATAGCAAATAAAGCGAGTGATATTGCTTTGGGTTCTATTATTTTGCAGAAAAATAGTTCTTCTACTGCTGACCTACCATCACAAAATCGAACATAGGCAATGAAATGAGCCTCTTTATTGCTATCTGTTGCCTCATTAAACTGAATTGAAAACAATTTGTCACGCAACTTCCCTAAAAGCTGATGCTGTACATTTTCAGCTAGATCACCAATTCGATGGGCAACAGTATCATTTGATATAGGTATGGATAGCAATTGTTTCTGCGAAACTTTGTAAGAGGCTTTTTCATTCACAGACAAAGTTTTTTAAAAAATTGATTTCTGCTTTACATATTCGAAGAATTCTCAGGATTTGCGTTTTCAAATGTCGTTTAAGTTTATTTGGTTTCATGTTGTCTGCTGCTAAGATTTTTGAGCAAATAACACACAAGAGCCTTTCTTCTTCATTTACTTGAGAATATTTTCTTGATTTTACTTTCGGAACCACGCTCGTCTGTGTACTTTTTGATGCTTTAATATCGTCTAATGCGCGCTTCCGCCCACTTAAAAATTTATCCATGATTCTGTATAAATTTACTGCCGTGAATACTTAATACCTTGAATTTCAATTAACACGTAAATTACAACATACACATTCACGATAAATCCGATAGCAGTAAAAGGATCAACTCGACTGAGACGGGCTGTAATTGAACGCAGCATTTATACCCTTTTGGGCAGACTTTCCGAATGTTTGAAACAACTCGGAACTTCTCGCGAAGGCGCTACCGATATGGGGGATGTGACAAAGAGCAATAGAGAGGCATCGATTCTAGTTTTGTTAACGCTGCAGAAATGTGTGCCAAATATGAATAAGTTTACTTATTCTTGGTAGTTTGTAAGGTTTGTAACTAAGGCCATAGTGTAGCTTTAGCATCAAAATACTGAAAATACATTATTATTGCATGCATTGTTATTGTATGAGAGGGGGGGGGGGGGAGGCGCGATGAAAATTATATTTGAAAATTGGGTCGCAAATACTGAAAGGTTGAAAAAACGCTACCTTAAGATCTGCCAATAAATTCATTAATTAATTTGATATTGGTCATCATTGTAAAAAGAGTGAAACGAATTTTTGGCAGCGTGAAAGTTCAGTTTCATGTTTGTGAGTTAATCGGGTTTGCATTACACAGATGCACTTTAAAATTTCTCTGTTTGACGGCCAAATAGAATTATGCAACAACGTTGGCGCCAGCATAAATCAGTTTTGCTTTGGTATTTTAAAAATAGGTGTTTAAAATTAAATGAAATAGTCATACTTTCAAGCGAAGGTCATCATGGCAATTTGTATTTGCTGACCTAATTGAATTGATTGAGCCTGTAATGTATTCTCTATTTCATTTTCTAACATTTATTTTTAGTGCATTTTCTATTTTCATTATTTATGCATTTTCTATGTTGCTTACAATTAAGGCTCCCCTTGTTTACATCTAAACGCCATCTAAAATTAACGGTGGACTCGAGGAAAGGCGGCTGGAAACGACGAGTTGCTGCTGCCGAAAATCTAAGTGTAGTCAGATTTTTAAAATTTCAAATATTCAATGGTACACCGTCTTCCGCAGTATTAATAAAACTCGAATCTAATGAAGCAAAATTATCGAGTAAGTTTTAGCTAATAGAGAAGAAAGTCAATAACATTATATTTATAAAAAATATAACCGGTCAAGTGCAAGCTCGACTTTCGCAATTAGTTTTCCGTATGTTGATTGCTTTTAAAATAAAAACTTTTGTTACGGAGGTATAAAATGATCAATGACTTCACAAAACACATCCCAAATGAGTTTTCGAAAAAGTTTTTTTTCGATCTTTACTGAAAACTAATGACCATAATTTTCTTTTTATATCAGATAAATTATTAAAGGTAATGCACTCGTGATAATTTTCATTCAATATACACCCTGTGGAGAATATTTCAGAATATATATAACTTATTAAAGTACAAATTTAGAAAATATTCAACTCTTTCTTACAAACATAATGTTATTTACTTTATTCTCTATTAGCCAAAACTATACACGATAATTTTACTTCATTAGATTAGACTTTTAATAATGGGTGGAAGCCGGTGAACCATTGAATAATTAAAATTTTAGAAATCTGACCATACTTATATTCAACCAAATCGTAACTCATCGTTTTCTTTTTTTGATTCCACTGTTATTGTTGGATCATATTAACTGTTAAAAGTAGTTTTGCTTGAAATTTTGAGAAATAACAGTTTTAGCATCATGCATTCAGTGCTTCAATATAAAGATGGTTTACCACGCCGTATTGCCATAATTAATTGTAAAAGTTTTAGATATTTTACACCTAAAAGATATGAATCTATACTTTTTCTTCGATTAAAAGCATGCGTTTTTTACAGTTTTTATTGTCGTATGTGCATTAAAAATAAAAAGTCACAATATATGTACACATATATATATATATATATATATATATATATATATATATATATATATATATATATATATATATATATATATATATATATATATTACTTTGTTTTCGTATGTTAAAATATGAAGGCAGTTTACCTCCAAGTTGTTACAAAAATATTAGATAAATATTCTTTTTCATGTATTTTATGAAGTGAATTTTCGGTGTGGCAACGTAGCTTGAAGAAGACTGCGTGCACGGACCCGGGCGGTCCTTCAAATTTTGAATTACATAACACGTAGGTTGAAAAGTTTTTGGTCTAGCTACTTAAAACACATTTTTTTGCAAAATTAGAATTTATTCATCAATATAATCTCCTTCAAGAGCGATACAATCAGTCCAACGCTTTTCTAACATTTCTATACCTTTCTTGTAGAAAAATTTGTCTTTGCCTTCAAAATATGCCTCAGTTTCGGCGATAACCTTTTCACTGGAGCTAAATTTCTTTCCCGCGAGCGTCTTTTGAGGTCTGCGAATAGATAATAGTCGCAGGGGACCAAATCTGGAGAATATGGTGGATGACGAAGCGATTCGAACTTCAGTTTATACAATTTTTCCATCTTAACCATTGATTTGTGACACGGTGCATTGTCTTAATGAAAGAGCATTTTTTTCTTGTTCATTTGGTACCGTTTTTTTGCGATTTCTGCCTTCAAAACGCACCAATAACTTCATATAAGACTGTTGCGGCTACTGTCTACTCAACTGACTGCCGATTTGATTCCAGTGTGTAGTGGTGGATCAATGTTGCATCCACTGTCACATATCGCATGAAAAATCCTTTTTATTGCACTTAAACAGGTCCAAATAGCGCTCAGAATCACCAACACGTTGTTGTTTTTGCTCCACTGTGAGCAAATGCGGTACCTAATTCGAACAGAGCTTTCTCATGCCCAAATGTTCATGCAAAATAACATGTAAAAGTATCAAGGTTATTATAAATAACACGTGATTGCTTGCGGAGGGAAGCAAGCGAGAAGGTACGTTACCACATTAGTTATACCCCTCTAACATAATGCTCTCGCTGTCTTCTCGTAAGAAATATCTTAAATCGTTCTCTTTTAAATAATTTCAATAAATTTAGTTTTATTTTTAGTATTCCACAAATTATTTTATTGTTTAAATATTCGTTTGATTCAAGTTTGTTAAGTTCGATGTTTACGGGGTTTTGAAAATTAATTTAATTATCAAGCTGTTTTGGTTTACAAAAGGGATGTTTACTGACACCCTACTTAACCATGCTGGTTATTTAATAAAACAGGAAATAATTGGATAATGTAATATTGAAATAATAACAACAACGTATATAATATAATCAAATGAGTAAACGAATAATAGAGTTTATAATTTTTATTTCCCCTCACTTAGTAGCCCGGTCGCCAGGGGTTTTAAGCTCTCATTAAATGTAAACAGGTTATATTTTGGTACACAGGTAGTTTTTGGACGTAGAATACGATAAAAAAAAGTTTGCTAAAGTTTAATGTATACTAAGCCCACAAAATCCAAAATAAAATTAAAAATTCGTTTCTCGGTAATACCTCGAAAAATAAAAAAGATATCGAAAAACTAAGAGCACCATGTGAAAGAGCGGGAAATTTTACAAAAAAATAGTGTATAGATTCTTTTCTAGTTTTTTTTTTTATTAGCGTGAGAATTTATTAAAAATTCGGATAGGTGATTCAAAAAGTGTAGAGCGATACGTTAATATGAAAGTCTACGCGAATCGCTCGAAAGTTAATCGATAATACCTGTTTTTAGAGTGCAAAAAAATTAAAAGACAGCTTTTTGAAGAAGAGACATTCAGCTTTCCGATGATACTAATAGTTTTTAACTTTTGTTGCTTTATAATTTGTAAAACTTAAAACGAAATTTTTCATTATTATACCTTAAGTTTCAGTAAAAGAATAATTAATAATACCTACATTGTCTATGTTATTTAAAAATTGAGTTTTAAAATATGAAAATTTGCCTGCTGTAGTGCACCGCACAAAAGAAAAATATCCCGAAACGCTGGCCAAAATATGAAGATATTATTCGATTTGGACAAAACTCGGTATATCTTAGTTTTCGGGACCTCTGATCACGAATATGAAGTTCAAATTTCACAAAACAAAACGGCGTCTCCAAAATGGCGGACTATTTTTGGAAAACCGTGACTTATTTTTATGAAAATTTTTATGAATTTTTAAACAATTTGCTACATTGTGCAACAACTTCCAGAATTTTAAAATTATTTTTCCAATTTAGTAACATTTTATTGAAATTTTCAAGTATTTTTCAGTTTTAGCAAGAATTCCCCGAAGTTGTAAACAATTTGCTACATGTTGCAACATTTTCCTGAATTGTTTAACTAACTTTATTATTTTGCAACAATTTACAGAATTTTTGAAGTGCTTTTCCCATTTTGCAACATTTATTCGAATTTATCAACTATTTTTCACATTTTGCAATAATTTTCCGAATTTTCAAACACTTGCTTGAATTTTGTAACATTATCCCTAGTTTTTTAAGTTTGCAACACTTTCCCGAATTTTAAGAAAAACGCGTCCGTGGCATCTACGCACACCTTCTCACAAAAACTAACACAGATACCAAACTTGCGACATCTAGCACTCAATTTTCCGATATATTGACAAAAAATGTCTTATAAATAACCTTTAATTCATTTCACGTTAGAGTTCAATGGAATTTTCAACTTATTACTTGTTCTTTAAAGATTTTTAGGAATATTTTCTTAAAAAACTCGATAATTGAACGGTTAATTACTCGCTTAAGATTAAGTAAATATAAAATTCCAGAAACAATGAAAATGTACTCACCTTTAAAGACAGAAATGATTTTACACAATTAAAATTCGTTCACTTTTGTACTTTCTGTAATAGTTTAAACTTGATAACGTTTGACGTAGTTGACGAGAGATGCTGCGTGGCACTCGACGTTTCGAAATGAAATGAAAGTTATGAGACAGGTGCAAGCGAAAGATGTACCTGAGTGGTCGTATATCATAGTAGACGAATTGGCACAAGTATTCATACAGGTAAAAATTTCTAAATAGAACCTTTTGTTTCTTACCTTATGGCCAGCTTTTCGGCTTGTCGGACTACTGTGCGCCATCGGTAATTTTACGTTCAAAGGAGTACGAAATGGTCAAAAAAAAGTCGGACATTTTTTTTTAGTTACGGTTAAAAGTATACTTGACTAGCAGTGCCCGCGGCTACGCTCGCGTGGACTTGATTCACTATTATCGTTACTGCTTACTCCTTACGTTGCCTAACGTAATAAAATATATCCTATAACTTGGCCAGAGAACATATGTATTTTATAAAAAAAACACGTAAATCGGATAAGTGGTTCTTGAGTGCTAAGCGCACTAACAGAGAGCCAGCCAGAGAGACGTTGCGTTTTATATATCATAGATTTTTTTTTTGATCAATATTAAGTTAAAAATTAAAAAAAAAAAAACACGTAAATCGGATAAGTGGTTCTTGAATGTTAAGCATACTAACGGACAGACAGACAAACAGGGAGACGTTGCGTTTTATATATATTATATAGATCATTATTATTATTATATAACCTGGCCAGAGAACATTAATTAAAAAAAGACACACGTAAATCGGATAGACAGACAGACAGAGAAACGTTGCATTATATATATATATATATATATATATATATATATATATATATATATATATATATATATATATATAGTATATTATAGAAGATTATAGATAACTTGGCCTGAGAACCAATGTATGAATTAAAAAAAAAAACATGCAAAACGGATAAGTAGTTCTCAAGTCATAAGCGCGCTAAGAAACAGCCAGACAAACAGAGAGATGTTGTATATATATTATGTTCTTTGTTACATGATATTGTTCCATATTTAATGGTTTAGGCAGTGTATTGCAAGAGAACGCGCTAGCGGCTAACTTTTTTTCGACTTGATTCGCTATTATCGACACTGCTTATTCCTTATGTTATAACGTAATAAAATATATCCTATAACCTGGCCAGAGAACATATGTATGTTTAAAAAAAAAGCACGTAAATCGGATAAGTGGCTCTAGAGTGATCAGCGCACTAACGGACAGACAGACAGACAGGCAGACAGAGAGACGTCGCATTTTATATATTTTATAGAAGATTATAGATAACCTGGCCAGAGAACAAATGTAGGAATTAAAACAAACACGTAAATCGGATAAGTGGTTCTTCAGTGATAAGCGCATTAACGGACAGACAGACAGACAGAGAGACGTTGCACTTTATATATATTATAGATATTAGAAAATCATTAAAAATTTAAAAAAACTTTCTCTTTTTTTGTACTTTTACTTTTATTTAAGTGTTCATGATAAACGTATCTTTTGCTTATGATTAATTACACAACTTAAACTTAAAAAATATATATTTAAAGGTAGGAAAGGAAAGATAAAAGTCTAAGCTTTAAATATAAAATATTTATATTTCATTTAAATATTCAGGTACAAAGAAAACAGTTAATGAAAAAACAAAAATTCTAAATTACTCCAGGAAATTAAATGAATTACGTACGGTCTGGCTCTCATATTGGATCCGCCATTTTGAATTTTACAAATCTATCATCGGGGATTCTTAATCAGCACCCCGAGAAACCCCTTAATAGCCAATTTCAAAATATTTAGCGGTAGGTAAAAACGTTAATTTAATCATACATAAGGTTGGAAGCATGATTTCCCCTAAAACTAAAGGAAACCAGCCGTTTTATTTGAAATATGTTTTTTTTTTAATTGTGGTAAAAGTAAGAACAAATTCTATACACTATTTTTTGTAAAATTTTCCGTTCTTTCATGTGGTGCTATTAGCTTTTCGATATCTTTTTTATTTGTCGAGATATTTGCGAAAAACCGAATTTTCCATTTTATTTTCGATTTTGTAGGTTTAGCGTACACTTTAAAACAGCAAACTTTTTTATCGTATTCTACGTTCAAAAAACTACTTGTATGCCAAAACGCAACCCATTAACATTTAATGAGAGTTTTTCGTCAAAATTTGCCTCTGAAAACTGGGCTAATAGGCTTCATCTCCTTGTTAGATATTATGTATGTACCAAGTTTGAAATTGATATCTCATTTCGATCAAGAGTTATTGTACCAACAGACCGACAGAAATGGTTTTTTTCGTGATCTTCTTTCTTCTCCTCTGTTTAGCCCGTTTCCGCCCATAATTGAACGAAGGCCTCCTTTATTGATTTTCACCTCGTTCTGTTTTGAGCTGTCTGTATCCATCTTAGTCCGGCCACCATTTTTATGTCTTTATACCATCTGTTAGGTGGCCTTCCTTTGTTTCTTCTGTATCCCCATGGTCGCCACTGGAGTATTGTTTGTTTTTGTCCACCTGTTTTCTTGTGTCCTGGCACATCTGACACTTTTGTTTTTTCCCTGATACAGGCTTTTTATCTAGTAGTGGGATGTCTAGCATTTTTCGTTCCATGGCCCTTTGTGTGACTTTTAGTTTGTGGAAGTGGGTTTTTCTGAGGGCCCAATTTTCGCTTCCGCAGGTCTTTACGGGTAGGATACATTTATCGAAAACTTTTGTTTTTAGGTATTGAGCGATGTTTCTGGAGTTTAGAATAAAACCGAGCTGGCCGAATACCAATCGACATCTTTGTTTAATTTCAGTTATTTGACTGTCTCGACCAAGCTTAAGTTTTTGTCCTAAGTATATGTACTCATTCACGTTTTCAACCGTTACGTTTTCAACTTGTAATGTTTCGTCTATATCTTGTTGTTCTGGCGTCATAGTCTTTGTTTTATTTAAATTCATCTTCCTGCCCATCTTTTCTGCTTGTTCTTTTAATCTTTTACCATATACTCTAGGTCATTTCTGTTCGTAGCTATAATGATAATTTCGTCTGCATACCTTAGATGGTTTAATTTTTTGTCATTTATGTTCACCCCGTAGTTGTCCCAATGGAATTTTGTAAACATATCTTCCAATACGAGAGTGAAAAGCAAGTCGCCTTGTCGAACTTCACGTTTTAACTGTACTGGTTTCATTTCTTCATGTAATTAATAGGCAGCCTTGGTTTTATTACTAATGTTAGTCAAGAGATTAATATATCTGTGGTCAATTCTGCACTTTCCAAGTGCCTCCATGATTGCCCATGTTTCCACTTTTTCAAAGTCTATGAAGGCTGAGTAAAGAGGAATGTTATATTCATTTGTTTTTTTCAATGAATAGCTTCATTGTAAACAAATGATCTCTTGTTCCATAGCATTTCCTAAATCCGGCTTGGGTCTCTGATTGGTATAATAGTAATAATAATAATAAACAATTTAATTCAAAGTATGCAGTATACAGTGAACAGGACAGAGTGCAGCTGAACAAAGATAAAAGAAAAAAAAAAACTTAATTTAACTGAAGCAAAATAACATATATGTCCATCCGTCTTTACATTTGCCCCTAGGCAGCAACACACTGACACATGCACAACCAAATAATAATAATAATGCACCACCAAATTATATGATGCACAACCAAATAACAAACAAAACAAACAAGAAAAGAAATGTTATGTCAGTTACAGAAAGTCATTATTTAAGATTATAAAACTTATATTTTTAGGAGCAAGTAAATTCTTCAATTATTCTGCAATAACAAATGCTTTAGGTACTTTTTGAAACATTCGACTGATTTAGATTTCAGAATGTCCGGTAGGTTGTTACAAGTTTTAACTAAATCGTAAGTGAAAGGCCTTTCAAATATGCCTGTTTTATGAAGTGGGGGCGTAAGTACAGTCCCTGGCCAAATTATTAGACGCACTGCAAGATTTCATGTAAAATATTCATTACCGAGTGATATTGTACCGTTTTATTATTTTAAATTGATTTGTTTTTTATTTTTTATATTATCCAATCAATTACCTATTTATTTGACATAAATAAAACAGCATTAATTTAGAAAAGCATAAGTTTATTAAGTTTTAAAGAAAAGTGAAATTAATGTTAGTAAAAGTCAATATTTAGTTGAGCCACCTTTAGCCGCTATCAGAGCTTTAATTCTGCGCGGCATGCTATCAATGCAAGATTGTACTGTCTCCTGCATTTGAGGATGATGATTCCACACATGAATAATCTTTTCTAGGAGCTGGGTTTTGTTGGTAATCACATCTTTAGCCACTTCTCTTTTCATCAGCTCCCACACATTTTCAATGGGGTTCATATCAGGGCTATTACCCGGCCAATCCAACAGAGGGATATTTTTTTCTGCCAAAAAAGCTTTAACAGACCGAGCAGTGTGGCAGGGAGCTCCATCTTGCATGAAAGTGAATGGTTCCCCATTTGGAAACCATTCTCTGAGCTGCGGAATCAACCGATTTTGTAATATTTCTTTGTACTGATCTGCTTTATTTAACTGAAAATGATAATAATGTATCAATTATTGATTAAATTGCTGTATCTTACCGATATCCAGAAGTCCACATCTTTGTCTTGCCATTGTTTGGCCCACTTCAGGCGCTTTGCTTTCATTGCAGCTGTTAACTTGGGCTTCCTGGCGGGGCGACAGGCCTTAAAATCTAATTCTTTCAATTTTCTTCGAACAGTGCGCTCAGAAGCATTTATGCTATCATCCTGGAGTTGTGATTTTATTACCTTTGTGGTAGCAAATCTGTTTTCTACACAAATTTTCTTCAAACATCTCTCTGACCGTGGAGTGAAAATTGGTTTTCTACCGCATCTTTTCTTTCTTTTCGGGCTTAATTCTTTCCCTGACTCAATTTTCTTTTTTATGCGTCGTACACTAGCTTCAGAAACCTCCAATCTTCGTGATATTTCTCGGTTTGTAAATGTTTTCGCAATCACAAGGGCCTTCACTTCAGCTTTTTTACGTGGTGAAAGATCGCCTTTTCTACCCATAATGAGAATAGTCCAATTACTTTTTTAAAACACTGCATACAAAATAAACTAATAACTGAGTAGTATAAAACTGTTAAACAAACAATCACAGTCCATAAAGCCACAGAAACACGTCCGTACCTGACTCGATTCCGATCGCGACTGATACAGGTTTGTACTTGTTTACGTTCATGTATAACTTTGTCAACACAGTGTTGCCATATGTTAAAAATAAATACAAATATGTAGTCTACAACAATTCTTTTAAATAAAAATCAATAATATTGTAGTTTAAATATACCATTATTGCATAAAAAACTCTTAAGAAACATAAAATTACTAAAAAAAATACAGTGCGTCTAATAATTTGGCCAGGGACTCTAAGTCTCTGCTTCTTACATTTATATTATGAATGTCACTCTTGAACGGAATTTTTTTAAAAAGATACGTAGGTGACTTTGTGCAGATAATTTTATGATACATGGTACAACAATGTAAATATCGTCTTGACTTCATGTCAATCCATTTAGCTTCCTTCAGTTTATAAGTAACTGGATTTCATTTCTTTATACCGTAGCTAAACAGTAAACAATATTTCTGAATTTTTTGAATTCTTTTTGTATCTTCTGTGGTCAAACAGGAGCCATAAACAACATCACAGTGGTTAAATATTGATAAAATGATAGAATTGCAAAGCATGAGTTTTAATTGAGTATTTAGTAAAAGTCTTGAGTTATAAAGACACCTAAGTAAACCCACTGCCCTCTTAATGCAAGCCGACACATGTTTTTTAAATCTTAAAGTTGAATCCAAAATTAAGCCAAGATTTTTAGCCTCAGCTTTAACAGGTATCCTTTCATTAGAAATATTAACGTCAACTAGTGAAGTGAGCCTCTTTACAACAATTGGTCTACCGAACAACATTACGACACATTTGTTGGGATTAAGTTTCAAATGATGTTTCTCTGAAACTCTCTGTATAAGCTCCAAATCACCATTTATCAGTCGACAACCGTCAAACACTGCATTCTCCGGAAAAGAGTAAAATAACTCTACGTCAGCGTACATCTGACAGTTACAGACTTTGAGAAATGACGGAAATAAATGCAGAATAGAATAGGGCCCAAAATTGATCCTTGCGGGACGCCTCTGGTCACCCTTTGGAGGCCCGAGAAAGATCCACTCAAGACAACTCTCCGATGACGATCTTTGAGATATTCTCCAATAAACTTAACAGCGTCTTTGTCCAGACCTACAAACTTCAAGATATGAATTAAAAGTGAGTGGTCGAGCATGTCAAATGCTTTGAGCAAGATTAAAATTGTACACTTATTTCTATCGATCTCCCTAAATATATGGTCGGTCACATTAAGAAGTACAGTAGCACAACTGTGTGATCGCCTAAAGCCAGACTGCACTGTAGGTAAAATATCATACTTTTCTATATATTCTACTAGTTGTGATTTTACAATATGTTCAAGAACTTTTGATAATACTGGAAGTATGCTTACAGAGCGTAAATCACTGTATGCCATTGGGCATAGGTAATGGTCTGTGTCCAGTTTGATGGTGAGTCGATTTGTTAATATTTTTGTCATTACTTTATATAGTACTGATAACAAGCTTATCAGTATATACTTTTCTAAACGTGTGTGATCTTTTTTTATGTAGAAATATAACAATTGAATCGTTCTAGTCCTCTGGCATAGTTGTCTGGATCAAACATTTATTTAGCATATCCAGCATTTTATGTTTCAGTCTTTTTCTACCCCATTTTATTAGTTCCATCACAATACCATCCATCCCAGGTGATTTGTTTGTTTCCATCTGTTTAAGTGCATTCTTTAATTCATATTCTTCTATATCGGGTAGCCCTTCCAAGCCAACGTTTTGGATTTTGAACGTGTCTCTGCGGGTTTCCAGGTTGTTTGTGTTTCTCATTACTTTTGATTTCGTGATCTAGAAACCCTGAAATGTGAAAAAAAGCTCTCGAAGCGTGCTTTTTTCACGAATACAAGACTTTTCTTTAGTAAGAAAAATGAAAACATATATAAATATATATATATATATATATATATATATATATATATATATATATATATATATATATATATAAAGGATTTTCTACAGCTAACGCTGTCTTCCTTCTCTCAGCCTTTGATTCCATCCGTTTCTATCTTCCCAGTCTCCATCTGTTAGACCCCTGTTCTCCATATCGTCTCTCCACGATCGTCTGGGTCTTCCTCTTTTTCTTCTCCCTATAGGGCTCCACTCCGTTATTTTCTTTATCCACCTATTATCTTCCTCCGTCTTATGTGTCCATACCATTTTAATCGTTTTTCTTCAATGCTGTTTATTGCGTTCTCTTTGATGTTCATTCTGCTTCTTATTTCTTCATTTGTTATTCCCTCCATACGTGTCACTCTACAATATCTTCTCCAATACTCCATTTCTACCGCGTTAATTTTAGATTTATTTCTTTTGTTGATCGTCCATGTTTCTGACCCGTATGTCATTATGCTTTGTATTATTGATTTGTATATGCGTGTTTTGTTTCTTTGTGTAATGTGTTTGTCCCACAGGATCGAATTTAATTGTCTTATGCATGTCCGCGTTTGTCCTAATCTAGCTTTAATCTCTTCTTCTGATGTTGCGTTTTTTGAAATGATGGTTCCTAAATATTTAAATCTATCGGTTCCTTTGATTACACAGCCACACAAAAAAAAAAGTGGGGTATACTTTTGATGCGATATATCAGATCCGTAGTATTTTTGCCTGCTGATCACGAATCTGACGTCAGAATATCGCCATCACATTTCAATTTTTTTTCTAACCTCAAAAAATAGGTAAAAATTAGTAAAAATTAAGAAAAATATACTCCTAAAAAATTGATTCAAGCTTTTTCATGAACCCAAAGATGTATTAATATGTATTCGGACACGCTAAGCTAATATTCATCGGTTGGATTAAGCCATACAGTTCTGTTTTCTTTCTAACCTCAATAAATCAGACAGATATAGTGCTTCTCGAATGCAAAAACGAATTCAAATTAAAATTCAACCGATTCTTACCAAATTTGGTACACGGGGTTTTTTTGGGTTGCTGATCATGAATCTGAGGTCGGATTTGCAAAATTCAAAATGGCGGATCTAAGATGGCGGACAAAAATTTTTGAAAACCAACCGATTCCTACCAAATTTGGTATACAGTTGGGGAATCCTCAAACCTGATACTCTTAAACCCTAAACCCTGAAACCTTAGACTCCCACACCCTGTAACATCAAAAAATAGACCTCAATAATCCTGTAACTTTAAAAATGAGACCCAATAAACTCAAAACCAGGACTTTTAAACCATATACTCTCAAATAGTAGACCCTTAAGCCCTAGAATTGAGAAGGTTAGACCCGCGCCTAACTTTCCTTTTTTTGGCTGTATCTTGTTTTTTTTTCCGCGAATGACCTATTCAAAGGCTTTCTGCCCAAACGCTTTTGAGGACTTGTTTCTCTTTTTAGCGACCAGCAATAGTCCGCTAGCATATGGTCATCCCATCGTCCTTGATACCGATTTTCTATGATTTTCAGATCTTGGTGAAAACGTTCCCCTTGCTCCTTACTGTAGTCACCAAGATTATCTGGGAAATCATCGATGTGGGAGTCCAGGAAATGTAATTTTAGATTCATTAAGCAACCTAATGTTTGAAAATTTTTTACCATTTTCTCGACTATTTCTTTGTACTTAGGACTTTTATTATTTCCCAAAAAGTTTGTTGCGACTTCTTTAAAACTAAGCCAAGCAGCTTTTTCAACTTTATTCATTTTAGGAACAAATAATGAATCTTGAAACAATTTTCTTATTTGTGGCCCGTCAAATACGCCTGCCTTAATTTTAGCTTCAGAAAATTTCGGAAATTTTTTATGCAAATATTTGAAACATGGGCCGTTTGTATCTAATGCTCTCGTGAATTGCTTCATAAGTCCAAGCTTAATGTGAAGCGGGGGAATAAGAACTTTTCCTGGATCTACCAATGGCGGAAACAATACATTATTTTCACCAGGAGTGAACGATTCTCTTGTTGGCCAAATTTTTTTCTTATAATGACGTTCCCTGTCTCTGCTATTCCACAGACATTTATAACAGGGATAAAGTGTAAACCCTGACTGTTGGCCAAGCAATATTGTTACAATTTTCAGATCTCCACAAATTTTCCAGTTATGATCAGCATATTTTATTTTTATCAAAAGCTGCTTTATTTTTTCATATTGCTCTTCCATAACTGTGGAATGAGCAATCGGAATGGGAGCGTAAACGTTGGTATTATGCAGCAAAACTGCCTTAATGCTCCGTTTAGAAGAATCAATGAACAGTCTCCATTCTTCAGGATCGTATGAGTTATTTTGAAATTCATCTATTAGACCTTTTACATCGGTACAATATGAAAGTGACAATTCCTCGTCCATTGTGAAATATTTTCGAAATTCTTCATCTCTGTTTCTATAATAAGAAATCGTAGCTTCTGGCTTAAGTAAATGTCTTTTCTTTAAAAAGGAAGCAAGATGCTCTAAACTATCTTTGGATAAGCCTAAATCTTTGACTAGATCACTAAGTTCTGACTGTGATACGAGTATTGGTTCTGGTTTACGGTTGTATGGTAGAAATTCTTTATCTGTGTCACTAGTATATGATAGGTTGTCACTAGAACATTCATTAGTAACAGTGTTTGAATCTTTTTCGACAGTCTCAATGTTTTCGGCATGAACTGATAAGGTGAAATCATTTGTTTCCATAACATCAGCATCAAGTGGTTCAGGAGGCGGAATTAGTTTAGTTGGTCTTGTTACTGTCGAAACATCGTTATAAGTAATAGTGCTTTTATTTTTTCGGTTATGCCTAGATACAACATTCATACAAAAGTAGCAATCATTTTCACTGTATGGTCTATTCCATATTGCTGGTCTGGAATATTTAATCGCCTTCTTATTGATGTACAACATTATTTTGCAAAAGAACTGCAAATGATGTGGGGAACCCAATCTGTATCCTGGTGCTGTATTTCAATGTTAAAACAATGCTTATATAAGGTTTTAATCTTATCCGTTATCGGTGACCCCATTTTACTCAATACGTGTTGACAGCAAATATAACAAAATGAATCACTGTTTTTATCGCACTTATGAAAAGTCCTTGTACCGTGAGACCGTTTTCTTGTAGGATTATACTCTACATGAGCCAAGTCACCCACACATGAAGAGCTACGGTCGCTGGATGACGACGGCTGCGGGCCCGCTTTCCCACCCTGACCAACCGCCGATACTGGGTTTCCGAGTCCCTGCATCGTAATTCTCTTTCTTCTACCTGCCATGACGGCATCTAAGCCATTATCCAGGGACTCTGCCGGCTAGTGGAGTAACAACGTTGCCCACCGTCACCACGTGGAGGTGCCCTGGATGCAGGTAGAAGAATAAAAATCGTTCAAAATGGCGCGAAAACATCTGCCATCTTGAATTTTGCAAATCCAACCTCAGACTCGTGATCAGCGACCCAAAAAATCCCCGTGTACCAAATTTGGTAAGGATCGGTTGAATTTTAATTTGAATTCGTTTTTGCATTCGAGAAGCACTATATCTGTCTGATTTATTGAGGTTAGAAAGAAAACAGAACTGTATGGCTCAATCCAACCGATGAATATTAGCTTAGCGTGTCCGAATACATATTAATACATCTTTGGATTCATGAAAAAGCTTGAATCAATTTTTTAGAAGTATATTTTTCTTAATTTTTACTAATTTTTACCTATTTTTTGAGGTTAGAAAAAAATCGAGATGTGATGGCGATATTCTGACGTCAGATTCGTGATCAGCGGGCAAAAATACTACGGATCTGATATATCGCATCAAAAGTATACCCCACTTTTTTTTTTTTGTGGGGCTGTGTTATTCCTTATCGATTTCTAGATTCTCCACGTTTCCCTCTTTTGTCGTTAGATATTCCGTTTTATCAAAGTTTATTGCTAATCCTGCTTTAGTGTATTCTTCTTTCAGTTTTCTTACCATATAACTGAGGTCTTCCTCATCTTGCGCTATGATTACTTGGTCATCTGCGAAACTTAGAGTATATAAGTAATCTTCTCGTATTGGGACTCCCATTCCACTACATTTTTGCTTCAATTTTTTTAATGTTTGTTCGAGGTATAGTTTGAATAGTGTTGGGACCCTTGTAATAGGCCCTTTGATGTTTGGAGTCTCTTTCCTATTTTATGTTCTATTTTTATGTTCACTGTGTTGTTTTCGTAGAGAGCTTTTACTGCGTATATTAGTTCTTTGTCAATGCCTATTTCTTTCATTGCGTTTCATAATCTTTCTGCCAGTTTTTTTCCATTGTTTGTTTTATAGTGTATATGTGGTCTATACATGATTTTCCGGCCGTAAAGCCTGCTTGGTCTTCTCCAATTTTTCCTTTTATATTTTCCTCTATGATATTTTTAATAATTTTTTCATACGAACGTCCCATACTCGGCTTAGGCCTCTATAGTATGTGAAAATATAAAAAGTTAACAAAGTAGTTAAAAATGGTAATACTAATAATATTTGATCTTTCTATTAATGACTTTTTAAACCTGTCTTATCCAATCGGGCATTAAAATTGTACGAACACGAAACAGAGCAGCTACTCCAGCGAATAAAAGGACTAGTGGATGAATAGCTACTTTAAAGTTTAAATTAAGGGTTGTACGTACGGGTGGCTGTTTGAATCAAGCCTGTCGTTCATTATTTCGCTAGTTATCTCGCGAGCGAAGCATGTTTGGCAAATTGACGGTAAAATTCGATTCCGTTCCGGTTGAAACCACTCATTTTCGAGTGTTACTATTTTGCTGCTTTGTCGTTGCTGCTCACTTGTATTTTATTACTCGTGTTAATAGCAGATGGGTAATGAATAGACGAGCTAGGTGATGTTAGAACGTAACTAAAAAGTCAGTAAAGTGATTTACCAGACAGAGGAAAAGGAAAAAATTGTTTACGAATTTTGTTTAGTTTAAGTAGTTTATTTTTTTAAGGTTTGTTTGTAATTTGTTTAAATTATTGATGGACGGTCGTCCACTTCGTCCCTCATCCTCCACGTTTGTATTGCTATCTTTAAATGTTCTAACCCATTTTCTTACTATTTCATCGTTCATAGCGTTTTCGCCTTACACTTCACTAATCTGCCGATGAATTTCGGTCTCTTTCACGTCTCTTGCATTTCAGAAACGAATTATAGTGCGTATTTCACAATCCGCTGAATTTTCAATGGTCTGAGCCATTTTAAACAAGCACAAACAAACGTAAACTAGGCCGAATGCTTCCGTAATAACGTCTGTGTCTAGCCAATAGATGCAGATACTCAGCTCGCATGCTTGGAACGGTGTCCGGAATGCTGTAGCGGCCATATTTCAGAAGCAACTTACCAACGCTTCTTCAGTTCGTTAGGTGTTTAACTATAAATAATTACACCCCTATTGCTTTCATTCCCTTGATGTTGATGTTGATGATATATTTGAAAATATCAAAAATAGTATAAAAAATGCCATTGACAAAACTTGCCCAAAACAGCAAGAAGAACAGAAATTAAATCAAACGGTAAAACAGCTAATAAAGCAGAGAAGAGAAATGGTAGATAAGACTACAGATAAATACAGAACTATAAATATCGAGGGAAATTAGAAAAAACAAGGAATAAAAATATGGAGAGGAAATTAAAAACGTTGTAGAACAGAATAAAAACTTAAAGTTTTGAGAAAAAAGAGCACAATGAGAAGGAAAGACATATGCAACATTAAGGACATGCATGGTAAAGTAATAAAAAACAACAGAGATATTTTACAAATCATCGAATTATTTTATCAACAATTATATGCCTTACAAGATAAAAGAACATAAATCAACATACCAAAAGTCCTAAATCAGGGGTTGGAGGATATCCCAGACATCACAGAAGAAGAAATTACGTCAGCCTTGAAGAACATGAAAAGTAACAAAGCTCCGACAATATTGTAGTAGAGGCAATTAAACAAGGATGATAACAAATTATCACACCTCTTCAATAAATGCCTCCTGGAAGGAATAACTGTATCGCAACGGAATAATGCAACTGTCGTCATCATGCATAAAAAAGGAGATACGTCAGACCTTAGAAACTATCGACGCATTAGCCTCCTGAGTCATGTATACAAATTATTCACGAAAATACTTACCAAAAGTTTAGCAAATAAATTCGAGTTTTTTCTTTTCAAAAGAACAGGCAGGTTTCCGCTCGGGGTATGGAACCATCGACCATCTGCTTACAGTTAAAATCCCCATTGAAAAATGTATAGAATATAATAAGCCTCTTGTGCTCATATTTGTGGACTTTGAAAAGGCTTTTGATTCTGTAAATCAGCAGAGATTTTTGGGAGCGCTTGCTGAGTGTCGTATTGATCATCGATATTCCAATGTAATTAAATACATATAGGAAAATGCTCATGTTAAAACACTTAACCTGAACTAACCAAGCCACCAGCAAATTTCGAATCGAAAGAGAAGTGTAACAGAGTGATACGCCCTCTCCCAAGCTTTTCGTAACACTTCTAGAAAGTATTCTACAATCCGTAAACTGGGAAAGAATGGGACTTAACATTGACGGTGAAAAGTTAAATTACCTCTGTTTCGCCGACGACATTGTCTTAATAACAGATAAAATGCAAGAAGCACACTATAAAACTGAAAAACGTAGAGATCGAATAAGATAAATACCTGGGACATGAAACCAGCATAGGACGAGATAACCAAACACATGAAATTCAGCGGAGAAAAGGTCTCTTCTGACCTGCATATGGCAAACTGGCCTACGAGGCTGGTTTGAAAAGTCCGTGCAAAGTCCGAGAGATGGCACCACCGGCGCGTATCGAGGTCATGTTTAGTTAGTAGCATCTCTTGAATGAACGCACACCACGTTTCAGCCATATTGGTCTATTTCTTTGTGTTTGGCATTCGTGTGAATCAAGGAAGTCGAGTGATTTTCAAGAAATGGACGAAAAAGAATTTCGTGTAGTGATTAAACATTACTTTATGAAAGGCAAAACGCGTCAGGAGACTAAAGAGAAGCTTGATAAACATTATGGTGACTCTGCACCTTCGATTAGAACAGTTTATAAGTGGTTTCAAAATTTTCGGACTGGCCATATGGGCACAAGTGACGCTGAACGTTCTGGACGGCCTGTGGAGGTTATGACTCCAGAAATCATTGATCAAATCCATGATATGGTGATGGATGACAGAAGAGTTAAGGTGCGTGAGATTGCTAGTGCTGTGGGCATCTCGACTGAACGGGTACATAATATTTTGCATAAACATTTGGACATGAGAAAGCTATCCGCAAGATGGGTGCCGCGATTGCTCACGCTTGACCAAAAACGGAATCGTGTGAAGTGTTGCAAGGATGGTTTGCAGCTGTTCCAGAAGAATCCGGAGGACTTTAAGCGTCGTTTCGTCACTGTGGATGAAACATGGATACATTACTATACTCCTGAGACCAAACAACAATCTAAACAATGGGTTACAAAGGCGAAGACCATTCCTTCGGCCGGAAAGGTTATGGCGACTATCTTTTGGGATTCGCAAGGGATAATCCTCATCGACTATCTGGAAAAGGGTAAAACTATTACAGGTGAATATTATTCATCGTTATTGGACCGTTTGAAAACCGAGCTGCAAGAAAAACGCCCGCGATTGGCCCACAAGAAAGTCCTTTTCCATCACGACAACGCACCAGCACACACCTCAGCAGTTGTGGTCGCAAAATTAGTGGAAATAGGATACCAACTCGTTTCACATCCCCCCTATTCTCTAGACTTGGCTCCCTCGGACTACTATTTGTTCCCCAATTTGAAGAAATGGCTGGCGGGACAAAGATTTTATTCAAACGAGGAGGTGATTGCAGACACTAATGGATATTTTGCAGACTTGGACAAATCCTATTATTCGGAAGGGATCAACAAACTAGAACATCGTTGGACGAAGTGTATAAGCCTAAAAGGAGACTATGTCGAAAAATAAAAAAGGTTTACCCCAAACACATAAGTAGTTTTTATTTTTGCACGGACTTTTCAAACCACCCTCGTATGTATTCAAATCTAACCTTTCGGTGTGTTTAAAAAGAAAGGTATTTGACAGATACATACTCCCCGTTCTTACGTATGGAGCCGATATTTTCACAATGATGAAGAAAAACATCAAAAAAATATGTGTCATGAAATGAAAGATGAAGAGGTCAATGTTGACGTTACTCTTAGAGATCACATCCCAAATCACAATATCGGGAAGAGAATGAGAGTACAAGACGCAGTCAAATCCTTTCTACATCTTAAATGGAACTGGGCTAGTCATGTTGCTAGGTTTAAGGATGGACAAAGAGAATTATAGAGTAGCGACCAAGAACCGAAGCCTGTCGGAGAGGTAGACCACCAAGTCGGCGGACTGATGATTTGAAAAGGAGTGGCTGGAAATTGTGTACAAGCGGCCCAGAACAGAAAGAAGAGGCCAGACGTGAGGGAGGCTTTCGTCCAGCAGTGGACACTATAAGCTAATGATGATAATGATGAATTACACCCCTACCGCTTTCACTCCCTTCCTTTGAAGTGATATCTCTTACTACTTGTCTTATAAAATATCTATGTTTATTTAAAACTAAGTTCCGCCCTGTATAAATGATCACATTATTGGATTGTCATACTTGACTAACCCTCAAAACTCAAATAAGGAACGAGGGCTCTTTCATAAGCAGTGAAATTCTATTAAATCAAATTTTAATCCTTTTTGGCTATGTTTTATGTCCTTATCTCGGACATTAGGGTTGGATTAGCCCTGTTATTTAGATGGGGTCTTTGGTCAAGCAGGTTACGAAACCCTTTTATTATATTTTGAATATCCATCCGGGTTATGAATAAAATATTTTTATACGATAACCGAAAGGCAGCCCTTTGGAAAATGTTTTATAATGAGCCGGGAAATTTATTCATTTTTATTTAATGGTATTAATTTAGGAACCGAATTAGCAAAATATATAGACTACAGTTCAAAAAAATTTGGAGCCGCTGGGTACAGGGTGACCAATTCTAGACGCCCGGCCCCGATTTATGGAATATTGTTGGATATTTATTTTCTTTTAAATGTAGAAAATGATAGTGGATGTCATTTGGCATTTGGTAGTGAAAGCGACACTGGGCGCCGCGATGCCAAAAAACTTTTTTTTCCATCAAAATACCTTTTGTAAAACGGCATTGGAAAGCCCTAATTTTTTTCAATATTTTTTCCTTAAACTGTTTTTTTTCTAATTTATATATATATATATATATATATATATATATATATATATATATATATATATATATATATATATATATCTCTGGGTTTAATTATACAATTATACAACCATAGGTTGCCTCCCCAAACCAGTCTTCATGTGTCTCTTTCATACGCCATGTTCTCTTCTAAGTCTCGATCTTTCATGGCTCCTCGAATTCCATCATTCCAGGAACGTCAGGGTCTTCCTTTTTTGTTCTTCTCTTTTGGTTTCCACGTAAAAACGTTTTGACCATCTGTTTTCGTCCATACGAAGTAAGTGTCCAAACCACTTTAAACTTCTCTTTTCAATTCTATCTAATACTGTTTTTGTTGCATACATTGTTCTTCTAATTTCTTCATCCCTTATGTGTTCTAGTTTCGACTTCATTGCACGTCGTCTTAGTCCATCTCAACAGCATTTATTCTTCTTTTGTCGTCTTCCTTCCATACCCCCATTTCACTTCCGTAACATAATACTGTCTCCACCATGTTTTGGCTTATTCTTTTTTTGTTGTTCCTGCTGATGTTTTTATCCCACCTTACAGAGTTGAGTGAGCCTGCTATTTTTCGTGCATTTTGTATTCTTTGTTTGATTTCTTGCTTTCCTATACCATCCTTATCTACTATTGTTCCCAAGTACTTGAATTTATCTACTTGCCGTATACAGGTATCATCATTAATTAATATATCAAACTGTGCATCCGAATCCACCACCAGATACTCTGTTTTTTCCAAACTTATTTCCAACCCCCATTTTTTGTATTCTTGGTAAAGTCTACGAAGCATAAATTCCATATCAAACGCATCTTGGGCTAGTACTGCTTGATCGTTTTTAAGTTTAAAGTAAAAAGGTGGGATCTATTAATTGAGATTCCTATTCCTTCACATGCTCGTTTCCAGTTTTTAAGTGGTATTTCTAGGCAAATGTTAAAAAGTAGGGGAGATAAGCTACATCCCTGTCGGAGTCCTTTAGTTTTATTTATAGGTTGTGATAGCATATTTTGTTGTTTAACGTACGAAACGTTGTCTCTGTATAGTTCTTGTATATTTCGAATGGGATATTTACTTACACCAATCGTTTTTAGGGCTTTCCAGAGTTTGTTTCTTGGTACATTGTCGTAAGCTTTTTTTAAATCTATAAATGTAATATGAACTTCATCTCCCTTAGTAATCTTCTTTTTTATAAGCTGTTGTATAGTATATAAATTATCAGTACATGAGCGTCCTGGAGTGAAATCGGTTTGATCTTCTCCTATCTTATCACCAACTTCTTGCCTTACTCGTTTCTCTATTATCTTTCCCCACAGTCTGCTAAATGTACTTGTTACACTCAACCTTCTATAGTTACTTGGATGTTTCCTATTTCCTTTTTTATGTACAGACGAGATATAGCAGATTTTCCATTCACGTGGTATTTTTTGTTGTAGGGCGCACTGGTTCATCAGATTCGCAATATCATCCCATAGTTGATTTCCGCCACATTTTAAAAGTTCTGCGTAAATGTCTCTAGGTCCAGGTGATTCCGGGTTCTTCATTTCTTTAATATTTTTGACTGCTTCGTTTACTATTATTAAAGTGGGTTCTTCTTCCTTTTCGATATGGATATCGTTACCCACAAAAGATTCCCTTGTCTATGTTAATAATGATTCATAATATGTTTTCCATTGTGATGTACCAATTAATTGAATTGAATTCGTCTTTTAGTTTGTTTTAATTTTTTTTTATGGTTTTCCATACCCCAGTGGATTGTGCACCACCTGTATGTATTTATTTGTATACATTTTTGTTCGCAAAATTTATTCTTCTCAATCTTTATTTGTTTTCGTAGCTCTATATTTTTTCTCTATATTTATGTTTAGTTTCTTCTGCTTTGTGTGCTAGGAATTTCTTGTATAGTTTATTTTTTTCCACGATCAACTCTTTAATCGTCTGGGTAAACCATGCTGGCTGCTTCTTTTTATTAGTCTTTCTGTGTTCTCCTAGTGTTTCTCCTGCAATTTTTTGAATTATATATTAGCTGTATACTCTTCCTCAACCCCGTGTGCATGTGTTCTATTTTTTAATTCCCTTTGTAATCTCCCTTCGTACAGATTTTTGATACTCTCTTGCTGGAGTAAATCCAAATTATATCTCTGTGTTTGTACCCGTAGTTACTTCTCTTCTATAGTTAAGTTGTGAGAAAGGATATACTATAGTGGCTACTAGGAGATGATGCTCAGTTCCGCAATTGGTACCTCTTTTAAATCTTTACGTCGTTTACTTTGAAGGTTGTTCTTTGTCTAGTTATGATGTGATCAATAATTGTTTTTTATTGTAGTGATGGTCGTTCCCATGTATAGCGATGTATATCTTTATGTTCAAAGTTCATATTGGTTGCATAGTTCTAATTATAATCGTTCTCCATTATCATTTTATACCTCTTCTGCATATTTTCCAACTACTTCATTCTGTTCTTGGCTATTGACTCTTCCATTTAAATCCCCCGCTATTACTATTTTTTGCCTGTTCTTGATATTATTTAGTTCATTTAACAATCACAGTAGAATCCCGGTTATCCGAGGTAACGTGGGGGGCACCCTCCTCGGATAATTGAAAACTCGGATAATCCGGATTTGTTTTTTTATTCATTCAAAAAATAAACACCAATACTTTAAACCGATGTATTAACGTTTTTTAACATATAAATAGGTACATACATTATAAAACAGTGAAATAGGTATCTATGCGCTTCTGTTTCATATTGCATCTTCTTTTTCTCTCTGCAATGTTTCTCCATCTATTAAGAAGAAGCAAATCCGCTGGGGTTGCCTCTGGTTGTTGTTCGATATACCTCAAAGCTTTTTCCAAAGAAGCAAAACCTTCTTGATGAGAGATCTTAGTGGCAGACGTTCATCCACCGCCGCTTCGTCATCGTCATCGTCATCTGATTTTTCGGTTTCCTGAAAGGCATTCGTTATTTCTTCAATAATCATTTTTTCTTCTAAATCATCTGCTGTAATCCATTCAACAACATCTTCTCTTGTTACATTTTCGCAACCTTTTAATTTTTGCATTAATTCAAATAAACTTTTTTCTTTTTCTTCTATCTCAGTGTCAAAATTTAAACAGGACATTTCTCCATGGCTTCTCAGTTTCAAAGCTAATTCATTTAATGGAGTATCATTCACTGTCATTATAATCCTCAAAATCAATAACTTTTGACCAAGATTTTTAAATAGTGGTAGTATGCACAGAATCCCAAGCTTGACTTACCCAGTAAATAACATTTTTCAGTGTAACCTTTCTCATCCCATTGATAATATCCTCCGTTTCTGTGTATTTTAACAGAGGTTCAAGATATAAACGCTTATAATATTTTTAATGTTTTCGGGATGCCTTGATCCATCGGTTTTATTATGCTGGTTACATTTGGAGGACGAGGAGGCTTGATTTATACACCACTCTTCTATTTTTGTGCGGTTTCTTTTCCAATCTCTAACTGTTACCTCACCTACTCCATAATCTCGTGCAACAACTTTAATTGTCTCTCCTGCTTCAATTCTTCTGATGGCTTTTAATTTTTCTTCAATAGGAACGATGATTCTTTTACGCTTGTTTTGCTCCATTATAATACGACAAACAAAAACTCAAATAAAGCAGTTCGTATTAATTACACTTAACTACCAGAACTCCAACCAAATAAATTATATGAGTATACTCGTACTTCTCCGTAGTAAACGCTATAACGCACTGCATTCACGCAAATTTACATGCTGAAAGAGTCCAAAAACATAAATAGGGGAACCCCTCATACGGGCCAGGGGGATTCCCCGAACGCCCCGACGCTTTTAAATGGAAATACGAGGCTGGTTTGAAAAGTCCGTGCAAAGTCCGAGAGATGGCACCACCGGCGCGTATCGAGGTCATGTTTAGTTAGTAGCATCTCTTGAATGAACGCAAACCAAGTTTCAGCCACATTGGTCTATTTCTTTGTCTTTGGCATTCGTGTGAATCAAGGAAGTCGAGTGATTTTCAAGAAATGGACGAAAAAGAATTTCGTGTGGTGATTAAACATTACTTTATGAAAGGCAAAACGCCTCAGGAGACTAAAGAAAAGCTTGATAAACATTATGGTGACTCTGCACCTTCGATTAGAACAGTTTATAAGTGGTTGCAAAATTTTCGGACTGGTCATATGGGCACAAGTGACGCTGAACGTTCTGGACGGCCTGTGGAGGTTACGACTCCAGAAATCATTGATCAAATCCATGATATGGTGATGGATGACAGAAGACTTAAGGTGCGTGAGATTGCTAGTGCTGTGGGCATCTCGACTGAACGGGTACATAATATTTTGCATAAACATTTGGACATGAGAAAGCTATCCGCAAGATGGGTGCCGCGATTGCTCACGCTTGACCAAAAACGGAATCGTGTGAAGTGTTGCAAGGATGGTTTGCAGCTGTTCCAGAAGAATCCGGAGGACTTTAAGCGTCGTTTCGTCACTGTGGATGAAACATGGATACATTACTATACTCCTGAGACCAAACAACAATCTAAACAATGGGTTACCAAGGGGGAATCTGCACCAAAAAAGGCGAAGACCGTTCCTTCGGCCGGAAAGGTTATGGCGACTGTCTTTTGGGATTCGCAAGGGATAATCCTCATCGTCTATCTGGAAAAGGGTAAAACTATTACAGGTGAATATTATTCATCGTTATTAGACCGTTTGAAAACCGAGCTGCAAGAAAAACGCCCGCGATTGGCCCACAAGAAAGTCCTTTTCCATCACGACAACGCACCAGCACACACCTCAGCAGTTGTGGTCGCAAAATTAATGGAAATAGGATTCCAACTCGTTTCACATCCCCCCTATTCTCCAGACTTGGCTCCCTCGGACTACTATTTGTTCCCCAATTTGAAGAAATGGCTGGCGGGACAAAGATTTTATTCAAACGAGGAGGTGATTGCAGACACTAATGGATATTTTGCAGACTTGGACAAATCCTATTATTCGGAAGGAATCAACAAACTAGAACATCGTTGGACGAAGTGTATAAGCCTAAAAGGAGACTATGTCGAAAAATAAAAAAGGTTTACCCCAAACACATAAGTAGTTTTTATTCTTGCACGGACTTTTCAAACCAGCCTCGTATGTACATACATATTTTAGAAGCTCGGTTAATACGCAGCATAGACGCGCGTACCTTGGATAATCAGGTTCTTAAATTGGCTTGGTTAATCCGGAGCTCGGATAATCGCGACTTGGTTAATCGGAGTTCTACTGTATTTATAGAAATCATCTTTCGCTTGTTTATCTGCACTGTCAATGGGGGAGTATACACCAATTATAGTTAGACCATCACCAAACATTTTTAGTGTTATACTTAATATATGATCTGTTACCAAGTTATAATCTTTTACAAATTTTTTTAGTTGTTTTTTAATCAGTATAGATACTTCTGAGCTTGCCCTTTTGATTTTTCCACTCCTGACCAGAAGTGAATGTATTTATCGATATCTTGGATTCTGCAACCTTTCTTTCTCGTTTCTGATAGCCAGCACTACCATATCTAAATTGTATGTTTTAATTTCTTGAGTCACTTTGGCCAGTTTATCAGTAACACCACGAACATTCCACGTTCCAACTACATAATCCTTTTTCTTGCTAATCTTCGTCTTAGATTTTACCTTTTTCATATCCTAAGGATATCGGCGAGGATATCGTAATACTCGTCAACGTTGTCCAAGTGTCGAAACATACATTTCTGTATTTTACAGCACCTTTTAGGCAACGATAGTGACAAAGATAGTGAAGGTGTTAGAAAAAAAAATCGGTCGGCCGCCACTCATACAGAGTGCTCTTTGAGTGAACAAGAGAGCCATAAACGAAACTTTTTAAGCATACAATAAAAGCGTAGTTTAGCCAACAATCCGTCATGTCAAACACAATCGAATGCGTTGGATATGTCAAGTGTAACCGTTCGAGATTCTCCAGTTGCGTTGTTCCAAGCATGTGTTACATGTGTGAGTTTGTGTGAGTGTTTCGTGTCAATATTTTGATCGAACATAAACCGCTGACCCACCATCATTTCGCATATCTAATTTCTAAACAGCTTCCAAACTTTTTAACGGTACTGTATACCTAAATTGCATTTTTATTTTTTATAACGCTAAGTTAGCGAGTGTAATTTTTCATAAAATATTTATTCCCTACGCTAGCCAATCGTTTTGCTACATCAAAAACGTTTATATATTAATATAATATTTTATTGATTTCGGTGAAAACCAGGGAATAAAGTTCGTAATGAAACGAAATAATACTTTACCTTTTCTCAACATCAAATGATAAATCAGGTGGTGAAATATTATTTTTTCAATATATTAATTTAGAGGTTTTTCTTCAAAATAATAGAGAGATTTTGCAAAGCTTATTTTTAACATCCCTTTATCGTTATCGTTGTAAAAAGTATGCGCAAAATAATCGCGAAGGAATCGCACGTCAGAAAGATTTTGCAACTCTTAAAATGAACACTTTCTTAGTGAGTATTTTTATATTACCGAAGTCGAGAAGTGAATATCATCCGGTTTTTATAGCGTTCTTCGCCTTCCAGTTCCCAGTTTCCATCCTCTTCGATCTTCCCAATCACCGGGTTTTAGATGTCTCTCTGACATTCCCATTGAACACCTCCAAACCATGATGCTCTTGGTCTCCTTCTTCTCCTCTTTTCGCTTGGTACCCACTTTAGAACCATCTTTCGGTCTTCTTCCATTCTTTCCACATGTCTGTACCATATAAGTTGCCGTTGTTGAATTTCCTCAATAATCGTGGTTTTTTACTTTAATTGCATCCCTTATTATTTCATTTCTAACTCTATCCATCTTTGACACATAGCCGATTTTCGCCAGTTCTGTTTGACGTGTTTTCGATTGGGTATGCATCAGGCCACTGCGAGCCCGGAGATAAGTGCGAATCGTTTCATACAATATATCCAATCCTTTCTGCTTTAGTTTAATTTAATTTAAGGGATTTTTTTTGATTCACCACACGACCCGCCGATGTTTGTGGAATGGGAATGGATAGCTCCCCGGTTATTAGTATTTGTTGGGTTAACACAAAAAGTTTCTAAATTAAAGCAGGTTTCTATCATAGTCTTTAAATTTACTTCTTCCCTTTAATTTCGCGCATGCTTAAAACAAAGGTGTACCAAAATAACTGTTGCAAAATCTCTCTTAATATTTAAAAAAATAATCTTCTGTTATATTTGAATCATATCAGGAATTTTAATAAAAAACGTAATTTATAAACCTTAAAACCTAAAAATGCCTTACCTCCTCTATATATCTTTATTCTTTTTAATATTCTTGCTTTAGTTGAGGAAATTTGAAAACTGCTTTGTTTGGAACGGGTGTATTTTCCCCTTTATAGGATATTCTTGAAATAGATGCCGAAGCCTGGTTTGTCTGAAGTGCTGTTTTGGGCATCTGGTATTCGGGCAGTAACCGTAGAGTTGTACTTTGTTTGGCGCTATAAAAATAATTTTATTTTTTTCTTGCTTTCATGCTCAAATTTTTCTAATTTTTAACCGACCTGAAAAAAAAAGGTTTTCAATTAAATATTCATTTAATATAGTTCAAGTTGAAAGTACGTATACAGGGTGTCCAAGTATTCCGTGTACATAGAGTTACTGTGGATTTCTGGGATGAAAATATGACCATCTAACCCAACTAACCTTAGTCCAACAATTCGTAATTGTTAACAAAGCTGTACTTTTATTTTAGTTTTTCTTAAGTAACTTTCTTAATAATTGAACTATTTGTACAAGATTAGGTGCTAACGGATTTTCTGAGATGAGGTAAATCGAAATCAGCTCACAGTTTTGTTTTAAATTGTCATAATTTATTTATACCACTCTGTATGATATTTTTGATTAAATAGTCGTATTCCGCCTTATCCTGTCTAAAAAATCTCTCTTGGTTGCTCCGAGCAACAGTTTCTGAGATAATGGGATGTTTGTTTCCATTTTTTAATTCCATTGTTAAATTCGCAAATGTGTCGTTTTACACGTTTCTTCACATTGTTACTTGGTAACGTTCAAGAATCACTCTGGCAATGATGTACCAGGTGTACAAGTATGAAATGCGGATTTCAGACAACAGATTGTGCATTAATGCAGTTTGTGCTATAAAGATTTGACACTGCGCCATTTTGTTGTGTCATCAACAAGTGTTAGACGCGCACGAGTGATAAACTGGAAAAGTGTGTGCATAGTGTTGTGTTCAATATGTCGAAATTTATACTGAACAAAGAGCATTCGCGGACAGCATTAATTTTTTGTTTTCATTTGAAGAAAACTGCTGTTGAATCATATCGATTACTTCGAGAAGTTTATGGTGAACATGCTCCATCACAAGATACGTGTGAACGATGGTTTCGGCGTTTCAAAAGTAGTGACTTCGATGTTGCAGACAAGGAACGTGGAAAACCGCCAAAAAAATACGAAGATGTGGAATTGCAAGCATTGTTGGACGAAGATGATTCGCAAACACAAAAACAACCCGCCGAGCAATTCGGCGTTAGTCAACAAGCTGTTTCCAATCGGCTACGAGAGATGGGAAAGATTCAGAAGCCGGTAGATGGGTACCACATGAGTTGAACGACAGGCAAATGGAAAAGCGCAAAAACACGTGTGACGTTTTGCTCGCTCGGTACGAAAGGAAGTCGTTTTTGCATCGTATAGTTACAGGGGATGAAAAGTGGATTTATTTTGAGAATTCCAAGCGCAAAAAAATCATGGGTAGACCCAGGCGCACCATCCATATCGACCGCAAGACCGAATTCCTTTGGCAGAAAGACGATGTTCTGTGTTTGGTGGGACCAGAGGGGCGTGGTCTATTATGAGCTGTTAAAAACCTGGGGAAACGGTTAATACTAAATGTTACCAACAACAATTGACCGATTTGAACCGTTCGCTGCTTGAAAAAAGGCCAGAATACCGAAAGAGGCAACACAAAGTCATTTTTCTTCTTGACAATGCTCCATCACATACGGCAAAACCAGTTCGCGACACGTTGGAAGCACTCAGCTGGGAAGTTCTACTCCCTGCGGCTTAATTACCAGACTTGGCTCCTTCCGATTACCACTTGTTTGCATCGATAGGTCACGCGCTTGCTGAGCAGGACTTTGATTCGTACGAAGATGTGAAAAAATGGCTCGATGACCGGTTCGCAGCAAAAGGGGAAGATTTTTTACTGGCGTCGTATTCACAAATTGTCCGAAAGATGGGAAAAATGTATAACAAGCGATGGAGCATACTTTCAATAAAGCACTTTTTATCATTCTACCGAATTTAACATGTTTTTTTAGAAAAAAATTCAGCATTTCATACTTGTACACCTGGTAGGATATGTTATGTTCTACGACTGAACTGGCTTGTAGTAATACTGACAGAAAGTAAATTTGACAGATATCAAACAAGTTTTACGAGTGTTAACGAGAATTAATCCCTTTTCAAGTTCAACAGTGTTTTAAATCTAGATTATTATGGAGTACACTTTCGGTGAGCAAACTGATATGATTTTAGTGTTTGGTTTTTGTAACGGCAACGGTCGCATATCATGAAAGATTTCCGATCGTGGGACTCGTACCCATCAGACTTTTGCCAATATTAAGAGGCGACTTCGAGAAATTGGATAATTTACGCCGATCAGGAATAACGCTGAGCGGCCTTTACAAGCTAGAGCACCCAATGTTGAAGAGGAAATCCTTGAAATGGTACACGATAATTCTGGAATCAGCACTCGTTTAATTGAACGTCAAACGGGAATATCAAAAAGTGCAGCTAACCGGATCATTAGACAACCAATTATTCACCCCTTTCATATACAGTCCGCCCAGGAACTCTTACCTCCAGATCTTGGATCTGGTTTGCATTTTTCACAAATTATTCGAGCACGCATAGCGACTGTTCCGGCTTTTCACACTAAAATCCTGTTTACAGACGAAGCACGCTTCACTTGACGTGGTATAACAAATATGCCCAGTAATCATGTTTAAGCTGAAGAAAACCCACATGCTGTCTTTGTTGCAACAAAGACAGTTTCAATGCGAATTCAGTATTAATATTTGGATGGGATTTGTCGCGAACTATTTGATGGGGCCGTTTAGATTACTAGATCGACTTTATGGTGACATTTACTTGAATTTCACCCGTGAAAACTATTCCTGAATTATTAGAAAACTTACCCATTAATTTACGTCGCGATACGTTGCACGATGGTGTACCACTCCATTTTGCGCGTTTGTGAGAATTTTTTTGAACCAAAGTTACCCAGATAAATGGACCGGAAGAGGTGAAGATGCTCTTATTCACGGGTTCCACGCAGGTGCTATGCTGCGTCCTCCTCTATCATCACACCGAATAGTACGCTCGATGCTTCTCTGCCGCTCAACTTCGCTTGCTCCAATTTTTAAATCCTGGCAACCGTGATTCATGAACGGTTTTTCGCAAGCAACCTTATACCACCGTGTTCGCAATAAAGATATCTTTATTTTAATATATATTTTAATGAGAAAGCAGATGAGTACAAATTACTAGTATCAACTCACCAGTTTATACCTGACAACCCTGTAATAGGGAACAGAAAAAGGTAGGCAACCTAACTTTTGCATGTTCCTTATGCTTTATACTTTCGATTGGTATTAAATTCGTTTGGTAAGCAAGTGAGTGAAATAATAAAAAAAAGTTATTTACAGTATTTTTAATTAAGGATAGCCATGAACATATTTCATTAGGCAACCCATTCGCGATATATTTGTTTACATTTATTATATTTGATAAACAATACTTTTCATCCGGTAAGCAGATGGGTGAAGGACGATCTTACCAGGTATACAAGTATGAAATGCGGATTTCAGACAACAGATGGTGAACCAATGCAGTTTGTGCTATAAAGATTTGACACTGCGCCATTTTGTTGTGTTTTCAACAAGTGTCAGACGCGCACGAGTGATAAATTGGAAAAGTGTGTGCATAGTGTGGTGTTGTTGTGTTCAATATGTCGAAATTTATACTGAACAAAGAGCATTCGCGGACAGCATTAATTTTTTGTTTTCATTTGAAGAAAACTGCTGTTGAATCATACCGATTACTTCGAGAAGCTTATGGTGAACATGTTCCATCGCAAGATACGTGTGAACGATGGTTTCGGCGCACAGTGTCTCGACTAGTACAAGCTAGCGGGACAATATTATTTCTTCACTTATTTCAATTGTTTATGTATATTCCAGGTATCTTAAGCTATTTTAAGAAAAAAAAGTTGAAAAATGTGTACTGTATGTGTATTAATCGAAATATGTAGCTGCAAGACGGAAGTGGTTTACTAATGTGTCTCATTTGTTCACTATTGTCGCTAATTGTTCTTTAATTAGCTACATACGCCTACCTACTCATTATGTGTGAAAAGCACAATCATGTTTGTTTACAAAGAAATTTCTAGGAAAAAAATAAAAATCATAATGATAGTACCCACATTTATCAATTTACGAAATATTATTTCTTTTAAAATAAATTAGTACAATAACAGTATCTATATATCAATTATTTACAATAACAAGGTGTATAAGTAAAAGAAATATAATATTAAATAACTTATATACTAAGGCATGAATTATAAGTAACTACAACAATAAAATAAGAATAATAATTACAATAAAAAAAATACTTAAACCTACTAATCACCATCAGATGACTCGCCATCACCGCTCTCCCATTCAGTAGAATATTCAGAGAGTAAATAATCCTCCTCATTTAATTCGTGATGATGACTTACTGATGGTGTTTCGGATGGCAATGAAGGTGGGATAATCAACTGCAGAACCTCCGATTGCAAAGAAGTAAATTTTCTTAGCGGTAATTCTCTATACGAGTTGATAACAGGATCAGACGTAATTAAAAGCGTTCTCAAAAGATCTGTATTTGTGACAATACGTGACCGCTTCCTGGTGTGCCGTTTACGGAATCTACGACAGTCTTTACTTCTTGCCTCCTGGCCTTCTTCGGAGAGTTCTCCAATGGGAAGAAGAAAAGACTTTATAACTTCCGCGCTGTGTACAAGAATTTTATGCACAGTAACGGGCATGGAGTACCACGAATACAGAGCAAGGTATAATTTTCTAGTATCAACACAAAACTTTTCGAATTCTATATAATTTATGTCATATCCCGATGACAAAGTTCTTAAAATTACATGAAATCTACGAATAAGGTTTACGTCTAATCCTGTAATTTCGCTGCTCAATTCAGCTATGGAAAAAAATCTACGTGCTGTGTTTCCATCGTTTGTGTTACCATACCCAGGTTTTGGTTTATCTACAATGAGACCCATACGATCTTTAAACACTTTTTGTATCTCTTGTGAGCGTTGCTTCACAATAGCTTTGTCGTTATCTCCCCTGACTTGCCACTTTTTTATTTCTAAACGATAGCTGATGTGAAGCAAACATTCAAACGTGCGGATCCATGCATGTAAAGTAGATAAACCAAATGCAAGGCGTTCTTCGTTGCTGGGATATTTCTTTGACTCCTCGTTCATAGTAGACGGGGTGGCACCGCAAATATAACACTTTTGTGTTGAACTTGTGTCTGTTAAGGCATTGCACACTTTGCCATCAGTCATTGTCAACAACAAATTGTGTTTAACAGAGATTTGAGATCCAGCAACGTTACATAATGTTGGAAGAAGCTGACTTACTTCATCTAAAATTTTAGAAGTTTCTTCTTTCGTAAACTCTTTTGTCTCCTTGGCAAAAATAAACTTAATAGGACGGCAATATAAAGTAGAGGAAGGTCTTGGATTTTGCCAGATCACAGTTTCGCCATCAAGCAGTCTTAAAGGTACAAATGAGTATACGAACAAAAATTCGTCTGTAGCGTTAGTGTTCTCAAATTTCTGCTTATACGTGCTATGCCCCGAACTCTCCCATCACAGCCCCATTTGCTTACCAACGTATAATATGAACGAGGTAACACACTTCTAATGACTTCCGTCTGAGCTTTAACTAATCGTTCAGCCGTTTTATCCAAAATCGCGTGAAGTTTAATTTCAGCTCGAGATTCAGTCACAGAAATATATTCGTCAGAAGGAGAACAAGAAGCTTTGGACTTACCTAAACTATAAAACGATGGATACACTTGATGTCCCGCTTTCATTGATCATTTTCTTGTTTGTTTATATGAGTGAGAAGTCGATTTCGAGTCCACATAATAAGCTAAAGCTTCGTCTGGTGTTAACTGCCGACTTTGTTCAGAACACTTATTCTTTTCTCTAGTTTCACTGACCACGACGTTATGGATCTGTTTAGCAACACTTCGATGCCCTTCTTTTCGAGTAGCTAACTCAGCTGCTGTAATAAGCTCACTTGCACTTCGTGATTCCAAAAGATCTTCTACTCTCCGTCTCTTCGTTTTCGTTGATGAGTCTTCAAATGATTTTCTGGGTCGCCCTATGGAAAGAGCCGCTGATGACGTTGAAGTGCACGGCTGGTTAACACACATCTTTATTTCGATTCCGGATCCCTCTAACCAATCTTTATGTTTGATTAGAAACATTTCTTTGTTACACTTTTGATTGAATTTTGCTGAAAGGCTTGATATTTTCATTTTGAGTCGTTTTAGAGAATCGTCAGAAACATCAGACATATTGAATTTTTCACTTATATAATAAAAAATGCCACTGTTTCGTTCAGTTTTCTCATGTTTTAGCCATTCTTCAAAAAACTACATTTTCGTCATAGTCACGACTCGTTCTGAAAAAAATAAAATAATTTTACTTTCGGGCCTTTTCGGGGTCTATAATATATATGAATCTGTGCCTGAATGTTGTAGGTATTACATATAGAAAAATCTAGGTGGATATATGTGGATAAAAAAAGTTGCTACTTTTAAAGTTTACAATTAATGTAAAATTTGCTGGATTTATCTATACATTTACAAATTGATATTACACCAAAAGTATACATATTTTTTATAAAAAATATAAGTCATAATAGAGTACATACCTTCAACAGAATATTCCATCACAAAAAACTCGTTTCACTTTGCTACCAATTTTAAAATATGTTATCACAAGTGTGCATAAAATGCAACTGATTTGCAAATGAAAATGACCTCTCTTATAAGGGTTACTTTGACCCCCTGATAAGATACCTTTATGAGGTGATAAACAAATTAATTCTTGGAATTCGTTAAATGGGGGGGGGGGGGGTTGTTTACAAGTCGTTATCAGTGGTTCCTGGAAATTACGTCATGAATATTGTCCCGCTAGCATGTTCTTGCCGAATCACTGTGTGGCGTTTCTTTTTTTTTTTTTTCTATTTTTTTTTTTTTTTTTTTTCTTTTTTTTTTTTCGAAAGTGGCGACTTCGATGTTACAGACAAGGAACGTGGAAAACCGCCAAAAAATACGAAGATGTGGAATTGTAAGCATTGTTGGACGAAGATGATTCGCAAACACAAAAACAACTCGCCGAGCAATTGGGCGTTAGTCAACAAGCTGTTTCCAATCGGCTACGAAAGATGGGAAAGATTCAGAAGACCGGTAGATGGGTACCATATGAGTTGAACGACAGGCAAATGGAAAACCCCAAAAACATGTGTGACATCTTGCTCGCTCGGTACAAAAGGAAGTCGTTTTTGCATCGTATAGTTACAGGGGATGAAAAGTGGATTTATTTTGAGAATCCTAAGCGCAAAAAATCATGGGTAGACCCAGCCGCACCATCCACATCGACTGCAAGACCGAATCGCTTTGGCAGAAAGACGATGCTCTATGTTTGGTGGGGCGTGGTCTATTATGAGCTGTTAAAACCTGGGGAAACGGTTAATACTAAACGTTACCAACAACAATTGACCGATTTGAACCGTTCGCTGCTTGAAAAAAGGCCAGAATACCGAAAGAGGCAACTCAAAGTCATTTTTCTTCATGACAATGGTCCATCACATACGGCAAAACCAGTTCGCGACACGTTGGAAGCACTCAGCTGGGAAGTTTTACCTCATGCGGCTTACTCACCAGCTTGGCTCCTTTCGATTACCACTTATTTGCATCAATGGGCCACGCACTTGAAGATGTAAAAAAATGGCTCGATAAATGGCTCGCAGCAAAAGGGGAAGATTTTTACTGGCGTGGTATTCACAAATTGCCCCAAAGATGGGAAAAATGTATAACAAGCGATGGAGCATACTTTGAATAAAGCACTTTTTATCATTCTTCTTTACGAATTTAACGTGTTTTTTTTAGGAAAAAATCCACATTTCATACTTGTACACCTGGTACTTCGAACTAAATTTAAAATTCACTAACATATTAATAGTTGACTTTTAAGATATATATTTTTGCTTATTTTATGTTGTTTAATTTATACGTTACTATTTTAAACGTCTGAGTGTTTGTGAGATTTTTATTTTTTAAAACTGTTATTATATCAAATTTTCCTATGTGTTTTCTAATTTTAGAATGATTTAAAAACAGGGACTAAAGAAATACTGCACTGACTTGGCTGTTACTCGATAGAGGTCCATAATAACTAGGAACGAAAATTTAAACAACTATTTAAGATCCTGCATATGTTTATTACATTACTGTTGACAATTGTTTCGACACACTGTGTTTTCTTCTGTAGGTAATTTACATCTTGTTCCAGAAGAAGACACAGTGTGTCGAAACAATTGTCAAAGTAATATAATAAACATAAATGGTGATCTTAAATAGTTGTTTAAATTTTCGTTCCTAGGAATAGAGAATATTTTTGGAAAACGCCTAAAAAAATAAGGCGAAATGTCAATAAACAACTAAAACGTAGGCTGAAAAGTTTTTGGTCTGACATATAGAAGTCGCCTTTTGAAAAAATCCATATGATTTTTAGGAAATGCCAATCTTCAATCGATATGTGTCAAAATTTCATGACATTTCGACGATTACTTTATAAGGTACAGTGGTTTTAGTGACGCTACTTTTGATATTTTCAAAAACAATGGAAAAAATCGAATTTCGTGTGTTGATTAAACACTGTTTTTGATGGGAAAAAAATACCGTTCAAGCAAAGCAATGGCTTGATAAGTGTTGCGGGGACTCTGCCCCTAGAAAATCACTTATCATTTACTGGAATGCTGAATTTAATGAGGTGGTTAGACTGGAAAGCATCAAAAAAATCCACAAAGTTGTTTTGGATGACTGTAAAGTGAAATTTCGTGAGACAGCTTACAGCCTAAACTTATCAAAAGAAACGTGTTGGTCATATTTTGCATGAACATTTGAGCATGAGAAAGCTCTGTTCGAAATGGGTACCGCATTTGCTCACAGTGGACCAAAAACAACAACGTGTTGATGATTCGGAGCACTGTTTGGACCTGTTGCGGGGGTGCGCAGAGTTGGTCAAGTGCAATAAAAAGAATTTTTCATGCGATATGTGACAATGGATGAAACATGGATCCACCACTACACACTGGAATCAAATCGGCAGTTAGTTGAGTGGACAGCAGCTGGGAAAGTTTTGGCCTCTGTATTTTGGGATGCGCATGGAATAATTTTCATCGATTATGCTGAGAAGAGCAAAAAACCATCAATAGCAAATATTATATAAGTTATTGGTGCGTTTGAAGGCAGAAATCGCAAAAAAATGGCCCAAACTTTCATCAAGGCAATGCACCGAGTCACAAGTCAATGGATACGATGGCAAAAGTGAATGAATTGAAGTTCGAATGGCTTCCTCATTTACCGTATTCTCCAGATTTGGCCCCCAGTGGCTATTATCTATTCGCAGACCTCGAAAAAATGCTTGCCGGAAAGAGATTTGACTCCAATGAAGAAGTTATCGCCGGAACTGAGGCCTATTTTGAAGGCAAAGACAAATCCTTCTACAAAAAGGTATAACAATGTTAGGAAAGCGTTGGACTGATTGTATCGCTCTTGAAGGAGACTATATTGAAGAATAAAGTCGAATTTTGCAAAAGAAAATGTGTTTTAAGTAGCGAGACTAAAAACTTTTCAGCATGCGTGCAGCATTGTATTTTTCAAAAGAACCTAATTATATATGTATATATATATATATATATATATATATATATATATATATATATATATAATATATATATATATATATATATAGTACAATCCCGATTATCCGAATCGCGATTATCTGAAATCCGGCTTATCTGAAACAAACTGTTAAAAAGCAAATTGTATTCCCATTAAACGAAAAAATCCCCATTATTCGAAAACAGACGATGAGTGGTTTCCTTAACGCGACGGGGACTCTAGAATTTAAAAAAAAACCGCTGTCTATGTTTTGGTTAGTCAACGAGTGTTATAAGTTACTCATTACGTCTGTTATTATCGTAGAGGTAATAGTTTCGTTTTAATAGATATTTTACATAATAAGCGTAAACGTGTTGTTATTACCTAAAAAGAGAAACTTGAAGCAATTCAACGTTTAGATAATGGTGATCTTCTTAAAAATATAGCGAAGGATTTGGGTGTAGCCGTGAGTACTGTTTCAGACTGGAGAAAAAATCGCGAAAAACTTGAAAAATGGTGTAGTGTTTTGTCATCGCCCACACAGGCACGAAAAAGTATGAAAAGCGGTGAATACCAAAAAGTGGATGATTCTTTATTTTTATGGTTTACACAGAATCGAGAACGTGGAATACCAATCTCAGGAACAATTTTAAAACATAAGGCAGTGAGTTTAAGCGAAGAGTTGCCGGTTATTCAAACACCTGTAAATTTTTCTGCAAGTGATGGATGGCTAGACAGGTGGAAAAAAAGACATGGTGTACGTTAACTGAAAGTTTGTGGAGAAAGATTGTCGGCTGATGTATCTGCTGCAAAAAATTTTCAGAGAATTTTGAGCAGCTTATGAAAGAACATGGTTTACAACCAGACCAAATCTATAATTGTGATGAAACAGGCTTGAACTACAAAATGTTGCCGTCAAATACCTTAGCTTCAAAAATGGAAGCTAGAGCACCTGATTACAAACGTAGCAAAGAACGTATTACTGTTCTTGCATGCAGTAATGCTTCTGGAAGACACAAACTTCCATTATATATGTATTGGTAAGTCAGCAAATACACGAATCTTTAAGAATATTCGTCGCAATGCTTTTCCTGTTTTGTATAAAAATCAAAACAATGCCTGGATAAACGCGAATCTATTTAAAGACTGGTTTTTTGGAGATTTTGTTCCCAAAGTGGAACATTTTTTAAAAGAACATGGATATCCTAGAAAATGTATTCTGGTACTAGATAAAGCCCACACTCACTCAAATGCGGAGCAACTTGAAAGTGGGGAAATAAAGCAATGTTTTTTCCTCTTGCTGTAACTTCTCTCTTTCAGCCTATGGATCAGGGTGTATTGGAAAATTTAAAACTCAATTACAGGCGTTTGTTATTGGAGTATATTTAGAAGAAGCAGATAAAGGTGGCAATCTTACTGATTGTCTAAAAAAGATAAATTTGAAAAATGTTATATATTGGATAGCTTGAGCCTGGAATCAAGTAAAGAGTAGTACTCTGGAAAAACCTGGTCAAAATTGATTCCACAAGAGGAGATACATTATTCAGAGGCAGAAACAGAAAATAACGAAAGTTTACATCATATTATTACAAGAATATCAGGATGTGAAATTGTTACGGAAACCGATGTTTGTGAATAGACAGTGATAGTGTGGAAGATGAAATGACTGACCAAGAATTAATTAAAAGTGTATGCAAAAATGCTAATGAAATAGACAGTGATGACGATGATGATAACGAAGTAGAAGCCACTGACAATATTCCAGTAAAAATGTCACATTCAGAAGGACTAGAGGCCCTAGAAAAAGTGTTAACTGATGTAGAACAACAAGAAAATGCAACCGCCGCGGACGTTTTGCTTATCAAACATTGGAGAGACATTGCAGCCAAAAGCAGAACTTACGCAAAACGAGTGCAGTTAAAAATTACCTCATTTTTAAGACATTAAAGTTAAGAATGAAACTGTTTTATTTTCGATTTTCCGTACATATACATAAAATAAGTAAACTAATTGTTCTATTTTTTGATTTAATAAGTACCTATGTACGTAATAGCATATCGTATAAATGCTTTTAAGTCAATCTGCAATGTTGTATTCATTCTAAACTTCTATTTTATAAAAAAATTCAGATTTACCGAAATTTCGATTATCTGAAATCACTTTGGTCCATATTATTTCGGATAATCGAGATTCTACTGTATATATATATATATATATATATATTGATATATATACGATATATATATATATATATATATATATATATATATATATATACATATATATATATATATATATATATATATATATATATATATATATACATATATATATATATATATATATATATATATATATATATAT